>CM042186.1:33072648-33093023 GCA_023539305.1 Ilex asprella | reverse complement strand
ATTTTAGACAAATAATGTTATCACAATCTGCTAGCACCGATACACTAAGAACTTTTAATTATGAGCCTGAATCTGCTAGAAAAACAATTGTTAGATGAATTGTTATAAGAAATCTTACATTTGTTCTTGTAAACGATGCTGAATTTGAAAGAATGTTACAAAGTGGTTTTAATCATTCTTTTCGAAAGTTTTCTCGTCAAACATGTCAAAGAGATGTTATTAACTATTATGTACAAGAAAAAATAATTTAATTGTTTATTTTGATAATCTTAAAAGTAAAATTTGTTTGACTTATGATATTTGGACTTCTTGCCAACAATTAAGATATTTGTGTATAATTGTTTATTTTATTGATGATAATTGAGTTATACAAAAAAGAATTATTATTTTTACAAGGATTGAAGATAATCATAGTGCACAAGTTATTTATAGTCAGTTACAAATTTATTGTATTCAAAACAAAATTTTTACTATTACTTTAGATAATGCAACAAATAATAGTCGGGTTGTAAGTCATTTAAAATGTTATTTAATTTTTCCATGTGAGGGTACTGTTTTTCATATGAGATGTATGTGTCATATCATAAATCTCATAGTATAAAGTGGTCTCCTTGATATTAGATTTATAATTGATAAGATTAGATATATTATTTATCATATAATAGGTTCTGAAAATAGACTTAGGACATTTTGAACTATGTGTAAAAAGAATAATTTAAAATATAAAAAAATATCATATGATGTACAACATACGTGAAACTCTACCTATAAAATGTTAGATGTGACAGTTAAATATAAAACTGTCTTAAATGGGTATGTTAGTATAGATACCACTGGTTCATTATCGCATCCCACCAAAGAGAAATGAGATGTCACTGATAAAATGAAAAAGTTTTTGAAAGTTTTTTATGAGGCAACTATGAATTTATTTGGTAACTATTATCCAACTATTACACTTGCTTATCTTTATACAGTTAGTATCAGTGATCTTTTTGAACAATATCGTGCTGAACTCAAATTTTTTACTATAATTTGGCCTTACAAGTGTTTTTATGTCTCTATATGGTAACTTAAGTGATGAGCACATGAACCATATGAATAAAATAAAATACTATTTTGAATTTTTTTAATAAATATAATGTAATATTTGGAAATGGTGGTACACTTAATCTCTCCTCAGCTTCTGGTGATATTGTTGGTAGTACTAGTAAAGGTAAAGGTAAAACATCTATGTTAGCTTTAATTTTGACTAGAGGAGGTATGCCAGCATCTAGGGGTTAATTGAACTTTAGCAATATTACAATGCTCCATTGGTAGGTATAGAAAATCCTGATTTTGATATTTTGGCCTGGTAGAAAGGATATGAAAGTAGACTTTCAATTCTTTCCACCATAGTTCATGATATACTAACAGTTCTATGTCGACTGTAATATCCGAATTTGCTTTACTACATGTGGACGTATCATTGATGAGCATAAGAGTTGTTTGGATGAAAAAATAATGGAAGCCCTCATGTGTCTTCAAGATTAATATGTCGCTAAAGCGAGAGATCAACCTATAAAAATAAATCTACCAATTCTTATTAAAATTTTAGCCGATTGAAATTCTATTCAAGACTCAAATCAAATTTTAATCAACTCACATTAAAATACATAAGAAATATAAAATTTAATCAACTCAAATTTTAATAAATAAAAAAATATAAATTTTAATTGACTCGAAGAGAATTTTAATCGAGATTAACAGTTCAAATAGAGCTCAAACCAACTTGAATTTTAATCCTTAAAAAAGATTTTTAATAGGATTGAATTTTAATATGTAAAAAAAATAAATTTAATTAATTCGAATCAAATTTTGATTGACTCAAATTTTAATATGTAAAAATGAATTTTATGTAGAAAAAATATTTAGCGTTTATATAGTGATAATTTTAGTATTTTAGATAATTATTTTTGTTATAAAAGATGATTTAATAGCAGAGAGTGTCAGTAATGTTTAAATATAAATTAGAAGAAGTGTCAGTGATGTTTTTGATAATAGATGAAGTGTTCTTAAAGATATGGTAAACTAGAATGCTTGTAATTGAAATTTTTCCATATATTAAAGATGTAATATAAAAAATTTAATTTTTAAAGATATAAAATAAGAAAAGGTTAATTGCAATGGAGGTCATCAAAGTATAGATTTTGTCTAATTTTGGTCCCCAATATTTCTATATTATATCATTTTAGACCTTGAAGTATTGAATATGTTTCTATATGGTCCCTCAAGCAGATAACGTCCATATTATTAATATTTTTTTTATCATAAATTTGTCACGTGATACTTAAATATGGACACAAAAATAATTTGGATAACTCTTGACTAAATTTTTACTCAAATTTTAGTTAAATAACTACCTAAATTATATAATTTTGATAATGAGTTATCTAAAATTTGATCAAAAGTTATCCATATTACATATTTTTTTGTCAGGAGTTATCCAAATTTTGTTTAAGAGTTGTCAAATTTTTTTTATCCATATTTAATTATTACATGATAAGTTTATAATAAAAAATTATTTATAATTCAGACGTGGTCTGCTTGAAAGATAATATAAAAATATATTAAATATTTTAGAGAATAAAATTATACAATTAGAATATTATGGACCAAAGTAAAATAAATATCATATTTTGAGAAACTGGACTACAATTAATCGCCCTGCTAAATATCAGGTGAGCTTTTTGAAATAATAATGGCCACCTTAAAGACAAACGAAAACCTTCGGATTAGGACCAAAAAAACCGCTTCGGATTACAGAGTGGATTCCTTGCGCGCGAATTGTCCATTTGTCATTCACATTATCCCGTTCCTCTCTATCAAAACACACACTATCACGCACACTACTTGGACACTACATTGCTGATGAATTGATGCGAAATTGAAGCATCAAATCTCTTCTAGACTGTATATGGGTGATGGGTTAGCTGCATCAAGACCCAAAGAATGCAGCAAATTCAACCCTTATCTCCGTTTCATCGACCCGTAACTCTCTGGCCCAGATTTTACCATACAATACCAAACTCATTGAACATTATCTCTTACTCTTCTTGTTCTCCTCCGATCAGTAGCCGTCCGCTTAGAAAGTTCTTTCCGCGCAAAATCCGAAAGGAACCTTCGAAACCGAGTCTCAAACGTCTCACTTCTCGCATCGTCGAACTCACTCGCAGACGACAACTGCTTCAGGTCTATTTCGATTATTTTTCAATAAAATTCGAGTTTCAATGTGAATTTGGTTTGAATATTTTGTGGGTATTTTGTTTTGTTGTTTTAGATTTTTGAGGAAGTTGAGAAAGCCAAAAAATTGTATGGGCAGTTGAATACGATTGTGATGAACGCAGTAATGCAGGCTTGTGTTCATTGCGGGGACATAGATTCTGCTCTTAGGGTCTTTGAAGAAATGTCGAAGCCGGAGAGCTGTGGTGTTGACAATGTTACCTATGGCACATTGGTGAAGGTACTTGGAATATTCATTTACAAGTTCTGTTCGATTTCTTTATGAGTGGGTTTCATATGGACAAGAGAATAATTAACTGATAATATATGCATGAGAATTGGATATAAGCATAATTTCTATTATGTGTAGGATTATTTGAAATTATGCTAGGACATTGGGTTTGGACAGAATGCTGGTCAGATAATAAACACGAGTAGAAAAAAAGCATGGTGAAAATGAGAATGTCAACATGGATGATGTGTGGAATGAAAGGATTAAACCGAAATTTAGCACAGTTGTGGTACACCTAATATCAGTAAGACATAAATTGAGAAAAGAAATTGACTAGCATTAATCCATTTTCAAGCTTTAACTTTTACTCAGACATTTCTAGTTTGCCTTAAGCTTGGCTATTGCCATAGTCTAATAATTCCTAACTTATTAGGAAGTGATAACCAGCTAATTCATTTTGCAAGCTTCTTTTGACCGGTGGAGTCTTAGGAGAACTTGATATGGGAACATGTTTTTCAAATGGCAAGAAAAAATCTCCATGAATTAAATAAACTCCATTATGTTCTAGGTTAGAGAGTTTTGACAGAAAGTGTAGCAAAGACATACAATTGGGTCTGTGAGTTAGGGTGATGTAATCCTCACTGATGACAATGCCAGAGTTAGGCTAAGATTGTAATTAACATGAATTGAAACAGTACAAATATATGATAGGTTTTGGTTTGATAGAAAACATGGCTTTGGATACGTTGGTATGACATAATATGGTTCATGCAACCAAATCTAAGTAATTGGACAAGGCTTTGTTATGTTGACCTGAGTTGAGTATGTTATAATTGGTTTTATGCTTACTTGGTTGTTTCAGTTGAATGTTTTATTAGTATTTTTGGCTTCTTGAGTTGAATTGAATTTAATTTGACTTTCTTTTCTATGATCACGTGGTAAAAATCTGTGTATATGTTTATTTGCTGACTGTTCTAGTGGTTATAATTCTATGCATATTCGAAAAGGTTTCTGAGATGTGAACTGGGTGATTTTGTTGATCACTAGGTGACTGGTGAACAATCAGTCAGGCCTTCTATAGCAATTTGTCAAATTTTAATTTCAATATTCTGCTTCGACTTTTGTGTGGTAGTGTAATTCAGTCTCTGCTATATCTAGTAAAACCATTCATCCATCTTCAACTGTGATTGGCTTATTTTAAAATCTGAAAGGGTTTGGGTGATGCTCGGAGAATTGATCAAGCATTTCAAATCCTTGAATCTGTGGAAAGAGGTACCGCTGCAGGAAATCCAAAGTTGTCAGCACCAATTATTTATGGCCTGCTGAATTCTCTTATTGAAGCAGGTTAAGTTTATAGATATAGCAAAATATGGTTGTTCTGTCATATTTGTAAAAGTGCCACAGTTTTGATAGTGGATTTCAAGTCTATATGTGGTTCAAATTTAAACTCTGGAGTAGCATAGTAATAGTGTCAGAATGTAGTTGTTTTGGCATACAAGTTAGTGTTTACTTACCCAAAAAAAAAGTTGGTGTTTCTATATCTCGCATCATTATAGTACTCAACATGACGATTGGAACGAATTTGGCTTATGGAATTCAAAATGTAGTGAAAGTGGTTGTGGTATTTTGTTGGCCGATGCTGACCAGTAGATCCTGTTGGAGTCAATGGATATTGAAAGCAAAAAGTGATGCTTAAACCTTAATTTTCAAATTAGAATTAAAGATTAAAAATATTTGATTTTTCTCTGGTGTTGAGAAATTTTGAAATTTCAGTCTATGACATTCTAATCAATTTCAACCTTTGATTGCTAAGATTCCATTTTTTGACTATTTTCAACATAATATGATATTTCAAATTATTTTGAGCAAAGAATAAAATATGGAACTTTGGGTGTTATAAGCATAGTTATTAGTATCGTACGATACGTTACGATACAGGCCTAGAACGATACAGATCGTAGTTATGCATCGTTTTTGCGTCGTATCGTCTGATACAGGATACGTTTTTACGATACGATACATATCGGTATGATACGCGCGATACGTGCAAAAATTATTTATTTATTTATTTTTTTTACGGCTTCATTTTATGCCAATTCAAACATATCATATCTTCTTTTTTTTTTGTGAAAATATATACAAACAATATACATGCTTGAAAATAGTATACGTACCGTTTTTTTTTACGACATCGTTTTATACAAAAAAATATATATTTGTATAAAAATTCTGAATCTTGATTAATTTTAATTTTGTGAAACTGTGGCATCACCGGCATCGTATTTTCATAAACAATGTTTGAATTAGTGAACTATGGTTGTAAACTTTGCACTATAATATTAGTGAATTATGTTGATGACTTGAATAGTTGGTGGAGTATTAATAAAATGTTATGTTTTTATGAGTGTATGAGTTTTTTTCAAAGGTATATATATATTTTTATTATTTATTTAAATTTGCACCGTATTTTACGATACGTGATACGATACGCGATACGATACACGATACGATACACTATTTTTAAAAAACGATACGCCTTCCGATACACAATTTGATAAATATAGTTATAAGAAGTGAATGTAGTAAATACTTCATGAAGTAATGACTAAAATGGAATTGTTACATTTTCCTTTAACATAACTATAGGAATATTGGACGTGCATTTGAGGTCTTGTTTGGTTGGCATTTTTCTCATGTAAAATATCATTTTACCTTTCTTGTTTTTCCTCACCTTTTTGCTTTTGCTTTGTCATTCCTTTTTCAACCTCTAGAGCCCCATCTCTCGTACCTACCATGATAAGCCACATCACCACCACCATCCAAGTAAAGAATTTGGAAGATAAAAAAATCAAATTCAGAAAAAACTAAAAAATTCACAGCTCATGGCTTTGGAAATCACTAGCCTCCACCATTTAATCTCCAAGTCAATGCTAAATTCGCAATGACAAATTCAGAACTGGTTCGGAAGACGGAGTACACATACAAACCCACATACTACACTCCATTCCAGTGTTATTTAATATGTAAAGTGAACCAAAGTGGACAAGTCTCATGAGGTCTAGGCGAGAAGCAAGAGGTGAAGCGAGTGCTCAATCAAAGAGAACAATTAAAAAAAAAACAAATATTTTAGTTTAATTATTTCTAAATATCTAAGTTCCAATTTTATATATACAAAATATTTTAATGCAACCAAAACTGTAAACATTTAAATTCCAAAAAACCATCATTTATGGCAGTATTTTGCAAATTTACACCTCTACAAAAAAAAAGGTTTGGTTATTAGTACTCAACCATCACAGATGAAATTCTTTCTGTTACAAATAGAAAACAACAACAAAAATTATATGGTTTTCTACTAAATCAGTCCTTTTCGAGGGAAGGAATTGAACTAAGCATAATAAGTAATAGAATTAATCGGAGCAGTCTAAAAATAAACACAGTAAAATCATTCTAAGTAACAAGTACAAGAAACACAGAAATAGAATCAGCATCATAGTAGAATCAATAGAAAAAAAATAGAAACAGAATAAAAGAGAGGAAACAAAATCAGCATCACAGCAACACAACAAAAAAAAAAGAAAAAATAGAAATAGAGTAGAAGATGAGGAAGCAGAATCAGAATCATAACACAAGAAAAGAAAAACAGAAACAAAGTAGAAGAGGGAGAGAAGGTTCTAGTAGAACCAGAAAATCAGAAGAAGATGAGAAGAATTAGAAGAGGAAGGGGAGGATAAGGAGAAGAAGAAAAGGACATAGACAGACCTTCGGCGTCTGTCTTAGCCTAATGCCAGGCTAGAGCAGCTTGCTATAGTGGACTTCCTTGGTGAGTGTTGCAAGTCATTTTTGCCCCGTCAGTCGAAGAAGAGGAGGAAAAGAGTTATACCTTATTGTGAGCGGCGTAAGAAGAGGAGAAGAGGCTTCTTGCTGTTTGTTGGCTCAAATAAATGTAGTGGTTAGGGTTAGTTTACATATATATAAACGAGGCTCAATCGGTTGTGGTTGACGTATCTACTTTTTGATCTAATTGCATCAATCCAACGACATGTAATAGTTTAAGGCATAAAATTAAAAAGTTCACTAAAGTGATCGCTTCTTCGCTTCTTTGCCTTTACTCGCTTTTCTCTCGTCTTCCCTATGTTTGCTTCGTCCGTCATGTTCAAGATGACATAGGGTTGTCTTAGGCTCATTGTTCACAACACTGTTCCACTCCATGAGTTAATCACCTCCCTGTACAAGACCATACTCCTATTTTCCTTAAAGGAACCACCAGGAAACCACCGGTCGTCGGTAATTGCTCATATTAGTTGAGTTGAGAAATTTTGTATTAGCTCATTAATTAATTGCACAAATTGGAATTTGTGAAAATGTAAATTTGGCAGCTGATATTATGATGAAATTTGTCAAATTTATGAATCTATAATTTTTTTTTGGTCAAATATGAATTTGTAAATTGGATAGTTCATTTTTTGTACATAGAGATTCTTTTAATTTTTTTATGTCCCAACATGTGTATATTTCATCTGCAGTTACTTGATAGGTCCAGGCTGAAAATGAGTGTTTGGATTTTTCTTACTTTATATTTCCTTGTTTCTCTACAATGTATAAGTTGCATTGATATTTACAGACATACATCTACATGCATGTGCCATACGTGTGTGCATGTGTACTCGGCGGCCTTATGGTGGATGGTTAGAGAGATTGTAAAGCGAAAGTGTTGCAAATAAAATTAAATAACAAATGAAGGGGATTTTAGAAATTTTACACAAAGTCTAAGTTGTTAGTCATCAGTTAAGAGGGTTTAGTATCACAGATGAAAGTTGACAAGGGAAATGTGGAACCAGCCCAAATTACAAAGAATTATTTCTAACTAACCCTCTCTTTTTACTTAAATAATACAATAATCGTTTTATGTTTGCAAATATTAATCTACGTTTTGTTTGGACAGTTAGGTAAGAGATGGGATGTGGTTGGTTCAACTGTGGGTTCACATGTAAAAAAAGGAAAATTGATTAGGTTGATTTTATTTTTTAGTTTCAACTCTCAAAATTTAATGTTCGAGAGATGACTTTTGTAGAAAGGATATCTCTGCTATTTTTATGCCTATTTTCTTGCTTGTTATCAAATACTGCGAAATGCCACATATAATCTTAATTATAGATAGTCACTCACTAATCAAAAGGATTTAAAATAAATACAAATAAATTGAGAATGCAGAATTTAATTTTAGTAAAACTCGAAATTCAAATCGAGAAGAGTTATACAAATTGAAGAATAAGAGATATTAAAGAGTAAATAATTCAAATAGTTGCATTTAATTATCCCCAAGAAAGAGATATTGCAGATGATTTTGATCATAGAATTAAAAAAATGATGGACTAAGCGAATGAATGGATCGAATGTATTATGTCAATATATACTTCTTATATTGAATTGTAGTTCTCATTAGGCCAACGATGTTTTTTGGTGTAGAGTGTTGGGCAGTTAAAAACAACTATGCTCAATATATAAATGTAGCGGAAATGAGAATGTTACATTGGATGCGTGGTAAGACAAGAAATTACAAAATTATGAATGAATATATTAGGGAACTAGGGGGAATAGCACTGATAAAAGATAAATTAAGAGGGAATTGTTTTAGTCTTTTAGATGGTTTGGACATGTTTATAAATACATATAAATGTTGCGGTGAGGAAGAGTGATGTGATCCCTATCAAAGGTAATATGTAGGATGTAGGTAAACCAAAATTAACAATATCATATCGTAGAAAGACATGATAGCTTGTGGTTGAGAAAAAATATGGCCCTTGATAAAGCACGGCCAGATTCACATGGTGGACCCCATAATAACTGTGACCAGGATCATTTGAGTTGTGTTATCCGCTTAAATCTTGGTTACCAATAATTGTGCTAAGCATTATTTAGAATGATCAAAAGAAAAAATGGGCACCAATTGCTTAGTATTATGTATGTATGTATGCAATGTGTACCAAAAATCCAATTTTTGTGCTTACATGTGTGTAGTAGTTCTGTTGATCTTTTTGTCCATAACATTGCTATTGATTGAAGTATGAAAAATTAAATTTTAAGAAACAGCAATCAGCGCGGTGGTCTTTGCAATGGCCTTCTTAAGTGCATGATTCTCTTTTGGTTCATCATTTAATGATTTATAGAGGGGTTACGGTGTTGCTTTAAGGGTTAGCCTGTTTTTCCTTACTTTTTAGCTAATTTTAGGGTCTCGAATTCTGACAGTATTGGTCAATTGAATCAATTAGTAGGACAATGTTGATTATGATTTTTAACTGTCCGTTTATGGTAAGTAGATATGTTGCTTCTCATATTGTTGAGAACTTGATTCAGTTTCCTTTTTTTTGCTTGCTGATGGTGCCTCCTCACTTTGCTGTTTAGTGCAGGGGATCTTCGCCGTGCTAATGGCCTCCTTGCACGGTATGGTTTTGTGCTTCATGAAGATGGAAGCCCGTCGATATTGTTTTACAACTTACTAATGAAGGTGTTGTGCTACTGTGTTGTAAGACTAAACTGACGAAGTTTAGTTTTATGTGGTTATTTATTGTTCTGTTTTCGGCTTTTGTAGAATTTAAAGTTACAGATCATATTGTGCTAAGTAAGCACAAAATAGCTAACAAATGTCACTTTTTTTATGGACACTCCAACTTTCAGGGTTATATAAGCTCTGGTTGTCCTCTGGAAGCATTAGGTGTGTACGATGAAATTCAACAACAGGGAATGATACCTGATAAGCTCACATATAATACTCTGATCTTTGCATGTGTCAAGAGTGAAAAATTGGATGATGCAATGCGTTTTTTTGAGGAAATGAAGGTATCATGCATGCACTTCAACTTCAAGGGACAGTTTAGAGCCTGATTATTGCACTTCCCAGTTTGCTTAGATGGCATATAAGAACTTCCCAGTTTGCTTAATATATTGCACTTGTGATTGTTGCAGGCCCGAGCTCAGAAAGTTGGGCATGATGATCTTTTCCCAGATGTTGTCACATACACTACATTGCTTAAGGTTACTTGGCATTGATTTATTTGTATGCAATAGGTCTAAAACTGTCAGTCAAACAATTTATGAATGTGTTTCCAAATAGCACTGCTTTCTGTTAGCAACTTAGCATACAGGCAATCAATCTGTATGTTCCCTCGAGTTTCATCTCATATAAATAATACCTCTATGCATGCTTGCCGTTGAAAAAATTAATGACATAACTTGCGTTTCACACAGATTGCTTTTAGTTTGCTGAGTCAACTATTCCCTCCCTTTCATTTTTACTGGCTGTTGTTCTATTAATTACTTCCTAGACTCATTTTTCCTTTAAAATGCCATTTTATATCACTGTTAATGGCAGCTAATTATCCTTCTGTAGGGTTTTGGGGATGCCAAGAATCTTCTTTCAGTTGGGAAGATTGTGTCAGAAATGAAATCATCTTGTGACTCGTCTATTGATCGGATCGCATACACTGCTATTATTGATGCGTTGCTAAATTCTGGTTCAATCAAAGGTATGCGATTTTTGGAATCTATTTCAAGCGCTGCATTAAGTAGAGAATGACATTGATCATTTTGAAGTGTGTTTCAGATCAAATAGGCTCAACATCTAAAAGATATTATCCAAATTTAAGAAATTCACGTATGGGTGATGAATCAATGCGATTAACAATTTTTTCCTTTTTCAAGGCCCCTTTCCAGTTTTCTCTTTAGCAAAAACTTGGTTCTTCTTCTTCTTTAATCTTTTTTCTGTGATTAGGTGCTCTCTGTATGTTTGGGGAGCTATTGAAAAAGGCTGGTGGAAATCCTGGCTTGCGGCCGAAGCCTCACCTCTATCTTTCCTTGATGCGTGCCTTAGCTGTTAAGGGAGACTATGGTCTGGTTAAATGTCTGCATGAACACATGTGGCCGGACTCGGCAGGAACTATTTCCTCCAAAGTTCAAGTTGAAGCTGATCACCTTCTCATGGAAGCAGCTCTGAATCATGGCCAGGTACCTAATCCCCAAAATATGGTCTTGAAAACTGGGGTCTCTTCAATAACGATATATATGTCCCTACTCTTCATTCTAGGGTTTCCTTTTTTACTTTGCTCAAAGGATGTCGATTGCCACCGCACAAGTTGAAAATTCTGCGAAAACCGAAACCATCCTAGATTAGCCTTGTGTGGGTACTCCTAAAGTCCATCCTAAGAATTTGAAAGGTTAATATTCTTCAATGGAGTAGCAGAATGTTGTTTAAGGGTGGATAAAAGTAGTACACAAGTAGAGATGCCAGACAATACACCTTATGAGTCCAAAAGTACTAGATAATATTCCTTATGAAAGATCTTGGTCTATAACCTACTGGGATAACTTTTAAATGATTGTATCATGAGTCCAAAATTTATTTGACCTTTGATTTTCACGATATAGGGATACAACTATTACATATGAAATCTGACCTACTTGCTTGGAAAGGTTGAGCTCTGGTGTCACATGTCAGGGCTGGTGACATTTCATGAGCAACCAGCTCCTCACATTGCATATGGCAGGTATTCTCTAGGGGTTGGACTCGATTTTATCGAGTACGATGTCTTGTTGTATGAGTAATCATCGGAAAGGAAATGATAAAAATATTAATAGAACTTTCTCAGCTCTCTGACTAGTGTCAGGTGTAGCATCTGTTTTAATGAGAATTATGTGAAATCTTGAATATGGATCAGGTTAGTTTGTGAGGTGATAAGGCTTACGTTTGTCTATTTCTTCATAAGCCAGGGTAGTCTTTCAATTTCAGGAGCTCACAATGTTAAATTGGTCACTTATCATCTTGCTTGGATTAACTATTTGTTTTGCTCATCAATGGGACCATTAACCTCCAGTAGAAAAGTTATGTATTTGAACCAATAATGCTAGGTAATGCAGATCAGCAGATCTATAGTAAAATTGATAGCATAGGGCATAATCTCATAGTGGACCATCTCTTTATCACTATTGATATAAAAATAAGTATGACAAGAAGACGCAGAAGAAGAAAATAACAATAGTTTTGATGAGTTAAAATAGGAAAGAAGAGAAGTAGAAACTACAGGTGAAGATATGAGGTTGGAATAGCTATAGGTCACATCTTTCGACCTTAATCTTATCTATGGGACACACATGCACAAACTTTATTTTTGGCCCACATTTTCTTTCTTATAAATGCCCCCACAGTGCAGTATGGTGACTCTTAGTTTTGCAATGATTTTGGTGTGGGGAATTAGAATTGTCTATTCCATATGTGGTTATATCTCTATTTAAGCGTTGGTAAACTCCTGAAACTTGTTCTCCCTATCTTCTGTGGTCTGCCAATTATGATCTTTGCTTTCGCAGGTGCTTTTTTTGTGATAAATCCAACTAAGTTGCTAAAATAATCCTTTGGTTTATTCTTTGACTAGGTCAAAAAAAGATTTATTCTTCGGCTTCTCTAAATCTTCAACTTCTGTTGAAATTCCATAATTTGTGAAGATTGTAATCTGCCATATTGAGCATGTGTGAATTCAATCTAATTATCATTACAGCTAGCAAAGGCTCTCTTTGATTATTCTTCAGATTCTGAGATGCATCCTTAATAGCTTTATCTGAACCTAAATACATGCATAATCCCATTGCTTTAGACTGAATTCTACAAATATCTGTGATGACTGGGCTTCATGATGTGCCTGTGATCCTCATTTGATGTTAGGAATGGGCTGATTGAGTTTTGCTGGTATCTTGGGCTCTTCCATTTTCATTTTTACTTCTATTTCATTCGATATCCAGCAATTAAGATCAACGAGGTCTTCTTTAAAGACAGTTTAATGAAACAAATACAGATCAATTTTGAGTTTGTACCATCCAAAATTATCCTTCCTGTTAAGTCCTTCATTGGTTACTGACTTGCTGAGGAATAATCCTAATTTTTGTCAGTTTTATGGATATTCGGAATGTGTTAGATATTTTTCTGTTTTCTGATTGGGAAAGTTGTGCCATTTGAAACTCACATTCCAAACACTATCTTTCACTGTACTTTTGTCATTGCTATCAAATCTAGTGTGTGCGGTTATGTAATTAGATAGTCAAGAAACACCTTGAAGTAATATATTTGTATGCCCTTCCGCAGGGTATTATGATATCATTTTTTCCCATTTTAGTGGAACAACGTTGATGATATCTTGCTTCCAGTTTCCACCAACTTTAGATTGTCCTACATGATGATTGGCATATGGAAAATAAAGCTTTTACTTGCAAGACGTTAACTACCAAGTTTTGGTTTTTTTCTTTTTGCCAGGTTGATGTGGCTGTACAAAATCTATCGCGCATTATCAGAAAATGGAAGGGACTATCATGGGCTAGTCGAGGAGGAATGGTATGTGTTCATTTTTGATATATATGTGGATTTAAGACAATCTAAGACCAAAAAAAAAGTTGATTCCAGGTGACCCGTGGGGAGATATAAAATTTCAGCAATAACTGCTGTAACTGCTGCTCAGGGTTTTTTTTTTTTTGGGGGGGGGAGAGGGGAGGGGGGAGATTGTTTCCAGGAATTTCTTGGTTGTGCTGAGGATAGATTTTCTGATGATTAAGTTTTGAAGTGTTCTTTTACTATAGAATCCATAAAAAATAAGTTGGGGCCTCTTTAGTGCATTGCTCTAGAAATGAACTTATATGTTTTATTTTTAGTTCAAGAAATCTTTTTTTTTCGTTTCTTTCTAGTCCCTTTATGCGATCCTGATTGGACATTACACAACCTATCACTCACATTGGAATGCAGGTTGCTGTACGCATCGAGGCATTGCTGGGCCTCACTGCTTCCATGTTTGGTCCTTACATGCTTTCTGAGGTATGTAATTTGTTTATTGTTACAGTTTAGAAAAATGGCTTGTCCTTGTGGCAGCTAACAAACAGTGTGCCATTCTTGTGTGTTAATAATTGGTAGTTTTCCTATCATGATTGGGCTTCGGGTGGGATGTAACCTGTATTGAAAATCTGACTTGGTTTGATTACCTTATCATCTGATATACCTCTTAGGATGAATTGGTGAATTGTTTCATGGAATAGAAAATTAGAATCAATCAATGTACATAAATTTTAGTCTGTCATAACCAGTTATGTTTAAACTCTGGCATAAAACATCTTATTGATTGAGGCAATTGATTAAGTGCTATTGCTTGTTTCCTTTGCATCTGGTCATACTCCTCCTTATCAAGTAATTGAACTATTTGCTTCCAATTTGTTGAATTGTTTGACGACCTTCTAACTAGGTGTCAGTTAGTGCTGCAATCGAGTGCATTATGATACCATTTGAAGAAGCTCAGCCATTACAAGCTACCTGGCACCTGAGGCAAGTGGTGCTGCGTTTCTTCAGAGATTCGGTTGTGCCCATCATAGATGACTGGGGAAGCTGTGTGGGAATACTGCATCGGGAAGACTGCAATATGGTACTTTTCTTCTAATCTTCAGTAAGCTGTTCAACTGTCTATGTTTGACTTCCTTCCGTTAATTAAGTTTATTATTGTTCTTCTGACCCACTATTTATGAAGAATAGTTGTTCATAATGTTTTTTCCAAACCTGTGGGGAAGATACCTACATAAACATAGTTATTTTGGCTATTAGATATACTGACAGAATGGCGAGAAGGGGCTAGAGTCATTCTCCGTAGTTGATACAGCCCACACTTTTTTATGTAAAAATATCCTCTCTGGCTTAGCATCCAAGACAATATGCAAGCTACATTTCAACATTTGCCTGACACTTCTTGGACACTCTACGATTCTTGTAGCATGAAGAGAAGTGAAATTCTTGTAGTGTGAAGAGAATTGAAATTCTCTAGTGTAATTGCTATATTTTGAAACGCAGAAGTAAGACACAAGAATTCAATTGAAAGGGGTATGGAGAATGATAGGAATCATCAGGAATGTGTATCCTTGCTACATGTCAATTATATGACATGGTTGGTTGTTAATTGTTATGATTCATACGTCTCAAAAGTCTTCATGTTACACAATATATGTACGATTTCCTTTGCATATTACATTATTTCATTTGCATACCGATAAACTGAAGAACAAATAGAGGTGTGTATATTTATCTGATGCCGTGTCCTCGCATGTTTGCTTCTTTCCTTTTTAGAATTTTTTTTTGTTGGCATATCCATTTATATAGTTTATGTGCTCAGTACGTGTCTGTGCTTCTTAGTTTGCTGCACCAAGTAAGAGAGAACTGCTGCTTAGGCTCTCCCTTGCTGTAATTATCAAAGTAGCTGAAAACTTGTATCCGAATCTGAGACAGATCCAAACGACGCAGGATTAATACTCACCAGTGAAATGATTTATTCACCAAATGGCCTTTTTTGTGGGTGCGCAAACCTTTTGTGTCCTTTACATTTCCATATAAAGGAACCATGTCTGTTTCTTTCCTTGATTCAGGTGGTTTTGGGAAATGGGGTGACGATTTTCATGATCGTGGCACGGAAATGAACAAGTTTCATTTTTTGCCTTTTTGGATTTTGTTCAAGTTACAAGTGTTGCTTGGAGCTTCCTTGGATACGGTGTCTGTGTTTCTGGGTGGGTGGGGTTCAGACTTTAAGTATCTCTTTTCCAGGACAATTTCCCTGGAAACACAAACTAAGAGCCAATGCACTATAAACGTGAAGAATGAGGTAGCAGAGGACAAACATAGTATTAGGAGTAGTTTAGTCATTTTGTAATATTTTTTTTCCCTACTATAGAGTATCTGTCAGCAGACTGCTGTAGAAACTATAAGATTTCTCTCTTCTTCTCATTCTCGTGTTGTTTTGTAATCGAAGTTTACCCAACAACGTGATTTTTAGTTCTCCCGGTTGATTGACCATATCAATGAAGATGGCTAGCTGGAGTATGCTATGAGAATAGAGCATAAGATAAAGTCAACAAGGTTCTGACAGACTCTGGACTAGGAGTTAATCCAAACTAGAGAATCCAGTTCTTTCTAGTCTCACTTAGAACAGCCACATCCAAGGTTTACCTGAAGCTACAAACTAAGTGTTGTTGATACAGCAAACATGCAAATCTCAGCACCGAATATTAAAAGTATTGAACTCTGATATTATATATCTCTCAAGTTTCAATAAGAAAATATTTTATAGTTATGCATTGGGGGGGACAAGTCTTTCTTTTTTAATTCTTTTCTTTCTTCTGTTCCTTTCTTCTTCAAAATTTTCCTGTTTTTGGGTGGATAGACGTGCTTTTCCACTACTTGTATTTCGATATGAGAATTCCATTGATTTGTCGAGCATAAATCCTGGCTGCTTTATGATCAATAAGCTAATAGAAGGCAATTGGTAGATGTACGGTGATGCCTTCTTTCTTTGCTCTCTTTAAATTTATGTATTTGTGCAGTTGGATGCTCCACTTTCAACAATGATGAGAAGCCCACCTCCTTGCGTCACAAGCTTGACATCTATTGGTCGTGTCATTGATTTGATGTTGGAGAAGAGGTACAAGATGGTAATTATTGTAAAATATGATGAGTTTCATGGTATGTCTAACAGCTTTAGTTTAAGGGCAGTTGGTGTTTTTAAATTTGAACAACTCTGTAAGGTTGCTATTCCGGCATCAAAACTGCAGGGGCAACAACCTTACGCCTCTCGAATATGAGAATAGATTCCCTACTTTATTTTCTGCTTCCTTCACTCTTAAGTTTAAATTTTCTTTTCTCTGAAAATTTCAGACCCTTGTTTCACCTATAATTCATTCATAGAATGTGAAGGTGATGGGGAACATAAAGGGGTTCAAAGGAAACCTGGGTTTAAGATTAGAATTAGGAATTATTTTAGTATTATTACTCAGTTGAAACCTTATTGGGTTAATTTCTTAAATTAGGAATTTAATTTTTTTTTTTCATATGTGGTATTTAAAAATCATGTATACTACTTTTAAGTAGTTTTCAATTTGGTCTTAGAAATTCTCCCTTCCTCACGTTCTTCTATTGATCTTCCCTTCTTAGATATCGGTCTGTTGTTTCGCTTTCTCTTTCTCCTTCTCTTTGAATTCCTTACTCTAAAACTCGTTTATCTCTCTGTGGTCCTGTATCAGAAGATTACATCATTTTCTAGAGCAACTTAACTGACTTTTTTTTTTCTTCTTCCTTAATGTTATTGAGTAAATAAATGGCGTGCTCCGGCGTGGTTTGTGATGCTTACCCATATATTTTCCGATCAATATTGCATAAACTGCTTCATCATTGACAACATAATTTCTGACCTAGATATATTTCTGTACTAACAAATTCATCCATGATTATGTTTTGATCGAAATGGGGTTGTTAAGTTTGCAAGATATAAAAGAAAGAAAGATTTTGCTTTCCAGCGCTAACCACTTCGTCTGTCCTCTGTCCCTTCAGTAAAACTTATTTACATCCTTTGGACTCTCATGTGCTCAGTTGAAATAGAATTAGAACTGAGATGGAGCATGAAGAATGTTCTGGTACACTTTCAGAAGTTACAGTTCCTTCGAAACTAGCTTGAGTTTCTTTGAGACCTAACTACATATCTTCTTGCCTTGGTGCAGCCATAGAAACAAGCATTTAAAGGTTAGTGTTTCTTCCTCTATTGAGAAGAAGCAGCATCAAAAGCCTTTTTGATCTTCCACAAACGTTATGCCTCTCTCTCCCTATTTGTAATTACCCAATGGATTGATTTTGATAAGCATTAAGCAAAGGATTTTTTGTTATTGAAGACTCTTCAGTTCATTCTCTTGCTACTGCTCTCTTCTCTGTTCCAACTTCCATAGTTGATTTTCTCTTATTCGTTTCTTTCTTTTGACTTCATTCATCAACCGGTTTCTCATATTCTTAATCAGATTTGCGGTTTTGAACCAAGAGACAGAGATGATCCTCCCAATCTAAGAGACAGGTTCATGTTTTAGAAAAATCTATCACCAAAAAGCTCTGTTTAATTCAATGGCAAAAATGTTCATGACCTGCAATTCAAAGCTTACATTAGAATACTACCATGGTTAAAAAAAAATGTGTAATTTAAGAGCATATTTAGTTGGGGTATTAAAAGATCACATTGGACTAAAAATTTTCAATCCATTTAATTCCAAGTTTAGATCAAGCTATAATCCCTAGTCTTAAAAATATTTTAACACTAAATGTAAAAATATCATCAAACACCTTATACTTGGTATAGACAAATATCATATAATAGAAAATATTAAATGGGACATAATTGATATTAATATCCAAAATAAAAAGAGTATAGTGACATAGATTTATGTGTTTTTGTCTTTTTTCAACTTAATACCATCCATGGATCTCTCACCCAAACATGAAATTGGTATTAGAATAATGGATCCATAATTTATCCAAACCTTGATCGGAATATTATTTAGTTGGGGTTAAGATAAAATAGTTGACCAGTTATAGCTATCTCTATAAATGAGAATGAAATCAATTGTCCAATCTAAAAAAAAAAAATTGTCCAATCTCATCCCATATCATCTTCTATTATGCTCTTCTTCTTTTTTTTTTTTTAAGTTCAACGGTCAGGGATATCCGGACTAGCTTATGCGTACTTCAATTAATCATCTCTTCAACTAATCTGATCGAAGGCAGGTGATCAACTCCGAGACTAAGGTATTCATGAAAAAAAATCTCTTATGCTTTGATCCTAAAAGATTATCAAGATTCGAACTCAAAACATCTGAATTTACGGCTCATTGTTATTACCAATCTACCCTTCATGTTAGTCTCCTATTATACTCGAACCAAGCGTGAAGTGTATAACTTAGGCTCCTTCAAGGATATGGCAGTTTCAAAGGCCCCGGCAAGTGCTTTTACCTTATCTGTCCCTTGCTCCTGAAGCTATTTTCTCTTATTAGCAGGCCAGTCACCTTGGGCGCTTTGCCACCATATTCTCCTTTGGCTTCATCTCCTTATCAACCCTTTTCGACCTCTTCTCTTTCCTCAGACTTCATGGCTTCTCTTTCTTAATCCACCTCTTCCCCTCTCATCCAATATATTTTCTGAGATTTTCACTTCCACCCTCCTCCCTCTCTACTTTGGATTCACCTGTAGAACTCTCCTCTGGTTTATTATTTTCTTCTTTTTCGTGATCTTCTACTTTAATTTGCGATAGTTATTTCCGCATTATTCAACGTGTATTCTATCTTCAGATTCTCTCATCTGAGCACCTAGAGATTCATCTTGATTTTCTGAAACTTCAGAATCCTCGCAAGGCTTGAGTTCCTCCTGCTCTCTTCCCTCCGGTACAGATTGTTCAAGATCTGTATGTTCTTTATCTTCCAGTATAGTTAAAATTGCAACGCTTACTCTCAACATGTAAAATTGCAGTTCTTCAGCTTCAGTAACTGATGATTCTTGGTCTTCTTTCTGGGATTCAATGTTTAGAGCTATGTCAGCAGTATCTGTAGTATCAGAAGAACCTGTACTTGTGGCTTGTTCTTAATGGTGGGTGGCGCTGGGCTTCTTCACACTTACAGGTCTTCTATATAATGAAGGTGGTTTGTTGATAAAAATCTACTACTTCTTGTTGATGCAGAACGAAACTGCATCGCCAAAACTAAAAATCTGAAATGCTTTTAAGTCAAATAGAAACACTTTCCTAAAAATAATATTTACTCCCCATCCAATTGAATAAGGTTTGAATGGGAAATCCGTCTTCAAAATAAAATGAAACCTGAACTTGTTTGCGTATTGCACCGACAAAAACAATTTTGAATAACAAGGACAGAGCCAGAAATTTATATGTGGGTGGACACTAATTATAAGTTTTAATTTTTTTATTTCTAACTGATTAAAGTAAATGACACAAATTTGTTAAATCTTATATAATACTTGAAATTTCATTAACAAAAAGGGTCAAAAGTCGATATA
>CM042186.1:33055361-33066161 GCA_023539305.1 Ilex asprella | reverse complement strand
AGCTTATGAGCCATCCAAATGCTATCATTACTTCAAAAAAATCAATACCACTCTGCAATAATGTTATCACTCAAAACATACTTAAATTTGTATATAAGAAATACCAAGAATCAGAGTTCATAGCCAAAAAAAATCAACAATTACAGAGAACTCAATCGCAATACATCCAAAAAAATTCAGCATTAAAGTAACAATCAAAGTTGAAATCAAAACTGTAGAATCTTAGATTACATGTAACAAACTAACAATAGTTTAAGTCAAACTTGTTATTGGAATTGAGAAAATTCTAATGAACAGAAGAACAAATGGGTGGTGGGTAAAAGTAGCTTAAAGTGTAGCAAAATCCAAATACAAAAGATACAAAGTGCACATGTGCAAGTGTGTGTTCTGTGTGACGCAGTTGTCCCCGCTTGCTTGTTAAGATGCTAATTTTCAGTACAAATGAATTCCAAATATGGCATAAGATTAATAAAAGTTTCGAATTTTAACTTAGAAATAGATTAACTTAGACCATTCAATATAATAAACAGCCTGAAAAAAAAAGATATGGACATAATTGCACATCAGTAGCATCCAAAGTTCACCAAACCAATGAATTAATTAAAATCTCAACAAAATTGGAAAAATAAATCTTTCCATAGAGATTGGTGGTGCAGGGAGGCGGTTGAGTTGTTCTAAAAACTTCACCGTTGAAAGAGAAGAAAACTCTTTTATAAATCATTTCAACAAACAACTTAATTTTTTTTAATAAAAAATGCTACTGCATCTTGATCAAGAATAAATATTGATGTCTTCAACATTGAAAGTTCCAAGCGCATGTACTTTCATTCAACTTTGCTCAAATTTTGGCTCATAGTAATCAAGCTGACGCCTTTAAAAGCACAGCTAGAAACATAACTTGAGGTTTATATATAGGATTAGTGAGGTCAAAATTGGATGAATTAGTTGGTGAAAATGGGATTGGGCGCCAATTCAAAGCACAAACCCAATGGAACAGTATGAATTTTGAACAATAATATGTTGAGCAAAAACATACAACTGAAAATAGGACTGCCAACCAATCTAATATCTTAGATCATCCCACTTTCGTTCACCACATCCAAAGCATCATAGTCAGGTGTCAACCTTACGCTTTCTTAGTTCCATCAGGCCTGATCAAGGTATTGACTTTTTGGGTTTGAATGTCATACATCTTCTTGACTGCGTCCTTTATCTTCTTCTTGTTAGCACAAATGTCGACAATGAAAACCAGTGTGTTATTGTCTTCAATATTTTTCTCTAAACTCAATGGTCACAGATGATTAGATAACAAAATCCTCCAATTAAACCCTAACATATACGAAATCAAGTAGAAAAATTTGGGAATTTCGATACAATTACCACAGTACGGTCCTGGGGATGATTGAACCGACACCTTGCACCATACTCACAAAACCCAGTCCTCAAATAATAAATACAATCGGCCTTGTCGGGCCGTTCAGGGTATGATTCAGCTCCAGCACCCAACCCCAATTGCCACATAGGCTCTGTATTTTGCAAAATCAACATTCAAAAAAGCTCTACATTACAAAATTCACAAACTAAATTCCAATCAAATTGAAATGAAATTCAAATGGAGTGTCACTAGACTTGCCTTCGAGCCCTGTTTCACCTCCTGGTGAATTCCATTCCCCCACCGGATCGCCCTGTGTACCTTCCATTAACTATGTCCGACCATACCTCGCCATTGTACAGAATATATACCCGTATACACAATAAATACATATAATGTATCACTGTTGCTCGTTTATTGAAGAGACCCAGATCAACAAACTGGGCAACTGCTAGTTGTTGTTGGCAGTGGTTGTGGCAGTGGCGTTACTTTGTAGAAGAGGGTAGCGAGAGATAGAAGCGTGATAGGCGTGAAAGAGAACTGGGTGTGAGAGAGGTATTTGACAGAGGGGAATATTTGGAATTGATATTGGATAGATTACATCATAGAAATTTTGGAAAATTTTGGGAGAATAATGGAGATGGATTCCATGTGATAGAGACGTGATAGATTAGGAGCGATAGAGGCGTAAAAGAGATAGTGTAACGCCTCAAATACCACCCAGGACGATATTACACTCTAAAATCATTTACCTCATGAGCGCACTAAGATAATCCATCAATAAATAAGACTTCATGAAATCATCCATAGAATTTACAACATTACCCCAAAAGAATAGACCCATCTTGGCCTTTACATTCCAAAAATCAACTAATGTAACGCAACGGAAATAACAAAAGAAAACTATGAATATTCTAGTCTAGAACAAAAGAAAGTGTCGCTCTAGGTGTCCACCTCGGGATCCATGCTCCCATCTATTGGAGTCTCCCAGTGTGCGGGCTCCTTGACTCCCAGCTCTTTCTCAAAGGATAATCTGAAAAGGTTGTTAAGTAAAGGGTGAGCACGAAGCTCTGTAGAAAAATTCTTCTAAACCCGAATAAGTTTTAGAAAAGCATATAAAAGCGATCGGTCTCATTTTACAAATAGCCTATGTAATTTTGAAATAAAGACATGAACATTTTAAACAGATCTCAAGTTTACAAACAACAATAAAGTTAAAAGCAAAGGTGAAACCAATTACCAACAATGAGTCTAA
The DNA here is from genome assembly GCA_023539305.1 of Ilex asprella. Lineage (NCBI taxonomy): Eukaryota > Viridiplantae > Streptophyta > Magnoliopsida > Aquifoliales > Aquifoliaceae > Ilex > Ilex asprella. Next base: position 33,063,534 of record CM042186.1, on the reverse strand, counting down.
CAATTTTTTCAAAAGTAAACCAATCACCCACACAAGATATAATATTGTCCTCTTTGGCATGATCATCCTTACAAAGAACCTCTCACCCTCAAGGTATTGTTTCTCAAACATCCTTACAAGCAACCTCGTAAGAAGGCCACATATTGTCCTCTTTTGGCATGAGCATCCTTACTAGGAATCTCTCACCCTCAAGGTCTTGTTTCTTTGGAATGAGCATCTTTACAAGGAACCTCTCACCCTCAATGTCTAGTTTCTTTGGCATGAGCATCCTTACAAGGAACCTCTCACCCTCAATGTTTTGTTTCTCAAACATCCTTACAAGGAACCTCCTGAGAGGGAATGAGTATCTTTACGAGGAACCTCTCACTCATGTTCGTCCAAACAACCATACAAAAAATACAATACCAACTATTTTCTCAAATATCCAACAATTCCACAAGTCCCCAATTTACAAGCAAATTCCAAGAAAAATCCTCAATTCTCACAAGTGATATTACTAAGGGACCAAATTTAAGAAATGCTACAAGAGATCATCTAAAATTTATTTTAACACTCAACACCAAATACTAGAGTTTTCATAACCAAGATTAAGTGAAAATAGAGAGAAAAATCCATTTTTTCTCAAAAAACTAGGGTTTTAAAGTAAGTGCAAGAGATTTCATGGGCATTCCACCCTAGCTTTGTGTAGAACATGAGAATATTTGGAAAAGGACCAAGCAACAAAGAACCCATAGCAAATACATATCTTAGGAGTCAAAACATATATATATATATATATATATATATATATTAACCATAACATCAATGAACAAGCATGGAAGAAAACCGTTACCTTGGTGTTCTTAAGGAACTTAAGCTTTGATCCAATCCAATGTGAAACTCTCATTTAATCTTGGATTTTTCCCTTTCTTTCCTCTTCTCTAAGTCTTCCTAGGGTTAGAAGTATTGAAATGTGGCAAAGGGAGGCAGACTTAAGTATTTATAGTGGAAGAGATGGTCCACATATCGCAAATCTAGAACCCAGACTTTTAAGTCACGTTCGAACGTCATTTGACGTTTGAATGTTAATAGTGCAAATTATTGACTCACGTTCGAACGTCACTTTAAACTTCGAACGTTGGTTTCTCTCAGTACTTTTACATTTCTATCAAAGATCCGTAAGTCACGTTCGAATGGCATTTGGCGTTCGAACGTCACTAGTGCAATTGCCTATTTTATGTTCGAACATCACTTGGCGTTCGAACATCATTCCAGTTTCTGCTGAAACTTCAAGTGAAGTTTTGTCCTATGTAAAGGTCGATTAAGAGTTTTTTTTGTGAAACACTCTTTTGTAGCTCTATAAGTCTAATATCTACTGTAAAAATTTCAGATCAATTGGATGTCAGGGTCAAAAGTTATGGTCCAAATACTAGGCAGTGTCCAAAATTCTTTCTACTCAAATTTTACCTAAAATGCGCTTTCATTCCGGAATACTTCTAAACTTCTACCACATGCCCTATTTTCTCAACTAATATTTTTATTTCTACTCTTACAATCTACACAATTCTTGCATACATCATTACCTATATAAGAATTTCTAAACAATTACATTACTCTATTAACATAACATGTGGGAGTTTACAATCCACCCCCTTAAAGAAAGTTTCGTCCTTGAAACTTACCTCAAGTAGAAAACAAATGAGGGTACTTCTCTTGCATCTCCAACTCTGGTTCCCAGGTAGCTTCCTCCACGCCATGATGTTGCTACAAGACTTTCACTAGTTGGATGACTTTATTATGAAGCACCTTCTCCTGGGTATCAAGAATCTTCACCGGTTGTTCTTCATATATTGCTCCATCTTGAACTTCAATATCTTCTAGCTTCACGAGTTGAATTGTATCTAATTGACACTTTCTCAACATTTACACATGAAACACGTCGTGTACCCCTGATAATTGAGCTGGTAACTGAAGTTGATACGCCACTTTGCCCACCGCTTTGATCACTTCAAAAGGTCCAATGTACCTTGGAGCTAATTTTTCCTTCTTGTCAAATTTAAACACTCACTTCTTGGGTGACACTTTGAGGAACATATAGTCCCCCTCTTGGAATTCCAATGGTCTTCGTGTTCTATCGGCATAGCTTTTCTGTCGACTTTGTGTCGTGCGTAGTCTTTCCTAGATGAGTTGAATTTTCTCTGTAGTCTTCCGTACAATTTTCAGCCCAAACAAGCTACTCTCTCCAGCTTCTAGGCAACAAGTTGATGATCTACATGGTCTCACATACAAAGCGTCATAAGTGGTCATGCCAATGCTAGATTGAAAACTATTATTATACGCAAATTCCACCAATGGAAAATGATCGCTCCAACTTCCCTTGAAGTCCAACACACAAGCTCATAACATGTATTCCCGAATTTGTATCACCCTCTCGGATTGGCCATCCGTTTGGGGATGAAATGCGGTGCTAAAGTGTAACTCTATCCCCATAGATCGTTGTAGACTTTGCCAAACTGTGCCATAAAGCGAGAATCGCGATCTGACAAAATCGAGATCGAAACCCCATGCAATCTAACGATCTCGTGGATATAAAGCTTACTCAAGGTCTCTAACATATCAGTGGTCTTCATACTCAAGAAGTGAGCAGATTTGGTGAGTCTACCAACAATGACCCATATTGCATTATGCCCTCACGACGTCCATGGAAAGACCGACACAAAGTCTATGATGATGTGATCCCACTTCCACTCTGGGATAGATAAGGACTGTAGTATTTAGCCACATTTCGCTTCATTCCTCTCCATCAATACTGGTGTTTCATATCTCTATACATCTTGGTACTGCCCGGATGTATGGAGAACTTTAAACGATGGCGATGGCACTCGCCCAACACTTTTTCCCTCATTTGGTCGTTCTCGGCTACACATAATCTTCCCTAAAACCATAACTCATCCTCCTTTATCGACCAATTCTCAACACTCTCATTCCTTTCCAACCTACCCCGGATGGCTTCCAACTCGGTGTCTAACCGTTGTAACTCCACGATCCTTTGTCGAAGCATCGGTTGGGCAACAAGATTAAATAGACATGGTCGATCCTCCTATCTATCCACCCGTAGGTTGAATTTCTCCAAGGCATCCATCATCTTCCACCTATTCACTGCAAGAAAATTAATTTCACCACGAGACTTCCTACTCAGTGCATCTGCTACTACGTTCGCCTTTCCTGGATGATGTTGAGCATGAAATCGTAGTCTTTTAGATACTCAATCCACCTTCTTTGTCGAAGATTTAAGTATTTCTAGGTGAATATATACTTGAGGCTCTTATGATCAGAAAACACTTAAAACTTTCTTCCATAAAAGTAACACCTCTACAACTTAAGTGCAAAAACCACCGCAGCTAACTCCAAGTCGTGAGTGAGATAATTTTACTCATGAGTCTTGAGTTGTCTTGAGTCATAAGCAACTACCTTGCATCCTTGCATCAACACACATCCCAAGCCTAGTAGCGAAGCATCGGTGTAAACATCGTATCCTTCTCCACTACTTAGAATAATGAGGATAGGAGCCGTTGTCAACTTTTCCTTCAAAGTGCAAAAAATAAGTTCACACTCTTGAGTCCACAAGAATTTCTTCCCCTTCTTTGTAAGACGAGTCATCGGCATCGCAAGCTTTGAGAACCCTTCTACAAATCTCAGGTAACAGCCTATCAAACCCAAAAAGCTACGTACTTCAGTCACATTCTTCAGTGATTCCCATTTCATCACGGCTTCAATCTTTGCAGAATCAACAGCTACTCCTTGCTTGGACACAGCATGCCCAAGAAATTTCGTTTTCTTCATTCAAAACTCGAATTTACGCACCTTTGCATACAACTGGTGCTCTCTCAATGTATGGAGCATAATCAAGTGATGACGTTCATGTTCCTCGTGTGTCCATGAATAGAATAGGATGTTATCAATGAACACAATTGTAAACTTATCTAGATACGATCAGAATAACCTGTGCATCAAATCCATGAAGGCTGCTGGTGCATTAGTCAATCCGAACGGCATTACCGTATACTCGAAATAACCATACCAGGTACGAAAAGTTATCTCAGGAATATCCTCCTCCTTGATCCTCAATTGATGATACGCTGTGCAAAGATCAATCTTTGAGTAATACTTAAAACCCCTCAACTGATCAAATAAGTCATCTATTCGTGGCAATGGATATTTATTCTTCACTGTCACCCAATTCAACCTTCAGTAGTCTGTGCATAATCGAAGCGTTTCATCATGTTTTTTCACAAAGAGGACCGGGGCTCCTCAAGGTGAAGTACTCAAACGGATAAACCCAATGGTCAATAGATGATCCCATTGCTTCCTTAGCTCCTTTAACTCCAAAGGTGTCATCCAATAAAGAGCAATGGATATGAGTTCTGTTCCCGGATAGAAATCAATTTTGAACTTAATCTCTCTTTGTGGGGGTAACCATGGTAATTCGTTAGGAAAGACATCCAAAAAATCTGATACTATCAACACCACGTCTGTAGGAAATTTATCTCGATCATCTCCCATCAAGCTAGCTAAGAAACTCAAATGGCTCCCCGTCTTTGCTTTCATGAATCTACTACTCATAGTAGGAAATGGATGGGACGAACTCCGGTCATTCATAAAACTGAACACTACCCCTCTCGATAATTGAAAAAAAATCCGTTTGAGCAAACAATGCATTGCCGCACGAAAAACGGACAAGTTCATCTCAAATATGATATCATACCCCTTCATGTCTAACGCAACTAAATCTACAATCAATTCTTGCTCCCCAATTCGAAGCACGCAACCTCTACACACCCAGCTAGTATCCAACCGTTCTCCCGTAGGCATATCAATATGCAAAGTATGTTCTAGCTTCTCAAAGACCAGTCCCAAACTAAGAGCATAGGTTGTACGAATGAATAAATGTGTAGCAACGGGGTCAAATAAGATTCAGGCCCAAGAATTATAAAGAAGCACGATACCTTCCACTACGGCATTGGAAGCGTCTTCCTTCGGTTGGGTCAAAGCAAAAATCATTTCTTGATTAGTGTCGCCAGGGGCTTGAGCTTGTAGCGGTCTCTGCTGTGTTGGCCTCGGAGGTGGTGGCTTGTCTACTTGTACTTGTCCTGTTGCCTGGATAGTCCTCTGAGGTGAAAAAATTGGACAATGCATCCGAAAGTGTCCTATACCTCCACATGCAAAGTAGGATCGTGGGTTAGTGCCAGCTCCCTCTGCTACACCTCCGGCCCCTCAGGATATCTGAGGTCTAGGTCCAACTGTCTGGTCTGGGCGACGATAAGGTGACGCTCTAAGAACTCCATTGCTACCAGTAACAATCCAGATCAGACCTCCCTTCGTAAAGCTCTATCGTCGCTGGGTGTCCTCCATGTCCCTCTCTACTATTGTGGCTCTGTCGACAAGATCCTCATATTCTCAGATCTTGAGAGCCACCAGCTTCTCCTGGATGATAGGCCTCAAGCCCTGCTCAAAGCGCTTGGCCCTGCTAGCCTCAATAGATATAAACTCCGTAGCATAACGGGATAGCTCATCAAACCTCCTCTCGTACTCAGCCACTGTCCTGCTGCCCTATCGTAGAACAAGAAAATTGGCCTTCATCTTGTCCCTGACTGATTTAGGAAAGTACTTGTCTTGAAAAATTTGGTCAAACTCCTCCCAAGTGAATACATCTATGGTCCTTTCTCTTTTCACTGAGTCCCACCAATGGTCGGCCTCCTCCTCTAATAGATAAGTAGCCAAGTCGACCCTAAGATCCTCGACTATCTCCATGCCATCACATATCTTCCTCACTCAGCGGATCCATCTATCTGCATCAAAAGGGTTAGGGCTCCCTCGGAAGGTAGGCGGGTGTTGCCTCAGAAATTTCTGAAGAACCATCATCCTTCGGTTGCCGTCCCTGTTGCCCGGTACTTGAGCTAAAGGATGATTGTTCCCATTATGGTTGTTCCCATTCTAGTGTTGTATCAGAGTGGTGAGCTCCCTCAAATACTGATAAATGTCATTCATGGCATCGGGAGGTGGTGGTGGTAGTAGGTTTGCTTGACTTCGACGAACACACCCACGTCCACGTCCACATCCTCGTCCTCGTCCTCGTCTGCTGTCCATCCTGTACATCAATTTACACTTTAGTCTCATTGATGTACAAGACATCCTAATATCACTTTAGTCTAAAACTTAAAGTTCATATAAAATCATACCAACAAATTCTTTCGACCAAGTCCTATTTATCTAGTGTGAATTCATAACTTACAGCTCCCATGTAAGACCTAAAGCCTAGGCTCTCATACCAAAATTTGTAACGCCCTAATTACTACCCTTGACGGCATTACATTCTAAAATTATTTACCTCATGAGAGCACTAAGATAATCCATCAATAAATAAGAATTCATGAAATCATCCATAGAATTTATAACATTATCCCAAAAGAATAGACCCATCTTGGCCTTTACATTCCAAAAATCAACTAATGTAACGCAACTGAAATTACAAAAAAAAACTAGACTCCACAAGGTTAAAAATGAATATCCTAGTCTAGAACAAAAGAAAGTGTCGCTCTAGGCGTCCACCTCGGGATCCACGCTCCCGTTTATTGGAGTCTCCCAGTGTGCGGGCTCCTCGACTCCCAACTCTTCCTCGAGAGGATAATCTAAAAAGGTTTTTAAATAGGGGGTGAGCATGAAGTTCTGTAGGAAAATTCTTTCAAACCCGAACAAGTTTTAGAAAAACATATAAAAGCGGTCGGTCTCATTTTACAAATAACCTATGTAATTTTGAAATAAAAATATAGACATTTTAAACAAATCTCAAGTTACGAACAATAATAAAGTTAAACTCAAAGGTGAAACCAATTACCAACAATGAGTCTAACAATTTTTTCAAAAGTAAACCAATCACCCACACATGATGTAATATTATCTTCTTTGGCATGAGCATCCTTACAAGGAACCTCTCACCCTCAAGGTATTGTTTCTCAAACATCCTTACAAGGAACCTCGTAAGAAGATCACATATTGTCCTCTTTTGACTTGAGCATCCTTACCAGGAATCTCTCACCCTCAAGATCTTGTTTCTTTGGAATGAGCATCCTTACAAGGAACATCTCACCCTCAATATCTTATTTCTTTGGCATAAGCATCCTTACAAGGAACCTCTCACCCTCAATGTTTTGTTTTTCAAGTATCTTTACAAGGAACCTCCTGAGAGGGAATGAACATCCTTACGAGGAACCTCTCACTCATGTTCGTCCAAACAACCATACAAGAAATACAATACCAACTATTTTCTTAAATACCCAACAATTACACAAGTCCCCAATTTACAAGCAAATTCCAAGAAAAATTCTCAATTCTCACAGGTGATATTACTAAGGGACCAAATTTAAGAATGGGTACAAGAGATTGTCCACAATTTCATTTCAACACTCAACACCAAACACTAGAGTTTTCATAACCAAGATTAAGTGAAAAAAGAGAAAGAAATCCATTTTTCTCAAAAAACTAGAGTTTTAAAGCAAGAACAAGAGATTTCATGGGTATTCCACCCTAACTTTGTGTAGAACATGAGAATATTTGCAAAAGGACCAAGCAACAAAGAACCCTTAGCAAATACATATCATTAGGAGTCAAAACATACATATATATTAACCCTAACATCAATGAACAAGCATAGAAGAAAACTCATACCTTGGTGTTCATAAGGAACTTGAGCTTTGATCCAATCCAATGTGCAACTCTCCTTTGATATTTGGTTTTTCCATTTCTTTCATCTTCTCTAAGGCTTCCTAGGGTTAGAAGTATTGAAATGTGGCTAAGGTAGGCGGCATTAAGTATTTATAGTGGAAGAGATGGTCCACATATCGCAAATCTAGAACCCAGACTTTTAAGTCAAGTTCGAACGTCATTTGGCGTTTGCACATTAATAGTGCAAATTATTGACTCACGTTCGAACGTCACTTTGAACTTCGAATGTTGGTTACTCTCATTACTTTTACATTTCCATCAGTGATCCATAAGTCATGTTCGAACGTCATTTGGCGTTCGAACCTCACTAATGCAATTGACTGTTTTACGTTCGAACGTCACTTTACGTTCGAACATTATTCCAGTTTCTACTGAAATTTCATGCAAAGTTTTGGCCTGTTTAGAGGTCGAT
>CM042186.1:33034020-33047637 GCA_023539305.1 Ilex asprella | reverse complement strand
AGAAATTTCAATAAAGTGATTTTACTATATTTGGAATACCACAAGCAATAATCTTAAGACATATTTTGAATTAGTATAATTACTTGTTATGTTTTTTATACATGTTTTAATATTTACACTTGTTCTACAATTTTGCAAATTGTTAAAACTCGTTTTTTACAATCTGTGATATTTTAAAGAAGATTTGAAAATTTACATATTCTGTTTATGTGTTTAATTTAAACAGTTACAATAAACTGCTATAGTTATACCAAACAGTGACTTTGTTTATGTGTATGATTTAAACAGTTACATCAAACAGTGACATTTGGCAGAAATGTTAAAACAGTGACACTAAACAGTAACATAAATTGTTTTTGTTTTAATAACTTGCTTTCAAAAAGTTTTTGTGTTTTCCTATTTTTGAATATCTAGTAATATTTGTTTATCAGAAATGACTTCAAATAATAATAAAGTTCCTCCTACTACAAATCATGTTGTGTCTGTGATGCCTATTTCTTTACCTACTCATGTGTCTTATGGGGAGAAATCTAAAAAGTTCAATGCGAAAGATTTTAAGAGATGACAACAGAAAATGTTATTCTATCTCACTACGTTGAATCTTGCAAAGTTTCTTTGTGAGAATGCTCCTGTTTGTAATGAGAAAGAGACTGACCGTCAAGTTGTTGTGGTGGTGGATGTATGAAAGCACTTTGATTTTTTGTGCAAAAATTATATCTTCAATGGATTGGATAACACATTATATAATGTGTATAGTCCAATCAAGACGGCTAGAGAGTTGTGAGAATCCTTGGATAGAAAATACAAGACGGAGGATGCCGGAATGAAGAAATTCGTTGTGGACAAATTCCTTGATTACAAAATGGTGGATTCTAAGACTATCATAAGTCAAGTTCAAGATCTTCAAGTGATCTTACAAGAGATTCATGCCGAAGGGATGGTGCTTAGTGAATCTTTTCATGTAGCAGCAATTATTGAAAAATTACCGCCAAATTGGAAGGACTTCAACAAGTATTTGAAGCACAAACACAAAGAAATGAAACTAGAAGACTTGATCGTGAGATTGAGGATTGAGAAAGACAATAGAGTCTTCGAAGAGAAAGTTAGTAATCATTTCATAGAATCAAAGGCACATGCGATTGAAGAGGGACATAAAAACAAAAAGAAAATGAAGTATGTTGGCCAACAAGGGGCCAAGGGTGGTGATTCCAAAAGGTTCAAAGGAAACTGCTTTGTGTGCAATAAACTGAAACATCGTGCAAAGGATTATCGAAGCCGTAAAGCACAAGTGGATCACAAGAGGAAGGCTGTCCAAGTCAATATTGTAAACCCCCACATATTGCTATTAAAAGAAGGTTTAGTAATTTAATATATATAATGGTGTAGGAATGAACCATATAAGTTATAACTGTAGAAATGATAACCTATAATTGTTATGAAATACCTGTTTCTTGAAGTTCTTGCAAATATCTCCATGTTTTGAAGGTATTTGTGGTTTGATAGCCCTAAAAACCCTAGTTTTTGAGAAATATAGATTTTTCTCCTTAATGTTCACTTGTTCTTGATTTCAAAACTCTAGTGCTTGATTAAATACTAACAAATATGTATTTGATGATCTCTTGCTCATTTTTCTTAAATTGTTCCATTGAAAATAAATAAATGTGGATTTTGATATGAAATTTGGAAATTTTTGGATTTAATTATGACTTGAGATAGAGATATACATTGTTGATTATTGTAGAATTGTGGCTAATGGTAAATAGTTTCAACAAGAATTTATTGAAAGTATGGGATTCCACCAGAACTTGTTGGAAATGGTTTGTAATTGGAAATGACATATTATTTCTAACTGGTTTTACTTTTTCATTTAATTTATTGTTATTACGTAAACTGGAGATCTGTTTAAATGTCACTGACTTACTTCAAAGTTATATATGATATTTTGAAAGTGAGACTGGACTGTTTTATATGTTTCAAAACTTTGTTCGAGTTTGGGAGGGATGTGGCTACAGAGTTTAGTGCTCATCCCTACATACATTACATTTTTTAGATTATGGCCTAGAGGACGAGCTCGGGGCTAACGAGCCGAGACATTGGGAAGCTTCAACAGATGGGAACGTAGATCTCGAGGTGGACATGTATAGCTATATTCTCTTTTTTGATAGACTAGGTAATTCCTTTTGAGGCAATGTAAAGTCTAACATTATTTTTGTGATTTTGCTGCAAAGTTAAATTTGATTCTTTTGGATGTAACTGTCATAGTTTGGCATATCCTTTTGGGGATGATGTTATAGATTTTGTATATGATGACTGAATTTTTTTTATTAATGAGTTTTATTAGTTGCTCTCATGATGTGCATAGTTTTAGATAATAATGTCGTCCAAGGTGTATTTTGGGGCGTTACAGGTTTTGGTATCAAAACTTAGAAATTAGGTCTTACATAGGAGTTCTAGGTTATGGATTACTACTAGAGAGGTAGGATTAGGTTAAATGAAATTGTTAATTGAAATTTTATTAAAGTCTTATGCTTAAATCAAGACATCCTAACAATGTCTTGTACATCAAGAAAACTAAACTATGAATTGATGTGCAGGATGGAAGGTGGACGAGGACGGGGACGTGGCCGTGGACGCGGTGATCAAGCACACCCACCACCACCACCACCTCCCGATGCTATGAATGACATTTATCAATGTCTAAGGGAGCTAACCACTTTGATACAACACCAAAATGGGAACAACCATCACAACAGTGGGGTCCATCCAATAGGTCATGTGCCATGCAACGGGGACAAGAATTGAAGGATGGTAGTTCTTCGAGAATTCTTGAGGCAACGCCCACCTACTTTCCAAAGAAGCTCTAACCCCTTGGATGTGGATAAGTGGATTCGCCGGGTGAGGAAGATGTGTGATGGCATGGTAATTACTGAGGATTTGTGGGTTGGCTTGGCTACACACCTGTTAGAGGGGGAGACAGACCATTAGTGAGATTCAATGACGAGAAGAAGGAACACGGATGCTCTTACTTGGGAGGAGTTTGATCAGATCTTTCAAGATAAGTACTTTCCTGAATCGGTTTGAGACAAGATGAGTGTTGATTTTCTCGCTCCATGACAAGGTAGCATGACGGTAACCGAGTATAAGAAAAAGTTTGACGAGTTATTCTGTTATGCCACGGAGTTCATAGCTACTGAGGCCAGGAGGGCCAAACAATTTGAGCAGGGATTAAGGCCTACTATCCGAGAGAAGCTTGTGGCTCACAAGATCTGGGACTATGGGGATCTAGTTGACAGAGTTGCACTGGTAGAAAGAGACATTGATGACACCCAGTGACGACAAAACTTTACAAGGGGAGGTCCGATGAGGACAGGTACTAGCAGCAGTGGAGTGCAGATGACAACACCATATCGTCGCCTAGACCATATTATTGGATAGAGACTTTAGACAGCTCGAGAAGATGGGGTCACTCAGACTAGAACAAGCACTGACCCGCGTCAATGCTTCACATGTGGAGGGGTGGGACACTTCCGAAAGAACTGCCCATCATTGCCACCAAGGACTAATCAAGAAACCGGACAAGTGAATGCGAACCAACCACTATTTCAGAAGCCACTACAACAGAGATCCTTAGGATCTCTAACCCTATGTAGTGTCAATCAAGGAAGAGTTTTGGATTTGACTCAACCAGAGGAAGACGTTTCCAATGCAATCGTGGAAGGTATCGTTCTTCTTTATAATTCGTGGACCCGATATATGCTATTAATTTGGGATTGGAATTTAAAAAATTAGAACATGCCTTGAGTATTGACATGTCTACGGGAGAACGGTTAGATACTAGAAGGGTGTGTAGAGGGTGCGTGCTTCGAATTGGGAAACGAGAATTGATTATAGATTTGGTTGCGTTATATATGAAGAGGTATGACATAATATTTGGGATGAACTTGTTGTCCACTTTTCGTACGATAATGGACTATTTTCGCAAGTAGATTTCATTTCAATTATCGGGAAAGGTAGTCTTTAGTTTTATGAACGATCGAAATTTTTTTCATCAATTTCTTACTACGGGTAATAGATTCTTGAAAGCTAAGGCAGAGAGCCATTTGAATTTCTTAGCTAGCTTGATGAGAGATGATCGAAATAGATCCCAATCGGGCGTTGTATTGATAGTGTTTAATTTTCTAGATGTCTTTCCAAATGAACTACCAGGGTTACCCACACAGAGATAAATTGAGTTCACGATTGATCTCTATTTGGGAACCGAACCAATATCCATTGCTCCCTACATAATGACACCTTTGGAGTTGAAGGAACTAAGGAAGCAGTTGGATCATCTATTGGCTATTGGGTTTATCCGTTTAAGCAATTCACCTTGGGGAGCAGTGGTCCTCTTTGTGAAGAAGCATGATGAAACCCTTCGGTTATGCACGGACTATCGAAGACTAAATTGGGTGATGATGAAGAATAAATATACGTTACCACAGATTGATGATTTATTCGATCAGCTAAGGGACTCTAAGTATTACTCCAAGATTGATATTCGCAGAGGGTATCATCAACTGCGGATCAAGGAGGAGAATATTCCTAAGATAGTTTTTCGTACCCGATATGATCATTTCGAATACACGGTAATGTCGTTTGGACTGACTAATGCTCATATAGCCTTTATGGATTTGATGCATAGGGTATTTCGCCCGTATCTAGATCAGTTTGTTATTGTATTTATTGATGACATATTGATTTATTCACGGACATAAAGGGAACATGAACGTCATATCTTGATTGTGCTACAAACATTGAGAGAGCATAAGTTATATGCTAAGAGGAGTAAATGCGAGTTTTGGATGAAAGAAGTGAGATTCCTTGGCCATGTTGTGTCAGAACAGGGTGTAGTTGTGGATCCTACAAAGTTGAAGTCATGATGAAATGGGTACCACCAAGGAATGTGACCAAAGTACGTAGCCTAGGATTAGCAGGTTACTACCGCAGGTTTGTGAAAGGGTTCTCAAAGCTCGCAATTCTGATGACTCGTCTTACAAAGAAGGGGAAAGATTATTGTGGACTCAAGCGTGTAAACAAGTCTTTTGCACATTGAATGAGAGGTTGACAACAACTCATGTCCTTATTATTCCGAGTAGTGGAAAAGGATACGATGTTTACACTGATGCTTCTTTACGGGGCTTGGGATGTGTACTAATGCAAGGAGGTAAGGTAGTTGCTTATGGCTCGAGACAACTAAAGGTTTATGAGCAGAACTATCTCACTCATGACTTAGAGTTTGCCGTTGTGATTTTTACTCTTAAGTTGTGGAGGTGTTACCTGTATGGAGAAAAGTTTCAAGTGTTTTCTGATCATAAGAGTCTCAAGTATATATTCACACAGAAAGACTTGAATCTTCGACAAAGAAGGTGGATTGAATACCTAGAGGACAACGATTTCACACTCAACTACCATCCGGGGAAGGCGAATGTAATAACAGATGCACTGAGCAGAAAATTTCAGGGTGAAATCAATGTTCTTACTGTTAATAGGTGGAAGATGATTAATGCTTTGGAGGAATTTGATCTATTGGTGGATAGACAAGGGGATCGACCATGCTTATTTAATCTTGTAGCTCAACCAATTCTCCGACAAAGGATTATGGAGTTACAACAATTAGATACCAAGTTGGGAACTATCCAGGATAGATTGGAGAGGAATGAGGTTGTCCAGAACTGGTCCGTACATGATGATGAGTTAAAGTTTCGTGGACGACTATGTGTACAAAATAATGACCAAGTAAAGGAAGACATCATCGTTCAAAGTTCTCCATACATCTGGGTAGTACTAAGATATATAGAGACATGAAACGTCAATATTGGTGGAAAGAAATAAAGCAAGACGTAGCTAAGTACGTTGCAAGGTGCGCGGTGTGTCAGCAGGTGAAGATTGAGCATAAAAAATTCGGAGGATTACTATAGTCCTTACATATCCCAGAATGAAAATGGGATCACATCACCATGGATTTTGTGTCTGGCTTTCCACGAACTTCACGAGGGCATAATGTTGTATGGGTCATTGTAGATAGACTCACAAAGTCCGCTCATTTCTTGAGTATAAAGACCATTGACACTTTAGAGACCTTGAGCAAACTTTATATTCGTGAGATTGTTAGATTGCATGGAGTTCCACTCTCTATTGTGTCGAATTGTGATAAACGTTTTGTGGCACAATTTTAACAAAGTCTACAACAAGATATGGGGACAGAGTTACACTTCAGCACCGCCTTTCATCCCCAAACGGATGGCCAATCTGAGAGGGTGATACAAATTTTGGAAGACATCTTACGAGCTTGCGTGTTGGACTTCAAGGGAAGTTGGAGTGACCATTTACCGTTGGTGAAATTTGTGTACATCAATAGTTTTCAATCTAGCATTGGCATGATACCGTATGAGGCATTGTATGGAAGACCTTGTAGGTCCCCAACTTGTTGGTTGGAAGCTGGAGAAAATAGTCTTTTTGGGCTAAAAATTGTTCGAGAGACTACGTAGAAAATTCAACTTATCTGGGAAAGACTACGCATGACGCAAAGTAGACAGAAAAACTATGCAGATAAAAGACGAAAGCCATTGAAATTCCAAGAATGAGACTATGTTTTCCTCAAAGTGTCGCCCAAAAAGGGAGTGTTTAGATTTGGGAAGAAATAAAAATTAGCTCCAAGGTACATCGGACCATTTGAAATGATCAAAGCGGTGGACAAAGTGGCGTATCAACTTCGGTTACTAGCTTAGTTGTCAGGGGCACAAGACATGTTCCACATTTCAATGTTGAGAAAGTGTAAATCGGATACAACGCATGTCGTGGATTTGGAGGACATTGAAGTTCAAGATGGAGCAACATATGAAGAACAACCGGTGAAGATTCTCAATGCCAAGGAGAAGGTGCTTTGCAACAAAGTCATCCAACTGGTGAACTTCTTGTGGCAACATCATGGAGTGGAGGAAGCTACTTGAGAACCAGAGTTGAAGATGCAAGACAAGTACCCTCATTTGTTCTTTACTTAAGGTAAGTTTCGAGGACGAAACTTTCTTTAAGGAGGGTGGATTGTAAACCCCCCCATGTTGCTATTAAAAGAAGGTTTAATAATTTAATATATGTAATGGTGTAGGAATGAACCATATAGGTTATAACCGTAGAAATGATAACGTTATAAAAAATTTGGGTAAATAAAGGAAATCGTTTGTTATGGAACTTGTATCACCTATGTTTAATGTCCAAAGGTATTTGGTATAAGTTTGGGTTAGCTTTGGAAATGTTTGGAATGGATTTGAAATGAAAAACAAGTGAAAAAGGCAAATCCGAACAGACCATATCGGTACGGTGTACCAGTACCCCGTTGTCCAGAGAGCAAACCATACAGGTACTATGTACTGGTACTGTCGGTAAAATTCAAAAATTTTAAGTCGCGATCTGTGGTCCGTTTTCGCCCTATAAATACATTAAAATGCCTCCCTTAGCCCCATTTCAACACTTCTAACCCTAAAAAATCTTAGAGAGGAAGAAAGGAAGAGAAAAACACAAGATCAAGAGGGATTTACACTTCAAAAAGATCAAATCTTCTAGATTTCTTTCCAAATTATAAAAGCAAGGTATGAGTTTTCTTCCATTGTTGTTCATTGAGGTTAGGGTTTATATATATGTGTGTGTGTGTGTGTGTGTGTGTGTGTATGTTTTACTTCTAAATCTTAGATATATGTTATGACATACTTTTTCTTGAAGTTCTTACAAATATCACCATGTTTTGAAGGTATTTAGGGATTGATAGCCATAAAAATCCTAGTTTTGAGAAATATGAATTGTTCTTCTTAATGTCACTTGTTTTTTATTTCAAAACTCTAGTGCTTGATTAAATACTAACAATTATGTATTTGATGATCTCTTGCTCATTTTTCTTAAATTGTTCCATTGAAAATAAATAAATGTGGATTTTGATATAAAATTTAGGGATTTTTGGATTTACTTATGACTTGAGATATAGATATACATGGTTGATTATTGTTGAATTGTGGCTAATGGTAAATAGTTTCTACAAGAATTCGTTGGAAGTATGGGACTCCACCAAAACTTGTTGGAAATGGTTTGTCATTGAAAATGACTTATTATTTGTAACTGGTTTTACTACTTCATTTAATTTATTGTTACTACGTAAACTGGAGATCTGTTTAAATGTCACTGACTTACTTCAAAGTTATATATGATATTTTGAAAGTGAGACCGAACTGTTTTATATGTTTCAAAACCTTGTTTGAGTTTGGGAGGAATGTGGCTATAGAGCTTAGTGCTCACCCCCTACATACAATACATTTTTTAGATTATGACCTAGAGGAGGAGCTCGGGGCTAACGAGCCAGGACATTGAGAAGCTCCAATAGAGGGGAACCTAGATCTCGATGTGGACATATAGAGCTATATTCTCTTTTGTGATAGACTAGAAAATTCCTTTTGAGGCAATGTAAAGTCTAGCATTATTTTTGTGATTCTGCTGCAAAGTTAAATTTGATTTTTTTGGATGTAATTGTCATAGTTTATCATATCCTTTTGGGGATGATGTTATAGATTCTGTATATGATGACCAAATTTTTCTTTATTGATGAGTTTTATTAGTTGTCCTCATGATGTGAATGGTTTTAGATAGTAATGTCATCCAATGTGCATTTTGGGGTGTTACAAATATAACCGAGATAGAAAAAATTTCTAAAAATGTCTATAACATGAGTTTTCTGTTGTAGTATCTAAACTGAACTTGGTAGGAAATACCAAGGAATGGTGAGTGGACACTGGGGCCACTAGATACATATGTTCAGATAAGAAGATGTTCTCTTCATATGAAGCAATTAATAATAGAGAACAACTATTCATGATAAATTCTTTTACTTCCAAAGTTGAAGGCAAAAGAAATGTTATATTGAAAATGACTTTCAGAAAAAAACTTACTCTTAACGATGTGTTACATGTTCCAGAAATTTGAAAGAATCTTGTGTCTGGATCGTTGTTGAGTAAGTAAAATTTTAGGTTAGTTTTGAGTCCGACAATAGGCATAGTATGATTAGGAGCAAGTGGGTTCTCAATGTTAAATGTAAGGATGATGTTCCATCGACAAACACAAAGCATGTCTTGTAGCTAAGGGTTATACTCAGCTTGAAGGTATAGATTATGAAGAAACCTTCTCACGGGTAGTGACATTTCCTTCAATTCGTCTCATTTTGGATATTATAACACATTTGGATTTAGAACCTTATCAAATGGATGTTAAGATAGTTTCTCAATGGAGAACTGGATGAAAAGATCTGTATAGATCAACCAATTGGCTTCGTTGTAGTGGATCAAGAGCACAAAGTTTGCAAAGCTTAATCAATCAATCTATGGCTTGAAGCAATCATCCAGAAAATGGTATTCGATATTCCATCAAGCCATCATTAATGATGGGTTCTTGATGATTGAAGAAGACTATTGTATCTATCTTAAGCAATCCAAGGGAATTTTCCTTGTTCTGTCATTATATGTAGACGACATACAATTGGTTAAAAATAATTAGGAGATGATTGTCACCACCAAAGAGTGGTAGTCTTCACACTTTGAGATGAAGGACACGGGTGAAGTAAGATACGTTCTTGTTGTGAAGATATTTAGGGATCATCCAAGAAAGCTTCTTGGCATGTCCCAAAATACTTATCTTAAAAAATTCCTGAACAATTCTGAATGCATAATTGCAAGCCCATTGACATCCCTGTAGCTAAGGACCAGTAATTGAGTCTAAAAAAAATCCCTGACACTCCTAAAGAAAAGGAAAAGATGTCTCGTGTCCCATATGTCAGTGCAGTTGGCAAGATGATGTATTTACGATGTGTACACAGCCTAACATTGTCACGTTGTCAAGTTAGTTAGCTGATATCAAGCAAACCATAAGATGGTTCATTGACAACAAGTAAAAAGAATGCTCTGCTATCTTAAAGGCATTATAGATTACATGTTATGCTACCAGGGATCATATTTACGGCTCATAAGATATAGTGATGTCAATTGGGGTTGTGAACTAGATGAGCCTAAATTAATATACTTTCTTGCTTAATCATGGCTCCATAACTACCATGGAGGCAGAGTTCATTGCCTATAAAACTGTAGTTCAAGAGAATTTTTGGTCGAGGTGGTTCCTTGATGATCTAGGTATTTTCACTCATGCTTCGGATCCAGTGACAATTCATTGTGATAATATGACATCACTTGCCTTTGCCAAAGACACCAAATACCATGGGAGGACCAAACACATTGACTTGACAAATAACTTTATTCGAGAAGGCATGGCACAAAAGGAAGTGGTGTTGAAGTATATTCTTACGGGTCAAATGGTAGCTGACCCCCTAACTAAGCTCATTCCTAGAGATGCATTTATGGCTCATGTTAGGGCTTTAGGGTTGCATAGGATACGATTTGTTCTCAGTTGTTTACATATGTGATATACTCTATTTATTTGTTTTTTAGACATCTTGTAATCATTTTTTCACATGACATTTTTTTCCATATATTATTTAATGTGGCGTGAATGTTAATTTAGCACACACACACACACACACACACACACACACATATATATATATATGTTCAACATTCTTTGTTTAAAAGTATGTTAACAGGCCGATTGGCTTACTTGCACGACTATTCAACTATGTGGCTCTTAAGAAAGTGAGCACAATATGAGACATTATATATAAAGTCATATTTTTTGGCACTTGAGATAGTGGGCAAAGAATGAGACATAATATATATACATTACGTATTTTCGTCTAGGTTGGAACCAAGATGAGGTCTATAATTATGATGAGACCACATATAGTTGACCCCATAATCTATACGAGGCTAATTGAATAGCTAGACGTGAGGTTTTAATTTTTTGCTTTGACAGACAGATGAATAAGGGACTTAGGTTAAACAATCAGCAAGCGACTCGTCAAGACTTCCAAGCAATATTACATAGTCAAATATTGGTTTCCCTTTTTTATTATGTGTGACTTATTACAATTGTTTTGTGTTTATACATCTTGAATATACTCACTAAGCATGTGACTAGCTCACCCCGAATAGATATTTGCTTTTAGGTGTTCGAATTTAGGAGGCGGACCACTAAGTAGTCTAGCTTGACGTAGAAGGGATTGTTGTCAATTTGTACATTATGTCATGTGTCATATTGTACACTGTTTGTTAAATTGTTTAAGGGTATCACTACAAGAAAAAAGGGGGTTTTGCAGTGGTAAAATACTGTCATAAAAGGTCTATTTGCCATCACAAATACTTTTTGTGGCGGTATTGTCTGGCCATAATAAGTGTGGTCTCAAAAGGTTTTTACGACAGCAATAGTCTGTCTCAAATAGTATTTACGGCAGCAAGACCCTGTCGTAAATAAGTTGTCACAAAAAATACGACACTTTTGTTTTTATTATGGCAGCAAAAGTGCTGCCTCAAATACTATATTTGGTTGTCGTAATAAATAAAAGATATATTTATGACGGCAAAGATGCCACCACAAAGAAAAATAATTTTTTGTAATTATTATGAATCGTTGGTAACCAATGTTATATACTCTGTGCATGTATATACTTAATACAACTTTTTTTTTTTGTGGGGGATGGGGGAAGGAGACTTGAACCCTTGACTTCAAGAAAACAAAGCTCACACAATGTAAGGAATACCATTAGACCAAAGACTCATTGGTATTCATAAACTACCCAATTTAATATATAAATAAACACAAAAGTAAATATAATCAACATTTCAAAAAACATAGAAATATTTTCATATAAAAAAAAACAATCTCACGAGTTAAACAAAATATAAAGGGTAAATTACACTCACACTCCCTGACATTTGGATTTATTACACGGACATCCACTCACTTTTTAAAAATTACACTAAGACCCCTTGACATTTGAAACTTATAACAACCACATTCCCTCTAACTAATAGACATTAGAATGATTAACAGTCAAAACTAATGTCATTGATATTAATTCTTAAAATACCAAAAATACCCTCCAAAGTCCCAAAAATTTATTTCATATCTCATTTATCATTTCTCTATTTTATATTTCATATATAAACTAAAATTTTCTCTATTAAATGTTATATTTCACATTTAATCTAAAATTAAATGTTATATTTCACATTTAAATGTAAATTAAAATTGAATGTTGAACTAACCACCCACCGCCGCCTCCACACCACTAAACCACCACAATATTTTCCTAAAAATCACTACCACAGCACCACCTCTTCTCCTCCTCCTTCTCTCTCTCTCATACACAAAGCACCGCCACTAGTAACAGAGTACCCTATCACCGGTCCACCACCTCCATCTTCATTTTCATCTCCAGAAATACACAAAAAACACACAACACTACAACAAGAACTTAATTAATCCACAGCTCCAAAAATAATAGTTTGAAGGCGTTAATCCAAAGAGACCAATACACTAGTGGTCAATGGAAGCTCATACTTCATCTCAACAACAACAACAACAAAAAAACTCAGATATACATTGAAAGCCACCACCAACCACCATCGACATTCATCGCTGCAACAGATCACCCCCACACACAGAGTTTTGTCAAGAATGAACATGTACAGAACCCTAATGGATGATTTTGGATAGTTTATTTTATTGAGAAAAAAAGATATGAGGTAACGATTGCAAACCTTAATGAGTGATTTTGGATGGTTGAGGTAATGGTGTTGATGGGTCTCTCTATCTCTAGTGGGATTTCAGCCGATGGATGTGTTGACGGTAGACTCCATTGTTGCAATTGGGGCCTCCGACAATTGTGCTAGTGATGGGTACTAGTGACTCCATTGTTGCGATTGGGTGTATGCTATATCGCCAAATAGAGAGAATGGGAGAGATAGAGGATTGGGTGGGGGTGGAGTGGTTGAGTCGCTGGGTATTGGCGGCTGGGTATTGGGTGATGTCTGTGTGTATGTATATATGTATGTGTATATATATGTATATATATATATATAGAGAGAGAGAGAGAGAAGACTGATGAACAAAGAGGAAAAATAGTCTGTTTATTAAGATAGTTAACTCCATCTAACTATTGGGGTCCTAGTGTAATTTTTGAAAAAGGAAGGGGTGTCTATGTAATAAAGTCAAATGTCAGGGGTGTGAGTGTAATTTACCCAAATATAAAATATGCACTTTTATGTAACATAACGATCTATGAGTACAAGAAATTAATGCAAAAAGTTGAACATATTTTTCGAACCATCTACTCTCTCAGTGATATTTGAAAAAAAATATAAAATTATTGTTACTATACTAACATAATATTTATATACATATATACAAAAAAGAACTAAAAGAAGTTAGAATATACATCAACAGAGGGTCATACAATATTTCTCTGAACAACTTGTCAAATTATGTAAATGACATATACGAGTCATATCATATACATTTTTTCTAATTGGTTTCACCAATACCTAATTCGTTTATAATCGTATTGTGACAGGTCCATTCGTTTACTAAACATGCGGTTCAAAAAAAACTCAAACTCATTAATTTTTTGTCTTGTTAACAGGTCATGTCATATAC
>CM042186.1:33013964-33029020 GCA_023539305.1 Ilex asprella | reverse complement strand
AACATATAATAGTAAGTTGCTTCACCAACTCTTTTATGCTAAGGCTTATCGTGACTTTGATAATGGATTAGTATTTAATCTCTATTCAAGACATAAAGATAAGACAGAGTGACACTAGGCCCACATATTACTTTGAGGCTGCTGGCCATTTGTGGTTACCTAACATCATCCATCCTTCCTAAGTATATAAGAGCATTGAACACCTGAACTTGGACACTTGAGAATTGTAAAACATCCATTCAATAATTCCAAGCACCAAGAAAACACATAATTCATACAGATTAGATAGCACTGATCCAATTAAAAGTGGAGTCCTCGTTGTTCATGAGTTGGTTTTTCTAGTGAAGATTTTAGGTCATTAAGTATATAAGACTTCCCTGATCAAAAAAAGTCTATAAGACTTCAGAAATTTACTAAATAGAACAATACAAATGTATGTAATATATATGTTTATAGTTTTGATTATGAAGGAGTTGATTCAGTATTTGAACAAGAGCGAGGTGTAAAATATCATGTGTTGAATGTGAGTCTTATTGACTACGTAAATTTCGGATTTATTCGATGCATGTGATTCGAGATGATCACGTGCATCCGAGATTTGTATTGTAATCATGAGTTCAAATAAGACATAGTTTGAATGAATTCCTATGATGTATATAGAAGTATAAATTTTTATTTATTTATTTATTTTATGTTTTTGTATGTTCCCACCCCAGCCTCACTGCTCCAAAGTGGGTTTGAACCCCTCCCCTTCTCTATTCCATGGTAAAAGTTACATGGAATCACTTCGACTAACCAGTCTATGATAAATACAATTTTGTTTTGTGTCGCCCAACATGTATTACTATAACTCTAAAAAGTACCTTAAGTGATAACAAAGATAAGTTATAAATTTAGAAATTCTAAATTCGAATCTTGTCAATATTTTAGGGTCATACCACGGAGAATTTATCTTTCGTGAATATCCTATTCCCAGCGTAGGTGATCTATCTTTAATCGAACTAAAAAAAAAATTAATCAAAATACGTATAAATTGATCTAAATATTTTAGACCGTGAAACAAAAAAAAGCCTTGTATTACTCTTGACTCATTTTTCTAAGTGACCAAACAGCAATCCAAAATTGGGATGTCAAACAACAATGTTTTTGTTCCACCCACATGTATCTTGTGATACATGTTGCATGAGAGAAAAACCCTTCAATAACTTGAAAGTCATAATTAACTAGTCGGTCATAGTTTGACTTACAATTTTAATTAGGAAAAATTTTAATCACATTTTATTATATCTTCAAAGACACCATCTCTATTATCAAAAATATCATTGATATCTCTTCTAGTTTATATTTAAACATTACTGACATCTCCTGCTATTAAACTACCATTTTTAACAAAAAAAAATCATCTAAAA
The DNA here is from genome assembly GCA_023539305.1 of Ilex asprella. Lineage (NCBI taxonomy): Eukaryota > Viridiplantae > Streptophyta > Magnoliopsida > Aquifoliales > Aquifoliaceae > Ilex > Ilex asprella. The sequence continues at coordinate 33,027,611 of CM042186.1, read as the reverse complement.
TACAAAAAAATGCTCATACATAAACTCCAAACAATCTTTCTATATAAAATTCGATTAAAATTCTAGTCGATTAAAATTTATTTTTCTACATTTTAAAATTGAAGCTGATTAAAATTTATTTTTCTACATATTAAATTTTAAGCCTATTAAAATTCGATTCAAACTGATTAAATTTTAATTTTTTTATGTATTAAAATTCGATCCGATTTGAGCTCTACTTGAGCTATTAGCGCCGATTAAATGTTACTTCAAATCAATTAAAAATTATATTTGTGTCAATTAAAATTTGATTCATGTTGATTAAATTTTAATACATAAAAAATAAATTTTAATTAACTCGAATTAAATTTTTATCGATTCGAATCTTAATACATAAAAAATTTTAAAAATAGAAGGGGTCTCATTGAAGATATGTTTATCTAAAGGAGATGTGGATGAAGCTTTTCCTCAAATATATCATAGACAATTTAATAGATTTGCATTCTAATTAACACCTTTAATTTAACAGGGGTATCAGTGAAGATTCAAAAAAATAAGAAAAAATGTGACTGAAATTTTTTCGTTTTAATTATGGTCATACTATCAATGAAGTGCAAAATTGATTCGTGCAAGGATTCCAAATCCTTTTATTTTGAATAATTTTCAATTTAGATAAATTTCGTTTAATTTCAATAGACTTTATAATCAATTTTAGAAATATCACTGATATATAACCCTATAAATTTTATAATAAAAAATAAAATTTTATTAAAATTGAAAGGATCCAAATCCCTCACCAATCAATAAAATGGGTGGATGGCCGGTTGGGTACAAGTATGAGTAGGTAATTAAACCTAATTTTAAAAGTAGTGTTCCAAATATAAATAAAAAAATAAATAAAGAATTTTAAATTCTAGAAGAGAGAAGAGGTGGAAAATAAATGGGTTAGACGACTCCCTGTTTCCCTTTCAGCTCCTGGTGGCTGATGCTGTTCGGGTGGGGGTGGGGGTGGGGGTGGCTATTTGGTTCCGTCCACTAAAAAACAACGTCTGGTTCTCATTTTAGGTTCATGGTTTGGGAGACTTTTTTTAGCATCCTCTAAAATTCAGGTTTTGTTTTAATTATGGTCAAACTCAATCAACGATCGTTAAATATTCTAATCATAAACCCATTAAATGAAATATTTAAAATTGACGGTGTATGATGAATAGTGAATGAGATTGGAAAATATAGAGATGTAGAGGATCCAACTTCGTAGGGGTCCTGATAATGACGTATCGCTCATCAAATGAGCCGTCGATCTTTGACCCTCCAAACCCATTTAATCCAATGGTTCCCATCTATTATCTGACTCAAGACTTAATTGGCAGGTCGGCATTTCTGATTCTACCATTTGTTTGGCTTTTCCCTCTCTCTCATACTAGTCTTCCATCAGCCTCGGATCTTACATAACACGTCTCTCTCTCTTTCTCTATATCTTTTTGTTGTTTGCAATCGAGCCCCTCTGATTCTCGGTCTCTTTTCCTCCCCTTTACCTGGAGAGGAAGAAGAAGAAGAAAAAAAAAAAAGGTAGATAACAATAATTCTTTCCATCCGATTGATGATAATCCAAAATTATTCTCTTTTTTCAGTCTTGGAAACTTCGATTTTCCTGGGTTTCTTGGTATGGGTATACATGTTTGTTCACTCTATAACTTCTATCAATAACTTTCCTATCTCTTTCTTATCTCATACGTAATTTTCTTGGATATCTTTATACGGGTTTTTCGTTGGTTTCTCTTTTCTTTTAATCCAAGTAGAGTTTCTTGATGAAAGAGCCAATATTGCGTATTCTTTTGACAAGAAGTTTCTATGGGTTTGACATAATTAGTTTTGTTTGGGTTATTCAATTTAACCGAGATGGTGAGGAAGGTTGTAATTTAACTGAAATATGGCCTTGGCAGAGCTGATCGGTGAAGCAAGATTCATGGAGGCCACCCTACATAGATTGGATGATGTTTTGATTGATTTTACTTTGTTGTAGCTCTGGTATAGTGTTATGGATGATGTAATTTTTGTATTTCTGGTTTCCTTGATTATTTGGTATGTATATGTGAATATATATGGGGGTCCGTTTAGTTGGTTGGAAAATTATAGGATAGAGGTTTCCTTGCTTGAGCTTTTTTGACTGCTGAAATTGCGGAAAAAGCGTTTCTTTATTTATAAATACAAAGTTTCTTTGCTAACAAAAGGGAAGGAGGACCCATCTTTTTTGGGGGTTGAAAAAATTATGGGTCTGTGGGTCTCTTCTTTTCCCTTTAGCTTGCTTTCTTCCTTTTATTTCTGTTTTAAGATGATCACTTAACTGGGTTGTGCCTGTATGTGGTTATTCATGTGATTGATTACGAGATAATGAAGGTATTTGGCTATTCCTTTCATGATTTGATAAGCTCTATTTAATTAATTTTTGGGTATCATTTTAGGAAATATCTCAAAATTGAATTGATAGAAGACTTTTGATCACTTTAATATTAGCTTATATGATGATAAAGATTTTTTTTTGTTAAATTTGTTGTTATGCATACACACAGATTTTTGTTGTGTTTCGGTTATGTATGTTTATGTTTGCTTGGACACAAACAGATTTTTTATATTCTTTAGCTATGTATATTTGGGTGTGCATGCACAGAAGCAAATCTTCGTCTTTTTTCTTTTTGGGTTATGTATGTTTGGTATGCATGCACACAGACAATCATCTGTTTAGTTTAATAGAGTTTTTATAACTCGGAGAAGACTTCCATCGCTTATTTGAGGTGGTAGTTTGGGAGTTCAAATTTTTTATTCTGATACTTTCGATGTCAACTAACTGTTCAAAGGGTGTTTAACTATAGTGATAGTCACAGTTGCCAACCCAAAAATTTTAGCCCAACAGTTGTTGGATGTCAGTGGGTCTCATATAATATAACCAATAGGTACTCTGAGAATGTTTTTTCTTCTGGGATATACTAGACCATGGTTTGAAACTGGGAAATAATTTAAATCTTTTTCTTCTGGAGAGATAAAAAAATTTAAATCATTTTTTTATTGGAAATAATTTAAATCATCTACATTGAAATCATAAATTTGAATTGGATTCTAATGAGCTCTTTTGTTTGTGAAATTGACATGATAATTATATTTGTTCTGCCACATAAGGACTTGAATGGTTATGTATGAAAGTGGTTTGTCCATGTACTGCATGATATTTTTCATTTTAATCATAAAATGGGATTTTTTATTGAGCGTTTGTTCCTCTTTTTTTGGGGCTCAGTGGGGCTATAATTTAGCCAATTGATGAATAGTTATAGTGTAATTTTTCTCAAATGCTCTATAAATTATACTGTGCTTTGAATTGCAGTTGTGCCTTGAGAATTAGAGGTGCCTTTGTATATTCATGTGAATTATAAAGGATGGGAAACTTTTCTGCTGAAATCATCCCTTGAACATAACTTTTTAAATTGTCAATGGAATAATTTATAAGAATGCTTGTTTGGCTGCAGAAATTAGTGGTCCTTATAGCGGTAATTTATGCTGTCATCATGCAAAGTGCTAAACAGTTGTGTTTCTTGTTTGAGACTGGGATGTATAGGAGTATATGATAATATTCGGCAAATCATGCCTATTCTATAATTGTGTTTTCTTTCTCTCAGCTATTGAAACCAAGTCCAATTTAATTCTCTACAAAAGTGTATGTTTATGTCTTTGGAATGTCTCCCTGACTGTTGGTTTGTTTTTATCATCATAACAAATGTTAAGGTTTGCCTTTTTTGTTTCCCTACAAAATAGGGTGGCCTTTCCCACTCGGTTGACTTTATGGAGAGGAAAAAATTAATTATTCCATTTATCCTGACATTGTAGAATTCACGAATGGTTTTTGGTTCTGAATTCCTTATTGTCATTACCTTTTACATGCTTCTTTTGATAAATTTTGATACAAATGTAGTCACTTATTTTATCAAGATCAGTAACTATGTATTCTGGTGACTCCATGAATCTTTATTTTTATGTATTTCCATGAATTATGATCCTCTCTGAAAAGGGTTTCTCAATTTTATAATACCTCGAGCTGATCAAAAACCAGAGGGAAACAATGTTTCTTTAGTACTAAAGAAGTGTGCGCTCTGCTTAGACATTTTTATTGAAGTCAAAACCAATTGAAGGCCTTGACTATAGGGTATGTTATTGTTCTTACAGAAATAAAGGTCTACACTTCTACACATGGATGAATATTCTGGTAAAAGAGCAGTTGGGGGGCTTGTTGTCCCTAGAAGGGGATCCAGCCTTGTTTTGAGGGATACACCTGAGAACAGGGATCAAAATCCACAATTCTGCAATCGGATTGGATGCAATGGCAGACTTAACTATTCAAAAGGTACCCAAATTGGAAGCTCTGAGAAACTCAAATCTCCGAAGCCCTCTTTCCGTTCTAGTGGCAAAGAAATAATCGGAAGTTCCTCCAGGACTTGCTCTGTATTGACCAATACAAGAAAATCTCTCCAGGAATCCCAGAAAAAGCCGTCTTCTCAGTTAGATTCAGATTCATCAGAAACTAGTAGTGTTCAGAATGAGCCAGAAGTTCCAGAGCTTATCCCTTCACTTACTGATACAGGATATAACTCAGAAGCAAAAAGTGCTGAGCCTGCTAAAGTCACATTGATGGAAGGCGGGAGCTGTAGTGTAGCACCAAATGCAAGACCTAGAAAGGTTTTTCGTCCAAAATCTGTGTTGATCAACCAAGATACTCTTCCAGGTTCCCCTGTTTCATTGGCAGTTAAAAGCACTGGTCAGGGGGCAAGAAACAGTACTAATGCTGGCAGGTATGGTTTGAGAAATTTAAGATGCAATTCAATTTCAGATGTCCTCCCACAAAGTTGTTCATCATTAGAGCCAAACACTGGTATGAAGAGGTATATAGTGAAAAACAGAAATCCTGAAGGAGAAAGCAGCTCGTCTGTTAGAGGGAAGAAGACGAATGGGCCATCATTTGAAGATGGACGCACCAACTTTTCTAATGGTGGCGTCTCCATTAGTGATTCAAGACGAGGCCGAAACTTCCCCCCTACCAGGGATAGTGGTGTTGCATCAGTTAGGACTCGGAGGTCAATGAGTGGTAACACTAGAATGGGACTCTCTAATCAAGCAAATGGAAGCAATTCCTCACGGAATGAGTCCCCTGTTTATATCCCACAAGTACCTCAACCCAATGTAGTAGTTAATGAGACTTATCCTAGTTCATCACATCAGTTCTCTTCGGAAGCTTCCTCAAGGCGCTCAAGTTCATATAGTCGGCCTGCTGGTAGTGGTGATAATAGAACCAGTATGATGCCCATCAGTCCCGCAGAAGTGGGCATGACCCACTTTATGAGTCGTGATGGCTTGAGGCAATACAACATGGATGGAATAGCAGAGGTATTTTCTTTATATTCTCCTTCAAATTACTTCGAATTTCACAATGGTTTAGAGAGGCTGATGCTTTAGTAAAACTCTATTTTTTTGTTTTTATGGTATAAAGATTATTTATGGTGGTATATTGTGCAGGTTCTATTTGCACTTGAGAGAATTGAACAAGATGAAGACCTAACATATGAGGTAGTTGTTTCTTGTTTCTTTGTGAGCTATTCAAATTGGCCTTTGTTCATTGGCGCTTTTCTCTGTCTGCAGCAATTACTTGCTCTGGAGACAAATCTATTCCTTGGTGGACTTAACTTATATGATCAGCATAGAGATATGAGACTAGATATTGATGACATGTCATATGAGGTTTGTTATTCTTCTGGTAGTTTTTGGTTTGGAGCTTGAATTAGTTCCATGGGACTTTTTCATCTGTCTTGTTGGAGTTTTCTGATTATGCTTTTTTTTGGAGTGACCCTTTTCTCAGTTTTCTTTAGTCATGTTTTTTTATCATTGTCCTTTCTGTATAAAATTAATCACGACAAGATCCATCAAAGAACTGCTAAGCCTTGAGAAAACTAAAAAATAATAATAACAGTAATGTGCTGCCTTTCTTATAGGAATTATTAGCCCTAGAAGAAAAGATGGGTAATGTGAGCACAGCACTATCAGAGGATGCAATGTCAAAGTGCCTTAGGAGAAGCACCTACCAGTCTACACCTACAGAAGAAGGCACTATGGGATGCAATGGAGATGGAGATGATATTAAATGCAGCGTTTGTCAGGTCTTCTACCTATGCATCAATTCTTTATTTTTTCTTTTCGGATCAATGTTGGCTTTTGTCCTTGATTTACCTTTGGCTTGCACTCCGATTGGAGTGGGTTTATGTTTGATACTTGAACGTGAACTCAAGCCAAAAGTGGCTTTTGATCTGATTTACCTATGCTAATTGCAAAAAGTCTGCTTTTTTATGTGGTTGGTTGAGGTCAGATCTCGTTAAGAACAAGATTTATTTTACATAAGCAAATCCACAGAATCGTGTAGAATTTGAATATGTGAGAACGCTAGGAGAATTGTACATTCTGGTTAATCATCACCAAATTTTGTGCCAAATAGTTTGCCTTGGACCCATCAATTGTCCTAATGATACAACACTTTGTTGATACATCAAGTTTGCGTCTCAGTTTTGGATGGATCCTTGGTGCAACCCTAGTTACCTCTATTGTTGATGGAATGGTTCTGACATCAACCCAAAGTCAGATGACCCTAGTCCTCTTTTTGTTACGATTTATTGTAAGCCTGTGGACTAATAAGGCCACTGCATGGAAATGACCTAACCCGCAACCTATATGCTACTACGGTCAAATGTCATCAAACAGTTTATTTATCTTTTGCAGGTGGAGTATGCCGTTGGAGATGAAGTTGGGAAGTTGGGATGTGATCATGGGTATCATGTGGAATGCATACATCAGTGGCTACGGCTGAAGAATTGGTGCCCCATCTGCAAGACCTCGGTGGCACCATCAGAGTCATCCTTACCCTTGTATCCAAACCAGATGGAGTAGACTGTCTATTTCCTTGTGTACAAATCATGTGTCTCTTTCGGTTATCTCTATTCTTATTTCTTCTTTCCATGTACATATACAATACTTTCATTACAAATCAACTAATAAACCCAGGCTCTTGGCTTTGTGGTTGGAACTCCATACAAGCTTGGAATGGAAATATTTACAAATTGCTCCTCTTATTTAGAGTTGTTCTTTTCACTCTTTTTTTTCAATTAAATGGTGGAACTGACCCCAACCTGAGGAGTAAAACTTCCGGCCGTGTAGGTCACTGAGCCATCTTCCTTCAGAAGTATCCTTGGCTCCCTACAACCACAAACTTTGTTGGCAAGGGTGTAATTGCTGCATCTGTCATGGAAGTCATAGCAAATCAGCTCCTAAATTTTATTTTATTTTGAGTTATCACTCAAATTGTCAGCTTCTAATGCCATTATAGATGCGGGCCATGCGGCGTAGATTCTGGTAAGAGGTCTCCTTACTGGAGAAGATAAGGTCTTAGTGATTTAGCTTGATTTGGGGAGCTAAGGGCGCTAAAATCTTTTGGCAATTGCTCATCATGATTCATGACTGTCAAGCTCAGTCCATGAATCTAATTTTTCAAACAAGGTGGGGTATATAGCTAAATTATCATAGTCAATTAGGGTGTATCTTCGTTGACATATGGGTTTGCATGATGGTTTGCATTGGTTTGAGCTTGCAAATAAAATGATAAAAATGGACCAAGCCACTTCAGGGATTGAATACAGGCACATCAATTACCTTGAGCTCTGACTGGAGAATTTGAAGGAGGCATTCAACCAGTCACCTAGAGAATGTGTACTCCAAATGCATCATGTCATGTAAAACTAAGATAGGGAAAATCATATTTTTTTCGGTATTGTACTAGCATTACTACAAAATAAAGGATAAGATTATAATTTGACGTGTTGAAATTACATGAAAATGGAGTTCTTCTCAACCGATCCTAAAATACATGAAAATGGAGTTCTTCTCACCCGATCCTAAAAGTAACTAGACCCAAAAGTGATAATTTTTAATAATTTAATTTGATACCATAACCTTAAGCTATAAGATCGCGTATATAGAGATAGTTTCAAAAAGAACAATTGCATATATAAAGGAAACTTCAAAAAGAACAGTTATACTCTCACGAAGATGGCAAATAAATGGTGCCTATCTTTGTTGACAAGTTAGTTGCAAGACATTGTACCTGTTACAATACATGATCCATGTATTGTGCAATATTGTTCGTTACATTGCGAACTATTGCACCCTGCAGCCCAAAAAATAGAAGAAAGAAAAAGAAAGAAACACGTACAAATCAAGCAAACTAGTAAAAAACATTAGTGACTTGTTTTGATGAATGTTTGGGGAGGGTTTAGATTGGCTTTCTCAAACCTTTTTAAATCTAAACTCCACTTTACAAAGATGAGATTTAACATTGAATTCAGCTTATACTCATATTTAATATGCAACACATGCACATATATGACCCACAGATATATCATAATTATTGATAACTATTTATCTTATAAATGATTATTTTATCCTTGATCAATATAATTCATATATATGTTAAGAGGTATAATTGTCTTTTGTATCCTTAACCTCTTAACCTATCTTCTCAAACTCACCACGTTTAACGAAATTAATAATTATGAGTTTAATATTCAGATCAACTGTAGACCGGACTTGAGAACCCAGGATTGAATTTTCAATCCAAACATGGAGTTTGAAAGTCTTTTAGATCATTTTTCTCAAACCCATCTTGTCAAGCCCTACATACCTTTTTACCAAACTTAGAGTGTTTGATATCCTGAGAAGACTACAGTACTGGAAAAAAAAAAGGGTACCGTTCCTCTAAAATTATAATTTTTGTCGGTATTTTATAACTTTTAACGATCACTTTACAACAAATAAAAAATATAAATTTTGAGGTCATCTTACAATTTCTATGATTCAAGTTATAATTTTTGTGGGTTAGTTACAATTTATGTGAGTTACTTGGAATTGTCGATACTAAAAATTTTGGGATCAATCACAAGTAACCTATAGAAATTGTAAATGATCTACAAAACTTGTAAATGACCCTCAAAATTTGTAAATTAATATCAAATTTTGTAAAAAAAATAACTACAAAATTTGTAATGATGATACCATATGGTACCGAATTTGTTTTTGGGCATCGTAGATTACTCCTTTTTTTTTTTTTCTTTTTTTGATCAAAGTAGATTACTCCTTTATATCCAATCAATTTAAATAATATGCTTCAACAAACATCATGTGTAGGCCCTGAGCAACAGTGTCCGAATTAAAGAAACAATAAAAATAAATAGCCATGAACAAAGCGTCTATCAAGGAGGCCACCTGCCCTTAATCACACAAAACAGATAAAGAGGGTCAAACAATAATTTGACAAAGTAGTGTTTTGTGGGACAATAAGATATCTTCCCGCATGTTACTTGTACAAAAAATATCGACAATATTTATAAACTTCTAACATCATTGTTATTGATTTAAGCGAGATCCCGATATTTATTAAAACTCACTATCTATTTAATAATTATAATAGAGAAAGTTAACAAAAAGTGTCAATATTTTTTTATCAAAATTGCATTTGTCAAATATAAATGTTACTTTATATTGTGTAGTGATGGGGCTTGAAAAGTCAACAAATTTCCCATTGTTTTGAGATTGATTAGACCATCTACTTTATTTGGGAAAAAAAAATACATATTGATCCCTAAAACATTCCGTTTGAAGCACATTGGTCTTCAATTTTATCAATTGTTTCACTTTAATCCTAAAATTTTGTAATTTTACTATAAAAGGGGGACTAAAAAAATAACGAATTAAAATTGCTTACACAAGTGATCACATATCCAACAACGTAATATAAATGTGGCTACTTCCATTTGCAATGTTAAAACTAACTTCAATGAAAGAATACCAACCAAAGTGAGGGATCGCACACTTTTTAGAGACCATTACAGTCGTTTGTTATTATCACATTACACGTGTATTATTTTAAATTATTATTTTAATTATAATTTATAGAAATAAATAAAAGAGTAATTTGACAAAATCCACCAACAACGTAAAGATAGACTTACCTTGGTAGGTGAAGCTCAATGCACCCAAAATTAAGTCAAAATAGAAAAATTACGTCATGTGATACCATGACCAAAATAGGTGCTCAAATTAGAGTGAAGTGAAAAAAAATTCAGCTTTCTATTGATGAGGAATACGAACACCTTTAGGCAATTTGCCCAAAAAAATGTAATAACGACCCAATTATTTATCCAGATAAGGTTCGATTGCTCTTTTTTTTTTTAAGGGGAAGGGGCGGGATAAGGGAAAGATATTTGAACCTTTGACCTCAAAAAAATAAAGTATTCACAAGGTAAGCAGTGCCATTAAATCAAACACCCATTGATACCAATTCAAAATAATGTACCAGTTCGATTGCTTATTTAGCCTCTACATACTAAATCAAAAAAAATTATTTAGAAAGATTTATCTGTAGCATATTTGTCTTAATCATGATAGATTGATACCAATGATCATAAAGTAAATCACCCTCTTTTACATCAAAATCACTAAAAATTGACAGTTTTTTTTGGGTAACTAAATTGTATTGATTTCCCAAAGAGTACATTAGTTTGCACTATATCACTTGTTCTAAATCATGGAGTGGTGGTCGTGGAGCTTTGTTCATACTCTGGCAAGGACCCAATTTCTCTCTCTATATTACTTTCTCCCGTAACGAACTGGTATTCTATTTTTAAACGTATGTAGAATATGTAAAAGGAGATAGAGAGGGAATGAGCGAAAAGGTTGATGAGCCCGAATTTAGCTGGGCCAAGCCCAATCAAGATAAACCGAGAAGGCCCAAGACAAAGTCCAAATCGAGACCGGTTCAAAGTCCCATCAAAGCCCACCGATTGGAGAAAGCCCAATTCGAGACCGGGTCGACCCATGAATGAGAAAGACATCAGGAGGAAGACATCAGGACCCCTTGGGCGCCGCTCAGGGCCCCCTTGGGCGTCGCCTGGCTCGGCCCCCTCGGGCGTTGGCTTGGGCTAGCCCCTTCGGACGTCCTCTCCTCCATCTTCCTTTGGCCTCTTTACTCAAGTCCAAGACGACCGAGTCCACTCCAACTCCGAGCTTAGGCCTGAGCCGACCTCAATATGAGTCCGAATCTAAGACGACGACGGTCAAGTTTAAAAGCCAGCCGAGAGTCCGCCTCCGACTGAATAGGAGCACGAGGGAGAGAAATACGGGATACGGAGATCTCCTACCTAAATCGTACTTACCAAAATAGAAGAGTTCCCCTCATTCACGGCACCGCCTCACCGCCTTAACCCTTGCCTATATAATGTAAGCCCCTCTCCACACGGAGGGGCAGGACCTTGATCCCTACGCACACTACGCCTCCGAATCACTCACTCATACTCACCCTGCTCTCTCTTTCTCGCTCTCCCTCTCTGCGCCACTGTAAACTCTCCGGAGTACTCCAATACATTAATAAAGATCGTCGGCCATCGTCGCCATTCAAGAAAGTGGACGTAGGCTACGGCCGAACCACTGTAAACCCTTGAGTCGACCCTTTATTTTCTATTCTCTTTTAATTGCTTGGTTATTGCTTATTGATTGCGATCGTACGTATACTTGACTGTTGAACTCGCACGGAGATAATTTTGTGCATCATCAAAGGTAGTGGAGGTGGAAGTCCAAAATCACACATATGTGTGCAACTTTTGATTCATGTGTGTATTTTTCAAGCCAACGATAGTCATCTCAAGCTCATTAAATGTTGTTCCAAAAGAAAATTCTAGGACATGGTAAGGCTTCTTGCTAAAAATACTTGTGCAAGAATAATTTTGCACAAAGATGTACTACCTCGTACAGACGAGATGACCGTGAGAAAGGCTTGAATAACTTGAGAATATCTAGGTGAATTGATGGTCGGAGGCGGCCAAAGGGACTCTAATGCTTAAGTCAAATAAGAGTATGAAGTGAATAAGTTAAAATTGAATGTCTTAACTGGTATCTGGAGATTATTATTTATAGTGGTAAGAAGTCATGTATTAAAAGAACCCGAACTCTAGATTATGATAGGATGAACCTCATCATCAGCTCTTAAATATTCGGTGTAGAGCTAGACCAAGACTCTTGCTCTTAGGTCCTTATAATTAGCTCCTATCTGTTCAAAGTAGTATTGTACTAGGACTTTAGGTCGTAGGTTGATCCTTAACCGAGTAGTACTCGCCTAATAAAAATGGCCTAGAAAGAGCTCGTAGTAGCTCAAGTGGAAGGGTGGTGGCTGACCCATGTCACCCATTGTGGCTTCGTGTAACAAGAGCAGCTCGAGCATGGACCACCCCAGACAAGTGCCGACCGGCTGGGACATGCTCAAGCCCATGCCGACAGGTGCCGACTGGCAAGCACTTGCCCAAGAGTCTGCCGAACAGCGGAGACATGCTAAACCCCATGCCGACTAGTGTGGGTTACCTTTTGCCTCACAATACCCTTAACCAAATTGACCCTGTTGATATCATATTCTTTATCCCCCAAATTATGCTTATATCCGCATTACATTCAAGAGTAAAAGCTAAAACATCTCAAATCTTTAGTTGACATTTTTGGTTAGTAGGATGTGCTCTATTCATTAGACAAATCGTATCCAGGTTTTGAGTATGGGTTTCACTCTCTATTAGTTGTGCGAATTCTAATTAACTATTGCACGTGTAAAGATATCAATGGATGTGACACTCTCCAAATAGAAATTATCTCCCATAAGGAGTTAGGATTAGCTTTCAAGGAGGTAATTCCCTTGGAGTTAATCTTTTTTTTTTTTTTTTGGAATAAAATTCGCTTCGATATCCTTTTTAGCAACAACTACCGCAAAAACATTAATAAATCAAGGAAATGGGTTTTTTAAAATATTTTTTCATCTTCGTCGTGATCTCTTTTGGATGTTTAGACCACTCACTCCTATTATTTTGCTAGAATTATTAGCCATGTCTTTGGGATGCAAAATAGGTAGGTATGGTTATTCTGCATGAGTGCATGTATTATTTCCAAAATGCTCACTAATAATCACCCAAAAAAATATATATGGATGAAAAAACATACTAATTCTAGCCTCTAAAAGATACACAAAACCAAATAACTTAGCCAATTTCGACAGCCAACAAACACAATCAGAAATTGAGGGAAAGTAAAGAAGTAGTAATGATATAGATCGTACTAGCTTTTATGTATACTAGTAAGGGAAAGAATTAGGGATGAGAAGGAAAGAAGAAGTGGATGAGAAAAGAAGAAGAAAGAGATGAGAATAGAGAGAGAATTTGAGGAAGAAGGATTCAATATCAATAATCAATAATCAAAGTCTACCAAACAAATATCATATCCCCTATATGTATAGGGAGAATACAAATCCTAAAAGAACACAAATCCTAAAAGAACTCTAAAAGAAATAAATAGTCATAATGACAATTAAGCCCCTGAAAAGCAAAATGACAAATAACTCCTAATCCCTATGTCTACGCCTACTATAACGAAATATAATCCGATTCCTATCATTTCTCCCCGGCTGAAAAGAACTCGCCTCCGGAGAGATACGATCATGATACTGCTCTAAACGATCAGGGTCAAGCCGACGAAACTCCTCCTCAGTAATCCACGAAT
>CM042186.1:32995432-33013864 GCA_023539305.1 Ilex asprella | reverse complement strand
ATCCAATGGTTCCCATTGGTTTGAGATACAAAGTATTATTCAAAATCTAATTGAACCCACTATTTAATTTTTTTATGAACCGATCAACCATAAGCAAAAAGTTTTGATTTTCATTTCCTCTCACTTTATTATTTTTCCCTTCCTCTAGCTTCTCCGAAGCCAAAAATGAAAGTCCAATACTATTGTACATTTCATATTTTTTTTCAATAAAAGTTTTATTTCCTAGACGAAAAAACATGGAAAAGGAATAGACAGTAACACTAAACTTTCAGTCTTACATGCAAATAATTTCATTCATAACAATAAATCAGTACAAAATGGTGGATAAGAAAGTACCTAATAAAATAATGAAAAGTTGAAAAAGGAGAAAGAAAAATAAAATAAAATAATAAACATTTACCAATAACATCAGGACCAACCATTATAATGCAAAAAAAAGCCTAAATAAACAACTTAGACTCTGACTAATCCGGATTCGAGCCGGGTAGGACCACAAGAGTGGCAAAGCTCTCCCTACCGAACGCAACTACGTTCCCATGACTCGAACTCAAGACATTGGTTAAGTTAGAACAATCTTTCACCAATTGATCTAACACTTTGTGGTAATAAACAACTTTTTGAAGGTTAATCCCACCTATATTCCACTTCAGCTGCATATGGGATTGCTCAACATGGACATAATCATAATCAACCTCGAACTGATTATAACGGATTTTCCTATACATGTGACTTGTATTGGTTTTGTGATAGTATCGAGGTTAATCATAATCAAAACATGGAGATAATCATGGCTTTGTGAAGGTTAATCAATCAATAAAGGAATAATCAACCACGATATTAACACAAAACCAATACAAGTCACATGTATAGGAAAATTCAGAACAAATAACATAGAGATCAACACATTCAATGTCAACAATTGTCAAATACTTGAACTATGGTCGTGAAAAAGAAAATATGTTGAACAAAACTCTAGATCGAACCTGCGACAGTTCAAAAATAGCTCACATTCGTGGAAGTATATCAGTGAATACTTTTAAGAATAGAAATCATATTGCATACTTACTACCTATTTATACCTACCAAGATCTGTGATAGATTCAGACATATAATGCATAAATTCTAGGTTTAAATCGAGGCAAGAAACATAAGAATTACGCACATACCTCCTCAAAAATATTTTTTGATTGGAGAGAGGGGGGCTCTTGTTTTTCTTTTGTTGGTTGGTGAAAGAGATGCATTCACTGCATATATTGAATAGTCACTGCTAGGATTTTGGGATATAAATGTTAAATTAATTTATTTGTCCATTAGAGTCATTTATATCAAATCAAGTTTTTTACTCATATGTTAATTTAAATTTAAATAAAAAGTTGTGTCATGTTGGAGATGCTCTAATGAGAATAAGTTTGATATTAGAAGATATAATGACGGTTTGAGATAATGGAGAGTGGTTTGTTGTCCTAAGTAAGACGAAGAGTCTAAATGAAGGAATATCAAGTTGAAGTCATTTGAACAGTAATAGAAAGCAGATTCAAGGGGTCTCAAATATTGATTGACCAAAGGGATATCAATGTCATTCAAACATTTAATTGGGGAATTTTAGGCAAATTAAAAGTTTTTCCAAGTTGTTAACATTTTAAGTAACTAGTGATTGCACACATACGTTGCATGTAAACTATTTTGAGTGTAAAATATTATGCATTGAAGTTGTGAAATACTTTCAAAAATAATTAATCAAGTCTGCATTCCATATTAGTAGAAAACCAACTCTTGTGAGTGTTTTTACACTTTTTTTTATCTGAAGTTTTTTTACACTTAAAACACATGTATATCAACTATTTCATTATCTTTTCTGCATATTTGGAATAAGAGTGGCTATGAATATTTCTTGGTAAAAAGATATTATTTTAGTACAAAGGAATTAATAGAGGCACTTTATCTAAAACTTGTAATCTTAAGAGATGTTTGAACTCATCATTACTTTTAGTTAATTGATGAATTAGTCAATTCCCACTTTTCAAACACTATAAGCAACATAATCCTTTTGTTAATTTGTTTTAGCAATGTGTACACACATACACACACACACATGTATATAATGTAATGGTTGTTTAGCTAAGAAACTAATAAAACTTTAATAATTATGGAGATTGTTGCTCGTAAGTATTTGGTGTAGAAACTCATAAGAAGTTAAGAAACTTGTTCATAAAAATTGTGACGATAACACAATTTTACCTTCACAATCCAAAATGAAGCACAACCATTTTGTTTGGTAAGAAACTCCAAGCAGTGTAAAAACCATTAACTTAAGCAATTGAACAGATTCGAAACAAATTGTATTCTGCAAATATACAAAATAAATTATGCAATTAAAGGCCGAGAATGACCTTTTAGGAAAAAAAAATTGATCTATGGAATGTTTAAATGAAGTTGTCCACAAAGGAACATTGAAACTAGTACACAAGAAGCATGCTCACCATTCGTCACCTTCTACATACTCACCATCGATGCAAAATGCCTAATCGTATACGCCAAACTCAAAAAAAGACAAATGCACCAATATAAGACACTAAATCCAGTTTTTAAGCTTAAAAATAAAATTGACCAAGATCATAGAAATTCTTAATAGACCAAACCAAAATCATAAAAATACCAATATAAAGCAAACCTAGAGAGTAAAAATGCTAAAAAAAATTAAACCCAACATTTTTATTGGGAAAAGGGTTTTTTAGAACTTAATATCAATCTTAATTTGGTGCTTCTACGATTCTTGCAACCCATGAAATGAATATGATGAAAGAACCAACAGCTAGAGAAAGAGTCGAGGTTAAACATGAAATATGAAAAAGAATTCCTAACCTTTTTGTTTTGTATATATTGAAGATCGCATCAAATCCCCCACAATGTTGCAAAGTACATACCAATCTTGATTCTCTTTGTTGCTTTCTTTTGACGATCTTAAAAATTATCTTGTATAGGAATGATGTTGATTAACGGGTCAAATCATAATTATTGCGGATGATAAAAAAGAATGTCTTGTTCATTTTCGATAAAGATTTGACAATTTGGGAAGGCAAACATAAAAGTCAGATAATGATAACCAAAGAAAATGATGGTAGACGAAGGGCTTAGGATGGGAGAGGAAAAGGCATGTCTTGGCATTAGTGTTAATTATCTATTCATTCACATAATTAAGTTTAGAGTAATAGATTTATCACAAAAGAAGATTAAATGACATAAATGATATGATTGTCATTATAGGAATAATTAAGAGCTGGTCGAAGCACTGAGAATATGGAAGAAGTGTCAATTTACTGCCAGAATTGAGAGTTTTTTTTTTCGTGCTTTGTAACAGAAGGGAAGACATAAGAACTATGATTCAATGAATATAAAATATGGATAAAAATGACCTAATTATATTATTTAAGGATAAAAAATAAAATCAAAATTTTGAAGGATAATTAACATTTAGAATTCAATATATATATATAGAATATATATAGATATATATTTATTCATTTATTCCTAACTTCCATAACTTCTTGTGCAAAAGCCCTCTTGAAGTGTTGAGGGCTCAATATTCAATCCCTAACTCGATGCACTTGCGAGTCCCCTTTGATAATGAGACTAGCAATTCCTTTTCTTTGTAGACGATGAGTCTACCTTTGAGGCTGGACTCCGATTCCCAATCCCTTGATAAATTAGGGAGGCATTTTTCCTCTTGAACCTTGCCCCTACCCAGCTAAACCCTAATAGTTAGGGCTTTTTTGATTGGTTTGGGTGTTATCTAGGCTAGGGCAAATGGTTCGATTGCTCTGGTCAATGTTGGGAGTGATTTTATTTTTCAAAGAAAGAATGTTCAATCTTGTTATTTGGCTATTCCTCAAATGAGGAGTGAAATGACAAGTTTTTCTTTATTTTCCACTTTGGTTAGGAATTTGGACCTTCTGAAGCTCCTTCTATTGTCTCTTTTCGTGTTCCCCGTATATAGGGACACCCACCATTTTTCCAAGTAAATGTATTTTTGAAAATTCCGTGTACTGTCTTTGAGTTCTTGTATTTACCCCTTTTTTTCTTGTTTAGGTAAATCAAACCCCCTGCCTTTTGATTCAAGGGCTCGGATCAAACTGGTACTTGACTATCCTACAAAGGATTTATTCGAGCTAATGAGTGACTAGGCCCTTTTGAGTGCCTCTTAGGATTTCTTCCAGGCAATCCCACAGATTTGCCTTTGACATCCTCTCTTCAAAAAGGTATAAGCCTTAATTCTTTTTGCTTTCAACTCTTGACATGTTTTGAACTCTGCAATTCTTCATCTATGGTCCCGAAAGTTATTGACTAGAAGTCCCTTCAAACAGTTACAACTAGGATGGCATCTGAAACCAGTTCCCTCTCTCATAAAAGGCCGAGAATGTCCTTTCCTCAAGGAAAGAGCGTGCCCCCAATCTCCAATATTTCTCCAACTTCATTCCCATATGTTGACGTTAGCTCTGGGGATGACATCTCTCATGTTGTTAGCATGGGAAAGGTCAAACTGCCTCCCCCCAATAGAATCTTCCCTTATTCCTCCAACTGTGAAAGGAAAAGGGTAACACTTCAGGGGTTATAGAGGAAAAGAACCATGATACGTTTTTCCCCCCATTGAGCTCTATGGCTACTTTCCAGTCCATGTGGGACAATGTGGAGCAATGGCTTGTCTAAATCAATTCGTCCACAAGGACGAGCTGTAAACCACCTTCGACCTCGGACCATCCTAGGCCACGGAAGATTTGTCCCTCATTGTTGGACAAATAGATTCTAGATCTCTTTTGAGTTTGTTTGTCCCCCTTTTTTTGTTTTTAATTTTTCCTTCCTTCTTCCAGCTTGCAATCCTCACCATGAACCTCTCCTACTCAACTCTAAGTGATAAGAGGTCTTATGGGGAAGAACTCCAAACTTTTTATTCCAAACTAGAGGTGAAGGAAGGGGAACTAATTTATACACATAGGGAAGTTGCCCGCTTCAAGGAGACTACTAAGAAGGCCTCGCATAAGCTTTCCTCCCACGAGAAGGACAGGGACAAGGTCTCTAGGTATAATTGTGAGCTATTGACTAGGCTGAATGTGATTATAGTGAAGCCCTCCGAGATTTCTATAAGGAATAAGGATCTGGAAAACAAGAAAAAAACTATTTCCTAAAAATTCTTGGAGCTTTTTGCTTCCTCTGAGGAGAAGGAGGCAAAGTTAAAAACTGCTAAAGCCCAAGCCTTATCTTCGTATCAGAATTTTGAAGACTTCAGGAAATGAGCACAAAAGTCATTTCCTAATCTGGTGTTTTCCTAAAAAGACTGATAATGTACTCTTTAAGTGCTTGGAAGGCACTTTCGCACTCTAGGGTCCATTCAAAGTCTTTTCTAAAGGTTTTGAAGAAAGGAAGGCCTTTGTCGTTGGCTTTAGAGATAAAAATATTCAAAGCCACTACTCTCTCTATCAGTACCTGGACCTCCTTAATGTTTCTTGGGGATCTCTTGTCTACTAGTGCCTTGATTTTCTCCGTGTTGGGCTCAATCCCCCTTTGAGTCACCATGAATCCTAAGAACTTCCATGAGGATACCCCAAAGGCATACTTAGCTGGGTTCAATTTCATGTTTAACCTTCTAAGGATGTCAATTATTTCCTTTAACTGTTCTACATGCTCAATGGCTTTGAGGCTCTTGATAAATATGTCATCAATGTATACCTCCATTGAGTGACCAATGAACTTCTTAAACATCTTGTTCAACAAACGTCGGTAAGTGATGCCTACATTTTTTAATCTAAATGGCATGACCTTGTAGCAATAGGTCCCATCTTCGGTTATGAAGAAGGTCTTCTCCTGATCTAGCTTGTACATCATAATTTGGTTATAACTAGAGATTTCATTCATGAATGAAAGTAACTCGTAACCAACTATGGCATCTACCAAGATGTTGATTCTTGGAAATGGAAAATAATCTTTTGGAAAGGATATGTTTAGATCTGTGAAATCTACACAGAGCCGCCATTTTTTCACTTGTTTTCTTTACCAATACTATATTGGCTAGCCATAGTGGATACTGGACTTCTCTAACATATTTAACATCCAAGAGCATTGCAACTTCTTCCTTTATTGCGTGATTATGCTCTGGGGTGAAGCTTCACCACTTTTGCCAAATTGGTTTGAAAGTTTGGATCAACATTCAGCTTGTCAACAATTACTATAGGGTCAATCCCACTCAAATCAGATTGTCTCCATGCCAAAATGTCTCCGTTAGAGTTGAGGAATTCTATCAATAGAGCCCTTAGGTTTTCTTTGAGCATTTTCTTGATGAACGTGACCAACTCGGAGGAGTCTCTACTTTGAATAGGTTCCAAGTCTTCTACAATTTGTAGGCATTCTGGGTCCTCTCTGTGATCTGGGGAGCATACTTGGAGGGTTTCTTACTACTTTCCCTTCATAGAAGACATATAACACTCTCGAACTTCAATCCAGTGCCCCCAAACCTCTCCAACCCTTTCCTTGGTTAGAAATCATATAAGGAGATGAGACGTTGATGGAACGACCCTTATGGCATTGAGGCTTGGGTAACCCAAGATGTCGTTGTTAGTCGAAAGATAGTCTAGTACCAAGATCGTTGTTAGTCGAAAGATAGTCTTGCACAACAATATATCCAATGGGATGAGGTTTCTCCCCTGAAAATCCTATGAGTGGCACAACTACTAGGGTTGGTCTCTCTCTGCAAATGATCAGCTTATCAAAGGCTAGAGAAAAAATGATATATGTTGAGCTCCCACTATCTATAAGAACTCTTTTTATGGCATAATTAGCTATTATCAAGGTAACCACCAGCACATCGTCGTGCGAGTGTTGAACTCCATTCAAATCTTCATCAAAGAAAGTAATTGGTAGATCCGCTCGGGCTTTTCCTTGGATTTATCGAGCTTACATCAAGCTGATACTTTATTTTTCGAGTATGAGCTCGCCTCGCAGAGCTACTTTCTCCTTATCCTACGAATCCTGTAAAGATCACAATAACCTCCCCTATTGGTTGATGGTGTGGGACCTTCTCTTGGCAGTGTTGAACGTTGTTCATTTCCTGTGTCCAACGCTCTATATATCTTCGAGGTGTCCTTTTTGAATTAGATCCTCGATTTGGTTCTTTAAGACTTGATAATCTTTCATGTTGTGACCGTGGTCCCTATGGAAGTGGCAACACTTATCTCTAGATTTTTTTTGGTATGTGTCTTCATCTTCCGTGGCAATCTGAGGATCCTCTCATCTTGTATCTAGAAGAGGATCTGTTCTACAGAGGTATTTAGGGGAGTGTACTTTTGAGTTGGGCCATTGGAAATACAAGGGCATAGGCAATTTCTCACACTAATCCTTTTTGTGTGACTTTTCTTCAATCTCCTTTCTCTTTACTTGATGAGTCTCTCTTTCTTTTGTCATCTCGTCTATCCTCCTAGCTCTTCCAAGCTAGGAAGGTATCTTTAGCATTCAAGTAGCACTAGGCTCTTGCCAAGAGCTCTTTCATTGACATAGGTGAATCTTTGGAAATAGCAAAGAGGAACTAAGAAGATTGCAATCCTCCCACAAAGGCAGTCAAGGTTAACTTGTCATCCACATTATCAATTTGTAGAAACTCCTTAGTGAAATGATTAATGTATTCCAGCAACGTCTCTCTCTTAGACTGCTTTATATTTAGGAGGTAGATTGGGGGTCTTCTATGGCCCATCCTCCAATGAAGTGCAAGATGAAAGAAGTGCTCAACTCACCAAATGTATCGATTGAGCTCGAATTTAACTTGTTGAACCAATGTCTTTCTATTCCTTTGATTGTGGTGGCGAGTGCTTGACACATGATTTGGTCTAGAACATTATGGAGTATCATCAAAGATCTATAAGTTTTTAGATGGTCTAATACATCCTTCGTTCCGCCAAACATCTCGATGATTGGCCTTTTAAACCTCTCTGGTAGGGGAAAATCCCCAATGTCTTGTGTGAATGGTGATTGAATATGCTGAACTAGAGCCTCAACAACCTCGGGGGCCCAATCTTTTATTGTATTCATGACGTTCCCTAACTTTTTGTTCACATCTCGGAACCTTCATTCCCATCGGACATTGATATGAGGTCGAGTAACCTCGTTTTGGCTCCGGTTATAGTCCTGGTTATCTTCTGCATACTCCTTGGTTTGAGACTAATCTTGCTCCAAAATTTAGAGAATTTGTTGATTTTGTTTCTTCAATTCCTCAATTTCTTTCTCCAACCTCTTCACCTTTGCTAACTTTTTTTCTAGCGGGGCACAACCCTTCATCCCACTGGGTGGGCACTAGGGCGTTCAAGTGTCCAGTCATCTATCGGTTCCTTTGATGCCCTCATTACTACCATAGGATTTGAAATTTGTGAAAATGTTTCCCACAGGTGGCGCTAACTATTGATCCCTAATGTAGCACCAATAGATTGTTTGATAACTCAGTGATTTTTCATCGAGCTCTTGAAAGGAAGTCGAAGACCAAAAAGCTCCGGGGATCAACCCTATGATGATTAAGTCAGTAAAGGCAAAAAAGGATTCACCAAAATCGAGCAGGGAACAATTATTTACCTGGTTCCTAGCTTGCCCCTCTCCTTTATAGGTTTTCACTTCTTTTGCCGTTGGAGCTCCCTCAACTACTTTTCAAATGAGGCACCCCATAAAGTGGAACCTTCCTTCAATAATTAGAGTTGGTTTGAGCTATTATCATGGGGTTAGGTGAGTGAATTGGTAATGCTGCTTGGATCGACCAGGTATATCTCTCCAGAACGTGTATCACATGGCCCTTGTGCCTCCTCACGTGCTTCGGGTATGTAGCCTATGAATTATTCAGCCAAATTAACATCCATTACTCCTCATTTTGAATTATTTAGTTGATTTTCTCCAATTGAATTCCAATATATGCGGCCTATGTAACAATTTCCAACTTTTTGATAACTACTCGCATTTAAATTTTTGATCATTTTTTTTTTATATTTATAATTTTAAAATATATTAATTTAGCACATTAGTAAGTCATTTTCTAATTATGTTATGTTAGGAAGCAGTAGGAGTAGGGGTGGCAGTGGCAGTGGCGGTGGCAATGAAGAGATATTACAAATTTTGTGTATCAGCAAAATGACCCCTAGTATATATTAATTGGTTTGTTTTTTTTTCCTTTTTTGTGTGTGGTTTCCTTGTTTCATTGGGTTGGATTGGCATGAGTATGTTTGCTTTGCAGAGAAGGATAAATGGGATTGGAGTCTTATTTCCAACCCTTTTCAACCCTCTCCAACCCCATAGATATGGAAGTCATAATTTAATGCCTTTTCAAATCTTACATTATGTTTGACTTGTGATTTTTGTAATGTATGCCGGTCCCACATAAAAGTAATGATTCCATTTGATAATTGACTTAAATACGCTCAATCTAGTTTAGATTATTGGACACTTGAAAGGCTAATATTATAATTTGTTTTTCTCGTGGTCCCCACAATAAAAGTAAATGTTTTATTTTATATCAATTGACTTGAATGCCCTTGTCTTGATGTTGAACATTAGGCATTAGAAGTGTCAATACCATAACTTACTAATCTAGCACCATGTGTTAGTTTTCTAGCTCATTTCAATACCACCTCCCAAGTGGTATTGAATAATGCCTCCTACATGGATTTATTAATATTGTAGTGTCTTGGCTGGTATTAGTTTCAAATCCTATAACCAGGTTGATAATGACATAACAAATGTGGTATAAAGATGATTTTGGACTACTTTTTTTTATCCCATGTGTGATGTAGATTGTAATAGCTCTGATACCAAATTGATGTAGATCGTATTAGCTTTTATGTATATTAGAAAGGGAAAGAATTAGGGATGAGAAGGGAAGAAGAAGGGGATGAGAAAAGAAGAAAGAAGGAGATGAGAATAGAGATAGAATTTGAGGAAGAAGGATTCAATATCAATAATCAATAATCAAAGTCTAGTCTAACCAAAACAAATACCATATCCTCTATATATATAGGGAGAGCACAAATCCTAAAAGAACTCTAAAGAAATAAATAGTCATAA
Source organism: Ilex asprella (assembly GCA_023539305.1). Classification (NCBI taxonomy): domain Eukaryota; kingdom Viridiplantae; phylum Streptophyta; class Magnoliopsida; order Aquifoliales; family Aquifoliaceae; genus Ilex; species Ilex asprella. The sequence continues at coordinate 33,003,784 of CM042186.1, read as the reverse complement.
TGACAACTAAGCCCTTAAAAGGTAAAAGAAATTACTTAAAAGATAAATATTAAAAGTATCAAAATAACTATTATAATTAATATCTAATATCTATCTAATTCCTACACGATCCCCATCAATGTGCTTATAGCAACCTAAAACCGAAAACAAACTTTTGGGGTTGTTTGTTTGATGGGTTTGAGTGTGTTTGGAAGGATGGGTTTAAGTAAAATAGTCTGGACCACTTAATTCCCATGTTTGACTTGGACTTTTAAACCCAAGATTTATATCCCGAATTGTAACCGACCTAAAAAATTAAACTCACGAATATGGGTTTTAACAAACCCATGGGGGTGGGTTTGAAATCAACTAACCTTGGATGTAATGGTAGAATAACTTTTCTATCCCTAATCTACCTAGTTACAAAGGATTGAATAGGACAATTTAGTCAATTACATGACAAATATTTAGTTTTAATTATGATTAATCTGTGAGTTCCACATATATTTATGCTACTTATCAAACAAAGGATTGGAGAGGATTCCTTTTTTGGGTTTGCTAAAAGTAATCCAATCCCTATTTTCGACAATCATTCAACTCATGCCTGGGGCTGTATTGCTCCAAAATATTTTACATAGTTGAAGAAGTAATCCAACTTCAACCATAGCTTGTGTTGTTTAGAGGGTTTGGGTGGATATATAAATGATGGTTAAGAAAAAAAAATCGTCCAATCCACTGGCTATCATTTGTTTGGATGCAAAAAATGAATTCTGGACTACAGTCTCGCCCCCTACCTAGCCCGACTGCATAAACACATGAACGTGGGCTTCAACAAACCCAGGGGGTTTCGAGGGGCCAAATTGGTTTGAATTGGAAGAATACATTTCTAGCCATTAAACTCATTTCGTATCTTCCTTGTTTTTCACATTGTTTGTATGATGAGTAGGGGTTAGTGGTTCACCAAAGCTGAAGCCAACCGATTTGGGACACCGCTAGTATTATATGTGTTTCTATTTGATATATTTTTGGATTGCGGGAGTGCCAAAGTCTAGGTAGACTTAAAATCCAAACACATAAGACCTTATCTATTTGAACCGACGTGAGGTTTTAAAATTGTGATTGTTCAAGCGTCTGTATTAAGGTGTAAGGTCACCTTTAGGTTCTTTTCCAAGCATTGGAGCTTCAAGGACTTTAAATAATTTCACCAGTCAGAGACGTGTTGTCACGCCCCGAATTTTCACAAACCTGGGGAGTGAGAGAAAAAGAATAAGAAAAGTAAATGAAAGTTTTTTAGGTTGGATAAATTATTTTCTCATTCATTTCTCATGTTTTCCCAAAGTTTTTCAAGTCATTTTTCTTTCATTCTTAACCTATTCTTTCAAGGTTTCTAACCCCCCCCCTTTTGATATCTTTCCCACCTATTTGAAAGGTGTTTTTCACACTTAACACATCTTTTAATTTTTCATAAAATTTTGACATAACCTCCTTTGTTTTTCAACCCCTTTTCCCACCTAATATTCACAAAATTTCAAGTTATCACAATCCACCCTCACTCAGTGGCCACAACCCATCTAAATTAAACATACATCTCTTATTCTAAACATATACATATAATTGTCCCAATATACATATATGATGCTCATTAAATAAAATCATCTCAAATGTTAATTGGGTTTACACCCTTACACTTTAAAATGGCCCAAGATATATAATCCATTACTTTTTCAAATTAAAATACAAGTCATTTGGGCTTATGCCCATACATACAAAATATGCTCCAAGGGCCCAATATTCATTCAAGCCCATTTTCTCTCCTTCCTTTAAGACTTCCTCAAGTCTCAAGTATCGGGAGCCTCATCTGTAATATGATATCCCACGAATGGGTCAGCTCAACTGCTGGTATGATAAAATACTAATGCTAGGAACAAATTTAAGGCGTGACATGTGCAAGTGTACATTTTAAAAGTTGCAACCCCGTAATTCCTCAATGCTATGCAATGTCAATATACCTGACACGCCCATGCAACTTTATGTCACCCATGTCTCGCTTCACGGTCCGCCCCCGTCAGCCCGCGAGTACTGTCTTTGGCCAGATTTTGGGTTTTTCACCACAGGATCTATACCCTCATAATGCATAGAACTAAGTGCTCAACACACACTATGTTCCAAGGATTCATGTATGCCAAGATGTCTTGATTTTTCTCAATATGAATTGTATGAAACATTTCATCAAACACCTTGTCTACATAAATATAAAACACCATTCAATGGATTGAATATATAATTAAGCTTCACATTAATTACTTTCACAATTTCTTAAAGAAACTAAAAATACACAAATAACCAATTCATCATAACTCTCAAACCATAAAAGTTTCTTTACATGAATATAAGGTATAATATAATAATCTAACACATAAGCAATATATACCTTTATCATAACAACAAATTGTCAAAAAACTCAAAAAACACAAAAGTACTTAAACTATTAATTCTAGGTTTTCAAATAAACTACCAACTAAATAATTTTCTAACATCAAGTAAACACCTAAATCATTTAATCAATAATAATAAGGCAAGAAAACTTAAATCTATTCCTAACTTAATAAAATATCATACCTAAAATATTTTTTCTCAAACCAAAGAAGTTGTGTTTGCTTTATAGACGAACTGATCTGTGAGAATATAGCTCTTATTGAGAGGAACAACTTCTTAGAAGGAAGTCTTACAAAAATCTTGGCCTAGGAATGAGTTTTGGTGGCTTTAAGCTCCAAGAACCTAGGGTTTTTCTTCTCTTTTTCTTCCAAAAACGTGTACTGATCCCTTTCAGCTAAAAAATTGATGTTTTTACACAAAAAGGTCTATATTTATTGTGAATGGTAAAAGGGTAAAATGACCCTTTTACCCTTGATGAATCCGGGACCCCGTTACACTATAACTCGTCCCGAAACGCCTCAATTCAACATTCTACTTCAACCAAAGTTCTTAAAATTATTTTAAATGAAAATTTTTAAAAATTTATATTTTCGCTAATGGCCGGGTTTGGCCGGTCCCACCTTGGCCAACCGAAATGCCCTTTTCGTCTAATTTTTTAAACTATTTTCGTTTAGGCTCAAATTTACACAGTAGGTGTATTTTAATATTCTATGCATGTTTCTCTTCTATGACATACTTAAATTATGCTCCTAAACATAATTTATGCTTAAATGATACATATGTAGTGTTCTACCGATAAATGGTGCATGAATAGTGCCCTACCGGCAAAACAAAGAAATTTATCATCATTTTTCAGATCTCTACATCCTTCTCCCCTTAAAGAAATTTCGTCCCGAAATTTAGAAATATACCTCTATGAATAAACAACTCTGGATACCTCTAGCGGACTTCAGTCTCACGCTCCCAAGTAGCTTCTTCGACCCCGTGATGGTTCCAAAAAACCTTGACCAAATGGATGGTTTTTCCTCGCAAGGCCTAGTCCCTCGAGTCCAATACCTCCACTGGCCTCTCATCATATGAGACATCGCCCTCCACTTGAAGATCTACCCAATCTAACACATGTGAAGGGTCAGGCTCGTACTTACTCAACATCGACACATGAAAGACATCATGAACCCTAGATAGCTATGGTGGTAATGCTAGCTTATAGGCCACCTCACCAACCTTTGCAAGGATCTCAAATGGTCCTATAAACCGGGGTGATAGTTTTCCACTACGCCCAAATCTCCTCAATCCCCGCCATGGGGCTACCTTGAGAAATACATGTCCCCCAACATCAAATGATAAAGGTCGTCGCCTTCTGTCTGCATAACTCTTCTGGTGGCTCTGTGCCGTCAATAGACGTTGTCTAATCATTTGTATCTTGTCCGTTGTCTCACGGACTATGTCAGGCCCTAAAGCAGCTGTCTCCCCTACCTCAGTCCAGCATACCGGTGAACGACATGACCTACCATACAATGCCTCAAAAGGTGTCATCTCAATACTAGACTGATAGCTGTTGTTATAGGCAAACTCTACTAAAGCAACGTGATCTTCCCAACTATCCTTGAAATCCATAACACATGCTCTAAGCATGTGCTCAAGTATCTGAATAGTACGCTCTGATTGACCGTCAGTCTGAGGGTGGAAAACAGTACTAAATAGTAGCTGAGTCCCCAAGGCTATCTGAAGACTCTGCCAAAATCGTGCAGTGAAACGTGGGTCTCTGTCTGAAACAATGGAAACAGGAATTCCATGTAGTTGTACTATCTCTCGGATATACAACTTGCTGAGAACATCCGTTAAATCAGTCGTTCTAATCGGTAGGAAATGTGTGGACTTCGTCAACCTATCAACAATAACCCAAACTACATCGTGAACTCTAGGTGACTTCGGAAGACCCATCACAAAATCCATGGTAACAAACTCCATTTCCTTTTAGCCACTGGCAATGGCTGTAAAAACCCCCAGGTCTCTGGTGCTCAGCCTTAACCTATTGGCACGTGAGACACCTCGATATAAATTGTACCACATCCCCCTTCATCCCCGTCCACCAATACTGGAGACGTAAATCATGGTACATCTTAGTGCCCCCTAGGTGTACTGCTAGGCGTGAATGATGAAAATCTCTAAGGACATCAGCCCTAAGAGACTCTGGAATAAAGACTCTACCTATATACCTCAAGCTAAGGTCAGAATGAACTGTCCATCCCTCAAAGCCCTCAGCACTTGCAACTCGTACTCGAATGTGCCTGTTTCTGTGTCCTATAACTGTGCCTCGATAACCCTCCTCAACAATGTAGGTTGTGCACAAACACTGAATAGTGTGACGTGTCCTTCAGACTCGGCAAGGTCTAAGTCAAACTCACCAATGTCTCCCATCATCTCCCACTCCCTAATAGCAATACTAGGTACAGTGCTCTTCAGTCTCCTACTCAGTGCATCCGTTACGACATTGGCCTTTCCAGGATGGTACTGAAGGTCAAAGTCATAGTCTTCTATATACTCCATCCATCTCCTCTGCCGAAGGTTCAAGTCCTTCTGCGTGAAAATGTATTTGACGCTCTTGTGATTTGAGAACACCTCGAACCTCTCCCCATATAAGTAGTGTCGCCAACTCTTAAGTGCAAAAATGACGGCAGCTAACTCTAAATCATGTGTGGGGTAGTTCTGCTCATGATTCTTCAACTGACGAGAACCATAGGCTACCATTCTACCCTCCTGCATTAACACACAACCTAATCCCTTTCGTGAAGCATCACAATAAACGGTATAGTCAATACCTCCCTTAGGTATAATAAGGACAGGTGCAGAAGTCAACCTTTTCTTCAGCTCCTGAAATGAATGCTCACAGTCATCTGTCCACTCAAATCTAATGCCCTTGCGCGTCAGACGAGTCATCGGCGCAGCAAGACGAGAAAACCCCTCCACAAATCGACTGTAGTACCCTGCCAATCCTAAGAAACTCCGAATCTCAAACACACTCTTCGGCCTCTCCCAACTCATAACAACATCAATCTTAGAAGGATCCACAGATACCCCACTACCTAACACAACATGGCCTAGAAACTGCACCTCCTGAAGCCAAAACTCACATTTCTAGAACTTAACAAATAAATGGTGTTCCCTCAAAATCTGTAACACAATCCGTAAGTGAAAGACATGCTCATCCTCAGAAGAAAAATAAATCAAAATATCATCAACAAACACCACAACAAACTGATCTAAATAAGGACTAAAAATGCGATGCATCAAGTCCATGAATGTCGTCGGGGCATTCGTCACACCGAATGGCATAACCACGAACTCATAATGGCCATAACAAGTGTGAAAAGCCGTCTTCGCCACATCCTCCTCCCGTACTCTCAACTGATGATACCCCGATCTAAGATCAATCTTCGAGAAACATCTCGAACCCCTAAGTTGATCAAACAAGTCATCTATCCTCGGCAACGGGTACTTGTTCTTGATAGTGACCCGATTCAGCCTCCTATAGTCCACACACAAACGTAATGTCTCATCATTCTTCTTCGCAAATAGTGCTGAAGCACCCCACGGAGAAGTACTTGGACGAATAAAACCCTTATCCAGCAAATCAGTCAATTGCTCCTTCAGTTCTCTCAACTCAGCTGGAGCCATACGGTAAGGTGGAATGGAAATAGGCATAATGCCTGGGATAAGCTCTATCATGAACTCTATCTCTCGTCTTGGTGGTAGACTAGTCAAGTCATCCGGGAAGACATCTGAAAACTCATCCACTAGAGGTGGTAACACACTCTCTATAGTCCCACCTCCATCTACTACCAAACTAGCCAACATGTAGCGATGACCTCCCCAACTCCTCGAATCATACAAGGGAGGAACTAAGAAATCCACACGATCTCCCGTGAAATAAAAGCTATGTCCCTCAGGAGCACACACTATCACTCTCCCCTATAGCAATCTATACTTGCCCAGAAAGAAAACAACCAATCTATCCCCAAAATAATATCAAAATCAGACATGTCAAGTAGAATGAAGTCAAAATGAAGGATGCGATCAGCTATCTCTATCGGGCAATCTCTACAAATCATCGTCAATATCACACTACCCTCAACTGGGGTGTCAACATGCAATGGCAGATCTAACCGATCTATGTCCAAACCCAATGTCATGGCAAGCATGGTAGATATGAATGAATGAGATGTACCCGAGTCTATCAGCACGCTAACCCATGAACTAAACACAAAGAATGTACCTCGAACCACTGAAGGTCCAGAAGTAGATGTCTTTGGTGTGGCCATTGCATAAACACGACCCTGAGTAGTCTGGCCTTGCCTACCTCCCCCTCTCTGTCCCTGCTGACCTCCTCCCCTCTGTCCGGAAGCTCCAACACTCTGTGCAGAAGGTGCAGACTGGAAATATGCTGCCGGAGGTCTATGGCCTAATTTTGGTTGTGGCGGAGGCACCTGAGTATGCTGATAGTAATGTGGCCTCTGCAATCTCTGTGAAGTTTGCCCCTGAGGACAGTTGGCTCTAACATGGCCTTCCTGGTGACAGGTGTAGCAAAGCTGTGAAGCTCTCCACCCTTGACCCTGTACTGGTGGTGGAAATGACCCCTGGCTCGATCCAACTCCACGCCCCTGGTTGGGATCCCTCGGGGGAATCGACCATTCTATGGCTAGGCTGCCCACTCTGATAACAAGTAAGAGACCTCTGAGGTACTCCCCTTGGAAAGAAGTAGACATAGTAGGTCGAAGAGCTAAAAACTGGGCAGATTGCTGCGATGTCTGTGCAAAAGAAGTACTAGTCCTATACCTCTTCGTCGGTCCCCTACCAGTGTAAACTGGGACAGATGTAGAAGTATGAGCTGTAACTGCCCCACTCTGCATCCGAGACTCTCTAATCTCTCTAAGGTCGGCCAACTCCCTCTCAACCTTGGTGGCCCTCATCACTGCCTCATCGTATGTCTCCATAATGTGGTCTGCCAGTCTATCCCTAATGGAGGTCTTTAATCATCTAACAAAGTAAAGGACCCTCAATTGTTACTCTCGAATAACTTGTGGAGCAAATCTTCCCAATATAGTAAACCGAGACTCATACTGAGTCACCGTCATGTCTCGTTGTAGGAGAGCCATGAACTCATCCATATACCCAATTTGAGCAGTCTCAGGAATATAGTGGTCATTGAACATGGCCACAAAGGCATCACATCCCTCCCCGAAACTATCAATCCGGTGAGTAGCTATTCTCCACCACTGACTAGCCAAATCAGTAAACTGAAATGAGGCACATCTAACCCTCAAATGGAGCTTTATGATCCCCTGTGAGTCTAGGATCCTGGTAATATGCTCTAACCACTCATCAGCTACTAGAGGGTCGGGCTGTCCGACAAATCTAGAAGGTCCCATCCTCTGGAATACCTTCATCACGTAGGTATCCCTAGTCTCGCCACCTACAGTCCTGGTCTCCTGTACGGCGCGAAAACACTCATGTAAAATGGTCGTCATATCTCTAGCGCCAATGGTCTGCTCCACCTCCTCTGCTAGGGCAGGTGCAGGAGCAGGAGTGATGGCCTCCTTAGCTATGCTATGAGCAGGAGTAGTAGCTCGGGGCCTACCACGCCACGGTGGTGCTATCGTTCTAGGCCTACTGCGCCTAGGCACTACAGGTCTGGCAGAAGTCCTCTTTGGTGGCATGTGTCTACAAGTCCGATAGGCATTTAAAAATTAATACCTCTTTTCACATTAGACATAGGCATTTAAAAGAAGAAGAAGTATATACATGTCAACAACTCACACTTCACAAGCAATAACCACAACATGTCTTAACATACACCAAACAAGTTTTTACACTTAACATAATGCTCACCAAAGTTTAAAACCATGTGTAACGGCCCTATCGTGTTCAATAATATTC
>CM042186.1:32955964-32973504 GCA_023539305.1 Ilex asprella | reverse complement strand
ATTTTAGGGTTTTAGAGTTTTCAATCTTCTTGCTGTGTTGTTGCTAGAGTTTTTTTTTTTTAGTCTGGTGCTGTGTTGCTTGCTGCCTTCGGGATTTTTTTTTTTGGTCTTAGTCATTTGTATTGCTGCCTTCTTTGCTAGTGTGCTGCTGCCTGTTGGTTTTAAATACTGAAAATTGTTTTCTGTGCTGCCTGTTGATTTTTTTTTGTGGTCTTTGTCATCTGTGTTGCTACCTAGTGCCTACTGATTTTCTGCCTGTTGGTTTTTTGCCTTCTGTGCTGTCTCTTGGTTTTTTTTTGTCTTGGTCATCTGTGCTGTTGCCTGCTGGTTTCTATGCTGCCTGCTGCCTTCTGAAAATTGTTATGTTGTTGCCTAATATTTAGCATTTAGGAAAATGAGTTCTCTTGGAGATGGCAGTGATGATCACACCCTTTTATGGATATATTGCACAAAAATAGAAAAAATTGGTATAGGAGGAGGAAATGTTATATATACAAAAATATATGTAATTATTTTAATTAGTCGTGTCCTCGCCGTACCCGTATCCTATGTTTTGGGATTTTGCCGTATCGCCATGTCCGTATCGTATCGGACACGACACCCGTGTCCGTATCCGTGCTTCTTAGCATCTCTAATTAATATCTGAGTTGGTAACATAAAATTGTTGTTTTAAAAAGGGAGGGGCGGGGCAAAGAGAGAACTAGATGCTCAACATGATTGGAAAATGCCGTAGTGTGTCCAGTGGCTGCTATGCTAGTCTATGAGAGTTTCCTTAACCATTTCTAAACGTTCTATATCGTTCTATATCTTGTAGAAATCGGGGAGTCACAAAAAAGAACAAAAAGAGGCAAGAGAGGCTCATCATGATTGCTATGCTTTCTGGTGTAGAGCCTTGAACAGGCAGATTACACCGCATGAAAGAGGTTTTTGTTACAATCTGTGGGAAGTTCATCCACCCTTTTGTATGTTTTTGAGTGGAAAATGTTTTACCAAGTGATTGTTACCACTTGAATGCTGTTTGATGTCTTTTTCTCAAGGAAAATGGTTTTTCCTTAGTAACCATGAAGCCTGAGAACAGAAGTTTTAATGTTTCGTATTGCAATTTATGGCTCCTATAGATACAATTTATTTACTGACATTATGATTATTGAAAAATTTTATTCTTGACCATTGATCTTTTTGGCAGACCGAAAAGAAATCCTCAATAAGGAGATTCTTCTCATCTACTTAGCAATAAGGAAATAGATTCATCTGTTCCTTTTATTGTGTAGGAGAACCTTGTGAACTGTACCACTGTGTGCTTGAAAGCAAGTCATTTCTTGAGAAGATGACTGTCCTTGAACATACAGTTCCTTTCTTTCTGCCGATACGTGACGCAGAGAACGAACTCCTCTCTTCAAATGCAATGGTGGGTTGTTGCTTTAAACATCTTTTTTTATTATATGGTTCTTATATTAAATTTATTCTCAGAATAGCATGGTCTTCATTTGGTTTCAGAAATTTATAGATCATGTTGGAGAACTATTGCAGGCTTATGTGGATAGGCGGGAGCAGGTATTTATTGCTCTATATAGACTACTGTGAGGTTTCAGTTTGGTCTCTTTCGACATGGATAGTTATAGCATCTTGTCATAGTTCAAAAACGGATTTTCATGTTGTAAATTCTGTGCTAGGATTTGCATATGATCTTTGTATACTTCTCAATTCTAATATACTGTAAGTTGTTAAGATCTTTAACCGTTTTAGGAATGACTTGAATGAAAATTTGGAGAAATATTAAACTTAAATGGTGTAACAAGTCTGCAGATGGTTGGACAAAGACATGATTCTTCATTAACATTTGTTAGTGAGTTAGGGGCAGTAGGGTCATTACCCTGATTCCATATGGGGTAGATTACACTTCATCCCTTGAACTATTACCCTTGTTTCACTTTGCACCCTCAACTATAAAATTTCTCACATTGCACCCTAAAGATTAATTTTATTTCATATCACTCCAATTGATAATGAATGTCAATTTTTTGACGGTAAATACGCATGTAAGTGGTCTGTACTATTAATAAGCAACTGTCTATTGTACATGTGCAGCCCAAAAATCAAGGAAAACCTATCCATGACTTTGTCCTTCATAAGTTTCAAGTTTTTTTCTCTGACCGACCTTTTTCTTCTCAACAACCATTTGGTTGTAAAAGAGGTAAAATAAAGTGGTATTTGACACTTGGTGGGAAGTTCTCTGGGGTTTCCCTCCATCATTTGAAAGATTTTAAAATTTATCGTTATCTATTAGAGTGATATGAAATAAAATTGATACTTTAGGGTGTAATGTAAGAAATTTTATAGTTAAGGGTGCAAAGTGAAACAAGGGGTAGTAGTTTAGGAGGGTAAAGTGTAAATTACTCTTCCATATTTGTAACTAAATAACTCCCTGTGATCAATTAATGTTTGGTTTTTCTCTTCCTATTCAATTACGTCTCTTTCTCCCTCTCTTTTGATATCCTGTTAACATGGTATTAGAGCCACGCATTGTGAGTAGCTGTTGGTAAGGAAATCACTGCTGTTGAGTCCCTGTTCATCGTCGGGGTGGAGTCATTTGCTGACCACCTTTGAATTGCCGTTGTTGATTCGTCGTCGGGGTGGAGTAAACAACCGTCGCTGCGATGCTGTTGTTGATGATCGATTGTCGGAGGTTCCACACGTTGCAGTCGAGTCGAAGAAGTTATTGGAGATGATCGTTGCAAGCGAATTGAAGTGATATGGTTGTTGATTGTTGCAGTTGAGTTGAAGACGCTAGGTGGTTGTTGTCGTTTTGTTGTTGAGAGGCTGGTTGGGTTTCCTTTGACATCGATAGAGGTTGAAGACAAGAGTCCAGTTCAATCGGGTCGGATTTTGATGTTATTAAGCCCCGAAGCCCAATCCGTTGCAGTCAGTCAGGCCAAGCCCAAGTTAAGTTCAAGCCTAAATCTAGTTGCAGTCAGGTGATTAGCTCTTGTTCGGTCCAATTCAGACGTAAACTGGATTGATTCAGTTTATCTCTGGCCGGTTCAGGCCCATTCCAAGTAGGTTCATTCTTATTTCCGGCTGGTTCAAACCATCTGAATTCAGTTCTGTGTATTCCAGGCCGGTTCAAACCATCTGAATTTAGGTCAGCGTATTTTAGACCTCTTTAGGTCCATCCCAGGCTAATTCAGTCTTGGTTCAGGAGTCCTTTGCTTCGATGCTGCCCAGATAAGTTTCAGCTAAAAACTTCTGCTTCTGCAACATATAAAACCAGTTGTTTTGTTGTTCCCGGTGATTTTCTTCTATTTTCTTCTACTGGATAATGGATATATGGGAGAAAATAAGTCTAATCCTATGTTGTTGGGTCAATGGTGAGTTAGGAGCCTATCTATTACCTCTATTAAGCTGCATGACAATAAGTACGTGCCATGGTCTCGTTCTGTTGAAGTCTTTTTGACTGCGAAAAATGAAGTTGAATATCTTACATAGGATAAGCCCAGTGAATCTAATGCCAAGCTTGCGCAGTAAAAGGTGAAGAATGCACTAGTGGTTACTTTATTATGGAACAGTATGAAACCTCAAATTAGTATTCACCTCATGTCTCTTGAAATTGTTAAGGAGGTATGACTTGTGGTCAGTTAATTATTTTCGAGAGAGGATAATATTATCAGAATTTATCAGTTGTTTGACTGTTTCAAGATTTGTTCAGTTTGGAGTGGGGTGATAAGATTATTGCAGAGTACTATTCTGCTCTTCAAAATATTATGAATAATCTTAATTCTTATCAGCCCCTTTCTAATGAGCTGAAGGTCCAAAAAAAACAACGTGAGGAGTTAATGGTTGCTCGCTTCTTCTCAGGTTTAAAATTAGAAGTTTTTTCTCATATTCAAAGGGTTTCCCTTAGTGATAGTAGTGTTTGTATATTTGACCGCTCGGTTTTAGTCGACCTGCCTAATCAAGGGAATAACAAATTTTCTCGTGATATTTTTCTGTGGTGAAAGAGGAAATCAGGGTGGTTAGCAAGGAGCTGGTTGTCAGCCAATGGATAGTTGTGGTGGTAGAGGTCGTGGATCCATGAAACTATGTACTCATTGTGGACTTAAATGTCATACTGTGGATTATTATTGCGATCTCCTTGTCAAACCCTCATCTTATGCTCATGTTGTGTCTTCATCAAATGAGTTGGGTTGAGGACAGTTTGGTATCAGTGAACCTTCATCTATATCAGAGACTGTATCTACGTCAAAGGAGGAGTATAATCCACTTGTTTCTAAGTCCGGGGCTTTTACATCTATTTCTACTTCCACAGCCACTTTGGCCAAGTCTGGTAAAGCATGTTTGCTAATTCATCTATATTTCCATGAGCCATTGATTCTGAGCCCTGTGACCATATGACAGGAATGAGCTTGCATTCTCAATTTTTTATTATATTTCAACTCACCAAAATGTTAGCTTAGTTGATGGATTTTCATCCTCAGACTCTGCTATTGGTCCTGTGAATCTTACTTCATCATTGTCTTTATCCTCAGTTTTATATGTTCCTAAATTTTCATTCAATTTGTTATCTGTGATAGTGTTATTTAAGGTGTAAAGCGAATCGAAACGAACAAGTTTCCTGAGGCCTAAGCGAGAAGTGAGAGACGAAGTAAGCACTTCATTAAAGTGAAGTGAACAGTAAAAAAAAAAGTAAATATTTTAGTTTAATAATGTATGATAACCAAACAGGAGTAGAATTAGCATCTAAACAACAGAATCAAATTAACAGATGAACACTACAGTCCGGTAGAATCAGCATCTAAATAGATTGAACACAATTTAAGAACAAATTAACTAAAATTTTAAATTGTTCAGTCACATTTTATTCTTCTTTTTCTGCGTTTCAGGACCTCCAGACGAGGAAGATGATTGGTGGAGATCATAAAGACAGTGGTCTTTACTATCTTGATGCAATCCTTACTTGTAGTTCTGTTTTGCACACTTCATGTTCTCCACATCAGTGACATTGTCGGCTTGGTCATCCATCTTAGCGAAGTCTTCAGCAAATTGCGTCAGTTGTCGTCTTTAGATTGTGATTCATGTCAGTTAGGCAAACATGTTCGGAGTGTATTTACTCCCAGAATTTGTAATTGTGTCGCTAGTTTATTTGAAGTTGTTCATTTTGATATTTGGGGTCCTAGTCGTCCTTATTCTTGTTCAGGGTTTAAGTGTTTTATTACCTTTGTAGATGATTTTTCCAGGATAACCGGGCTATTCTTCATGAAAGATCATACTAAATTATTTTTTATTTTTAAATCCTTTATTATGGAATTCAAGTCTCAATTTCTTGTGTGTGCACACTTTACAATTTGATAATGCAAAAGAATGTCTTTCTCATCCATTTTGTGATTTTTTCACTGTTCACAGTTTGCTTCATCACACTTCATGTAGTGACACCCACAACAAAATGGGCTAGTTGAAGGAAAAAATCACCACTTCATTAAAGTTGCTTGTGACCTTTTATTTCATATGAAAGTCACTAAAGTTTTTTGAAGTGATGTTGTACTCTGTGTTACTCGGACGCGGGTGCAGGTATTAGGTGCGGGTGTGAATTTAGGTGTCTGACATCTCAAGTTAGAAAATAGTGGATACGAGGATATGGATCCAGATTTGGATACGGGTACGGGGATACGGTCTAATTTTATTAATATTTAAATTATTATATACACAATTTATACACACATAAATATTTAATTTTAGATATTTAACAAATAAAGTATAATTAAGAAAATGACTTGCAGTTATTTAATATATTAATTTAACAAATAATAATAGCATAAAAATATAATTAAAAAAAATGAAATAATGAACATACTTATAACAAGTTAAAATGATTGTGTGTATTAAATGCAGTGGGGGTATTAAAAAGTTGAAATTCAGTGGGGGTATTAAAAAGTTGAAATTCAGTGGGGGTATTGAATGTAATTATTTCTACTCATAACCAAAATACATATATATACATACACAAGGCAGGACATCTCGTGGCCCAGGAAAAAACCCAAAGCTAGAGATGGGTGATCGCGATGGGCGATGCCGGTGTCAGAGAGAGAGAGAAAAGAAGAAGAAGAAGGAGAAGGAGGAGGAGGAGGAGGAGGAGGAGAAGAAGAACATACCTGGTACCTCCTGGCTCCTGGTCGCAACTCGCAGCGATGAAGCCCAACTCCCAAGCCCTAGATCCGTGTAGAATATGGTTGAGTTTGCTCAAATCTGGACTCAATGAGGTAAGTTACTAAAGTCTTCTCCTTTAATTTCTGGTCTCTGTGTCTTCTTCTCTCTCTGTGTGTTCGATTTCGTCTGGTGTCTTTCTTTCTCACTTCTCTCTGTTTTCTTTTTTTGCTTGGAGACTTGTGTGATCTTAGTCGTGTCCGGAATGAAGTTACTGTACCGGACACAAATTCCGCATCCGCACCCGTGTCGGATCGTGTCGACACGGGTACTCCCACAAACGAGGCGAGTCCGAGTAACATAGGTTGTACTTACTGTATGCTACCTAATCAATCGTATTCCTTGGACTGTTCTTAATGGTCAAATTCCCTATTCACTTGTATTTCCTGATCGTCCTTTGTTCTCTACTCCACCATGTGTCTTTGGTTGTGTAGCCTTTGTTCATCAGTTACGTCCAGGCACAGACAAACTTGATCCTAAATCTGTCAAGTGTGTTTTCTTGGGTTATTCGTGCACACAAAAAAGGTATAAATGCTATAATCCAACCCTTTGTTATCAGTTTGTCTGTGATGATATTACATTCTTCGAGTCTGTTCCTTTCTTTTCTTAGGTTTCTAATGATGTTGGATTCGATCAGTGTACTTTCCTTTGCCTTTTCTAGTTATGTCTTCATCCACTTTCTTTCATACTGCAAAACCTATTATCACGCTGGTGTACTCCTATCGCAAAAAAGGCTGTCCTTCCGATGCGTCTATCACTCTCTCAGCCGTCTGAAGGTTTCATCTGAGGATGTCGATCTTCCTATTGCACTTCGAAAGGGTAAGCGCTCTTGTACCCTTCTCACAAGTCCTACCACTCATCCTATTGAACAGTTTCTTTTCTATGATAGCTTGTCTTCCATCTTTTGTTTTACATCATCTGTTTTGTTTTCTTCTGTTCCTCACACTATTTATGAAACTTTTGCTCATCATGGTTGGCGTCAGGCAATGGAAAATAAGCTCCTTGCTCTACATCAAAACTACTTGGACACTTGTCGACCTTCCTCCTGAGAAAAAATTAGCCGATGGGTGTATTTTATCAGGTACTTGCCTATTGGTTCCATTGAGAGATTAAAAGCCAGACTAGTTGCCAAGGGTTTTACTAAGATGTATGGTGTGGATTATGTTGAAACTTTTTCACTAGTTTCAAAGATTTCGTAAGTTCGAGTTATTATGTCTCTATTTGCCAATTTTCAGTGGCCATTGTTTCAATTAGATGCCAAAAATATTTTTTTGCATCGTGAATTGATTGTGGAAGTATATATGGATTAACCACTTGGGTTTGTTGCTCGGAGGGAGTTTAGTGGTCAAGTTCACTAATTAAAGAAATCAATATATGGCCTAAAACAATCATCTCGAGCTTGGTTTGACAAAGTTAGTGAAGCAGTGTTAGACTTTGGACTTCAACGATGCCAAGCAGATCACTTGGTGTTTAGTAAGAATGTTGAGTCTAGCATGATCATTTTAGTTGTCAATGTGGACGATATTTTTTATCATGGGGAGCGACAGTGAATATATTATTGCTCTAAAAACATTCTTGCAACAAAAGCTTCATATTAAAGATTTGAGTAAGTTGAGGTACTTTCTTGGAATTGAGGTATCTAGATCCAAGAGTGATATTAGTTTTGTCTCAGCGCAAGTATGTACTTGATCTACTTGGTAAAAAAGGACTAACAGGTACAAAACAGGGGCAGTTATTTAAACATTTTGAAAGGTATAGTCTACTAGTAGGAAAATTGAATTACTTGACTATTACAAGGCCATATATCTCTTTTGTGGTTAGTGGTGTGAGTTAGTTTATGGAATCTCCAAGAATACCCCATTGGGATGTAGTGATTAGAATCTTGAGATATTTAAAAAAGGCTAATGGTTAAGGATTATTATATAGAGCTCATAGACATTTACAGGTAGTTGGTTTTACTGATGCAGATTAGGTTGGTTCCCCATCAAATAGAAGATCTACTATATGATATTGTTCATTCTTAGGAGGGAATTTGGTGAAGAAACATAGTGTTGTCGTCCAATTTAGTGCCTAGGCAGAATATAGGGCAATGGCTTAGACTATGCGTGAATTGATATGGCTAAAGAATTTATTGCATGGATTGGCGTTGTAGTAACCTTTTCAATGCAATTATTTTGTGATAATCAGGCTACAGTTCATATTGCTTTGAATTCAATTTGTTTTGAACGAACAAAACATATTGAGATTGATTGCCACTTTTTTTCGTGAAAAACTTCGGTCTAAGGAGATTATTACTTGTTTTGTATGGTGTGCAGATTAGTTGGCAGATATTTTTACCAAGTCACTTAGCAGAGAGTTAAAATTAGTATTCTTTGTTCCAAGTTAGGACTATTTGATATCTTTAGTTCAGCTTGAGTGGTAGTGTTAGTGAGTTAGGGGCAATAGGGTCATTACCCTATTCCATATGTGTAACTATATAACTCTCTCGATGATCAATTGATGTTTGGTTTTTCTCTTCCTATTCAATTCCGTCTCTTTCTCTCTCTCTCTCTCGCGATATACTAAACATTGATGATGGCTACTTTTTTATCATTACGCATCTTCCTTCATAACATGACTAAGATACCAGTTTTTTGAAGATCCCCTGTGCCTCTGCTGTGCAGCCATCCAGGTGGTGAAACTGCAGATAACGAAGTTTAGTCAATGCAATGCTGCTTTTCCTTTGTGGCCGGAATTGTTTTCATAGGGCTTGCTAGTTAAAGTTGAAATATGTATGGCTTTTATTTAATTGGACTCCAAACCACCTTAGGATAATTTTGGCAAAAACAAATTACATTCTGACCTTGGAAAAATTTATAGAAGAAAAGGAACTGTACTTTTGAGGTGTAAAATTTCGGAGGAAATTTTTGGTCAAACAGGATATAAATAATTGCTTCCTAAACTATATTTTCAAATCTTCACCACTAAGTATCTTTCACTTGATAACTATATCTCTCAGCTGATACAGGATATTTTGGAAGCTTTGTTCCAAAAATTGTCATCAGTATGTTGGTTATATGTATGCATTGAAATTTCATGCCTCTTGTAGCACATATTCAAAGCATTTGAACTCCTTAGGTAGATGCACCACAATCCCAAACCAACATATCTCTATGCTTTCTCTTTTGTGGCTCCAAGCACTACGGCATCATAAAAGAAAAACTGACAGATTAAAAGGAAGCAAGAAAGGTAAAAAGAAGGAAGGAAAAGAATTGGGCCTTCTTTTTCCTTCCAAATCTTGTAGTCTTGTTTGAGAATTCCTCTTTAGATCATAGTTAGCTCTCACCAATTTAACTTGTGTTTTTGTATATGTGATGGATATTATGTGATTGTCAAAACAAAGAAGAGTAATGCCTGCCACCACCTCAGGAATAAGAACACTACCACCGATCACATTTCTTGAACTACCGGCAATTGACTTTAGTCCTACTTTTTTTTTTCTTTCAAAATACCATTAATTCCTATCAAATTTCTAGTAAAACAACTAAGTCCTATCTTTCTTCATCTATTCCAAAAAGGTTCAAGACTTCATTAAATGTATAAAATATACCAATTTTACCCTTTCTCATGAAAATATGTTACACTTTTATCAAATTTCATAACAAATTTTAGTTAATTTAAAAGTCATTTATTTTTTATATCTTTAAGTTGACAGAATATCCAACTCCTTTCATGTCAAAAATTTTTTTTTTTTTTGAAAAATCAATTGAATGTAGATATATTATTCATTACAAAATAATCAAATAAAATGTGAGAATTTGATCAATGAAATTATAGACCAGGCGCACCATTAGTTCTAGCAAAATGTAATAATAACCTTTAGTTCTAGAAGAACTTATCAATCCAAACACTAAAAATACATTCCATGGGGACATCAAACCTCATATCTTTTAGTATGTTCACATGTACATTTGCTTGATATTGTGCGCATTTTGATAACTGTGGAATAATATTATAATTCTCCCATTTGACTAAACTAATGTCACTTGCAGCACTTAAAATTCACTACTGTATTATAATTGATTTATAGCCATAGATTTTGTTTGATTAATATTTAGCTATTGATTATCAGGATGATATAATATTACAAAATAACAAACTAATAAAAAAAAAGTTTTACACATGTCATGTTTTTGTTCGATGAAAAGTGGAGGTATTGTACCAAAAAGTTATTTTTTGATATTATAGTTCGACATCATATATATTTATATATATATACACATACATACATATCTAAGATTAGTGAAGTGGACAGTGGGGCAATGAAGAAAAAAATTTCACCCCTTGAAGGTCTTTTTTCGTGGTTAATCACTTGATAGAGGACAACGCATTTTTGTAAGTAATGCTTACAAGGTTAAAAAAGGATAATAATGAAATTTAGGACTTTTGTGGAACAACCTATAAAGTAGGACTTTTTTGAAATCTGTATGCTTGACAATGTATAAACTTGGTAGGACTCAATTGTTTTATGGAAAGTAAAGTAGGACTAATTGGTGTTTTTCCCTTCTTTCTTTCAATTTTATATATTACATATTGGAACCACAAGAAAGGTCATCAGGATGAACAGTTCTACATTGTCAGGCATACAGATTTCTACGGTTATGCACTGTTACCAAATCTCCTCTCACCACGTTGACTTGCATTAGCCTATTGGTTATATGACATGCACATTTTTAGAATGTTTTCAGTGCAATTTCCTCTGGCTTTTCCAGAGCAGTGTTTGAAGCCTTTCAGCTATAATTGGGTGAATACATGAATCAATAAAGCAGTATGCAATAGAAATATACAATATCTAAGACACTTACCCCAGGAAGAGGAGCAGGATTTTGACAATCTGCTATCTAATTCCCTACAGTTATTAAATGCATAAAACCACTCAGCTATCAAGTTAAAGATTTTACCCATTAAATATCACAGAAGCTGTGAGGCTTTCTGAAAAGATCTGCCTTTTGCTTCCACATATGCCCTAGTGTATTTTTGGCTTACTTTAGAATGAAAATCCAAGACGGGTGAACATGCCTCTCACATTTTCTTCTCTTGTTCTTCTACAGATTCGCCTTATCAAGGAGTTGTATGGGAATCAAATTGGGGAACTGTATCATAGTCTTCCATATCATATGATTGAATTTGTCCTTGATTTTGATTGGTAAGTCCATTTCTGCCATCCTTTCTTGTGTTGCGGCCACTGTTTGATGTTTTGATTTTTTCCCCCTAATATAGCTTCCCAAATATGATTTCCTTCTGCTCTTCAATGTTTGTTTCTTCTTTTTCTTCTCTTCTCTTCTTGGACTTATTTGCTTATAACAGGTAATTCCTTGATTTAAAAAAAAACTGAAGTTTCAGAGTTATGTTTAATCTTCTTTAAAATGTTTGTTTGGAAGTGATATTTAATTCTCTGGATAAAGCAAAACAGTCTTAGTTGTGACACAAATCGATGATATATGAGAGTATGTTTCTCGGGCTTGACTATTATTATTGTTTAGTGATCAAGAATACCTAACTCTGAATGTTGCAACTGATTTCTGTAAAGGGGATGATACTTGATGGGATGGTGCTCTGTCATTGATAGAACTTACATAATTGAGTCAATTGATGGAAATTGATTTTGTTGTTATGACAACACCATACAGTACATGTTGTATACTAGATCAAGAAGGGGTTGGCCGTAAAGAGTTGACAGAGGTTAAAGAAAAGATTGATTATGCTGAACTATAGAGTGGGCTTAATTTGTTGAAGTAACCTCTATTTAGTTCCTTTTTAATATTTTTTTTTTGGGGAGGGGGAGGGATACTTGAATCCTTGAGAACCTCAAGAAGGCAAATCCTTCACAAGATAAAGAATATCATTGGACTAGAGGCCTGTTGTTTAATTTTCTTTCTAATAAATATGATCAATAAGAGACAAATCATTGGGCATATTTGCAGACATTACAAACACTTAACGCTGCGTGTTATTAGTAATTACTCAATAGTTCCAAGTTTTCTGGCAATAAATAGGACTACTATTTTGCCATCCTCGAAGCGTTCAGAGACATAGATCAGTCAGGTCGTTTCAGAGATGTTTGTTAATGAACATATAGGCGGCCACCATACTTTTTTCAATCCATTCCAAATGATGCAAGGAGATACTTGCTATTTAGGGTGTTCAACGATTGTATTTTTTGCGTGTAGGCGAGCAGAGGGAGCCAAAATGAGCGCCCCTGCACTCACGTTTTTTAGCTCTCTGTTACAATTGTAGCTTCAACCCAGGGCACCTCCTTCATCGTGCTTGTTGGTCATCAAAAAGTGGGTGTCATTATCTTCGGTTGTGTGCGCCTGACAAAAAGGGTCTGTTTGGCCCAGGTATTTGGAAGTGTAAGTCCATTTTGGGGATAGACTTCTCAAGCAAGGATTAATATTTTATTTCGAAACAGCCGAAATGCTTCCATTTCCAAAGAAGCCGAAACGTATTAGTGATGAAATCGAAATTCAAATACTTCGAGGTGTTTCATAATGTTTCGATGCATTTATACAATTGTTTCGGAATGTTTCAAGATGCTTTGGTATAATTCGACCAATATTTTTGAAAAAATAATTCTCAAATTTTTTATTCGTTTCCATTATATTTTTGAAACAAGTTGAAGCGTTTTTTGAAATGGGTCGAAATGTTTCCGTTTCCTCACCAAAGTGAAATTTTGATTTTTGTTCTCGAGGACTTTTGCTAACAGGCTTTGATAAAAGTAAAGATGGTGGGGAATGATATTTTGAAAGTCTTTTCCAAGCCTGGTAGCTGTGTCAGAGGACTTTAAGTACTTGAATGATAAAGACCAAAATTCCTAAGCATTATGAACTTTCTTGCTCATCAAAATGGTCAAAAGATTAAAGCAATACTCAGACCATAGAAATCTGTCAATAATCATATAGTTCTTCAAATTATTCAAGGGAATAACAACAATAATCATGTCAACAACATGCAATTTGGTACTTTTCCCCAAAGCAAGTGACAGAAAGAGAACTAGAAAAGAAGTGTAAAAACTGCAGGAAGGAGAAGATGTTTGGGTTATAATAAGGAAAGATGTTTTGAAGTGTGAATTTGTAGTTCTTTTTGAGCTTGACTTGTAGGCATTTCTATTTTCCCTGTTTCCTGGGCTATTTTTCTAACCTCTACTTAGGAACACACGGAAAACTTCTGTTATGTACCTTAAGTTGGACGTTAACTAGCTTGGTACTGTTTGGAGTTGTCCCTACTTGGAGACACTGAAGCTTGCGTACACATCCTACCATTTGGACCTTGGAGATTGGACTACAACTTATAGGGCGGAGTTGTCGATCGATTGATGTTCAAATTTTTACAAGCCAATGCTGACGTGACATGCTGTAACAAGAGCAGCAATCTGTCATGCTTATGTAATTTGTAAAGTTTGCATTTTGATGGGTCTTTATCTTTGCAACTGTGTCGTGCATCCGTACAAATGTTATTTAGAGTGCTGTAAACACGTGAGTTGATGAAACCTTTTATTTAGATCTACTTTTAGTAGGTTTTTGCTAGCCATTGATTCAATGATGTTCTTTATGGGGAAGAATAGATAGGCTTCTCTCTTAACATTTAATTTCTCTTTTAGTTTCAAAGTACTTAATTGTGCTAAGTGTATTTTCTTGTTGCAGCAAGGTAACAGTCAGTCTTAGATATGCAGATCTCATGTCTATACTTCC
Source organism: Ilex asprella (assembly GCA_023539305.1). Classification (NCBI taxonomy): domain Eukaryota; kingdom Viridiplantae; phylum Streptophyta; class Magnoliopsida; order Aquifoliales; family Aquifoliaceae; genus Ilex; species Ilex asprella. Next base: position 32,959,576 of record CM042186.1, on the reverse strand, counting down.
GACTCAAGTGAGTGTCTTGGCATGGCCAGTGCAACAATCCGATAAATCTTCTGTAAGTGCAGCTACAATGAACAGGAAGGGAAATGGAGCATTAGGAAGTCACCCTATTCCCGCGCGTCTATTTTATGCAGAGGATGCATTACAAACTATGAGTTTACCTGAAGGTTTTGACTTCTTCTGAATGAAGTTTTATACATCTACGCAAATTACAATAGGTGATACTTTGCCAAGGTCTCTACATTTTGTGAAAGCATTTTGGATCTTGGACAGTTTTTTGTGGGAGGTACCCTTGCTGGTCGGCACACTTTTAATTCTGTCCTTCCAGTCTTTCAGTCAACGTTTAACTGGCAGGAAAGTAAAGATTGACATGATGAAAGAACCCTATGGTTGACACTGATTTTGGATCATATCAACTTTTTGGACAACTGGACTCTTTCAAATTTTTATTTGTTACTTTTCTTTGTTTCCCTCGTGTTTTCGTTTTTGTCACCAAAAATCATTTCAGAAGCAAAAATACATCATACCATTGCAAACTCTTCGAATTACTTTATTTTTCTCCGCTTAATAATTTTATCAGTTGTTATTCACACTGTTAAGTATATCAGGCTTGATTTGGGTAAATGAGTTGAAGCCTAGATGACTTCTTTGCTGTAGCTTTTTTTATCGTTCATGTTTTTGCCAGATATATGTTGCCTCGATGAAAATGATCTCTATTGACTTGTTTTTTCATTTCTCTGCCTTCTCTCATCCAGCCTATGCCGAGATTGTATTGAATTTGCCCCAAGCTCTTCAACAAATAAATCCGGAGAGGGATGCTGCTTAGTGCTCAATTTCTCTCTGGTGACAAAACGCGAATGAGTCTCTACAAGGCAGCAGCAGAAGACTACTGCTATTTTAGTGCCAGTTGTTAGCAAGACATGGGTTTCTCTGTGTGAACTGCTAATCTATATACAAATCTAGAATGAAATATTATTCCGATCTCTTCCATGTATATGTAACCAACGACCTTCTTGAGGAGGTAACGCTAGAGTGATTGGTTATTAGCAGTTGAACAAAATGCCGTCTATCTATCTGTAAATAGCGGGCTGTAGAACAGAGATGGTGTCTTTCTCCCTACCATAATTTTTTTCTTCTGCTTGGGATCTGGACTTGACTATAATGTTATTTTTTTCCTGAATATTGAAAATGTGTTTTTAGTGCAGTGCCCTGGCCTTTGCCTCATGCTTCTGCTACTGTAGTTTTGAGGAGCTCTTAAAACCTTTACTCATAACAACGTCAATAAAGAACATTTTGCAGCCTATTGAATCTCTTTTTATCATGTAGAAATGAAAAATTTGTGGAGACTATGTATACTGTTCCTGCAAGGTACAAGGACGAGGAGTCTACTTTTTTATTCGTGTTCTCTTCCACCTCAGTGTATGGGGTTGCTGATATATCCTTTCCAATGCCTTCAATATTTGTATCTCTACCATTTGCAGACCCAGAAAGAGTACAATTTAGATTTGGGAATTCACAAAGTAGTGATTCTGATAATTTCAACGGCATTATCTTATCTTAAAGATAATTAGGTCTGTTAATCATGTCTGGTACAGGTTTGTATCATGTCTTAGCAGGTTCTTGTTAAAAGAAACTCCACTCATTCTTGATTCGTTTGTTAATTTGCGTTTAATAAATTGTGTCATATTGGGTTCATGTAATGAATGAATCATGTATAATTGGTATATAAACGAGTCGTATTGTGTATTACTTTTGAGTGACTTCATTTATATTCTATTTGTTTACTAATTGTGTTGGGTCCACTCATTTATGAACGAGTGATTTAAGGAAGACCAAAATTCATTAATTTCGTATCGTGTTCGTATTGTGTTAACGGGTGGAGTTATATTTTTGCACTCCTATTAAACAATCAGGTGATGACATAAGGAATTGCACTTTGATCTCCTAAATTATGTCTCCATTCTCATGGTATCATGTCAACTGTCATGATTTTTCCATTGCACTTTTTACTATGGTTTGTTTTTGTTGTCTCACTTGTTAATGTATTTTGCATATTAGATGGAAAGGTTTTATTTTACCTTGGAATTATTGATTTTTGTCTCATTTTGTGCTAAAATTTAGTGACACAATTTTGGTATAATAGTTTGGTTTTGGTATAATAAGAAACCAATTCATTTGTCGACGACTAATGTGAGAAGTTCATAGAATAGAATGTATTGAGGTTATAGTTTATGGATGAAAAGTATAGTTTACCCACCTTGTAAGGTTAATTGAGCTTATAATTTAGGAAAAAATACCAAAAAGTCTTAGTTTTCTTTCAAAGAATCATTAAGTCCTATTATATTTACCTTAGAACAATTAAATCGTATTTTTGATAATTTCTTCTCGAGAAGTCTAAAACTTCATCAATAATATGTTTTGTTCTAATTTTATCCTTCCCAACAAAACACCAATTATATTTTTACTAATAATTTTTGTTAGTAATGTCCCAAAGCAAATTAATTTTTTTCTCTAATTAGTTTATAACATCTTAAACACGTAATTAACAATAAAGACTTGTAAAAATGATAAATCATAAAAACTGTGTTTATTTTTATATTTAACTTTTTTAAGCGTTTGAATTTCGACTCATTTGACTATCAAATATTAACAATAAAGACACATAATTACATAAATTAACAATGTAAAAACTAATTTATGAATACACTTACTGAAAAGCTCATCTAATTATATTTTTTTGTATTTCCTCTTTCACAATTTGAATTAATTAGAATAAAATTACAATTTTAAGGCATACAAAAAAAATCTATGTATTTGAAGCTACAACATTGTATTTAAGAGATAAAAATAAAAAAAATATTTATGTATATTACGACTTTTATACTACATAGGATTCACTCACATAAGAACTACTTCATGTCACTAAGGTAGATGCTTTGATAATTAAAGGTATGACTTACTTGGATTTTAATTAAATATAAAAAAATTCTATTCTAATATATAAAATTGAACGCAAAATTATAAATAAAAATATAATTTGTGTGTTCATGGAAAGGATAAAATTGGAACAAAACAAAGCATTAATAGAGTTTAGGAATTCTTAGGAATAAATTATCAAAAGTATGAAATAATTATCCTAAGATAAATATGATAGAATTTAATAGTTCTTTGGAGAAAAAATAGGACTTATTGGTAATTAATGAATAACAGACATAATTGACCCAACTTGTAACGCTGAGGTATATTAGAAATCAGATTCAAATGCAACTTGAAATTGTAAATGCCAGCAATATGTGGTTACTTAAAAGAATCAATTTTCATCATTCGGGTATTCTTAAAGCTATTTTTTTGGGGGGGTTCTAAAATGAGAAGTAAAACATTTTCTTTTGTTGGAAAATAAGAAGTGATTTCCTTGTGAATAGGAGTGTCCATGGGCCAAGTTACCCACGGGTCCCGTTACTCGACCCGAAAAAAATAAATCCGATACCCGATAGACCGGATAATTGGCCCGCCCGAGCCCGATATCTTTTAAAAAAGGGTTTGGGTTTACCCCTAAACCCATTACCCGACCCGAAGACCGAAGCCCAGCCCAGTAACCCGCCCACATACCCGTCC
>CM042186.1:32837156-32955864 GCA_023539305.1 Ilex asprella | reverse complement strand
TAGGGGTGTCCATGGGCCGGGTTACCCATGGGTCCCGTTACTCGGCCCGAAAAAAATAAATCCGATATCCGATAGATCGGATAATTGGCCCGCCCGAGCCCGATATCTTTTAAAAAGGGTTTGGGTTTACCCCTAAACCCATTACCCGACCCGAAGACATAAGCCCAGCCCAGTAACCCGCCCACATACCCGTCCCAAAGCCGGCTTGAAGCTCGGCCCAGCCCAATAACCCGCCCATGGACACCCCTAATTTGGTAGGTGAGTCAAATATAAAATTAGGTGAGTCAATACAAATATAGGAATTGAAAGTTTGGTGAACCATTGAAAGTTAGGTGATGTGTGGACTCAATGTGTGTGTATTTTTTTGTGTTCTGACCACAAATTTTGACAAGAAAACTTTCAAAATGAATGATTAAAATCACTTTGTAACATTCTTTCAAATTCAGCATCGTCTATAAGAACAAATGGAAGATTTCTTATAACAATCCATCTAGCAATTGTTTTTCTAGTAGATTCAGGTTCATAACTAAAAGTGCTTAGTGTACCGGTGCTAGCAGATTGTGATAACATTGTTTGTCTAATATCAGTTTGACCTCTTAATAAGTATGTGCTTAAGTGTCTAGTTAAGTGACTAGTTCTATTTTCAGCGCTTCTAACAAAATATTTTTTACAATAATTACATATAGCATTTTCTAATGTAATGACCCCATTAGAATTCTTAATTTGGATTTTCTCAAAGTGATCCCAGACATTGCGCTTTTTTCTTTTATTAGATGGTACATTCTCAATAGAATCTATCTTAGGAGTTGAAAATAGATCATCCCCTTCACCCTCATTGATGTTCTTATTATCATTATCGTTATAAAAAATATTTTGTGAATGATATGAAGTCATTACGTAAATAAAACTATAAAAATAAAATAGATACTTAAATTATGTAAAAAAAAATTCTCACCAAATGAGACCACTTGACAATTGTGACTTGTGAGTTGTGAGCAAATGAGAGTTTCGATCTTGAGATTTCAGAGTTCAGAACACTTGATAATTCTGTGAGTTGAGAGCAAATCTGAATTTCAACTACTGAGTTGAGAGCAAATGAGTATTGTGAGTCTTGTGACGTGTGAAGTTGTGAGTTAAGACTTAAGAGCAAATGTATTTATAAATTATACATTAAAAAATAATCGTTTCTTTGTGACCGTTGACTATATGAGGAGTTATGAGTTATACTTATGACTGTCCTAGACCTTAGCCGCTGGCAGTCACAATGACAGACTTACACTTGCAGTTGTAAAAGACAATACACAACTGAGACAGTAACCATTTAAAGTTAGCCATTTAAATCTATTTGATGTGGATGTGGTGCAGTGGTGCTCAGTAGTCAGCTGTTCAAATTTGACGTTGTGATCTGCGGTCAGTAGTTAAAACACAAAAAAATACACACACATTGATTCCACACATCAGCAAACTTTCAATGCCTCAGCAAACTTTCAATGCCTCAGCAAACTTTCAATGCCTATATTTATATTGACTCACCTAATTTTATATTTGACTCACCTACCAAATTAGGGGTGTCCATGGGCAGATTATTGGGCTGGGCCGGGCTTCAGGGTTCGGGCTCGGGCGGGCCAATTATCGGGCCTATCGGGTATTGAGCTTATTTTTTCGGGCCGGATAACGAGACCCATGGGTAACCCGGCCCATGGACACCCCTAGTCTTGTGGTACCTCAACTTAAGAGTAATATTATTTATGCTTAATTTGGTGATCTAAACCAACATTGCTGTTGGTTTGAATATTGTTGTCATCTGCTACCAATCCAATGATATGGGTAAATTAGGTCAACAACCCAAGTTTAAGGATTATTATTGTTGAATTAAAATGCTCCAACCCTTGTTGTGTGTTGCAGTGCCACAACCAAATTGGAACATTTTCCTATATCTTGCACGATGATACTTGATGGTGCTAAAAAATGTTTAGCCCAAGTCCAGAATGATGATTTGATAGTCCACTTAGGGGGTAGAGTGAATATATGAATTGACAGTGAACTAAGTTGTGAGAATGGATCTGAGACAGTATATAAGTGGTTCACCTTAGCCAAGAGACTAAGACTACGTCTATTGTAATGGAGTCTCTTGTTTCTTGGTGTGTATATTTCTTGAAGAAGAAGATTACAATGAGTTGTTGGGCTTAAAGCTTGTTCATACAATGTTTTGCCAATACCAGTATATCAATGAAGAAATTGTCAGTCCTCTCTTGTAGTGTGATAGTGTTCTATTTATACGGGTAATCCTTCCAGGGTTTTTTGAGGCTTCCTTTTTTTTTTACTGATTCTGTGGTCCCCTCTTCTTTTGTCATTTAGTGACCTTTTTCATACGACGCCACTGTACCCACGATCCTTAGGTGGTTGTGTGTAAAAATATTCTCTTTGTCAGAGAGTACACATTCGTTAGAGGCTCCAAAAGTTATCCCTTGGTCTCTTGGACATGTGGCGCGAAGTGCGGCATTCGGGGTCTGGTGAGTATCGAGCTCCTTGATCTTGGATTGCTTAACGCTGAACTTGTTATGACCGAGCAGAGTTATGCCTAGCTGGATTTTCTATTGGGCTTCCTCCTTTGGATTATGACTCATTCCTTATTACGGAGTAGATAGGTTGTTAAGGGGTTTATTGGGCCATTGTGCACCCTTTTAGGCCCATTAAGTGATTTGGGGTTTGGATTGGGCAACCCACTCCAAAATCCTACCGTTATCAATACCCAATTTTTTCTTGAGACGCATGATCTATCATTTTATTGTGGCCAATCATCTATTTCTACAATTTTAGTTATCTTTTCTTAGAAGACATGATTAAGAGTTTCCCGACACAATGTCCCTGTATTAGGGGTGGCCATGGATTGGCAAGCTTGGCAGGACCGATGCCAAGGTTTAACCCCATATGTAATGCATATCTTTATTTATATGTTACAAAATATCTACAACAGATCAACATGGAGAAGTCAGCCTTGGTATGTAGTTCAAATGTTTCAGAGTAAAGTTGGAGAGGTACAAGCTATCTTTGACATTCCTCAAGTCCAGGATCGTGAAAAATACTTAGGAATGCTTTTCTGTGGTGGGTAAATCCAAGAAAAAAAGTTTTTGCTGGCATAAGAAAAAGAGTTTGGAAGAGACAACAAGGATGGAAAGAACAACTTCTTTCTAGGGTGGGGAAAGGAAGTTCTGATCAAAGTAGTAGTCCAATCCATTCCTACATATGCTATGGGATGTTTCAAACTACCAGAGTATCTGTGCAAGTGTTAGCAAAATAATTACAACAGATTAGAAGGTTTTGATCGTGTATTCACTCTCCTTAAGGAAATTATGTCCGCACTATATTGCTACTGGGTTTATGACAAATTTCTCTAGGATTAACAAAACCAAATAGAGTTTTAAATAGCCAATTTTAAAATTCTCCCAAGAACAGAATAGAGAAACATTTTTGTATATATTTATTGAAGAATTTTGTACAGGTTTTTATAATACCTTAGAGATGTAAAGAAGAGACACAACTCTTTGGCCAAGAGATATGTAGCAGTTAATTAACTGCTTAATTAATACAAATTATTAATTGTTTACAGGCTTCAAGCCCAAGATGGCCCAAATGTCAATCTTTTGACTTTAAATATTATTTTATTTAAAGCCTAATCAAGAAACATTGATTTGAAATATTTGGAGCTTCCCTCCAAATCTTCCCACCATCCAAACTTATAAAATTTGGTGTGTTTCTTCTTTTAAACTCTTACACTCCTTTTCAATTTTCTAATGTGGGATATCTTACATTACTAAGTATCTCTAAAAATCCCCCACTTAGATAGTAATGTAATTAATTAAAATCAACTAAAGTTTATGCACATAGAAGGTGTCTTTCAACTTAAACTTGCTATTAGTATAAACATTACAAAACCTTGTCAAAATAAATGGTTATTTAAATTTATAAAACCTTGATTTTATACAACAAGATCGAAAATATCATACACATAAACTTACAAGTTTCTCAAAATGTGTTCAACGTTAGCTTTAGCACCATATTATGGTTTTGTGCTATCTCCTAGTTTCATGAACACTTATAAAAGTTTTATTTTCAAACTCTTGATAGAAGCGACACTACTTCTTGTGTTCAAATAGGTGAAAAGCTGTTAAAGTTTCCAAAATTTTGAACTTTCTTGTTCATAAAACTAAACACAAAGTCTTCATTAAGAATAATTAATATTTCATCTCCTTTTCCATAAGCACTATATATAAAATCTTGTGCTTGCTATAAATCACTAATAACTTGTTATTACCACTTAAACCTTTAAAAATTGCAAAGCAACAAGAAAGGTAGTGTTTCCATTATTAGTGACAAATTTAGAATAGTTTAAGACCTATTGCACTCGTAGTGCTTTTAATCATATCTCTTGAGAGTCGTTTAGTTAATGGATCAACCAGATTTTTACCAGACCTGACATAGACAACTGTAATTATACCATCAGAAAATAGTTGTCTATTATATTCATGTTTTAAAGCAATATGTCTAGATTTTCCATTATAAATCTTGCTAAAAGTCATAGACATAGTTGCTTGACTATCACAATGCAAAGAGATTGCTAAAATTGGTTGTGACCACAACTTTATATCTAACAATAAATTTCTTAGCCATTCCGCCTCTTTACCTGCCGCTGCTAACGCAATAAATTCAGATTCCATTGTAGAATGAGTAATACACGTCTGTTTCTTAGAAGCCCATGATATAGTTCCTCCACATAAAGTGAAAATCCAACCAGACGTTGATTTATTATCATTGATACTAGTTATCCAACTAGCATCAGTATAGCCTTCTAGTACCGAAGGGAATTTGTTATCAAACAAGACAAATGACTTTGTCCTTTTAAGATAATTGAGAACTCTTCAAATAGCCCTCCAATGTTCGGTACTAGGATTACTTGTATATCTTGAAAGTTTGCATACAAAAAAGGCAATATCAAGTCTAGTGCAATGCATAACATACATTAAACTACTAATTGCACTTGCTTAGTCTAATTGACTAACGGATCTACCCGAATTTTCTGCCAACTTGTTGGAAACATCAAATGGGGTATTAGCTTCTTTAATTTCCAAGTGGTTAAACTTGGAGAGAATCTTATCAATGTAATGAGATTGGAACAAAGCAAAACCCCCACTATGTTTCTTAACTTTAATACCTAAGATAGTATCGACTTCTCCCAAATTTTTTATTTTAAATTGGGAAGTCAAGTATCTCTTAGTATCATTTACTTCTTGTAAATTGATTCCTACGATTAACATGTCATCAACATAAAGACAAACTATTACACCATGGTCTTTAGTAAACTTGGAGTAAACGCATCTATCTGCTTCATTAAGATTAAAACCATGAGATAACATGACATTATCAAATTTCTTATGCCACTGTTTAGAAGCTTGGTTTAATCCATACTAGGATTTCACTAATTTGCAAACCTTCTTTTCATTATCAGGAAGTACAAATCCTTCAAGTTGTTTCATATATACTTCCTAATCAACATAACCATTTAAGAATGTTGTTTTTACATTCATTTGATGGATGTATAAATCATTTATTGATGCTAAAGTAAACAACACTCTTATTGAAGTAATTCTTGCCACCGGAGCATATGTGTCAAAATAATCAACTCCTTCTTTATTTCTAAAACCTTTTGCTACTAGTCTTGCTTTCAAGGTTTGTAGAGAACCATTAGTATTATATTTTCTCTTAAATACTCATTTACATCTGATTGGTTTACAACTAGGTGGTAAGTCAACCAATACCCATTTCCCATTTGATAGAAGTGAATCCATTTCACCATTTATTGCTTCCTTCCAAAAACTAAAATCTCTTGATGCCATGGCATCACTATAAGTTTTAGGATTTTCTTCCAAGTGCATAAAAACTGGTATCTTATTTAAAATTTCATCTCTACTGCCTTCAACCAAGAAGACTATTGCTTGTGAAGAAATAAAATCAGAATCCAAGTTCTTCTCTTTTCTTATCCTTTGACTTCTCCTATGTTCACTAGGAGGTTCAACTCGTTTTTGTTTATTATTTAAAGAAGAACTCTGATCCATATTAATGTCTTGTGTAATTAGAGGTTGATATTTTCTTTATTCAATTGTTGATTGACACTTGAATTTCCAAAAAAAACTTGTTTTTAAAAATTCAACGTCTCTAGACTCTATGATAACATTCGAATGTTATCATATGTTTTTGAATTTTCAGCATAACCCAAAAAAACACTCTTAAGAGTTCTAGGTCCTAATTTGGTTCTTTTATGATTTGGAACTCTATAATAGGCTATACAACCCCATACTCTCAAATAGCTTAAGTTTGACCTTCTTTCTTTTCATATTTCATATGGAATTTTTTTTTTCTTTGAGGGTATTCTATTGTGCACATGACAAGCTGTTAATAGAGCTTCCCCCCATAGATTTGTGGGTAGTTTAGCATACATAAACATCTCATTAATCATATCTACCAATGTTCTATTTTTTTTTTCAACCAAATCATTTTGTTGTGAAGTGCAAGGTGCACTCGTTTGATGAATCAAACCATTTTCTTCACAAAAAATAGTAAATTCAATTGGAAAATATTCACCACTTCAATCACTTCGTAGGATTTTAATTTTCTTTTCCAATTGATTTTCAACCAAGATTTTATAACATTTAAACATATTAAATGTTTGATCTTTAATTCTCATTAAATAAACAAGAGTAAACTTAGAATGATCATCAATGAAAGCGATAAAATATATATTTCCTCCTCCTCTAGTTAAATGATCATTTAATTCACATATATCAGAATGCACAAGTTCAAGTGTTTAAGTTGTTCTTTCATTCTTTGGAAAATGTTTCTTAATCATTTTTGCTTGTATGCATATTTCACATTTTTCAAAATTTTCATTTGTACGTGGAATTAAACCATGCCTAGACATATACCTAATTGATCCATAATTAACATGTGATAAACGAGCATGCCATAAATTAAAAGGAGACTCAAGAATATAAACAAAAATATCAACTTTATTAATGCTCAACTTAAACATGCCATCACATGAATACCCTTGTCCAACAAAGACACCATTCTTAGAAAATATAATTTTTTCTGCCTGTAAGACAGCCTTCAAGCCCTTCTTGCACAACAAACTTGCAAATATCAGATTTTTTTTCACATCAGGAACATGAAATACATTCATTAAGATCAATTTCTTTCCAGAGGTAAACTGCAGTTCAATAGTCCCTTTTCCATGCACCTTGGCAGTATCATGATTCCCCATCAGAACACTTTCATCCTTCCCTGCAACTTTGTAGTTCTTGAAAAAAAATTTGTCATTACAAACATGCACTATCACACCAGAATCATACCACCAATCTGCAGTCTTGCCAATTGTTGCCATGTTGCATTCTGTAATCATGTAGATTTTAAGTTTAGCAACCATAACTATAATTTCATAAGGACTTGGAGGACGTTCAACAATATTGGCCTTATTTTGTTTAGCGTTTGCCTTTGTCTTAAATTTCTTATAGAACCTACACTCTTTTTTGAAATTCTTGCCACAGAAAAAAAAAATGTCTTGTTCTTCTTTTTGTTGGTATAATTATTACTTGAAGATTCAACATACTTACTTTTATTTCCAGAAGTATTGCCAATCTTTGCTGATTTCTTTGTATTAGACTCAATATTGTTTACTTTAGAATCAAACTCTGAAGCATTTTTTTTCTCACGACTATGAGTTTCTTCTTCTATTCGGATATGTTTCATGAGTTGGTCAATGGTAAAATCTTCAGAAGTGTACAACAATTTATTTCGATAATCGTTCCAAGAGGTAGACAATTTTACAATTACTGCAACCACTTGAAGTTGTTCAGACACTTCTATTTTAAAATCCTTGGGTACTAGGACAAACAATTCATCTACTTGTTCCATGACAGATTTATTATCAAATATTTTGAATTCAAAAAATTTCATACCGAGAAATCTGTCTGTACCTTGCTTGGCAGATATATATTTCTTCTCCAAGGCATTCCAGATTTCTTGTGGGAATTTGATTGAATGAAACAAATCGTACAATCGACTAGACAGTGAATTCATAATATAGCCTTTGCAGCGAACTTCATCCTCCATGCGTTTCTTGTGGGGTGTTATAGTTTCTTCATCTTCTTTGTCAGATGGTACATGAATAGTTGACAGATTTCCACTTAGCAGATATGTAACACCCAATTCAGTAAGCAAGAACAATAATTTATCCTTCTAGCGTATGAAGTTTATTCCATCAAAATGATCCAACTTGAACACTTTGGGATTGAATTTGAAAACAGAATTCGAACCAGTAACCGAACCAGTAGCCTTCATTGTTGTATAATTTTCTTAAGATTGTTAGCAAAATAATTACAACAAATTAGAAGGTTTTGATCGTGTATTCAATCTGCTTAAGGAAATTATGCCCTCACTATGTTGCTGTTGGGTTTGTGGCAAATTCCTCTAGGATTAACAAAGTCAAATAGAATTTTAGATAACAAACTCTAAAATTCTCCCAAGAACAGCATAAAGAAACATTTTGTATATATTTATTGAAGGATTTATACATGTATTTATAAAACCTTAGAGATATAAAGAAGAGACACAACTCTTGGGCCAATAGACATGTAACAATTAATTAACTGCTTAATTAATACAACATAATTAATACAAATTATTAATTGTTTACAGCCTTCAAGCCCAAGATGCCCCAAGTGCTCAAGTGCCCATCTTTTGACTTTAAATATTATTTTATTTAAAGCCTAATCAAGGCACATTGATTTGAAAATTTAGAGCTTCCCTTCAAATATTCCCACAATCCAAACTTATAAAATTTGGTATGTTTCTTCTTTTAAACTCTTACGCTCCCTTTCAATTTTTCAATGTGGGAAATCTTACATTACTAACTATTTCTAACAACAAGGACTTAAGAGTCCCTAGCATCCAATTTTTGGTGGGACAAAAAAGAGGGAGAAAGAAGAATACATTAGGTGAAATGATCTGATATGTGTAAGAGGAAGGAAAGGGTGACATGGGGTTTTGTGACTTAAGGACATTTAATATGGCAATTTCAGCTAAACAAGTGTGGAGAATTCATCATGAGACTAACACTCTCCTCCACAGGGTACTGAAGACCGAATATTTTTCGTCTACCACTTTCATGAAGGCCAAGTTGTGTCACATACCTTCATATACATGGAAAAGTATTTTAGAAGTAAGGAAAGTGATAAAAGTTGGCTCAAGGTGGAGGGTTGGGGATGAGACAACAATTAAGGTTTTACAAGACAAATGGATCCCAACACCAACCACTTTTCAAGTGGTTAGTCCAAGGATGGTTTTAAGCAAGGGAGATACTGTCAACGAGCTCATCGACCCACATACTCGAACTTGGAAGGTAAACTTGATAAATGAGGCTTTTATGGATCATGAAACAGAGTTACTTTACATATTTTTAAAGAATGCTCTTGGGTTAAATCATCTTGGGAAGACAGCTCCTTAAACCACGGCCTACAACTTCCAACTAGTCATATGGAGTGCTAGTTCTGGGAGTTGTCTCAATTATTTGAAGTTTAAACCCCACAAGCTCTCTCTTTTTTTGGGTGCATTGTTGGTTTATATGGAGAAACATAATTGATACCCTTTTCTAGAACTCAAAGAGAGACCCTAAAACTCTAAATCAACCAATGGGCCTTTGTTCTAATGATACTCTTTGTCTTTTAAAGGCTTTGCCTTCTTGAGGTCAAGGTTTCAAGTCCCTCTCTTCCTTACCCTTTGCCCCCCCCTTTTTTTTAAAAAAAAAAACTCTAAATCAAGCAGCACTTTATTATCTTAGCCAATACGTATTGGGCTTGATACTTTGCAAAAAGGAGAGGCAGAGTGAAGTGAAAAATATGTGTAAAGAAGAAACTGTGATTAAATGTCTTATAAGAAATGTAAGACTAAGTACTTGTAAAACAAAATGTTGAAGTAACTAGTATAGAAACTTCTGTGAAAAAAATGACAAAAATGAGACGAGAGGAATGAGTGGAGAAGGCCTTCTCCTCTTTATTTAAAGGGGATGGGGGCCGTTTGGGCACAAAGGCTAGGGGCGAGGCATCCGAAGTGAGCCTCACTTCCCATAGGCGTCATCTCTCTTTGGTCGCGTTAGCAACTATTAATCTCTGAATGCATCAGTAGCTATTGTTTTGACAGACAACAACTTTTTCTCCAAAGCTTGGACCCAAGCAGACATCTTTGGTCTTCACGCGAGTCCACCTCCAAGCCATGACAGAACCCCCATGCAATGAGGGGTTTTCTCTTAATTCATGGTTATTGTTCTTTTTCAAATGACGGGTAACTAGCCAATTCCAAGAAAGTTATTGCAAGTTCCCAAATTTGAAAAGAGGTGGGTCCCACTGTGTCATGTAAATTTAAGAGAGAGACAGAAATGGAAATGAAGAAACTTGTAGGAATTCTTTAAAGATATAATCCTTAAAAATGGGGTCCACCATTTTATGGAATATTGAGGGTATTTCATAAAGAATACTACAAAAAAGTTATGTGATGAAAGAAAGTTACAGCAAGTTCCAAAATTTGAAAAGTGGTGGGTTCCATTGTGTCATGAAAATTTAAGAGAGAGACGGTAATTGAAATGAAGAAACTTATATAAAAGTTATGAGATGGATAGGTCTGCTATCACTGCGGTTCATGTCAGCGTTAATGGTACAAGTAGTTACCATTAATTATCGTCAACCATCACAATCGATTTTGAGTCGCGTCAGCTCCAGTCGTAGATCAGCTCTTTTCGGTCATCACAAAACTCAACATTAATTCCAAGCTCCAGTCAAACGATGGTGTCCCCTCACCCAAATAAAGCTTCCACTGTGAAGGACTCAACATGCATAGCCAGAAAAGCTTTCTTGTGAAAAACGCCTTCGACGAAGTGGTCTGCATAAGAAGGGAGGTTGGTCTGTCTTCTTATCCTTATTTTGTATTTTTTATTGCTCACATGCAACATGAGTCAAGGAACACATACGAAGGAGTCCCTAAGCAGACTACTTCACTTAGCTTTTATTTTATTTTTAAAAAAATCTACCTTCAGACTTGTCACTTGAACATGCTATCCACATATATTATTTGTCACTTGAACACACTTGTCGAGAGATATTATTAGTAAATGGATGTCTCCCTATTTTAATCCATTCGACCATGGTAACGATGAAACATAGTCACTTGCGACTGTAGTAAGTGACCAACACAAAATGATAGGCCATAAGAGCAAGAGTTGCTGCTCAAGGACCAAAGGTTAAGCATTCTATGAATGGACCCACCGAAGTTATGAGGTGTCTAAGTTGGCATGTTGTGACCACAAAGGCTAATTCACTCTCCTCTTTACTTAATACTTCCCAAGGTGCAATACCCATAATGACTATCTCGAAAAGTCTACAACGGGGTCTATCGTCAAGACACTTGAGTGCTTGTGCTTGTATAGGCTGTGTGTCCCTCTTATATCCTTAACTAGTAGGTCATCACCTAGAGTTTGGTTCAATAACTAAAGGAATACAAAAAAAAAAAAAATTGATTCGTAACTTTGAGGGCCCCTCGCTGCATGTTTGTCCCTAGACCATTTTGGCATTTGTATATATAGTGGGAAGTAATTATTTTCCATGAACTTACTCTGCACAACTTATTTCTAATACCACGTCATTTTATTGACCATATTGTTTAATATTTTGGTTGAGAACATTACGCCACTATTGCTATGGACCAAACCCCCAAACCTATATTACTCAATCCCTTGTGATTACACATATGGCTTCGCGCGATCAGACTTGCTATGAAAAAAAATAGCAATTAAGTATATTGTACTAAACTTATTTTGTATTTGTACCCCATATCAGACTTCAAGGTCATCTCGACACGTGGTCATATCTTTTTTATCATAATTGGGTAGTAAAGTCTTTGCCTTTCCATTTTCATGGATTCATTAATGTAGGTAGATATTTTAATGATGGTTATCCCACTTGTGCTAATTAATGTCATTTATTATGCGAGGGACACTATCGCTAAGGGCAACTTATAATCATGCACTCCCCACTAGTGCACTATGGCTTTGACAAGCTCATGAAGTGGTCATGAAATATGAAAATCTTGCATGGTTATACATTTTCAAAATTACCGCGACTAATTCCGAGCACTACAGTCGGCTTACAAACAACAGTTATAGTCAAACAACAAGTGCAGACAAAAAAAAATGGAGTACATGTGCATGACGCTTCTCATGACCTGGCGCCCGCAGGGGCAAGTGTAATACCCTAAAATTTTAAGACACATGTCTACACTATAACAGGACAAGTGACAACAATTATTAGTTGACATGGAAATGGGGCTTGACAGAGTCCAACTGGACTAATATAGATAACAGTGACTAATGCGACACCCAAGGTGCAACACCCCAGGCACGCCAACCAAGATGCGACACCCCTATGCACGACGCCTATGTGCAATGCCCCCTAGGCGTGACCCCCTCAAGCACAATACCGTGTCAGGGCGAAATACATATCCATCGCATTGGAAGTGGCAAATGGACCTTTCACCAAGGTTGGACAGAAGTGAAATCGCAGAAGTATGGGGGCAACCTCAACGAGACTCGTCTCCCCCACTGCGGGAATGGTATCCTCAACCTATTGGATATTGTTACTTGACTGACTTATTGGACTAAGAGGTGTCCCCTCCTAGGGACATGGAAGTATGACCCTCTTCAAGGGAGAATTGAGCAATGGGGGTGGATGAACATGATTGTCAACCTCGGCTTGGGGTAGGGTCTCTGAGGTTTAGTCCGCTCGAACACGCCTCCCAGTGTATGACTTACTGTTCACTGGGATGTGCTTGACTGGGATCTAGAGAGACTCCTAAAGTAACTATAGTTATTGGCTCATATCAGCATATGGGATGATGGGACATGTGGATTGGTAACTAAATGATTGAAACTATGTGAGTTTCCTCTATTAGGCACCTCGAAAAAGGTCTCGAGGAAGGGTCTAGAGAGGGAAAGAATGACCCCACGTAGGAGCGCCTTGGGGGTATCGCGGACATGGCCATCTCGAAGTCATGGTCCCACGGTGACTAGTCGCGGTCATGGACCTTGGGAGCCCAGTCTCGCCTTTGCTGTTGCACCTTCCTCAGGGGCACGTAGTTGCGTTTGGGAAAATATCACATCCACCTAGTTAATGTCAAGACCCCGGGTAGAAGCGCGCTGGGGGCATCGCGGACATGGGCCTCTCGAAGTTATGGTCCCACGATGACCGTCGTGATCATGGACCTTGGGAGCCTATTCTCGCCTTGACTGTTGCACCTTCTTCAGGGCCACATCCAAGTTGCATTTGGAAAAATATTACATCTGCCTAGTTAATGTTGGGACGCATGACTTGTGTTAACGACCATTTGTATTGTCGCAGTCGAGACAGTTGTGAGTTCGCATGGGTGATAAGGGGTCGCGGCGGGCAGCCCTTTGGGCAGCCCGACCTGCCTGAACATTGTGCTATATATGTTCACATTACTTGCTCACTACGCATGATGATTTTTCTAGTTGGTGAGAGCATTTTTTACCTACCATATGCCCAACTGATTTGTTCCTTCGTTAACAGGCTGTTCGAATTCCTTCCATCCCATCCACTTATCCTACACACTCCCTTCGATTACCCTTGAGATAGACACATGTGTCAACTTCTTTTAATTCCCCATCTACAGTATATAAGTATACAACCTTTAATTATTTATGATAGATGATCCACCAAGTAAAAGATTGAAGGCAAAAAATATTGAAAGGTATCTAAATCCATTTCTCACCCCATAATTTAAGTAGCCATAATACCTAACGTAGAAACAAGTAACTTTTGCTACAATAACGTGCACAAGTCTTGAGAAAAAACAAAACATTAAATAAAGAATATGCAGACTATTTTCTCCGGTTAAACTAATTTATTGTCAAGAAACCCATAAGCTCACAGAGGTAGTTTATGCAGTGTTCTCCAACATAATGTATCAGATGTAAACCAAAGTTACAACGTACCCTGCATCCATATGTATATTTAAGTTGTAAACACCAATAAATCAAATAAAAATTCAAAAGCTCATATATTGGAGTCACAAGTTTTGCTTCCCCCCCCCCCCTAACCCACCAAAAAAAAAAGTAGTAAATAAAAGTTTCAAGTACCCTTCATCCATCATATTGAAGTTGTATCCACCAAAAATAAAACAAAAAATTTGCAAAACTTGCATATTGGAGTTGAAGTTTTGTCAGCGCGGGCGCACCAACCGGTGTCTTTCAAAGTCCAGGAAATTGCAACACAAGACACGTAAAGCACGAAACTATGTGCGAATATCCATAACATTGTTTTGTCATAGATATTAGAGAGAGATGTGATAAAAACCAAGTACATAAACTGTATGCAACATTATTTTGTTTAAAGAGGACACAACATTTCCTCTGCACTTTCCATTAAGTCAGACACAACTGCACCTCAAAATGAGCCAGATGAATATCACCTTAACCCAATATATGTGGTTTTCCACTGGCCTTCCGGTGATTCCGAAATTATGGAGTTTTTCTGGTTACAAACCAGATCCTTTTGCCCTTTGAAGTCCTTGATCAAACAGTGTAATGCTGCTGGATTGTATCAATGTCTAATCCTTTCAGCTTCACAACTGATTCCACATGCCCCTTCAGCGTATTCAACTCCCGGAGCCTGCAACCACAAAGAAAATCCATATCTTCTAAGCAACTCCGTCAATTCAACCATTCATCTAAAATATAGGATAAAGACTACAGTACCAAAGGAGGTCTGTAAGCGTCTTTATTAGGTCAAGTTACAACAAAATAAATTATGATCAAGCCTAAAATGCTTAGAATCGATCCTCTTAGGATCCGCCCCAAATTGTAGATTCATGGCCAACACCTAAATTCCTGGCCAAATTCACTGACGTCATATAGGTATGAACATTTTGCTGTTTTTTTAACCTTTTTTAGCATTCAAATTTACTTATAATAGCTGATTTGAAGTATTCATTCAGATGAGCAAAACATCTTTTAAGCATCAACAAAACAAACTGTTGCATCCTGCCAAGAATAAACACCGGGGCCAGTTTCAATATGCAAGAACTAAAATGGGTCGAGCCTAGGCTTAGCTATTCTCTCACCAATAAAAATGGTTCCTGGATAATCGCCGTCACATTTCAATGGCAAAAGCAAGAGACCTAAATAAGAAGCTAGTTGCTTACCTTGCAACCTCGGCCCGCCGTTTAGCCTGCTCTGCGATCTCCGAAAGTTCTCTGTAACTGGTCTTGTCAGAAAAAAGATTAGTAGTTTCAGGCGGTTGAAGGCCATGTAGAGTCCTCTGTGCAGCAGCCCATTGTGCTTCTCTCTCTTCTTTCCCGTAGTTTGACTTAGTAGTAAAGGCAGTCTATTTGAAGAAGAAAGCAGCACAAGTATTAAATCAGAGACCACAGAAAATATAAAAGAATCAACCAATTCTTAGTGAGATGACATTCTAACAGAATTATATTAGCAAGAGCATACCTTGTTCTGCAAAAGATTATCCCAAGCTTTTCCACTTAAAACATAGCGGATGGCAAATTTGAGCAAGTCAAGGGGAAAATATGTTACCAAGCTGTAAATCCAGATGACACCAGCCCAACCCCAGCCGCATCCTTTTATGTTTGCAAATCCCCAGTTGGCATAGACGGCTATCAGTGTAGCAATCTGTCTCAATAACATGTAATAAAATCAAGTCATCTATTTTTTTGTCAAAATTGGGTATTGATTTTTTTCCCAGTACGTAAATTCAGATAAGGGTGCAAAGACATATAAATGGAGACTCGAATTCAGCCATACGAGAAAAGTAGGTTAAGCAAGAGTGTTAAAGCATATCATGAAGTTTTAATGAGCCCATTGTGTTTAGTGTATGATGCAATCACAGAGCAGAGAATCCAGTGTACATATAGAGGTTAGTAAGTCAGGAAAAATCGTACCAGCTGAGCTATTACGAAAGCACCGAGCAAGAGTAATCCAGGGCGTTCAACAAAGGACCAGCTGCGAGATCTTGTAACAAATATGAGGGCTTGACTGATAATACTCACTTGTAGGTACAGTGCTGCCATCATTTCAGGAGGACTATCTTTCAATGGTCTGACATTAAACGTGTCCTGCATTAAGCCAAAACAATTAATAAAAGGATTACCATATATCTAATGATGCCACTTTGCACAAATTATATAGGATAACAAGGTCAAGTGTATCTTACAGGAAAAAAGTCTCTATCTTTCATAAGCCAGAAGAATATTACAGTCATTATTGCCAAGTAACCTCCAAGCACAATGCCAGTAGCAAAAATCTCTTGCAGTTTCCAGCTGTCTGGCATTGGAGATGGCTTCACTCGATCCTTGGAGATAGTCATGATTGTTCCTGGAGGTATATACAGATCATGATCATGAATTCAACAATATATGAGCAAAGAATTTTGGTGTTATTTTGACTTTAAAGTTTACTGCTAGATCTGATCTTACCATCATTCAAGATGGCAATAATAAGCACCATGAATGGAGCAAAATCAAATTTCCATATTAGAGCAATAAGCATGAAGCCAAACTGCATTAGAAATAAACAGAACAAACAGATTTATTAATCACTCTACTCACAATATCCCAGTTATTTAATGAAGTAGTTAAAAAAATTTTTTTGGTACACTTACCACAATTCGGATAGTAATCGAAACTGCATAGATCTGCATAAGAGCATGACCAAAGATAATGAGTTTAGACACTTCCAATTTCAACACAAAAAATTGAAGGGTTGCAATAAAAGGAACGGGGTAACCCACAGTATAGTTTTTCATCCTCTGAAAAATAGCCCTGCTTGTCAGCACTGCACTTATTATGACACTCAGCCCAGGTTCCGTGAGGACAATGTCAGATGCACCTCTAGCAGCATCAGTAGCATCAGCAACAGCAATACCAATATCTGCCTTCTTTAGAGCAGGGGCATCATTGACACCATCTCCCGTCATGCCACATATGTGCTTTCTTTCTTGCAACCTCTTCACAATCTCATACTTGTGTTCTATCACATACATAGCAGCCCATCAAAACAATGAAGTGCTGTTGTCTAAGAATATTGGCTCACATAATAATTTAGATGTAGTAGATTAGATATAGAACTCTCCATGATTGAAAGAGTTGAAAGAAATGATTCGTATGATTCATAACATATGTGATAAGATAACATATACAAAATAAAAACAGAAAACTGACCTGGAAATACTCCAGCAAATCCGTCAGCCTTCTCAATTAACTCATCAACAGGAAGGGCTGCAATGGATGCATCCTTGTCTTGGCCGAGCAGTGCAGAAGAAGGGTACATATTTGTTCCCATGCCCAGCCTGCGCCCAGTTTCTTTGCCAATGGCGAGCTGATCCCCTAATTAGGGAGGGAAGATATATGAAAAATATGAATAGACAAAACAGTGGGGGAATAAGATGAAAATAAAGGAGAACGGATAATAATCAATACCAGTGATCATCTTTACGTTTACACCCAGATTAAGAGCTCTTTTGATGGTTTCTGCACTATCATGCCTGGGTGGATCAAACAAAGCTAACAAACCAACCAGCTGCCACGGTCCCCCTGGACTATCTTTTGTTTTCTCGGGTACTTCCTGCAAACAATTGTGAAAGCTACAAAAAATGAGGCATCTGATTAAATCAACGAGAGTTGATACATTCTGCAAACATTTGCAAACCTGTCTGGCAACTGCCAAAGATCGAAGTCCACGTTCAGCAAATTTATCGATTACGGCATGAACTTTCCGTTTTACATCCTCCTTGCAGTTACAAAGGGCTAAAATCTAATGCATAGAAAGGAAACAAGTCAGTCTTCTATGACCCTAAAAATATTGTTCTATGTTCTGACTAAGGAATACCAAGGGTACCTGTTCTGGTGCACCTTTGCTAGATCGATGCCAATTTCCATCACTATCAATGTAAGTCAGAGCAGTCCTTTTATCCACGGGGTTGAATGGAAGAAAATGAACCTCCCTAATACCAGCACGTGCCTGCCAAAAGTAAAAAAAGAAGCAATTACAATCATCTGTCTGACTTGCTAAAAGTATAAATAGCATAGACCTCTAATGAAGGAAAAAAATATTGACCATCTACCTCTTTTGGGTCTCCAAGCACCCCCACAATGGCAGCATCAATAGCATCCTGATTTTCAGTCCTTGAAGCCCTTGCTGCCAGCAGGATTACTTGCTCTCTATCCATACCTTTTGCAAATACTTCAATCAAGCTTTTGTCAACTGTCAGCTTGTTCAGGGTCAGTGTCCCGGTCTTGTCACTGCAAAGTACATCCATGCCTGCCATTTCCTCAATGGCAGTCATTCTCTTGGTGATTGCACCCTGCTGAGAAAGTCTGTGGGATCCAATAGCCATTGTGACAGACAAAACAGTCGGCATAGCGATTGGGATTCCACCAATCAATAGAACTAGTAAATTGTCAATTCCATCCCTGTACTTGCGGTGCTGTATTGGGTACATGACTATAATCTCGATGATTATTCCAATGAAAATTGAGCAGATGCAGAAGTTACCAATTGCAGTAAGAACCTTCTGGAAGTGTCCAACTTGGTTGGTGCTGTCTACTAGATGGGCAGCCTTACCGAAGAAAGTATGTACACCTGTAGCAATAACAACAGCTTCAATTTCTCCCTGCTTACATGTGGAACCAGAGAATACTTCATCCGATGGGTTTTTAGTGACAGGAAGAGATTCTCCGGTCAAAGCAGATTGATCAACTTTCAGGGGATCGCCCTCAAGAAGACGAGCATCAGCAGGGATTATATCACCCAACTTAATGCTTATGATATCCCCTGGAACTAGAATTGCTGCATCCTGCTCAGTCCATCGACCGTCTCTCAGAACCTGCATTTCATTACCACAAAAACTATAGTTACGGAGAATATTAGCTTGCGTGTGCGCGCGTGCACACACAGAGATAGGGGTGTGCAAGAATCCGAAAATTTAAAATTCCTATCTAAAATATAAATCATATAATATATTATTATATGAAAATTTAAAATTCCTATCTAAAATTTGGGCCAAATCCCAATATATAATTTAGAAACCAGCACAAATGCCAAAAAAGATCCAAATCCCATTCAAAATTGTCCCAAATCCCACCAAAAGTTGAGAGAAAAACATAAGAAAGCCCAATAGAAATTGGTCCAACTCCGAAACTCCGCCTCTAACAAGGCGGAGTCGGAGCATATATATATATATATATACATAAAGCTGAGTTTGTAATTAGTTTTTAACCTTAGTTTTGGGAGCAAGTCCAGCCATAAGAGCCGCAGCCGCATTACCAGCATTGTTTTCTTCAATAAAACTGATTGTTGAGTTGATAACCAATAAGGCCATAATGCCTACAAAATCCTGCCAATCTGGAGGCCTCCCATCGCCATTTGCTAGGGCAATAGCCATCAAAGCTGCAGCTTCCATAACCCATGACAAGGGGTTCCACATAAAGCCCAAAAACTTGAGGATCTTGCTCTCCTGTTAGTGAAATATCAAACCATCATATGCTATGTGATTTAGTTACCAAATTAGGATGCAGAATAGTAGAAGAGAGACAAACTTGACAATTGTCTGACCTTTTTCTCCTCCAATTTGTTTGGTCCAAAAAGATTGAGCCGATTGGCTCCTTCGTCTGCTGATAGACCTTCTCTTGTACATTTCAACTGCTCAAACACTTCCTCTATAGGAATTCTTTCCTGCACATCAGAAAATTATGAACAATAGGCATTAAATACACCTAGTGGATTGGTTGCTTCTCATGATAAGATACACAATACAATACAAAATGATAAATAAATAAATACAATTATTCATGGTGTAACTGAAACTTGACTATGCTTAAGGGCTCACCAATCTGACAAGTCACAGAAACAGCAAAAGAGATATTAATTCATTAAAACATTAGCCAAATCAATTGGTGCCAAATTGGATTACCATCCATTCAGAGACAATGTCTCTACCTTTCATATGACAACTTCTGACAACTTTTCATATGTCTCTAAAGGGGTTTGTAGCTATGACTAACCGAACATTATACATCGAGGGAGACCCTCATGGTCACGTCCAAGGGGGTTCACTACCTGCTGGCTGCCCCTCTCCCCCATTTTAAAAAATATGACAACTTCTACTTTCACTCTGATAAAAAATTCCAAATTTTGAATAGCTTTGGATTTAACCCAAAACTAATGATATGCCACACTAATGTCTTGTGTATTGAATGTTACCTAATGAACAGTGCGTTTTGTAGCGATAATAATAGTCTAAAATAAAGGTCATCATGTTATTCTCCATAGCAAACAGCAGATCTAATTGTCTAGTGCAGTGCAAGTACTCAAATTTCATGTCGTTTAGATGAAACGACTAAAGATTGAAAATCAAAATTCCCATGTTTGGAATATTTCAAAATATTTTGGTATGAAAATGTTAGGTCGATAACAGTGAGAATAAGGTTTTAGGGTCTAGACTTTGAAGGCTACACACAACCACTTTGTACAAAAGAAATGTCAAAAATTACGCTTATATTTGGCCCATCACTTTCAAAACTATTATTATGCAGACCAAACTAAGAGAAATGACCCATTGATGCAACTGTGCCGTCAACAAAATCATCTAATACTGAGACAAATGGCCCTTTATGATCCAACTGAGAGATGAGGCAACTTTCACATCTCATTGTACAGGGCCCACAAATAATAAACTACACCAGACTTATTATCGCAATTTCAACAAAAATATATTACAAGATGATTTTTTACTCCCTAGTGGATCCATCACGAATCACAAACATAGAATTGGTATGATCGGAGTTGATCTTTTCAAAAACAAAATTTTTTACCGGGGCCAGAGCTTTTCGATTTTATTTGTTTCAATGTTTAATCATCTATTAGTAAACTCAGCGAGTTCTCGTGATTGCCGTTTTGTCTAAATAAAATAAAATGTTACATAATTCAAATAAAATTAAAAAAAAATCAAATTCAAATACACATTATCCATATGATGAATGCGGGTTGAGTGAGTCCCATTAAAAAAAATTGATAGAACCCGTTCATTAAAGGAATGACATGAATTTTGATTATAATTTTTTGAATTTCATTTGAATTTTGTAGCATTACTCCTCAATAAAAGCCCAATAGAGTAACTAAACTTGAGAATGAATGATTAAATTGGATTGAAATTGCAATTGAAATGAAAAGAGTTCAAAGCCCATGGATCATCTCCAACACCAACTTTAGACCCATTAGACCAGATAAAAACATTTTTTTAATACAAAAACAAAAATTACAGTCAAGGAAGTACCACATAGTACAAACAAACCCCCAAACCGGGCAAAAAAGATAGACCAAAAGGGCACTAAGAAGAAAAAAAGACTCCAGTCCAGATTACCCCCAAAGATTTAATAATAAAGCAGATTTTTTTAACGGTCCCACGCGCAAAAGAAGCGCCTGAGTAGCACGTAGTGTCTATTCGTCGCAGATTTTTAACTTAGAATTAGATGCAATTCGTAGCCACCCACGTTTCATTGAAGAATCCCAGTTCCAAGAACAAAAGGGTTTCTTTCGAAGAAACGTAGTAATCTTTTGTGGGCGGCAGCTCCACGTGAAGTCTTAGCTTTGAATTTAAGCTCAGAACCTAAAAATCATGGACCGCAAAACACTCTCTCTCTCTCTCTCTCTCATACACACACACACACACAAATACATATGATAATCATTAGACCATGTTTGGCTTAGTTTAGCTCAGAAAGTTGTTTATGAAATCAAAATCGACCAAAAGTTTCAAGCAGAAGCCATTTGGCCAAAAAAAAAACAAGAGAAAAAAAAAAAGCCAAGTGGGAGACGGAAATGAATTCTACCGGTTTTAAAGCGAAAAAGATATATCGCTAGAAATGGAAAATCTAAAGAAAAACACACACACACAGATATATATATATATATTTATATATAACATCGTACACAAGAAAACTGACATATATTTATGATATGATCTAGGGGACGTAGCGGGATGTTCTTATATAATATCGAAATCACCCAAAAGTTTGAAAATTCGTCATAATATAACATAGAATTTATGGAAGTTCCAAAAATATACTAGAACGCTGTTCAAGGACTTGTCGAAAGGTGTATCACCTCCGACTTAATTCCATAACCCATCTCTCTGCTCACATGCATAAAGAGAGAGAGAGAGAGAGAGAGAGAAGAGGAATACCAGATCGACGGCCTCATTTTTGATTTCTTCGAGACTGATAGCCTTGTTACTGCTTCCCATTTTCGGGAGGGGCAGAGAGAGAAGGCGAAGCCTCAGGCACTCAGTGTAAGAACGACTTGGAGAGGCCTATATATAAATATAAATGATTGTATGAGTGTGTGTGTCTCTCTATATATAAGCAGAGAAAAACGTAGAGGGTAGTCGGGAAAAGTTTAGGAGAGAAGGAGGTGGTAGAGGTATGAAACGCTGGATTTTGGCCGAAAGACGGGTGGACTTTGCTATTCCATGGTCCATATATATCCAGTCATTAATAGAGAGATAGAGAGGGAGAGAGAGAAAGGAGTGAACCTGCCATTTTATTCTACGCAATGTGTGCGTGTCTGTTTAGATTTGTACCCAAATGCCCAGATTACTGTAAACTAATTCCAGCGATTATGCTCTGCTCTGTGCTGCAGAATGCAAAACAGAAGATTATTATACCCTGTGCCACTGGGCCCACAGCCCTTGACTGAAATAAGAAGCGTCCATTTGACTTCAATGCGTTCAGATCCTCTTGTTTTTTAAATTAAAGAATGTTATTGAATTGAATTTATTAATTTAATTTGTTAAAATAATTATTCTACTATCATTAAATTGAATTGACAGTAGAATTCATATTTATTAGGACTTAGAATTAATTTAATAATTATGATAGATTGAGTTTATAAATTAAATTCAAATAATATTATTGTTTCAAATTATTAAAAAAACTTTTATTAAATCTTTTATGCTTAATTGATTTGTCAACTCATATCCATAAAACTATGTTATTGAAAATTTAAAAGATTTTTTATCACTTTTGTTGCTTAGTTTTTATAGGGTTTACAAAAAGCCATGGGAATATGGTTGCACTTTAGTATATTATGATAAAAAAAACCAAAATTTGAAGGAAGATTAGGCAAAATATGGTGGAGCTTAAAACATGCGGTTATTTCAATCCCTGTCGATGATAGTCATGTCAAATGAACAATATCAAGAATAAATGGGGATTAGGGGGTGGGCTCTGACTCCGATGGAGTCGCAAGACATGAATCCGACCTCCAACTCTAACTTTAGTTTGAGTCAATTTTTCCCTCCAACTCCAACTCCGCCAATCAAAGGTAGAATGGAATTTCGAAAATGGAAACAATCCAGAAAAAATTTATACCTAACAATGTACATAGATTTTACAATGTAAACTCACTTCTATGAAACTTTAATCGGAATTGTAACAACCACATAAATATATACACACACACACGTACATATATGTGTGTGTGTTTGTGTGTTACTAGGGGTGTCCATGGGCCGGGCCTGGGTAGTATAGGCTCAAACTTTTATCCAAGTAAATTATTGGACTGGTCTGCCCAGACTTCGGATAGGGGTAGGCTACCCGCAGCCTAACCTGTGAGCCTATGGGTGGGTCTTCTCGGTAAGCTTATTCGCAGACTTTTTTATATACAACTTCATTTAAAAATAATGGATATTTTTGTAACTTAATATTTTTGTTAATTATATTTTTTAATAAAAAATAGAATAGAGTCAAAATAGATAAAAATAAAATAACGAATAATTTTATTTTTGATTAGGAGATGAAGTACATTTAATAGAATGAATACATCCCAACTAGGTTGACTCCTACTTACTTACTTATCTATATTTGCATTACTCTGAGGGTTGTTTCCTTGGTCCCAAAACTTCCACCGAAGGTGGGGTTGGTGCAATGTTAGGGTTTCCCCTTTGAAAATTGGGTGTAAGTCAGACAACCCTTGGAAAATATGTGATTTAAAAGCAAGACCCATTGTGAAATTTGAATTTGAATTTGAATCTAAAGAAGAAATCAAAATATTGTGATCTAATGAATCTTATATAGAATACCTGATGCAAACAGAAAAATGGGGGTTAGAAGGTATTCCTATACTAGATGAAGAAGAGGATGATTAGTTCGTCTTTCGTTTAGATGTCATTTGAAGGTTCAGTTAATAAAAGCAAAAGGAAAATGCAGAATAACAAGAAGGATGAAAGAAGAAGCACAAAGTAGAGTAAGACCAATAGCAGAGTCTTCAAACGTTTCTATAGTGTGTAGAAAGGAACAATTGCGCCTATTTAGATTCTACGTAAGTTCATTTAATTGAGTTATCAATTAACTCGAATAAATTAGGGTGGCATTATTTGGACCAAACTCTACATTTTTTTATAAAGAGGCGATGAATGACACCTGTCAACTAAATAAAGTCAGAAAAGAATTTGCCACGTATGATTCATTAAATTAAAAGTAAATATGTAGCCGGTCGATGTGGCATGTTCAAATTTAGGAGCAGTTATAACCTCTGTAAGGGAAGGAATGAAATAGTTATCTTAAAAATTGAAAAGATAGCAGTTACCAGCATCAAATGGGCTCCAAGAATTTAAAAAGTAGCAGTTGAGACAAGGGAGAAATTGGAGAAAGACAGAGTAACCATCGATGGGAAAGTGCCTATAAAAGGGGCATTAATTACAAAAAGAAAAAAAATACAAGAAGAAGAAGATATGATCAAACCCAAAAAAAAAACTCATGACTTGGGCATTTTAGGAGTATTTTTAACCTAGATTTAGAGTTAGGATTAGTTTTAGAGATTGTTTCATTAGTTTGTTGTAATCCAGAAACCTTCGAGATTGATAAAAATGTTATTCTTTTTTGTTAATCTTTTTACAGTCACGTTCTTGCTTTTATTCCATCAATTGTGATCATCAAAGGTAGTCCCATGATAAAATAATTCAACACAACATTAAGCAATCTTCTGAGATCTTTCTATAAAATGGATTAGGTCTATTGATTACAGGTGAAATCCTTTTTGGAGACCAACACTAGTATAAGAGAGAATAAGGGAGAATAGAGGAGCAAAGGGATTGAGAAGGCCACTCCATGATTGATTCTACAAGGAGGGAATTGTAGATTAAACAGTAAAGGAAAAATGTGAGGATGGAATAGGATGGAGGAGCAGTAGGAACTGTGAGTGGAGAGACGCTACTTGGGTGGAACCACCATATTAAGGGAGAGGGGAACTTTACGGATAGAATAGATTATCTCTACTTCAATTACTTGAATTTGTTTCATATTATCTAGAAACTTAACGCCTCTAAAGTTTTTGACATAAAATGTTAATGTGAAACCCGTCAATAAAGTTGAGGGGATATTGTAAAAAAATTCTTAAAAGAAACGAAGTAAGATTGGGTACTACAATCTAAAATCAATCAACATAATTTGGGAGATAGCATGACATGTATTTTTGTAGTTGTCAAATTCAAAATTTAAGTGTCATTTGTTTTTGGTACAAGACAAAACCCACTAATATACTTGAGTGGACAATCGAAGAAAACTACTAAAAAAAAGCAACCGAAGAAAACCCACTAACTAGTGTTTAAGGATATTTAAGTGTAGCATGGTGTTCTCGAGAATAGGTGTTAGTTGATGTCTTTGGTCTAATAGTAAAGAACGGGTCATATTGTAAAACGGGTACCAAAAATTCAAATTCATCACACGTGGGTTGAGATAAGGGTCTATCTATCGACAACAATCAAAGAGAGCCATGGTGCCAGCTTAACTATAAAGACTTAGAGATATTTTTTTCATATTCATGATTGAGCCCATCATTGTTGAGTTTTCATAGATATTGACATTGTAGATATCTATATCGTTCTATGAATCAGGATCTTACAATCATAAACAGAGTAAATTTATAGTACAGATTGTTTGAATTTTCAATCCCTAATTATTACTCAAATTCAAAAAAAAAAAAAGTATTTATATAAATATATAATTATATAAAATATCATTTAATATAGAAAACGATCTTATAGAAAATGAAATCGATCCACAATACAGTTAATATTAGTCTAATTTATGTACCCTTATACTATTCCCATCAAGCATTTATTTCATTTAGCCGATGGTGTATTTTTCTTAACCTCTTTGAATTGGGATGCTCTTTGATCAGATTACATTAAAAACTATTACCTTGGCTTGGTGGTAAATAATTCCAAACTCTTTGATGGGTTGGTTGAATAGGATTTGAATAAACTTCAATAATAATTGGAAATCCCACTAGATTGTTGCTAATTTTTTCTTCTTAATTTCTTCTATTTTACATTTCTTTCTTCTAGTCTATAGATTAGGTGCACACTTATCTTGACATAATTTTTGGTTGCATCAATGAGACTATGATATCCTAAGAAATTTTAGTTGAAGTTGAGTGCATCCTATTTTATTTTCTACCTTTCTAGATGTAACAAAGACTAGTGTGTAGATTTCTTTCTTCATAGTTATTAGTATATTGAGACCATCATTTGGTTGATCTATGTCAATTTATTAAATAAAAACTCAGTTTACTTCATGATTTCACGCTTAAAGCATTTAATTTTCTCAATAAAAGGAAAAACTTACATGGGGAAAGGCATAAATGCCAAATAAAAAGCGGATAGAAGTATTATCCTAATGACAAGAGGCTTAGAATCCTTGTAACTTCCAATTTTATCGGTATCAGACAAGTTTAATCATGTTTCTGGAATCGAGCTCTCTATTCGTTCACTTTCCATCAGCAATATATTTTTGTCATTAATTTAAGCAAAACTCACTTAAATATAGTACATCTTATATAACACTATTTGTAAATTATCATTGAGCAGAGAAAAAATGTGTTGAAATAGATTTAAATTATAGAAGTTTGATTCGTAAGTAAAAATTTACCTACCTTCCACAATTCAATGGGACTAATTGTTCCAAGAGAGGCGTTGTGATTGTGGTGGAGATATTCAAAAGGGCAAGGATTGACCTTTTGATTTGGGTGGAGCCACCACAAGAAAATTGGAAGTCAAATGCGCATACCTGCTACGTCTGCTTTAGTCCTCAATCGGAGGCTTAAATGGTCGGTTTTACTCTTCTGATTCAACCCTAAGAGTGGGCCCCAGTGGACCAACATTCTGCTAAGATGTTCCATTGATTTGGACGTGGTAACGATTCCTGTATTTTTTTTTTGGTTAATTGCATTTGAGATCTCTAAAATATGGGGTTTATCTTATTTTGATCTCTAATATTTTAATTGCATCATTTTTGTCTTTGAAGTATTGAATATATTTTTATATGGTCCTTTAAAGAGACAACGTTCAAATTGCTAACGATTGTTTATCATAAACCTGTCATGCAATACCTAAATATGGACAAAAAATAATTTTTATAGCTCTTGAATAAAATTTGAGTAGCTCTTGACATAAAAATGTGTAATATGGGTAGCTTTTAACCAAAATTGGGATAACTCACGATTAAAATTATGTAATTTGGGTAGTTATTTAATCAAAATTTGAGTAAAAACTTGGTCAAAAGTTATCTAAATTATTTTTTTGTTCATATTTAAGTCTCATGAGACAAGTTTATGATAATTTTTTTTTAGCAATCTAGATGTTGTTGCTTGAGGGACCATATCGAAACATATTCAATACTTTAGGGATCAAAATGATGCAATTGAAATATTCGAAACAAAAATAAGACAAACTTCATACTTTAAGGACTTCCTGTATAATTAGTTTTTTTTTTAATATTTTTTTGACCATCCCTCCGCCCCCCCCCCCCCTCTCTCTCTCTAATGGCTTTTGATTCTTCTTTTCTTTTTGCATAGTGTTTCACTAAAAACCTAGACCCGTGATTGAGTCGGATGAACCAATGTTCATGCATGCATTTTAACACAAGCAATTTAGTGGGTTTTGATATAGAGATTTAATTTGGGGGATTAATTCATTGTAAAAAAAAAATAGAACTCGTGTTAAATCCAACAATTATAACAAAATTAAATTTTGTTATGTATAGAAAAATCTTCATTAAATTGGGACTAATGTTAGACTAACCAAAAAAAAAAAAAAAGATAAAAAACAAGGACCAAACAATGCATCATTACCATAATGGTATTGTTGGTCCTGCTTTTATAAATTTGAAATTCAAATTTTTTTTCATTATGATAATATTATATTATTTGGTCACTTTTACTAGTCTATCTTTTTAGTCCATATAACATTACTCTTTTGGTTTCTACTTGACTATGATACAAGATCCAATCATTTGACAAATATAAAGCAGAAAAAAAAAGGCTGTACTTTTGATTTTAGGATAGAATTGAAAAGTCATAGATTTTAAATTATTCAAAGTTTTGGTATAAAAAGCTTCTTTTAGACCAAATGAGGGGAATCTTTTTTTAAACTCAAATTAAGGCTCAAATTTTTTTTTTTTTAGTAATAGTGAGATTATACCCTCTTTTAAATTTAGCTTTATTCTTATTTAAAAAATGAGTTTCGCTTCTTTTAAATTTGAGTTTTTCAATTAGAGAGGTCTATACAAAATTAATCTTTTTATCCAAAATTTGGGTATCCATTAGAGATGGTCTTATATCAATGGGCCTTTGGTCCAATAATACTCTTTTTTTTGTGAAGTTTTTGCCTTCTTGAGATCAAGAATTTAAGTTTTTTTCTTTCCTTCTCCTCTTTCACCCCGGGAAAAATATTAAAATAAAAAATTGTTTTAAAATTTGGTCGTAGTTACATAAAAGTTTGACTGAAGTAGTTATGAAAATTCAATTTGATTACTATTATTGTTGAGGCTTGATGAGTTGTACTGCTACGTTATTAAGCTGCCCACTCAGCAAGACTTCGAGGAATTTTCTACTTCATGGGATGTGAAAATTCTTCATTAACAACACATTTATTATATTGCCAAATGACTATAAACAGAAGGAACTAAAATTATATAAAGGGCAAATTTCATTTTTTCCATTTAGTCTTGCAGGTAGTACTTTATCCTTTATGTCCACTTTGAATGACTAGAGTCGTCAGGTATTTTATTAACTCAAGTGTGAAGGGAGAGCAAAAAATTACAAGCTTTATGAGGGAGAGGAGAGTTGTGCTTGACTGATTGTGATGCCCCTCAAGTGTTCGTGCGACTTATAATTTATAGTCGTCTGATAACACATTTAGGCGAGATGTTAGTAACTAAGTGGCTGATTTGTTGGAGCTGACAATCTCTTCTCAACGGGCGAGGCAGATATGTGCTCTACATGAGATTCGGTCAAAAGATGAGGTGTAGATTGACTCTTTTCAAGGTGACGAGGATAAGACTCTTGGATGACCTGCATATTCCTTGTTGATGTAGCTCCTCAAACCTGATTAGCTTGACAGAGGTGGACCGTCTTGGGCTTGACTTGTTGGATCTCTTGGATTTGGGCCATTAATTTAGACCAGACTTATAACATGAGTTGAATCATTGAGTTTGGCCCACTATGTTTGATGATAAGGGCTAAGGTTGTTGAATGTTTTGCCTGCATGAAGTGTTGATTTGTTTGAATGGGAGTGGCTAGTATGAAGAGTTTGGGTTGGGAGCAAGTTTTGTTTGGTTTTGGAGTTTTGTTTTTGTTTGTTTTTAATGAGCCCAATCTAAATAAACTAACAAAGCCCAAAGAGAAATCCAATCGAAGTTGAATTAACCCAGGAGGCCAAATCACGGGAGCTGCTCGTAAATCAATAAGGAGTCAAGCGAGCCGCTCGTAAATCAATAAGGAGTCCAGTGAGCCGCTTGTAAATCAACAAGGGGTCAAGTGAGCCACTCGTAAATCAACAAGGAGTCAAGTGAGTCGCTCGTACTCGTAAATCGACAAGAAGTCAAGTGGAGCCCAAGCCAAAGGTCAATGTCCAAAGGAGCACTGCCTAGGGGTCACCCAAGCTAGGCGCTGCCCAACTTGCCCCTAGTCCTCTCCTTCGCCCTCTTCACTCCAATGCAAATCAAAGACTAATCCAGGTCAAGGCCAAGGTCAAGTACAATCTCAGTCCAGCTTAAAATCTTCTTCCGACGAAATAGGAGCACTTGAGAAGGAATATCGGGATATGGAGATCTACTCCTACTAAAATTGTACTTACCAAAATAGTGGAAGTCCTCTTCCTCATGTCACTGCCTTAGTGAACTTATATAATGCAACTCCTCAGCATATAGAGGAGAAGCCTTCATAATCTTGAGATCCTTACACATACTACACCTTCTCACATACATTGATTTCTCCCTGTCTCTAAAGCATTGTAATACTCTTGGAGAATACTCTCTCCAGTGATTTCTCCCAGTAATAAAGGACTCAGGCCACCGTGGCCATTCTCGAGAATAGAGTAGGTCATCCGGATTGAACCATTATAAATTTCTATATTAGATCTTTTTTTACCGCTTTACCATTAATTGCCTATTTACTGCTCATTAATTGTGTCTCTTGACATACTCGACTGTTGATCTTGCACGAAGACCAGTTTGACGCCATTTGTGGGAACGACTAGTTTTCCCACTCTCTTTCGATCCATAGAAATTACTACCAAATCAATAAGTCAACAGCCGAGAGACAATAATATGGCTCACCGGGAGAAGTCTCCACCTCCCCTCGATCCCTTGGAACCGTCTGCTACGGCGACTCCCATCGTAGGATAACAGCTCTTACAGACCATGCAGTTGCTGGTAAAACAAAACCAAAAGATCATTCAACTCATGTTTATCCAAGGAGGTGTCACCCCTCAACCTACGGGAGGAGCCCCACTCCCTCCAACAGGAGAAGAGCCACAGCCTATCCATTTTGGGTTCCAAACAGCACCCCAACATGGGGTCCATCGCTAGAATGCCCCAAGACCAAACCAGGGCGCCCCTCGCCCAGCAATCCCTCCTCAGCGCGCAGGGAGCTCACATGTTCCTTCTGCACACCTACCTACATAGGAGAATGAAGACAGAGGGAGTTAATATGGTGACTATGAGAGTCAGTACCACCACCTAATGGAGGACGTTCCCAAC
Organism: Ilex asprella; assembly: GCA_023539305.1. NCBI lineage: Eukaryota > Viridiplantae > Streptophyta > Magnoliopsida > Aquifoliales > Aquifoliaceae > Ilex > Ilex asprella. The sequence continues at coordinate 32,924,643 of CM042186.1, read as the reverse complement.
TAATGGGACGAGAAGATCAGAGAGGTGCAAAATCAACTCGATGATGTCCTCAACGCCATCAGAACACAGGCGCTCGAGACCGTGGACTACCTACTAAGATGTACGGATACACCCTTTATTGCAGATATTGTCAATTATGTCTTACCCTTGAAGTTTAAGATGTCTGCCATCGAGATCGTTGATGATACCAAAGACCCATTCGACCACCTAGACACCTACAAATTCTTCATGCAACTACACAATATGCTTGAAGAGATTATGTGTAGCCTTTCCTACCACCCTCAAGGGGTCCACACGCCATTGGTTTGCAAAGATCAAGCCCTCCTCCATATACTCATTCGCAGAACTCAGTAGGTCATTCGTCTCTTACTTCATTGGGGGACGTCAACATCAGAAATCTGTGACCCACCTGCTCACCATTAAGCTAGACAGGGATAAAAGCCAGAGAGACTACCTCGTTTGTTTCAACGAGGAGGCCCTCCAGATTGAGGAGCCAGATGACAAGGTAGCCCTGCCCGCCTTCATCGTTGGCCTTCACACCTCCAATTTCATGTTCTCAGTCCTCAAGAAGCCGTTTTCCAGCATGCCCGAGCTGCTGTCTAGGGCACAAAAATACGTAAACAATGAGGATGTCACCAAGGCCAGACGAGGTGAGTCCTCCCATGGGGACAAGAAGAGAAAGGACACTCGTGAGGACATGTGGGAAGTAGAGAACAAAAGAAATAAGACAGAGAGAATTTCTGACAAGGACCGCCTTGGTCCCCCGCCTCTGAGAGAATGACAAACCTTCATGCCGCTCAATGCTTCCATGGAGCATATCCTGTTCTGAATACAAGATGACCTTACAGCACGTTGGCCAGAGAAGATGAAGACCGCCCTGAGTCGGAGGAGCCCAAACAAGTACTATTGTTTCCACCATGATCATGATACTGATGACTACTTTGATTTTAAAAGGCAGATCGATAAGCTCATACAACATAGACACTTGAGGTAGTACGTTGCTAGCAGAGGACAAGTCCCGCTACCTGGTCAGGACCAGTATGACAGAGAATGCCAGCAACTCCTCAGAGAAATCCAGACGATCGCCTAAGGGCTAATAAGAGGTGACTCCAACTTCATCAGGAAAGTCTTGGCTCACCTATGGGATACCAAGCACCTGAAGATTTTATCTATCCTTTATTAGTTAATTTATCTTGTTATTTGTTATTTTATGAAATAAAATTCTACGAAGATTATTGTGTCCAGAATTGTTTTGTTTTCCTAAAATTTGCCCACCACTAGACGCCCAGACGAGGGGTCTCGCACTCTACAACTTGGGCACCTCCCATGATGACATCTAGATGATGGGTCTCGCCCTCTCGCACCAAACGTCTAGCTCCTTAGCACCATCTTCATCTCCATCTCAATGGGATGAACTGCTGCTACGACAGACATCTTCCGAAACTATACGTAGCTCGATATTTATGATTCTGCTCTCGCGCAAGTAGTCACTTCTACCATAACAGCCATGTTCGAGACTATATATAACTCGGCCTCTATGACTCTGCTCTAGCGCAAGTAGTCACCTCTGCCACGACAGCTATCTCCCGATACTATACATAGCTGGACCTTTATGATTCTGCTCTCGTGTACGTAGTCACCTCTGCCACGACAGCCATCTCTGAGACTATACGTAGCTCGACCTCTATAACTCTACTCTCGTGCAAGTAGTCACCTCTGCCACGACAGTCATCTTCGAGACTATACGTAGCTCGGCCTATGACTCTGCTCTCGCACAAGTAGTCATCCTCTACTACGGCAGGCATCCCCCGAGACTATACGTAGTTCGGCCTCATCTCATGCGGCCTTTCACAAGACGTCCACAGCTCTAACTTTGCTCTCATGCAAACAACCTTTCTCCCTCTTGAGGTAATCATGTTAGATATTTTTAATATTGGGATAACATTATTTTTGTCAGGTACACCCTTGAAACTCAAGTCGTCTACACCGGAGTCCTAACTCCTACAACAGTACAATAGCTAACTCTGATACACATGAGTCACAGTCAGAGAATAAATGGGGGTACCACTAAATCTCGATCCTAGGAAGCAACCTAGCCATTGGACCTTCGCGAAAAAGTGGTGGGGGCATCAAGCATTGCCTTCTTGGTAGGAGGGGAGACATCACCCTAAAAACACAGAGATCTCCACCATCGCCCTATTAAGAGGATGCGTGTAATTAGAGACAAGGTCAGTTAATGACCAAGCACTAGAGAGGCGCCGCCCATAGCAAGACTCAAGGCGTCCTACCAATCTCTTGGTATCGCCCAAAGTCATCTGCAGTGCTCCTGCCTCGCCTGTCAAATTGGAGCTGCCCACCAAGTCTCCCCCTACATTTGATGTCGTGACAGGGTATCGCCCATACTGTCCATGGACTCTTGCCAAAGTCCCTCCTCACTTTGCATCAAGAAAAAAAAAAGAGGAAGGGGCGGTGCCCAGGGAGGCCAGCGCCCAGGAAGAAAAAAGAAAGAAAAAAAATAGAGAAGAAAGAGGTGGTGCCCAAGTCCAAGGAAGAAAGAAAAAAAAAAAGAGAAAATGACAAAGAAAGCGACGCCCAAGCCCGAGAAAAAAAGAATTTCATACCTATGTGCCCTTTTAACTACAAGATGTCATCGATACATTGATTTTTCTTTGATGTATGTTGAACTTCTTTTCTACATGTAAATCATTGTTTTACTCATCTCACATTTCTTAAGAGACTATTCCGGTTCCCAAAAAGAAAAAAAAATAGTTTGATACCGGTAAACATATTAGAGTTCCTGGAGAAAAGGAAGCGCCGTGGGGAACAAGAAAACTCCAACTCAAGTGAAAAAGATGTAAATGCCCTCACCCCTTTTTCTCATAAAAAGTCAAAGGCTCGAGGCATGGGGACAAATGATGAACCCGAATTTGGCTGGGCCAAGCCCAATCTAAATAAACTAACAAAGTCCAAAGAGAAGTCTATTCGGAGCTGGATTAACCTAGGAGGAAAAATCATGGGAGTTGCTCGTAAATCAACAAGGAGTCAAGCGAGTCGCTCGTAAATCAATAAGGAGTCAAGTGAGCCGCTCGTAAATCAACAAGGAGTCAAGTGAGCCGCTCGTAAATCAACAAGGAGTCAAGTGGAGCCCGAGCCAAAGGCCAACGCCCAAGAGAGAGCCGAAAGGGCTTTGCCTAGGGGTCACCCAAGCCAGGCGCCTCCCAAGCTACCCCTAGTCCTCTTCTTCGCCCTCTTCACTCCAATGCAAATCCAAGACTAATCTAGGTCAAGCCCAAGGTCAAGTACAAGCCCAGTCCAGCTCAAGATTTTACTTCGACGAAATAGGAGCACGTGGGAAGAATATCGGGATACGAAGATCTACTCCTACTAAAATTGTACTTACCAAAATAGTGAAAGATCCCTTCCTCACATCATCGCCTCACTGCCTTGGTGAACCTATATAATGTAACTCCTCAGCATAAAAAGGAGATGCTTTCATAACCTTGAGATACTTACACACACTACACCTTCTCACACACATTACTTTCTCCCTGTCTCTAAAGCATTATAATACTCTTGGAGAATACTCTCTCCGGTGATTTCACCCAGTAATAAAAAGACTCAGGCCACCGTGGCCATTCCCAATAGTGGAGTAGGTCATCCGGACCGAATCATTATAAATCTCTGTGTTAACTTTTTTCTACTGTTTTACCATTAATTGTCTATTTACTACTCATTAATTGTGTATCTTGACATACTCGACTGTTGAACTTGCACGAAGACCAATTTGTGCATCATTAGCTTTGATAGGCGTTTGTGCCTTATTTTGCTTTGGTTGTTCCGTTAAGGCGTCTATGCCATGATTTTGCTTATTGTAAATTTGCTTTGTCAATAAATAATTTTTTTCTTTCTTAAAAAAAAAATACAATTCCTAAAAGATTATGTAAGATATTGATGAAAGTATCACATCTCTATTTTTTATTTGTTATTTATTATTGATTTTTATTATTTTTTAGTGAATTTTTTCATTATGTGATTTTTTGTGACTTTATTTACGGCATATTTAATCTAATTTGTCAAGTTTTAAAATTAACAGAAGTCCTCATTATAATGAAATATCCAATAAATTGAAAATTTTAGATAAAAAGTTATTTTGGTTAAATTTCATTCCATTTCAATAGAAATTATTTTATCCAAACTTTGGAATGGAATGGGCATTCCATTCCAAGACTTGATCCCAATTAATTGTCAAACATTGGAATAGTAATATACATTCCATTTCATTCCTATGTTCATTCTATTTTTATGTTCATTCCATTCCTACTTAAATGCGTTACTGCGCACCAAATGCAACGTTATTATTAAGGCTTGATGAGCTGTATTGCTACGTTATTAAGGTGCCCACTTTGGTAAACTTTGAGGAATTTTCTACTTCATGGGATGTCAAATACGATTTATAATAACAAACATTTGTATGGGACAAATAACTACTATCGTGTGTGGGTGTGCGATGGGGAGAGAGAGAGAGAGGTGATGTAGTTGTTTTGGTGGATTGATGTAAATAAAAGATGTAGAGTGGTGAGAGAGAAGGGCCTTTAGGCTTTGGGGTATTTTTTTTTTTTGTTATAGGTGTATTTTTGTCTATTGCGATGTCACTTGTCAAGGGAAAAGTCTTTGGTTCATGCTAGACCACAAACTAGAGGCATATGTGCACCAACTTCAAAGTAGATGTATCTTTCTTGGCCCTGAATCTCGTATGTTCAGTGGTTAGGATTTGATCAAAAAAGTTAACGTGCCTTCTATGAGAACGTTTGATGTTAGGCTGGAATTTCACACTTTGGGACAGAGACCCTGCCGTCATGGTATTAACACGAGAGTGTCGGGGGATTGGGCTATCCCACATCGGATAGCTTCGGGTGTGTGAGTTAATATATATATTTTTCTTGGTCCTAAACCTCGTAGATTCAGTAGTTAAGATTTGATAAAAAAAAAAAAAAAAATACTTCAAAGTGGATGAAAATTTTGATAGTAATTCAAAATACACTTGGTTATGCATTATGTTGTGAACTATAGAGGGATGACATGTTACAAGACCCAATCATGATCAAGTAAAAAAGAATTCGCCCACTTAGATATCCACAATCCCTTAATTTTGAACTCTGAAATTCTTTTTCCTTTTTATAGTTTTTTTTTGGGGGGATGGATTAGGTTATAAACCCCTTCTGTTAAAATTCAACTCCACTTGATTATGTGATCAAAATTGCAAAATCGGATATATCACAACTTTTCTATTAAATATTATAAAGTAATCAAGCAATTAATCTCAAATGTTAATTTGACAAAAGGGTTTTGTCCTGAGTGGTTGAATAGTTGCTACCTCTTAAACAAGATTTGATATCGTTTTTCACATGTCGAATAACTTCCTTCCTCTCTTTCGACTCATGATTATGCTAGATTCATTGTTCAGCGATAAAAAAAAAATTGTACTTTTTTATTTATTTATAAACAATCGATCCTCGAATTGTTATTATCTTTTTGATCAGTTGCATCAAAATCAAACATCATGGTTATGTTCAAATCTTTTTTTGGCAACTTTAGTTGTAGGTCAAATATGTAATTGTTTGACAGGATATGTATTACTTCTAAGTTTTAATAGAAACACTACATTACCACTTAAATGATTCTTCTATGGTAATCCTGATGCTAATGATGCCTACCTTAATTCATAGAACCAAGGCAGAGTAAACAAGAAATAATGCAACCACTTGCAAAAATAATTAAAGAAGAAATCCCCACCCACTCACCCACCCACCCACCCACCCAATTGAAAGAGGAAAAAGCTGTTTTGCATTTGATTTCAGCCTTTGTTACCCAAACTTGTTAGGGCAATGCCAATAATACAAAATTTGATTTTTTGGGTAGAATATTTCAAAATGTAAGTTGCCATGAAATTCTGGAATCTAGGGGTAGGGAAAAAAAGTTTTTATGCAGTTCGTGAGACTCAATCCCAAATCATGTCTGGAAGTTCGAATTTGTCAAAATGAGGTTGAGATAAGACTTTGTTAAGCTAAGTTGAGTACGTTTTTTATCTTAAAACCAAATTCACTTGAACTGTTCTTATTAACAAAATATTTTATCGTACACACTCTGATTTTTGGCAATTGTTTGAAAGAGTTTAAATAGTCATTTTAAAATTGACAAAATATTGACATGATATCTTATAGCAAGCTAGTTTCATTGAAAGAATAATTTGTACAACTATGCTTTTAAAAAGTCAGGATAAGGAGATATCATCTTATGAAGGTCACCTCAAATTTAGCCACTAGTTTTTGGTTTAGGCAACCCCTTTTTTCTAGCCCTAGGTGGAGTGAATAAGTTTAGGTGTAAATTACCTTCCAAGGGAAAAAAAAAAAAGTTTAGTCGTATTGTAAATCATCATATTTATAGCCATACATTATAACTAGAATAATAGGACTAGGTTAACAAAATAGAACGCTAATTGACACCGCGCTAAGGTATTACTCAGATTATAATTTCTTCATCCGGATACAATTTATTTTTTGTATAGTTAATTTTCAAATCCATTATTAATCTAAAATCCGATTCCAACACCTCAATTAGAGTGGTCGACTTTGGGCTACACCTGCACGACTTTAAGATCTATGTGCATAATGAGATAAAAAACTTGTAATTATAAAACGCTAACACTTCACACATGCTTGACTAAGAAATGTTGACCTAGATCACCACAAGTAATAATTGGTGTATATTCCTAGAGAACACCCGAGTTGAAATCACAAGGTTTGGTTAGTAAGAGTTACCATTTTTCTACTAAATACAAGGTTGCCACCACCAGGCACCAACCAGCAGAGTAGGCAAAAGCAAACTTGATATTGGCAAGGTCTATTTGGGGGAGAAATACAGCCTTTTAGCTTTTACTTTTGTTCACATGCAAAGAAGTCAGCCCCGTGAGGCTTCTCTTTTCTACAGGTTTCAAAGGTTATAGTTATTTTACTTTCTTTAAATTTCAAAGTTTATCCCCTTTTTTGTGTGCTTTGTTATGGCTTCTATCCGATAGTAAGAGTATCCCTCTTTGGGTACTTGCTCCTCGATCGGTTCGTACTATAAATTGATTGAATTATAATACTATTAGTAACAGACCTTTGCGTTATACGAGATTTATATACCCTCCACATCTCGCTCCTCCTTCCTCGACTTTTTCATCTCTCCTATCCCACCATGTGGAAAGTTAAAAAGTATAAAAAAAATCATATGTGATGAAAGCTAATTTTCTAAGAAGAGTTAAACGAGCGGAGGTTAATTCACGAGAGAGTGGACTTGCATTTATATGTACACGTGTCAGATTTTGTTTGGATAAAAATTGCTTGTATCAAAAAAATATAAAATTAGAAAGAAACGATTTTCTAAATTCTCTCTTCCATAATATTAGCATTGTATACAAATAGTGACATAACGACTCATATAAAGAAAAGCAATAATCATGTAGATGTAGATGCCAAATGAATGGCCTTTAAAGGGGGATGCCTTCACTATTGTTGTCACAATTCCACTAGAGAGCATAGGGTCAAATCTTGTAAAAAAAAAAATATATTATTTGTACGGTGGGTATTTTGTGGAGCTCCTAACATTATCATGTCTTTCATGACTCTCCCAACCCCCCACTACTTCTTGGAAGATTTAGATTCTCAAGGGATAGCGTAAAGGTCTGTTTTTTTTCACAAGAAATGGGCTTCTTCATAAGAGGCATGCTTGGTCTCCTTCTTGTACACTTTTGTGATAAACTTTTGACAATTTCACATGGGACTAAACTCTCTCTATCTCTTTCTCTCTCTCTCTTTCTCTCTCTCTCACTCACACACACACACACACACATATTTGAACTTCATTTTCTGAAGTTCTTTCTTCCCATCTCATGTGGAGTGACATAAACATGTGAGTGTTAGATCTAGATTTTCTCAATTTGTCAATTTCGTCAAATTCAATCATCGTTGATAAAGTTTGCTCAATCCTCTGAGTAAGTTTTTCTATGGATCTCTTTGACATCCAATGAGCCTCAATAAATTTAGTGTTGGATAATTAAATTTGATTTTATTTGGTAAAATTTACAATTTAGAGTGACCAGTACTTTTTTCATAATTGGCAAATCATCCTGGATTAATGGATGACTTTTTTTTTTTTTTTATTTAGCGGGCCTCATTTAAATTCATTGTGAATCATCTACTATCAATCCAATTTTGAGAAAGAGAGTGTACCGAATACAATTTATGGACGTTGTGAATTATTGACTACATGAAATTACCTTGTTACATAATGAAAATTTTTGGCCTAATCACATCAACCTTATGATTGCCTTTAAGAAAATATTTTTTGAACTTGATTTACTGATCTAATACATCACAACTAATATTAGAGTTCACTGTAAATCTAATGACAGTGATTCAACATTTTCTATACTCCCTAAGGACCAGTCATCCTTATTCTTCATAAGATATGTTCTAAACCCGCTTCAACTAGGATGCTCAGTATTTGACTTCAAGAGAGTAGTCGGCGTAAACTTAAATACCCTGTAAAAAAAATCAAGGAACTATTTGTGTACTTAAAATAACACCATCTCTAACAAGTGCTTGTAGTGAAGCAACCTGAAGTATCAAAACGGAATCAAATCGCCTGAAATACACTTTTATTAAGTTGTGCTTAGTAATAGATCAATTACCCTATGTTGGTAAAGGACATATTTATATATACTAAATTTTACTACTGGTGTTTGGTAATAATTGAGAAATTTTGAGCAATCATATATTGGAGGAGTTCGGAATTCATTAAAAAGAAAGTCCATAATCAGTAAATTTTTCTAATTCTCTCAATATTAAAAGATTCATTTGGTTGCCGTATTAGAAATAGACGGATTAAATAAAATAATACAGGCTAATACAATACAGATTGATAAAATACAAGATTAAATGGAGTATTAGAATAATACGTAATTTTATCTAGTGTTTGGTATACATAATATAAGTGTTGGATAATAATTATTTAGTCTAATACGTTGTTTGGTTAGAGAATTATTTGATCGTACTAATGTTAAATTAACAAAAATAACCTTAATCAGTGTTTGTTATATTGATGATATTTTGATTTTATCAGTTGGGGGGTTATAATAGTAAATGTGTAAAATAATACGTTTGAGTTGGATTATAATACCACCTATTTTGGTGGTATTAAAATACCTCCATAATACAGGTATAGCGTATAAAAAATATACGATAAGTATACGTTTTTGAAATTAATACGGTATCAAATTTGCTTACCAAACAAAGTATTAGGCCCGATTAAATAAAAAATAGTACAATCCAATATTTAATCCTCTCATAATACGTCTACCAAACGAACCCAAAGTGTACAAGTGAGGGTCCCATGTAGATACCCTCATACATTCACGACAGATGATAAAACATTTGAAAGACTTGAGAAAATTAAAAAAAAAAACCGATATAAATCGTGCGTGGTTTCAGCCTCTAGTGTGTCTATCGTACTCCTTCCATACCCAATTGGAAGGGGGTAGGAGTCTTTCATATACAATGGGCCCTAGTAATCCAACTTTTGTAAACTAAAACCTGTCACAAGGATAAAAAATCCTTGCAAGTGATATGAAAAATTCTCTACCCACTTACAAAGTGCATTGTCTACTCACCCTCGTCTACTCATGGGGCCATCAAGTGGGGAAGTTGGTAACTTCAAGGTGTTCAAATCTCTCTCTCTAATATTACCTATTCTTGACATGTATCTCCGAATCTCATGCATTGGACGAAATTAATAGGATTACTCCTAGAAGATAAACGATTTCATGACTTACATTTTTATAAAGTGAACTCTTGATCAACTTGTCTATCTTTCGGACCTCTTTCAAGCACTTAAAACAGCAACATTGTTATTGAAACCTTGCTATGAGCTTTACACCAACACCCACAAAAACATACATTTTTGAATAATTTAAAGTAAGCCATGCCTTTTTCGGAGAATCCTCGCTATAAGATAAGAGTGATGGAACAGTGATGAAAAGCATTGGTGCAGAGCTAAATGGAGGCAGTAAGGTAGTGATGTTTTGTGATCGTGTTCTTTTGGCATCTTTTTCCCTATTCCCCCTAATTTTTTATTTTCATTTGTGCTCAATCTCTCTTTTATCAATTGGGTCAAAAAGGTCTTTCGAATAGACCAAAATGAAGTGGGTGGGGCCCTGTTGGAACTTTGGCATGGACCATTTTCAAGAGTAGGATGAATAGTCATGACCACTACGAGGGGCTTTGAGTGGGAATATAATGTTCCACTTGCTTACTGAATTATGAACCATTGAACATGCATGCGACATCCACAGACATTCATCCAAGTGCAGTCCCTAATGGAAAAGTACAAAGGGTTGCTTCAATAATCGATCAAGGGACAAGGTATAAGCTCTTTCCAAGTTCGATTCTCACCAGATGCATAAAACTAGAGTTTTTGTAGGTGATTGCCTATATTCGAATTTTTCGTTACAGTCATGAATTTAAAAGACATATGGTTGAGATCAGTCCCTTTCTCTGAAAAAAGAAAAAGAGTGAAGTATCAGACAAACAGTGAATACAAGTAACAGGATAAAACAAGCAGTCCTATATCCTAGTGTATTCTTTAGTGCTCTATGGTCCTTATAACTGCCAGTTCCCTCAATTTTATGCCGTTTGAGCAGGTTCAAAATGCAATGACATTGCTAGTAGGCCCAATATAGGTTGGGCCGACTAAAAGCTCCACCCCTGTAAGCACGGCCCGGTATACAGTGTTGAAATGGGCCGTGTAGGATGCCTCATAAAGCTGAGATGGTAGATGGAATCAATTACCATATCACTTTCATTTTTCAATGTTATTCCATTTATATCGTTGTTTTCTAAGTTACTTCATCTAAAAAACAGTTTAAACTCACACTTTTTTATGTAAATAATGGTAAATTGATAAACAAGTTAGAAATCATGATAATAATAGTGTAAAGTTCAAAGAGAAAACTAAGACGGTAAAAAATTCATGGTGGAAGAGTGGGTTTGACCAAAAAACAAGGCAACTGAAGGAAAGTATTTTTCTTTTAGAGTAGAATAGTAGCGAATCAACCCATTAACTAACAAATCATAGGATGGGGATCTGGTTGCAAGCATATGAAGATTCAAATGAGTCCTACATTGATCTAATTCGTTCTAGTGATCTTTGTTAGCTTTTAGAAGCATCCATGAAAGAAAGAAAGAAACCTTGAAGGGCTTAAGGCCATGAGGGCAATTACAGCAAACTATTATTATTCTTATTCTCGACATATGACTGGTTACTGGTGAGCAAGCAATGTGTGCTAACAAAGTATCGTGTTTCCCATCTCACAAATTGCACCATTAGAGTGTGTGTGTGTGTGTGTAGGACTCTAATCACATGTTTCATCTACTCATTTTGCTGTGCACTTTTAGTGAGGAAGTGGCATTGTTGGTCATTGTCAACTGTATGATTTTCTAACGGAGAGCAATAACTTTCTTTAACGGTCTTGTGTAGCATCTAGCAAGAGCCATTTTATGAATGAAATAAGCCTATCTCAACCTGTTGTCTAGCTTGATTCCCCAAGTTTGAATGTGTGTGTGTGTGTTAGAGAGAGAGAGAGCCATGCAATTGTAGAATAATATCAATACTAAGAATTCGTTTTATCAAGTTCAGCATGAAGAGATTCTCGAACATAATGGGCATCAGAACATCTGAATATCAATGATGTCCTAGATCCCGGAGTCATAACAGAGAATCATACAATCATTCCCCTTGTATAACTGATAATTAGAGACTCAATTTTATAAAACCAAGCCAATGCTGAACAAAATGTACTCCCAACAAATAGTCCAAGTGTAGAAAAGATAAATAATTTCTATCACTGATTACTGCTGAAATGGTGTTAAACTACTCTGTCACTGATTATCACCACCCCTTTTAACAGTTCCAAAATGTTGTATAGCTAGTAAATTAAGCAAGCATATAACTTCCAAACAAAATGCTGGAGCACAACAAAAAAAGATTTACATCCGCAAAAGTGAGACTTTTGTTAACCATTTTAGCTTAGGTTTCAACCATTGGTTCAGGACCAGATGACTCGATCCGCGATCTGTTTGACTGATGAACAGAGTTAAACAGAATGTCCTTGATAACCTGACAGGAAGGATAGATGGGTGTCAGTCAGGTACAAAACAAAGTCTGCTTATGGTCACAAAATACTACTTAGGCTGGAGGGATTTCATGTCAATAAATAGAAGATGCCATCACCTGTGACATCAAGCCATGAACCTGCTCAACAGTTATCTTTGCACTATCACGAGTAATCTTGGCAAGTTGAGAATCTTCCTGCAATTCATATAAAGTGAGCACCCACAGAAAACTTTCCGAGGACAGACATAGATGGAGACAGGAAAGAAGGGTAGGAAATAATGGAAGAAAGCAAAAGAAAGAGGGGGAAGGGCAACCATGAAAACTCATAGGTAAAAAGGGCTAAATCAAAGAGCAAAAGCTGTACAGCCTAACGTAGTCGAGCAGCATTCGCATATTGCATCTTTAAACGCATGCATACCTACGTGAAACTGAGCAATGATGAAGACTTACAGCATCAGAACATAATACAATAGTGGTACACAAAACAACGGCTATACTTATGCATGTGTATTTCAAGGTAGACTCAGAACCAAAAGAAAAGGAAAAAAAACTAGACAAAAAATTGGGAGGGTGAGGGAACATATGCTCCACAAGCTTTTGCTTAGAAAGGGAAGGATTACAAAAAGGGTGTGACATCAAGGATTAAAATCCAACCAGTGAAAAATTACATTTCCCTCTACTAACAACAAAATAAGTGGCAACATGAACAACAAATACACAGTTGACGGGAAAAGGAACATCTGAGCAGGGCTTGGAACACCTCAAGGTGGGACCTAACAGAAGGCAAAAGTTGAGACTCACAGGCCAGTAGGCCACCCAACTAGCACCCAAACATCCAGAGCAAGGTATATTTCCAGGAAATAGTGCCAAATAAAAAGGAAGCAATATCTGAAAATGCCATAAAATGAATGATTCTACTCATCACATTCATCAGGGTATAAAATTTTCGTGGAACAAGAACATTGTCAGCTCAGATATCCTTTAAAGTCTGGAGTAGCTCACTAAATGTAGGAGTAATCCGAATTGGCACTTAAAAGTCTTTGTCCAAGAACTTGTTCAGGTGTGAAGATCAGTTGATTTCCATAAATCATGTGTTATACCTTGATGCAAATGTATACAAAAGATGTCTGGCACTTCCAATAAGCAAAAGGCTAGTCAGTTTTACGGGCCACAAATTGAGCACAGCCCTATGCTTGTAAAGAAGAACAAACAAGAAGCCCATTCTACGTAGAAATTTGTGCATGCCCCAAGGAGAAAAAAGAAGGGAGGCACAGGGGATGGTGGAAGACTCGATCGAGAGAGGGTACACATGCTCAGAAATTGTATTATCTATCTTATTGGCAAGCCAATCTATGCTTAAACAAATCTTATTGCCGAGATTAAGACTGCAATCACAGATGCATACACTTAAAACAAAAAATGCATCCCGATGCCTTCAAGCTCTCCCAATGAAAATGAAACTGCCAAAAAAAGATGCAATCTGAGTAGGAACTTGTGGCCATGATTCCATGGCACATCTAACATGGGCACGTGCCAATCCCGCACAACAAGTATTTTTTTATTTGAGCTATACATTCAGTCATTTGCAAATTTTTAGTGTTAACAATCACATTCCAATCATTATTTAAGCAACAGTTTGGGTGAAGAACATAAAAATCAAATACCATAGACTGGGCTAAAATAGGTCCTTATAGCTTTTTCACATAAACAATTCTATTATGATAACAAGAAAAAGGTGTGACAAAAAGCAAACTAAGGTGGACAAGTCATCCAACCCAATAATGCGGAACAACAAACTCATAAGAAACCAAGAACTATGTCATTGAAGACCAAAATTAGTATCCACTTGATCTATCGAGCTCACTATAATGCTAAAAAGTGGAATGTTTTCAAAATTCTTACTCATGGATGCCCAAAAAGACATCTTACCCGTTAACTTGTAACTCATATTTGCTTTTAATAACCACACCCTATAATGAACCTTGCTCCAAAGGAAACCTCCAAAGTGATTGCCCTACCAAGTACCAAGGCTACATTCTTTTAAACAAACTCCCAACCGATAGACCACCCTTAATCTTAGACCTAGAAAAAATCTCCTAACTAATCAAGTGACCCTTTTTTCCTTCCCAACTTTGCACTCATAAAAAATTTCTCATCATCCCTCCAATCATTCTTGCCACCAAACAAGACATCTTGAAGAGAGAAGAAATAATTGGAGATTCCAGCCTATACAGATTGCACCAATATTGATCAACCACACTAGAAATAAAGTTTTTTTTTCTACCCATCTAACATTTTCCCTTTTCTCTTAATAATATGATCCAAAAAAAAATCATAGGTATCGAGCTTAAGATAATACAAAAGCCACCTGCTAATAAGACACCCTAAATTTCTACCCAACCACTCAATTTTGTCATGACTAGAATTAACCCCCCCAAAAAAAAAAACAAAAAAAAAAGTAAAACTGATAATCGAATTGAGTTTTTCAAGCTTCAGTTGTGCCTTTTTGGACTCGTTTTCTAAACGAGTCTAAAAAATTGTTCAAGTTCGACTCGTTTAGAACATGAGCCGAGTTTGAGTCAAGTCCTATCCGAGCTGAGTAGCTCAGCTCAATTATCAACTCTAATCTTAAGACCCAAAATCATATCAAACAAGTCAACAAAAATTTATGAATTACTAAATTTGTCATCATCTCTTAAAAAAAAAATGTGCCATCTGCAAACTGTAAATGAGACACTGATCTACCAAAGACAAAAATGTATCAACCAAATTACATCTCACTACCCTCTCTATTAATCTTCTCAACCCATCCACCATTTGAAGATGAAAATGCTAGACATCTCTATTTTCAGTGCACCTATATTGGGTGGATTTGGGCTCAGCTTTGTTCTAAATCTACATGGTCATGTGTTTTCTTGAAATCAAATTTCAATAAAATGTCCTCCCTTTTCTAGTTCTATAATCTTCTATTAGCTCATTAGCTACAAAAGCAACATTTATAATCAACCTTCAACAAAAGTCCACTCAAACCTCAAAATTCTATCATTTAAACACGCCTTAATCCAAAATCAAGCAAACTTTAGCTCTCATTCTATACAAATTGGTCACTAAGCTAATAGGTCCAACATCCTTTATTCAACAAACACTTCTTCATTCAATAAACACCTCTTTTTTTCCACACTTTAAACTTTTGTTTGACAAACTCCTTCTTTTAACCTCCTAAACTTCCACAAACACCATTTTATTTCGCACTTTTAACTTTTTGTTTGACAAGCTCCTACTTTTTCATAAATTTACATATAATAATAATTTTTTCAAATTAGAAATTGAAATTACATTGGCACTAGATTTACTACACATCTAAATTCAATAGTGTTGTGATAAAAAAATTTCCAAATTAGATATTGTAATTACATTGGGACTAGATTTACTACACATATAAATTCAGTAGTGTTGTGATCTATGCATTTTTAATTTTGAAATTTGACAGTTAAATACAAAATTTCGGTAGCTCTTACATGTCATTTTTACTAAGTTTAATGTACTAGATATATTTCATCAACTGCGACATCACGACCGATGTATATCAATACCCGTTGATGACCGATACCGCGACCTTGAATCATACTTTACAGTAGAACAAATATTTGGGTGAGTAGGGCCCTAGGCAAGCACCAAGGGCTTGGGCCGGCCTTGCATCTATCGAGTTGTAGTCGTCTCATCGTTCGCTAGTCCTTTTCATCTCTATTTTCAGCCATGTTTATTATTGATTTAGTGATTTTCGGTCTAATAATAACTAGATTAGTGTTTTTTGCTGATTAAGTGTTTTCAACCCCATTAGTGTCGATTTAGTGGTTTTTTGTGTAATTTTTTTTCTCATTCAGCGATTTTCAACTCAATTCAATGTTGGTTCAGTGTTTTCAACTTGGTTTAGTATTTCTAACCCATTTAGCGTCAATTTAGTAGTTTTCGACCCATTTGTGCTTTTTTTGAGGTTTTCGTCCTAGTTCAATGCTATTAGGCTAGTTTAATCAGTATTATTAAAAGTGTGCCAATGCAAAAAAGCAAGTACAAGTAGGCAAAACAAAGCTTTACCGAAGCAACGATTAAGCACACAAGATGAACGCTTCTCCCTTGAGCAAAAAAGTGAAAAGTGAGGCAAACGCTTTAATAAATTTTTTATTTGGCTTTCTAGATCCATTATTGGCCATTTGACCAATTGGACAAAAAAATGGATGCTCCATAATAGTCAATTGCCATTTGATCCATATATGTGTTAACCCTAAAATTTCTTCTATAAAATAGATTGACCCAAAACAGTCGATTGCCATTTGATCCATATATTTGTGTTAACCCTAAAATTTCTTCTATAAAATAAATTGATCCATATATATGAATTAATTTTTCCTCAATGTTTTTCCTTGTGCTCCTCCCCTCCTCTTTTGCTATTGCTTCTTCTTGTACTTCTGACAAACGATTCACTATATAGACCAAGTGTGTGTACTTCTCTTTTTCTACTTTTGTGATGGAGGTAAAACTTTGCTTTTGTTGACTTAACGATTCACTGTTGCTAGAGCTTTGATTTTTGTTTCGGGTTTTTACTCCTTTTCTGATATTTGGTTTTGGCTTTTTTTCTACAAATGTTAGGATTTAGAATTTTTTTTTTAATTTAAATGTTTATGTTTTGGTTGGTGTTAAGATTTGATCTATTATTGGTGTTTGTTGAATTTAAATGTTTATGCTTTGCCTACCATAAAGATTTGACAAATTATTATTATTTGTTTCAACTTAAATGTTTATGCTTTTGGTTGCATTTGAATATTCAATATTTGAGAAATCCGAAATTGAAATCTACTACACCTAAACTAAAATATTTACTTGGTTTTTATACTATTTGTCTCACTACGATGAAGCTCTCTTCTGAGTGCTTTAGTTCGCTTTATGCCTTAAGTAACATTGAGGTTTAACCTTTGACTGATTCAACTTGGGTTATGCTTGATTTACTCTATTTTTTGCAGTGTTGCTGTTTGTGTTCGTTTGTGTCGATGGTATCATTCAACTCATGTTTTAGACTTCACATGCAGTAACCACCTAGGTTTGTTCCTCCAAAGGAGTATCATGATAATGCATGTCAATTAAAGAAGACATTGGCTGGTCTAAAATAGTTACCTAGAGCTTGACTTTATTATAATTGTTAAGAATATTAGGGTAGTATGTGTAAATTGTTAATTGTAAAAAGGTATGTATAATTCTTATTATTGTGAGTTAATTATAAATACAAGTGATGTATAAAAGTTAGGTTAAGTTTTAACCACTCTCTATTTCTATCTAAATATTGTCTCTAATATTATGTTAATCCTCTAAACTTAACATGGTATCAGAGCACAAATAATACAAATATTATCTCATTTGTTTCGTGGTTGTGTGACTATCGTCTCTGTGACTATTGCCGAAGTTCAACGTTGTATTGTGTTGTTCATCGTGTCTTATCTGGTGGTGGTGGTAGTCGACGTTGGTAGTCGAGGGTTTTTGCTTCGTGGTGGTTTGGGTATCTGGTTTTGGTGGTGCTCTCTGGTTTTGCTTCGATGGTGTAGTCGACTGGTGTTGAGTTGGGGTGGCTACCTGGTTGTTAGTTGTTCATCGCAGTCGACGTTGAGGAGCATTAGGGTTGTTTGGTGAAGAAGACGACTCACTCGACTAGGTCGGTTGCAGGTTTGGGTAACAGATCAAAATCCAGATCCAAGCCCAGCCCAGATTCTGAGTCCAAACCGATTTGATTCAGTCCAGTAGCCTCTGACCAGACTGGTTCAAGTTCGGGTCAGTGAGTTTAAACCTGTTTAGTTTCGGTTCTGTTAGTTTTAGACCGGTTGCATCTATTTTGTCTCCGATTCAACAGTCCAGTAAGTGTCTGTGGTCCGATTCAGATAGTTTTGCACCATTTAGTTGGTTTTTACTTCAATTCAGTGGTCCAGCGTGCCTAATCTATCCGGTTCAATAATCCAACAAGTTAAACCAGTCCGGTTCAGCGGCCCAGAGGGCTCAATCTATCCGTTTCAATTATCCCTCAGCCTTCTCTAATCCAATTCTTATATCCAGCAGGTGTTTCACACCCGATTCAAGTATTCAGCCACTATTTTGTGTTTGGTTCAGGCACCTAGTACATTGTTCAAGTTTTGTCCAGTGTTCAGGCACCTACTTGCTGCACTGTTATGGAATCCAAGCAAGACACTGGGTCAGTTACTATTACACGAGAGGAGTATGCTCAGCTCCTGCCCCAGGTTGTCCCATCTCTCTCTACTGCTACTTTTGCCTAGTCAGGTATTACTTCCACTTATTTATTATCCTCCACTCGCAGTCTCTGAATCATAGACTCTGGTGCTTCTGACCACATGACTAGTTCGTCTAGTATTTTTTCTACTTATCAGTCTACTACTTCCACATGTAGTGTTACTCCTACTAATGGTACTTGTTGTAAAGTTTCAGGTCTAGAGACTACTCACTTGAGTCCTGATATGTCTTTATCTTCCGTGTTATTTTTTTCTCAATTTCCTTTTAGTTTACTTTCCATTAACAAGATTACATGTTCTCTCAATTGTTCCGTAACCTTTTATCCCTTTTATTGTGTATTTCATGATCTCAAGACAAAGTGGAAGATTAGTACGAGGCATGAAGTTGGTGACTTATATTACTTTGATTTTCATTCAACTACTCAGGCTCTACAAACCTCGTTGTCTCCTTTTCTATGGCATTGTCGTCTTGGACGTCCCTTTCTCCAAAATTTAAGGTGTCAAGTTTCTAGCCTTAGTGGTGCGTCGTCTTTGTCTTGTGAAGTATGTCAACTTAATAAGCATCATCGTGTGTCATTTCAGTTTAGAGTCAATAATCGTATCTAGTCCATTTAAGTTGGTACATTCTGATGTATGGGATTCAATAAAGAATAATTTCATCTAATAAATATCCTTATTTTGTGTCATTTGTAGATGACTATTCTCGTAACTTGATTGTTTTTTATGGAAGCTCGGTCTAAATTATTTTCTATATTTGAGACCTTTCGTAAAGAAATAAAAACTCAATATTGTTATCCTATACGTATTTTACGTTTTAATAATGCTCAAAAATATGAATCTGATCATTTTTCAGCTTTATCTTAATAAAACTGGTATTATTCATCAAACTTCCTGTGCTTACACATATCCACACAACGATATTACTGAACGCAAGAACCGTCATTTGTTGGAAGTCACTCGTGCCCTGTTATTCAGATGAATATTCTCCGATATTTTTAAAGTGATGTTCTTACTGCTTGTCACCTTATTAATTGTATATAATAATATAATCCTATGTGTTAAATGGACAAAGTCCATATTCTGTCATTTTTTCTGGTAAGCCCTTATTTTTTCTACCACCTAAGATTTTTGGATGTATTTGTTATATTCACAATTTGGGTCCTGCGTTTGAAAAACTTGACCCTCGAGCTACTAAATGTGTATTTTTTTATTATTCCCGCACACAGAAGGGGTATCGTTGCTACAGTCATTCTCTGCGACGATACTTTATTAGTGCCAATGTCACATTTGAGGAATCTGTTTCATATTTTTTAGCATCATCTCAACCTTTGGATCTGGACTTTGGGTCATCTCTTGTACAACCATCTCTTCCCTCATCTTCAAATATTCCGATGTCCACTGTGTTACCATCTACTTTACCTTTTTATGTATACTCTTGTCGTCCTCAACCATCGACTGTGGTGCTCGTACCGTCTTCCTTGCCGTTTATTGATCTTTATCCATCAGGTAATTTAGACTCTCTACCTATTGCTCTTAAAAAAGGCACTCGTTCGTGTGTTACTAATCATCCCATTGCTCATTTTGTTTCATATGATGTCTTGTCTCGTCTTTTCTTATTTTACCTCCCAATTATCTATTATATCTATTCCTAAGCGTTTACAGAATGCATTATCTGATTCAAATTGGAAAAAAACTATGGAGGATGAGATGAATGTCTTACATCATAATGGAACTTGAAATCTCGTTCCTTGACCTCTTGGTAAACGAACTGTTGGTTATTGTTGGGTGTATACTATTAAATTTCATCTGGATTGTTCTGTGGAGCGTATCAAAGTCCGACTCAGTGTTTTGAAAAGCTCGCCTAGACGAGAAGCGAGGCGAAGCAAAGGTATCTCGCCTTGAACACCCCAGGCGAAGCGAACATGACTGAAGCGAGAAAAGCGAGCACGTTGCGCTTAAGCGAAAGGCGAAAAAGCAAATGCCTTAGTCATGCGAGGCGAAGTAGTCTATTTTTATTGTGGACTGTTAGATTGTTTTATTTTTATTGTGGACCATTGGATTGGGGCAATTAAAAAATAAATTATAAGATGTCAATACACCAAATTACCCCCTTATCCCATAAATATAAAACCCAAACCCTAATTTCCAAAATCAGACCATCGCTGCTGCTCCCTCCTCTCACGATCAGTGCTGCTCCCTACTCTCACGATCAGTGCTGCTCCTTCCTCTCACGATCGGTGTTGCTGCTCCTTCTCATGATTGGTGTTGTTGCTCCTTTCTCTCATGATCGGTACTACTGCATCTTCCTCTCTGGTCAGGCGATCGCTGCTGCTGTGTTGTTCCTTGCTCGCTGGTCAGAGACAAAGACTATTACTGCTTCTCCTTTCTCGCTGGTACAGGTTTGTCTCTTCTTTTTTCTTCTCTTCTGTATCTCTTCTTCCTCTCTTCTTCCTGTTTTTTTTTTGCTTCTTCTTTCTGGTTTTTTTTTCTGCTTTTCTTTCTATTTTTTTCTGCTGCTACTTCTTCTTCTTCTTCTTCTTCTTATGCTTCTTCTTTCTATTTTTTTTCTGCTTCTTTCTAGTTCTTTATCTTTCTGTTGATGCTGCTTCTTTTTTTTTTCTGCTTCTTCTTTCTGATTTTAATGCTGCTGATTTTTGAATAGATGATTTTAATTTTAATTCTGATTTTTGATTTTAATGCTGCTGATTCTGAATAGCTCATAGTGCTGTAATGCTGAATGCTGAATTTTGAATTTAATGCTGCTGATTTTTTATTGCTGCTTATTTTTTTGTAATGATGTAATGTTGATAGTACTGTAATGCTGCTGATTCTGAATAGCTGATAATGCTGTAATAGCTGCTTTTTTATTTTAATGCTGCTGAATTTTTTTTGCTGCTTATTTTTTGTTGATAGTGTTAAATGTTGAATGCTGATTTCCTGTACTGTTTTTGTTCCTTTGATTGTGTGTCTTATGTTTTTAAATTTTAGGATTTGGAATATTATTAGTGTTTGTTTGAATTTAAATGTTTAAGCTATGACTGTTATTAAGATTTGAGATATTATTAGTGTTTATTTTAATTTAAATATTTATGATTTACTTGCATTTAAATTTATAATATATATAAAATTAGAACTTAGATGTTTAGAAATAATTAAACTAAATATATATATTTTTTTTGACTGTTCGCTTCGTTTCAGTAAAGCGTTTCGCTTCGCTTCTCGCTTCTCGCCTAGGCATTAAGAGTCTTGATCGCTTCGTTTCGCTTCACGCCTTAAATAACACTGGTCCGACTTATTGCAAAGGGCTTTACTCAGACCTATGGTATTGATTATGAAGAAACTTTCTCTCCTGTGACTAAAATTTCCTCTGTTCGTATCTTGATTTCTTTTGCAGCTAATCTTGATTGGTCCTTATTTCAGTTAGACGTCTAGATTGTCTTCTTATATAGTGACTTGGTTGAAGAGGTATGCATAGAACAGCCACCTGGGTTTACTACTCAGGGAGAGTAGTAAGGGTGCAACTTGGGTTGGACAATCTGATTTCAAACCGAGCCCAACCCGAAAAAATTAAGGCTTGGGCTAAGATTTTTAATACTTGGGTTGGGTTAGGCTTGGGTCAAAAAACTCCAACAAGAATTCAATTTGGGTCGAGTTCGGGTTGAGGCATCGAGAACGAGAACCCGAACCCAACAAATTAAAAAAAATTATATATATATATAAAGCATTAACACTTTTTTCATTTTTACTTCTTCGTCTTTTACATCTTGTTGCTTGCTACTCTGTTATGCGTGATTAGTGGTGATAATGTGATGTTTGAAGCTTAATGTTTTATGGGTCTAATTTTTATGTTTTCTGGGATTGTGCTTTAAGATCACTAGCTTTTTGATGTGAAAACAGATGATTAATAATCATGCACTATTATGAATTATTTTATGAATTTGTAATTATTCTCCCTTTATCTGTCCCTCTTGCAGTGAACTTGAATTCAACCCGAACCCGCTCGAATTCAACTCGGGCAGTACTTGGGTTAAGTTTCTCAACCCGAGTTAGAGTTAGGGTTAGGGTTAGAGTTGAACTAGGGTTGACTGTCTAACCCGTCTGAATTGCATCTCTAGGGAGGATGGTAAGAGTATGTCGACTAAAAAAATATTTGTATGGTTTGAAGCAGCCACCAAGGGCCTGACTTAGTAAATTTTCAGATGCAGATTTAGAGTTTGGTCTTCTTCGATGTCAGACAGACAGATGCTGGATATGTTCTATTAGTGGTCTATGTAGATGATATTGTGATCACTAGAAATGATTTTGAAGGGATTACCAAGTTAAAAATCTTCTTGTAAAATCAATTACATACTAAGGATTTGAAAAAATTCAAGTATTTCTTGAAAATTGAAGTGGCTCGATCTAAACAGGATATTTATTTATCACAGAGGAAATATGTACTTGACATGTTAGAGAAAACAGATTTGCTGGGTGGCAGACCGACTAATGTTCCTATAGATCCGAATCAGAAACTATTGATGGATGATGGTGCACTGTTTGAGAATTCGAGTCGGTATTGAAGATTGGTTGGGAAGCTTAATTATCTCACTATTACTCGACCGAATATTTCCTATGTAGTCAATATAGTAAGTCAGTTCATGAGATGTCCTAGAGTACCACATTAGGAGGAAATTACTCGTATTCTGTGATATCTCAAACGAGCTCCTGGACTTGGACTGTTATATTGAGCTAATAGACATCTTATAGTGAAAGGTTTCTCAAATGCTGATTGGGCTAGTTCTCCTTCTGATCGAAGATCAACCACTGATTATTGTACTTTCTTAGAAGGTAACGTTGTCTCATGAAAAAGTAAGAAACAATCTATGGTAGCAAGATCTAGTGCTGACGCCTAGTATAGGACAATGGCGCATACAACAAATGACTTGACTTGGCTACTACACTTCCTCCAAGAAATTGAGTTTCTAGTTCAACTTCCTTCACAGTTGTTCTGTGACAACCAGGCAGCTATCTATATCGCTATCAATCCAGTGTTTCACAAGCAAACTAAACATATTGAGGTTGACGGTCATTTTATTCAGGACAACATAGTAGCTAGGGAGATTACAACTACATTTGTGAAATCTGAAGATCAGCTTGAAAATATGTTTATCAAAAAATTATGTTGTACACGTCTTACAACGATTTGTTTTAAGCTTGAATTATATGATATATATAGTCCAGCTTGACAGAGAGTGTAACGAATATTATGGTAGTATGTGTAAATTGTTAATAGTAAAAAAGTGTATGTGTAATTCTTATTATTGTGAGTTAACTATAAATACAAGTGATGTATGAGAATTAGGTTAATCTAAATATTGCCTTTAATATTATGTTAATCCTCTAAACTTAACAATAATTATTGTTTATGTGCAGATATTTCAACCCCGTTTATAAAGTGGGGATCAATTTGGCGATATTCATATCAATATATTGGCATGGCCTACCTTTAGTAGCCTCTGTTTCAAACTGTACATTTTTTATCTCGATGCTCCAGCTTTAAGGTAAGTGTTAAATTGTTACTTTGTTGTTATTCTACTTTTCTATTAACGTTATTTTCTTTTGTTCTACTTTATGAAGCATGTACACTCTTGATAAGGTTATGCCCGGGTTGGACAACGACACCTCTCGTCCGATACTCTTTATCCATATTCATAATTAAATGATAAAATTTCAATTTCAGACACGTATCTGACACTTCTTTAGACCATGTCTACTACTAAATAATAAATGTGTTGACATGTGATTAACAAAACTTAAAAATTTAATTTATAAGTATCTCATACTATGAAAGACTATTTAATTACCAAGAATAGACGTGTTTTTTAATTGATATCCCAACTGTCCCTGTAGATCATTGGAATACTACCTCGCTCACGTACCGGACAGATACTAGACCTTATGCAATGCTGCCATTCCACACAAGAGGTAAATATATGAGCAGTAGCCCCAAGCGACTACAGTTCGTATTCGAACAGAATAAACATGTTGAAGTAGTACTCAAAATATAATAATAAAACAAAAGATGCATAAAATTTTAAAAAAAGAGAAATTGAATAATGAGAGCAATCCATTTAAATTATATATTTGAATACACATTATCTACAAAAAAAAAATTAATGATTATTGACTATTATGATAATTTGGTTAAAAGATTCACACTAGATAACTAAATATAGCAGTTACCTATCATAGAATACTTAGTGTTTTATGAATAATGTATTATTATCACTACATTTGCAATAAATTATATAGTTTATATAGAAAGTACAATTATATATCGCATGCCCACAACGTGTCCGTGTACTACTTTTTTTAGATATGTCGTGGCCACGCGCCCGCGTCTGTGCTTCCTGGGTTCTACTTTCCTATTATGGTCTAATTTCCCAATATTATTTTTCAGTTTGATATCAACATAATAGGTGATATGGGTGTCGGCAACACATATCCTACACACAATATTGTTTCATAGTCTCTTTCTTTATTTTCCTATACTCTTATTTTCAATTGTTCAAGTTTCAACAAAAGCATTTTTGCCAAAGGTGTGATCAAGCTTACACAGAGAAAGGTGAGGCGACTTCCACTAGATGCTAGCTTAGGCGCAAGTCTCTCACTTAAGCACACAAGTCCAAGGCATCACAGGCAGGCTGCTAAATCTGCAATTCCATTCAGTATTTTGCATATCCTATACAATATGTGCTCTCAAGGTTGTGCCTAGCCTTACATTTTACGCCCAGGCTCCAGCAGAACTTTGCACCTTGGTATGCCTTGTCCCTTCAAAAACTTTGACTTATAAGACACGAAAATGCTTGAACATCCAAAATCATTAATGTGCGAGCCTTGGCCAACTCCAAAAAAAGGTGCAAGCTTTTCAATGGCCTTATCTTGTTGCAAGATGGGGTCCAACCAACATCTATGGTAGTAAACAATTTGATTCTCTCCACTGGAACATCATTATCCACCCCAAGTCTAAGAAAAAATAGCCACCGAGAAGTCCAAAGTTCTTTCATTTAAAATGGCACTTGCCTATGTTTCCAATTGCTTCAGATGTGAAGGTTAATCCAGGGATGATTAACGTCATATGTACAGCTTTGCCATATGATGATAGACTTTGTGAACAAGGTACCTTCATGCCGCCTTGAACTTGTTCCAGCCATTGAATGAGACATACCTTGTGGGAAAAGGCAAACCATTCGATGTCAAAGGCAAACTGTTTCTTCTGTGACTTGTTGCAAGGCAGATCAGTACTTTCTGAGTAAAGAAGACCATTTAAATCCCCAAAAATCCAAGGGGAAATCATTATTCGATGAAAGGTAGACAACTCAAAAAAAACACATTTTATTAGTTGTAATTAGACAAGAGTTCAGAATATATAAATTGCAGACAAAATGGTCTGAGAGATATTGCCAGGTCAAATATCAGACACAAGAGTTCTATTCGTTTTAAAAAGTTTCACCCCGTCCCCATCTTGCATTTTAATATAACTTTAATGAGAAAGTGAATTAAAATGAAAGAACTATAAAACTACCAGAATGTTCACAAAATAACAGAGGAACGAAACAGCACCAGCAACTACAAGGAAAGAAACTAAAACACCAGATAAACAAAGTCAACATCTTCCACACTTAAGAAAGAATGGAACACGTCAAAACAAAAGTATATTCATATAAACACTTTGTGTCAACCTCTTTACTGTTCCCCGTGCTTCCATAGGTCCCATATCTACTAGGAAGAGTGGATAAAGGAATATGAGATGGATACACATACAATATGATATGGACAAAGCAATATATTAAAATCTTAAAATGTAAGATACAGGCACGGTAAGAATCCACTTACAAGGACTGCATTGTAATGTTTTTTAATCTTATGATATATAGCAATCCTATTTTTTAGTTAAATTCCTTAATAATAGCTTGAATGATGAGATTTCAAGCAAGTAAGAAGGACCCACTTTTCACCATTAGACCCATCCCAAAGCAATTTACAAATTCAGCATGTGTTACACATACAAGGTAGAGTCTGGAGCATTTTGGGCAAAAACTATAGCCCACTCATCAACAGAACCAGTTTCTTGACTCTTGGCCAGGGGACCGCTCATCAAGTAATAAGGAACAACAAATGTACACTACGATCAAGGATCAAAATTTTGTTTTGGCCCATAGTTTCGGTGAGCTTAAAAATAGAAACATTTCGGTAATGTTTCGGAAACAAGATGGAAACAAAGAATAATTTAAAATTTTATTTTCAAAACATTATCGAAACATTTCAAAACATAGGTCGAAACATGCCAAAACATAAAAATTTTTATATTTAATCAATGATTCATTTCGGTTTCTATGGAAACAAAATCATTTCGAACGTTTCAAAATGAAATTTAGTTCCTTGACTATGATAAATGTATGGTGAATATTCATCAGAGAAAATTGGAAAAATTAGCCAATAAATTAAAAACCTTATCAAAAAAATTTTAAAAAAAACTTTTAGAAATATAAAAGACATGCAGAAAATAAGCAATATACTATAACTGAAATGCAGACGCAAACCGTTCTACTTGTAGGCAAAACAAGACATAGCATTTATAGGTTAGTGAATTCTACACTGACCTCTTTCTTTCTTTGAGAAGGCGCTATTAAGGACCCAAAGCGTGAATGAGCCAAATGATTTTCAGCTTGCTCCAGCTTTTCAGCTGAATGATGCAAGGGGAATATTATTAAGGGATACATGATTCGGACATTGCAAGGCTATATATTTGGCTATAGTACAACAAGCAATAAATAATCATGACAATTGGTTACAGCAAAACACTGAAGCATTTGTAACATTAAAAAGGAGCTTGCCTAGATCTGAAATTTGTCCTGCGACATAGTCCCCATTTCCAAGCAAAGGAGATGAAGAAAGGGTATTCACCCAATACTTGTTCCATAATAGATCCAAGAGGCGGCAATCAAGAGATGACTTAAAATATGTGATGTCCAATGCATAATACTGCAAAAATATAGAGAGAAAAGGTCAGCTAATGCTGTACCAGGAGTTTAAAAAAGAAGCAGATGGGTCAAGCATATAATAACCTGTTTGCAGTGCACACCAAAGTCTTCAATCTTGTTAAGAGGAATTGTCTGATACTCAGAGACAGGCTCATCTGGAGGCTTATAGTCTTCAGGGTATGTCCTAAATGCCCCAATCTCAACTTTTCCAGCAGAAACAGTCCTTGTGGGGTCAATAACTACTGCCAAAAAAGGCTCCTGAAATTGCTGGTTTAGCATTTGTGTAGAAACGTCAATGCCAGAAAGCCAGCATCCATAACCAGGATGAGAATGGTACCACCCAACAACATTCTCCAACCGTCCAGCCTACAACACAACATTCCAAGTAGGAGAATAAACACATGCTGAGATACAATAAAAAGAAATGCACTTTATAAAGTGAGGCCATGACATGACAACCCACCTAAGAGGCCAAAATGTTAATATATTTTTATATATACCTATATGATCATCAAAACGTATACACACAGACATACATAATATATATATATATATATATATATATATATATATGTATAAGGGAATTAAGGAAGGTTTAAAAAAATAGTTCTGGATGTATAAAAAGTCTAGTAATACATGGTATTTCAGCTAGGATTTCAAATACGCCACAATCCATGTAAGACAATGGCCTCAAAGTTGCCTACTAGTGCATAAATACTTCATCAGAACCATTGCTAGCTCCAACATCCACACACACACACACAGAGTTAACCATCAATCAATTCGACTGATAAAAGGTAGAGAAATTTGTGTTATCATAAACAAAATACTATTTCAACCTCTAATAGAGGTAAGTGTAGGTTCTTTAAGCAATAGATGCATTAAGAAAACATGATAATAGCACTCTCTAATTTGGAATGGTATATGATGAACAGTAGGGCTGTTAAATGGAACTACTAGGGCTTGGCTTGTTTTAGGCTTGCACAAGTTCGCTCGTTTTATAAAACAAGTTGAATCTAAACAAGATTTAGGCTCAATTAAAACACGAACCGAGCCCAAACAATTTGTGAGCTTAAGCTTGTCTATTTTGTATGTTTTTACAATTTTACCACTGATTCAAAACTAAATAATCTAGGATTTTTAAGGGTGTTTTTGTAAAACTAACAAAAGAAAATTCAAACAAAGCATGAATATTTTATCAAATCCTATCTTATCATGGCGGCCAACCCACATGATTGTACCTATGCTCCTCACTCTCTCTCTCTTGTCCCACAATGAAGTATCAGACCTTGAGCCCCAAACCTCTGTTGTCTCTCGGTACACTTACTACCCTCTCTCTCTCTCCCCCCCCCCCCATTTCTTCACAAACCCACTATTCTTTTTGTTCTCCCATTGCTTCTTCCAAATTCTTCCTCATCGACTTTCACAAGTGTATACATCATCACCACATTTACAACTCAAATCCAATCACCAAGCATCTAACCCCAGTTGGTATGGGAAGCTGCAAAAGTTGATGATATCATCAATAGTCGTCCAGCATGTGCATTTGTATAGAGATATATTGTATTTAACTTGTAAGTTTTGTCTTGGATTTAGAAATTTTTTGGAGATAAGATTTGTATTCAATTTTTGGTTTATGTAAATTTGTATGAAATTTATGACTTTGAACTTGGGATTTGAGATTTGGGTTTGTCGATTTGAATTCGAGATTACTAGGAAAAATATGCTCTAAAACACCAAACAAGGGATGTCATTAACATATGTGTCACTGATTTAAGATCTGAAGTGCTGAAACACCATGTGCCCGGAAAGCATGACGTCCAAGCCGAGGAGAATCTTCATCATCATGGAGAAACAGACCACTATATGCTCTACCACTATCAATTGTTTTTTCCGATTTCAGTTTTTGAATGATACAATCAGTAGAAAAAAAAGTCACTGAATAATTCAAAGATGTATTAATACTACTAACAGATAAGAAGTTAGTCGAGAAATTGATAACACGAGGTGGAGTCCCTGAAGGATTCAATCATGTGTGCATGAGATCACATATTCCCACCACGACCTCCAACTCGGCCACCACCTTGACCATGTATAGGACGTCCAACCAATTTCCAACAAAACTACCTTGTGAAGTATGGATTTAGAATTATTTTTTGCGCTCAATCTCTAGGTTATGTTGAGTCGAGCTTGAAAAAAAATCTAGGCTCGATGTTCGAGCTCGAGCTCGAGCCGAGCCAAGAAGCCCTTCAAGAGCCTGATCACAACCAAGCTTGGAAGGCTCAGCTCCATTAACATCCCTAATAAACAAAATGCTATAAATCGTCTAGGGCATTTGTAGCTTAACAATGTAATGGTAATGAAGCTTAGGGCCAAAAAAATTAAAATTATGTAAAGGAGCACTAAAGAGTGCAAAGGAAAAATGTGAAAAAATAGCCCTCCAAGTATAAAGAACTTGTGTTGCCGTTGGACTAACATCAAGACAAACACGAATAATTAAATTAAAGATCAAAGATGCATAATGCTCAGCATAAAACACGTCAATAATAATAAGCATGGAAACCACTTAAGGGCACTTTATACCCAAGGTTTCTAGTGAGATAAGAGATTCAAAAGTTCAGTGTTGTTAATCAAAGTTAGTTTTCCATATTTTCCTCACTCCAATGTGATGGAATACCTTTTTTTTTCCTTCTATATAAGGTGGGTGCGCCGGGCTGAGGCAATAGTGTAACGCCAAGGCGACACTTGAGAGCCCCAATAGCAAGTTAATGTGATGGACTCCCCCCCTAAAAGAATTAATTTAATATCGTGTGAGTCATTGACCCACGTATCAGGTATTAAACTGATAAGAATAGATACTACACTTGATCTTAGCCAAAAGGACGAGAAAGGTATATGATTCCATGTGATGGAAAACCTAAGGTCATGTTTCCTCTCTTATTTCTCAAGTACTCCTCCAAATACTCAAAAATAGAAACTAACATTCGGTCTTCAACAAAACTGAAAACCTTGGTTAGATGGTTCAACAATACAAGTTTTTTTAACATAATCATGTTTAAATTTTTCCCTTCAAAGGAAAATGGAGCACGTAGAAATTTTATTTTAATTTTGCATAAAATATTAGATGGCAAGCTAGATATTACATAACATATTGCGTCCAAGAAAAAGATGCATTAGGATAGCATCGACCAAACATGCAATAGGATGCTACAAAGTGAATAAAATTTTTAGACAAGCCACATAAAAGCCTTAAAACTATGTTACAAACACTTCTTCCAGTGAACAAACAAGTTGTCAAAATAAGGGTTTTTCAACAATAATCAGATTCTTCAAATTTTCAAAGAGTTAGAATTGGCTTAGGGTTTATTTCTACTCTACAGTCCAAAATATACATGTTATAAAAATAAAAAGAAAAAGAAAAAGAAAAAGAAAATCTCTCCATTCAACAAACTCATAACAATGTGTTACCCAACTCAAATACAACACCTACATCACCTTATCATGAAACTTTTTCCAAATTTCTCTCTTCGGTTTTTTAGACACAATTCAGACCAAGAGACCAATTCCAAAGAGCTAAGAATCTAGCCCGTGTTTACAATTAAGATATTTAGGGTCATTTTTATCCCGATATTATTAGGGGTGATTCATCTATTCCAAATAAGCATTTTCATTTTTCACATAGTTAAAGTCAAGGTTTACAAGAATATTTTGCATGTTATTTTCAACACAAAACCCCAAACAACCAAAATAGCCACCACTAAACATGGCATGAAACTTAGGTCTTGTAAATATCACAACCCCATCCCCAAAAAAAAATAAAAATGAGTGAAAAATACGACAATATCCCCCATTTTTTCCCAAATGAATGTCTAGGTTAGGTGTTTGTGTTTATTATCACAACATGCCAAACAGTGCCCCAACTTAGGGCTCAAATACTTCTCTCAACTACCGAACAGGGCCATAAACTTTGGTTTAATACTGTTTTATTCAACTCCACAATGCCAAATAATCAAAACAATCACTCCAGATTCAACTCTACAATACCTATTATGCTAGAAACCAAATACTTTGTCAAGGGTCACCACCGGGGCTGAAAATTGTCGGAGGGGTGGCCCAGGTAAAGACATAAACCTTAGCATTATTTGCATAAAGTGACAGCACTCCAAATTCAAACAAGGCTGTTAGCACCAATTTTACCACTAACGCGGGCAATGGCCTAAGGCCTTAAATTAAATAATCAACATCATCTAATTTTTGGGAGATTGACTTAAAAAGAAAAGAACTAACACAATCGATAGAATCAGGGTTTCCAAACAATCACAACACACAAACCAAAAAAGGGCATCAATATTAGGGTTTATAGCAATTGACAAGAACCTGCTTATTAGTCTGCGAATAATCAACCATATACTCATACGCATCAGCCTGGGCATTAACCCTAGTCTCCGTCCCCTCCACAGGGAGAGCAAAAGCGTCCATAACAATAATGGCGTCGCCGTCGGTCTTGCCCTGCATGAGACCCATGACTTCGATGGTCCCGCCAGAGCGAGCGTGGACGACCATCTTGAGAAGGGCCAGCGCCGATATCTTGACCCGTTTGAAGTAGTGTGGATCGTTCGCCCACGGCTTTTCTTGCTGGAACTTAGCCTGAGCGGCCTCGTCGTAGTAGAAGATGGAGTCGGAGGCGTCGGAGGAGGATGTCTCCATTGTCACTATGTTGTTCTCCAGCTCCCAAGTTTGTTGCGCCATGGCTGCCGATGAAGAGAGCGAGTGGAGGTCCATTGAGAGAGAGAGAGAGAAAGAAACCCTCACCCTCTGTTTTGTTCACTGAGCAGAGGACTACTAATGAAACTTATGGGTTTGCGTTGTCGGTACGGGTGCAATTTGGTTGGGTAACCTATTTTAACCCAAGATCAACTCGAAAAAATTAGAACTTGGGCAAGAATTTTTAATATTTAAGTTAGGCTTGGATCAAAAAATTTCAACCCAAATTTAATTTGACGGGCCTAGGGTTGACCCTCGAACCCACGGGTTGAACCCGAATATTAAAATCAGATTTAACTCGAATTACTATTATATAAATACAATTTTATAATTTATTCTAAGGTTAATCTGATTCTCAACTCAGTTTGCGCAGTATTTGTGACTGTGTTTTATATGGTTGTGGTTGCATTGAGATCTTAATATTATGATTTTTATGTTAAAAATTTGATTGAAATAGTTGGTTGTTAAATTATTTGAATATTATGTAATATATATATCATGTTTAGAACATTAACATGAAATTAACCCAACCCGAGCCCGCCCGAATTAAACTTGGGCAGTGCTTGGGTTGAGTTTATCAGCCCGAGGTAGGGTTAGAATTGAAGATTATATATTTGAGGTTGGGCTAAGGTTGAGTGTCTAACCCCCTCAAGTTGCACCCCTAGTTGTCAGCCTCTTGTCTCTCCTTTTTTTTCTTTCTTCTTTTCTTTTTCTTTTGAGTCTTTAGGTTACTGAAAAAAAGATTTAAAAAAAGAAACAAATAGAAAGTAAACGAAAAGAAAAGAAAATGAAAAAGAAACAAAATATATTTATATATATTTAGTTAGCATGAATTTTTTTAAAAATAATTTCATTCCATTGTTTAAAAAAAAGAAAGTTAGAAGAAATTTTTTCTAATTATTTAAATTATCCTTAATTATTTTTACTGGGTCTAAAAAAGACAAAAATATTTTTATTATTCAAATTTTAAAAAAATTGGCTCCTAACCTAATTTAGGGACAAGAATTAACTCGAACCTTGATCTCTAGATCAAATTATATGGTTAGTTTTATTTGTACAAAAATTTTTAAAATTAATAACTAATTGAATATTTTAAGAAAAATAAAGACAAAATGAAAAATTAAGGGGCCGTTTGGTAACGTTTTCGTTTTCGTGTATTCAAAACAATCAAAACATGGACAATTTTTTATCTCTGTTTTATGATAAACACTAAAACAAAAACATATTTTGGTGTCATTTTTGTCTATCAAATTATGAGAATAAAAACAAAAAAACATATTTGGTATCTACTTCAAGTTCATCAAAATTTCATACAACAAAAAATAAATCTAAAAATTTCTTAATTCATCAAAATTCACACACACAGTTGATCTTCTGAAACAAAAGAATAAAAGATTATACTGTGCTGCAACTCTAGCTGTGTATGGAAGATTTGAGCCATGTAGTGCTCCACTGTAATTCATAGCCATATCCAAAATCAAACACATATATACACAGATTTACCCAAAATCAAACATATATATACACAGATTCATAGCCATACCCATACTCAAAACCAACACATACACACACAAATAACACATACACACGCAGACCCGTCACTCTCTCTCACACACACGCACAGATCTTTGAAAATATGCACAGATTTGAGCATATATGCGCAGATCTGTGTATATATGCGCAGATCTGGGTTTCAAAGATAGCAAGCGAGAGAGAGATAGAGAGAGAAGATGTTCATTCGGCTTCGTCTGAGGGTCGATCTTCAGAGCACCATCTTCGTCTGAGGATCGATCTTCGTCTGAGGCTTCGTTTGAGAGAGAGAGGCTTCGTCTGAGGCTTCGTTTGAGGGAGAGTGAGGCTTCATCTGTAAGAGAGAGAGAGAAGATGTAGAGTGAAGATAAAAAAAAAAAAAAAAGAAACCGGGTTTTTATAGTAAACACAAAAAAGGCATTTTTTTGTTGCTAATGAGAATCGAATGGGGGATCTCATTAAATGACTGTGGAGAAAACACGCGTGTCTTCAAAAAATTTGTTTCCTAAAACATCTTTTTTTTTGTTCCCATTTTTTTGTCTTTGTCTCCAATATAACAAAAACAAAACAAAACCACAAACAGTTACCAAACATATTTTTGTTTTCATTTTTGACAAAAATTGAAAACAAAAACAGAGACAAAGACAGTTACCAAACAGGGCCTAAATTATTGAACACAACTTTCTTATTTTTTATTGTATTTTTTGTAAGAAAAAAACGTTAGTTAGATGCAAGAAAATCTAAGTATAGGAGAAAATTATTTTTTATTAGTATAAAAAATTTGTGATAAAGTTTTAAAAAAGAGTTATTCTATTGTTTAAAAGAAATAACACTTAATTTTATTAAATCGGTATAAAGAAGAAAAAATATTTATTATAATTGAGAGTTAAAATTTTTAACTTAATTCTAGGACAAGCGACAACACAAATGTTTTTAGACCAAATTATATAGTTAACCAAATTCATGCCAAGTTTTTTTAAAATTAATAACCAATAAAAATATTTTTAAAAAATAAAGGTAAAATTGAAAGTTAGTTATAAATCACAACTTTCATGCATTCTCTTGTATTTTTTTTAAAAAAAGTTGGTTTGTTGTAAGAAAATTCAAGCATAAAAAAAATAATTTTTTCATCATTTTTTATTTCATTCCAACCAAACACATGAAAATTTTAAAAATTCTCTTTTAGTAACTTGTTTGAATTACTTGGGTAATTCATTAGGAACAAATACGGCCAAAGGAGCAAGATCGAAAGAATCCAAAATATCATGAAGGAAGGTCAACCTCAAAGGTAATAGCGGGACTTAGTGTAAGGATACCTAGTGGAGAGAATGAAACTCCCATGGGTAATTGGTCCAACTCGTCTGAGGTGTAGAAAATACCTCGCCTTAGGTGTAAGGCCTACCATGGACTTACGCCAGAAGAAAACGAGTGCGAGAAGGTAGGTGAGAGACCAAGAAGGCAGGACACTAAAGACCAATTTGGCAAGTTGATAAGGCTGAGTTAGACCATGAAAAAAAAGGGATTTTCCCAAATTTCCAAGGGGCAAGCAATATATAAGTTATGAAGAATTTGAGACCAAGATGATGCATGAATAGGTCTTAAGGGTCGAAGGGCACCATGATTGCCCAAGAATGATCAAGCTGATGGAGGCATTAGAAGGTAAATGGTACGTGGATTGACATCCCAAGTTCCCACAGTACCACCAACTACCATCATTGACAAGAGAAGGGAAGCATGGTCCAAAGCTAGCCAAGGTTGGTTCTGGTAAGGCCAGAGGTTGAGCTTTTACCACTATGGTAACACCTAGAAACGAAAAATTCACTAAGAAGGGCCACCAGAATGTTAGTTGGTCTTCGGTGCTTTTCCTTATGTTTGGACCTCGTAGGCAAAAAAAAGATGGTGGAAGACATAAAGGTCAACTATCGCTGGAGGACTAGCTTAGGGTTCCTACTGGCAAATGGATAGTGAAAGAGGGTTCTGCATATAGCTGGTTCTTGAGCCTAACGGCTTTGGAGAGTAGGAAATATGGGTCAGAAAGTCCACTCCACTAAGGGCAGTGAACAAGTCATAACTAAATTGTCTAGAGACATTGTATTTCCACCACAAGTCAAAGAGTCAGGCAAATTCAAACAAGGCCTTGAAGGGGACAACATAAAGGGGATGATGGTTCATCAAAAAGTAATGGGAGACATCCCGAATTCAGGGGAGAATCGGTCAAAGTAGGTCTATTGGTAAGGTCAGTGTTTAGCGTGGTAGTGAAAGGGAATGGGATATGCTAAACCAAGCCAAATTGGCGTGAAAATTGATGAGGCAAGTATTGCTCCAGGCCGCAATGTGCATTACAGGTAGAAAAAGGTCCAATGTCATAATAGAGATCTCTGGGATAAGCATAGGAATACCAAGCTTCATAATGTTGAATGCCTAGTTCAGGGGTTGCTTCTCCAGGAGTGTAAAGGAACTATTTAAGTCACACCACATCCCTAGAGACCTATTTAATATCCCAAAGATGGAAGTATAACTTGACTTGTGACAATATTTGTGCCTGTAATTTAGGAATGCATTTAAACCAATAATACCAACTAATGATCTCATAAAAGAGATAAATTATACTTTGGCAGAGAGCACAACTATGTGGCTTAAATCAAAACAAAACATTAGGGAATTCATGTCTTACATCAACAAGGAAACAAACACTCATGTACAAAATATACGCAACCAGTTTCCTTAACCTCCCATCTCGATTGTGCTAGTGTTGTAGTGGAGTCAACTTTAAATTTAAGCTTCTTGAAAACATATTTTCTTGAGTATATTGTGCATTATAATAAATAAAAATATTAAAAATTTGAATCAAATAGCATTTCACCAAAATATGCTCACAATCTGAGGAGAACGACAAAATCGAAGTATTTTCAACTCACTTTGAAATCTCATAATCACTACCAAAATAACATAATAAATAATCCACGTGTGCTATGAGTCAATAACAACATTTAAGCAATGTTAGACTATCTATGACATTTAAGCAATATCAAGCTATCTACAATATTTAAGCAACGACAACTGCACAGTATCCAAATCAACAACATATAAGTCATGTCAAGTTATATAACAACTTTAACATAGTGGATGCTACTCAAATAACAAGATTTTCAACAAACCACAAGTTTTTCAATAAATCACAAACTTTTCAACAAAACATATTTGATTTATTATTTGCTCAACTCAACATCAATCAAGTCATCAAAAAATCATTTCACAGAGTAAAAATAACTCATATTAGTCATGTACTTTTATTTCCTATTCTTATGAAGCATTACTCTTCACATGTTACAGCCAACCAACACACAACTCTGCTTTATGCTTGATTCCTAGGTAGAACCGATGTAGTAGCCTCCAACCATAACAATTTGCATATTCAAAAATGCAAATAAGTATCAACTCAAAAATAACTTAATTTATGCAAATGAATGCATATGAATATGCTTCGTGATGTTTCATATTCACCATAACTTAACTTCAGTACCAAAGTCTGAAGGCCAACTACATCACCCAGACGTTTACGAACTCAATGAGTACCCTCTATAGCCTTGAACTGACATGTAAACTCTTTTGTTACTCGACCTGTGTACGCTTAGGTTTAATTTAAAAGGATTCTAATATTTCATTTCATACAGTCAAATCATTCGTTTCGAACAATTGTGCATTACTACACTCAAAACCTCAATCTAGGTCCATAATTCCAAATTCGAGTTCAAATACCCAATCATGTAATTTTAAAATATGCTAACAGTTAATAATAATGTAATACATGATTTAAAAATGAATTTTAAATGCTTTATCTGATACGAAATTGAAAATCCTATCATGTGTTGCTTTTCTATCGGAAACAGTCAAAAAATAAAATGATGTTATTTTTCAATGAAATTGCATACACATACTCAATTAACCTCTAATAATGATTATAACATTTTTTTGGTGAAAAATACCCAAAAACTAGGTCAAATTACCCCTAGAGGGCAAAATATACATTTTATACCACATATTGATCCACGTATCGGATTGACCTCAAATTTTATCAGGACCTCCGCATAGGTGTTACAAAACTTTTGTCCCTGACAAGAGGTCCATCGAACATTGGACGTACCCTCACACGGCGTTGGGGTGTCCAGCGGTCTCTTGGTCCATTTTCATATTCTTCCTCTTGTTTTTTACCAATTCTAATTTTTTATGTTTTTGGTTAACTTTGAGCATCCTTTTCTTGCGCATTTCTTCACATTTTTACATAATTCAAAATCCTTAATTATACTTATCCACAACTATTTTGACATCAATTGTTGGTTTACATCAATGCTCCTTCCACTTTTCCTAAAAGTGAGTCAAATTAGGCTCAAGAGTCATAAAAACAGGCTGATTCTAACCTAATTTTTAGGCAACAAAACAACTTTGGATGCCCATAACCACATCGCTTCTCAATATTTTTCAATCATTCAAGATCTTAAATTGATCTCCTACAAACCTACTTTTAAACCATAAAAACTAAACCCTTCAAAGTTCCTTCAAACTCCATGAAACTGTGGTCAAATTTATCTCAAAATTTGATTTTCAAAATAAGGTCAGACCTGCAACTGTCCATTTAACCCCCTAAAAACCTCTAAATCCAATTCCGAGGTCGAAAATGGATTCCCTATGTCCAAATTAACTAGGAATAAGACCCCTTTCAAAGCTTAAAAAAATAATTAAAAGAGATCAAATTTCAAGTTAAACTCAAACCCTAGTTACTTATCCCATCACCACAGACCACGACCGACATTCTCACCACAACCAAACACTTCCAAATCTATCCAAGAATACAACCCAAGTGATTAGTTATAAAGAAAAAAAAGTGAGATGTATAACCTGTTTGAAAAATCGAAACATATCTACTCCTTCAAACTCAAATTTGAGCATATACACTAAATCAACTCAAATCTAAGCTTACTAGTGAATTCCTCTCATCAAAAGGAAGAGTTTGATATTTATCTTGACCCTCGAATCAAGCCCTAGATCAAACCCAAAAAAAATCACTTTTTTTCTCTGTCTCCTCTCTCACTTTTTGTCTCTTGTTTTGCTCACTATAAACAATTCTAACTTATTTAGAGTTGTGGCTAAATACTTCAGATCCTTCTCAAGGTTTCTAGAGGCATAAAGAAGGATGGGGAAGACTCAACTGATGCCAGGTAGAATCTTGGAAAAAATTCTATCCAATGGCGTTTTCCATTAAATCTGAAAATTAATTTTAAATATATATTTATGTACTATGCATGCATGCTTGGGTTTCACAATTCAAGTCTTCAATTTCAGGGAAAAAGGCATCCAAATAGGGCATGTTTTGGTCTACGTGAAGAAGAAATTGAATCAATCAAAGAAGGTTTGTTCCATGCATTGGGCCATGGCGTAAAACCGGTTGTAACAAACATCAGGGTCAAAAACGAGAGCGATAGAGAGCCTTGGGAAGTAGGCATGAAGCCATAGTTAGAGAACCTAGAGAGGGCCTACGACTTTGTGCTTGTCAGAGGCAATGGTATCAGACATCCCTTGATAAAGGTGGGTGAGCATAGTAGAAGTCGGGGCATATAACACTCCCATGACCAAGTTGACGACCAACATGATGAATTACTTGGTAAACTTGAAGGATGAAGAATAGAAGAAGAAGTGGTTGAGCTAAAAAAAGAAAGACAGAGATGTGCTTATAATTCATGATCGTAGAATCAGTCTGGCCACGATAGGGTGTGATTCGATGAGAGTAAGCCAAGATTAGTTTCCCTTGGGAATCAATGCGTAGGTGATAAGCCTTGTTCGCATAAGAAATCAAAGCATTTATGTTGGCACCGAAAATAGGAAGGCCAAGGAGAGCAAATTTGTGAGACTCGATCATGCATAAGATTGCATTTCATAAATATTGTGGGTCAAAGTGTAATTTGCTAATATTTTTGTGGAGTTAAAATTATGAAAATTAAATCTTGAATAGTTGGATATACTTCAAATTAAAGAATTTAAATGTTGAATTACAATGAGATAGAGAGTATGAATGGGTTTTGTTAAAGTGTCGGTACATTTGGGTATTGAATGTTGGAATAAGTGAAACAAGGGGGAAGGTTAGCGTTATTAGGGGGACATTAGTGTAATTAAGGGATTGGATGAGTCATTAAGAGGACATGTGTTTCTTTTTTTCTATTACTTAGATGATGTATATATATATATACATGTGTTATATATATATGTATATGTGTGAGTGTGTGGGTATGAGTCGGTTGTTGAGAGTGAGGGGAAGGAAAGAAAAAACATAAGAAGAGAGAGAAAGTGTATATGTGAAGGCCAAAGTAATCCAACAAGAAGAAGGGAAAAGGAGCGAAAGATAATGGAATTCAAAAACATGGAGAGAGAGAAGAAGTTCTCCGGCGAAGGTTTCGAAATCGATGAAGAATGAAACCCTTCTACTTTGGATTTGTAAATTTGGAACAAGATTTTTGAAGAATTGGAAGAGAGTAATTCTTGTTGGTAAGGAATTTTGTTAAAAATAATTTGTGTTTGATTATTTAAAAGCATAGAAAAAAGAGTTGGGTTTTGGGTTATGAGTTTTGGTTGCGAGGGATGGTTTGGATTTCAGTTTTGATTTTGATATGGGCATGTTATTAGTGTAGATTTTCATGGGAAAATATGTTTAGGATTGATGGTAGGTGTTTAGGAATTGTGGGGTTGAAAGAGAAGAAAGAAGATGCAAGAAAAATAGGGTTATGTAAGACTTTTATCGGTAGAAAGTGAAAACCTACCTGTAGGGCGATATTTCGACAAGCCTTTTACTGGTAGGAAGGGGTGACCTACCAGCAGAAAAACATTTTGTAAGGTGTTCTACCGGTAGGAAGCAAAGACCTACCGATAGAACACGACTCTGTCAGACTTCTGCTGGTAGATAGTGGTGACCTCCCGTTAGAATAACATTCTGTGAGATGTTCTATTGGTAGGACTTCTATGGTCTATTGGTAGAAACATAACTTCTCACCTTTTTTGTCATACTTGCTATACTTCATTATCCACTCAACCTCCAACCTTCCTTAAACATTTTAATGGGTCTGAATCAATTATAATTGAAGAGTTCAATATATTGTGGTAAATGAAAAGAGATGTTTGGGATAAGCTCGATTAATCACCCATGTATTTGAAGTGTAATATCATATATTTGTAAATGATATTTATGTTGTCTGTGACAATATATGTTAGGTGCAAAGACGACGATGCTAGCGTCGATTTCATATAAAGCCACATAAGGGATTGAAATTGATTTGGAATTTAACCTGAGATGAGTGTGTTTTTTCACGTGACAGGCAATACCTAAAATATACATATATGTTATTTATGTATGAGCATGATTCTTATTGATCTAAAAATAGTATATGGCTCTAAAGAAGTGAATTTAGTCACTATGAAAATTACCAATCATTGGTGTGACACCCCAAAACCGGGGGTCCTTTTGTTAACCGTTGACAACCCATCAACCCATGGAAATACACGTGGATGTCGCCTAACTCGACACCATGTCGATAACATCCATTTAACCGGGATTTTAACCCACACGTGTAATCCATGTGCAATTTACCATTTGAACCAACCGTGGTCTAACTTACCTTAATTTATACTTATTTATAGTCTATTTACACCATTTAACTAAAAGGTTTCATAGCCCAAATGCATGACAAAACAATTTCAAAATTTTAGATTTTTGGAAGAGCTACCGGTAGGTGTTTATGGACCTGCTGATAGTTCGGGTCCACTGAAAAAGTACTACCTGTTGACTACTGGTAGATGTTACCTACTGGATCATAACTATCTGTTGACTACTGGTAGTTCGTGCCCAGAAGACAAAGTTCTACCTGTTAACTACCAGTAGGTTCAACCTAGATTTGCCTACTTCACTTGTTTTTCATTTTCAATTCATTCCAAACCCTTCTAAAACCAACCCCAACTTACACAACATGTATTATACACATAATACTTGATCCATACAAGTTTCATTACAATCTTTCACATGAATTTGCATGTCAAAAATTAAGTTTCATAAATATTTGACAAAACTCAAAATAAGGCCACAAGTCGACCCCCTTCACCCTTGATGCTCTACATGGGAGCCATCCGTCGGTGCAAACCTCTCACCTTAAATGTGTTCTTGTATAGGGTGAGCCATGCTTAGTAGAATATTTCCTACAGAGGCTACTCCCCACCTAGATGCACATGAAATGCACACATGTAACATTCAACAATTCTCAACAACTACAATCAAGTATATGCGACCAAATGATGAAATCCATTATGATATGCCATGCAATGAGGTGAGACTCATTCATGCATTCAATCCGATCCCTTCCTGGCTCCTCAATACATGCAAGTGTCAACGTGTGTGAACCCGCCATCCATATTACACATCGACCGACATTTACAATCTAGGGTCTTTCTTGGGGGTGAATATTCAAGGACTTACACCAACGACACGCAACCGATACGAAATTCATGGACTTCAACCAACGGCTTCACGTACACCGACACACTTTATGGACTCTTATACCAACGGAGTGCATATGCAATCACTGGGCCTCTCACCTGAGGGATCTTTTAGTCCTTTCTTGCTAACCCTAACTCAACTTTTCATACAATTATGCGACTCCACGGGATTCTCAATCCCCTTCTCCCCAGTCCATTTATCAAATATCAAGAGTGACATTTGATTAACGATGCACTCTCACACCCACTCCCATGACTTATGCCCATGAATGTGATGTCAATATCATACTCAACATGCAATGGAAGCCAAATGAGCAACATTAACCACATGTTCATTATGTAATGTATGTCATACTAACAATCTCAACATGTTTCAACATGCTCATGGTAAATTATATTATAAACATATAGATATCATACTTTGTCATAATGTCAATATATCAAAACATGTATATATTCACAATTCCCTTAATACAATATCCAAGCATGCTACACATAACTATGCAAAACATACTTAATTTTTCATATGCATTTAGTCAAACACCTTAAGGGCATCCAAGTCATGTAATCACACAACATAGCCCACATAGCATCAAACATCAAGGAATTACCTAAGGAACTCCCATGCACCAAATTCAATTAAGAATTTAGTTTAAGTCATTTCTAGACTCATTTCTCAATTCTATAACTCTCTATACATATATATAGGTCCACATACATATAGATATACAACAACCCTTGTCCTACAGACATCATAGAGTTAGAATAAGCCAAAGTAAGAGGAACCCTACCTCAATAGAAGTGTAGAAAACTTCTAGAACACCAAACAAGCCCAAAGCCTTGAATTTCTCAAAAATCACCTCTTTGGATCTTCGGTGAAATTCCTTATTTTTGGTGTGGTTGCCTATCCCTCGTCGCGTAGAAGAACTTTAGTTCTTGGCTCGACGGATTCCGACCGACGGAACTCCGAAAATCAAAGAAGAAAGGTAGGAAAATTTGATTTTTCCTCTTCTCTCTCTTTTCTCTCTTCAACAGGTGAGACCAGCTGATGATGGGGGATATTTTGTGCTAAAGTTGTGATTTCTATCCCTATTTATAATTTTTGATACTCAGCCCACATCGTGCTCACGTGTCCCTCACTTATCCAAGTTCGTTTTCGCCCCGAAACGATTTATTGGTCTCGGTTTAAATTCAAATTAATTCTGTTTGAACTTTTATCCAATAATAAAGAATTTTTATATTTTTTATTTTTTAGGACCTTTGTGAAGCCATCTGCCACCCAGTCGCTTCGAACGACATGCAAAATTCGACTATCTCGGAATTTAACGAAATTAGACAGAGTGACTAGATTTCGCGACACAAATCCAACGGTGAAGTCCATTGTATCATATGAGCTTCAAAGAATACGTATTTGTACTCTACATTATAATGGTAAAATTATTATTTTGCCCTTTGACCCAAAAAAATATTTTAAAATTTACCTCGGGTTTTCACAACTGGTATCAAGTATGTGGTGTGTTAGGGTTTGTCAAAGATTAAGTGAAGGCTTAAAGCCTTATTGATGTGTGAAGATCCTATTGGCTAAAATAGCCAATGAAGGGCAAATGTTTGGCCTTAGTGACAATGGTGTGGCCTTGGTGGCGCTATTGTGCCTTAGTGGCAAATTGTGCCTAGATGACAGACATAATCTTAATGGCTAAGCTGTGGCTTTAGTGGTGAATATGTGTGAATACGTGAAAGTTATGTGTGTGATGGTTTGTCAATGTTATCGATTGATACATATACATTAAAATGCTAGTGCGTGAAGTATGTTTTTCTTATTATTTGTAAAATGAAAATGTTTATTCATTGAGCGTGTTGTACTTGCCACCAATGTTTGTGGTTTTCAGGGAGCTAGGAGAAGAATGAAGTCCATTGTTAAGTCCTAAAGAGTAAAGGAATTTAAATTTGGGACGTGATGTCATATTTCATAAATGTTTAGACATGTAAATTTGTACAACTATTCGATGTCAAGTTAAAGTATTTTGATAAAAGGTTAAGTATGGTTTTTATGTAAGTGTTTGAATTTAACTTTGTGCATATAGGCAATGCAAGTATGTGATTATGTTGGTCAATATTGTGTTATTGAATATTTAATATTGTGACGCCCCAAAATCCGGGGGTTCGTTGATCACCTATCAACTCGCGGAATATCTGTGGATATCGTGTAACTCGATATCACGCTGTTGTGTCCCATTTACCGGGATCCATAATTTAACAAAATCGGGCAGAGTCTCCTTTGTAGGGGGAGATCCACCCAAAACCCCACTTGTACAATATATATGACCCATCCGAGGCCCAATATAACACAATGACCGCACCGG
Source organism: Ilex asprella (assembly GCA_023539305.1). Classification (NCBI taxonomy): domain Eukaryota; kingdom Viridiplantae; phylum Streptophyta; class Magnoliopsida; order Aquifoliales; family Aquifoliaceae; genus Ilex; species Ilex asprella. The sequence continues at coordinate 32,879,934 of CM042186.1, read as the reverse complement.
GTCCATTTATGAGTAAAAATTGGCCACACTGGGTCCATTTATTCATATTAATATAAAAACATGCTAGGTTATATTAAAATAGTCCATATGAGTTCAATTACAACTCTCTTACATAAAATTACATGTCAAAACTAGTTTGCTCTCAAAGTTTTACAAAATGAGTTATAAAAGCCACAAGTCGGCTTTCTTCACCCTTGCAGCCCTGAATGAGAGCCGTCCACTGGCGTATATCCTACACCTGAAATGTTTTCCCGTATAGGGTGAGCCACGCCTAGTAGAGTAATTCCTACAGATGTTATTCCCCACCTAAGTGCACGTGCAATGTTCACATCCAACAATTCATATTCACATTAATATTTCAAGTAAGAATATGTAATTCTAGGTTGGAATTCTACCATGCCATGCTATGAAATGAGATGAAACTCACTCATACATCATAACCCAAATCTTAACGAACTTCTACCACACAATGCAATGCCAATGTGCAATACAATCCATCATTGATGAATTACATCCAATGATCACTTTCAAATAAAAGTCATGTGTTTATAAACCAAAACTTGTTGGATGTTATACCTCGAATGATCATTTCATAAACAAAACTATGTGTCTTTATGGGTAGTGGATTTTGGAATCACACCGCCGGCTCTGCAAGCCTATCTATACTTTTTGGATTTTCACCGTCGGAGTGTATGAACCAGTAACCGGATTTTTCACCCGAGGGAGTGTCTAGCCTTTCTTGCAATACTCAACAAAAGTTTTTCATGTCATGCGACGGTGCGACTTTGTTGAACCTTGGTCCAATGGTACCGAGTCCACTTATCAATCACCAAATGTGGTGTTTGCTTTCAACCATGCACTCACACCCATGAAATACGATGTCCCCATGCACATGCAATATAACATACCATTGCATGTCAATGTCATGTCTCATATGTAATGAATGTCACATGGACAACTTAAATCACACATTTCATCATGTATTATGGACAATCATATCATATGCATATAACCTCCAAACACTCATCCCAATGCCAACATATTAATGCACATATATCAACATTTTACCTAACAACAACAACTAGGCATGTGATTACATAATCAAGCAATAACACCCTTAATCCTCAAGGCATAATGTAAACATATAATATGCCCACAAAACAGCCCACTAATAGCCCCTAAACAAGCCACATAACGTCATCAAAACAAGCCACAAAACAGCCCCTAAACAAGTCATAAAATAGTCCCTAAACAAGCCATAACACAGCCGCTAGACAAGCCATAAAACAGCCCTTAAACAAGCCATAAAACAACCCACAATTTCAACCTAAAATAGTCCCTAAAATAGTCCACAATTTTAACCCAAAATAACCACAATTTCAGCCCCTAAACAACCACAAAACAGTCCCTAAACAGCCACATAACATCCCCTTAAATAAGCCAAAATGGTAAGAATAAAATCAAAGTAGGAAGAACCCTTCCTCACTTGAAGTGTGGAGAACTTCAAGAACACCTTCCAAGTCCAAAACCTTGATTTTTTCAAAATCTTGTCTTTGAAACTTTGGTGAAATATTTTGTTCTTGGTACGTATACGTAGCCCTTGTCAAGGAGAAGAACTTTAACTCTTGGTTCGCCAGGAATCGGAGAAGAAAGCTTGAAGATCTATGTTTTTCTTTTCTTTTCTCTCTTCTCACACGCGAATCAGCTGAAATGGGGAAGAAAAATATATGATTTTCAAATATTTAGCCCTATTTATAATTTTAAAGACTTGACCCGAGTCGTGCCACGTGTTCCCCACTTATCCGGGTTCGTTTTCACTCCGAAACGATTTGTTTCATCTCGATTTGAGTTCAAATTAATTATATTAAATTTTTTATCCAATTTTAAAAAAAAATTATTTGTAGGGACCTTTGTGAGGTCAATCGCCACCCAGTCACCTCGAACGATGTGCAAAATTTTGACAATCTCATAATTCGACAAAATTCGTCTAGGTGACTAAAATTCGCAATATGAATCGAACGGCGAAGTCCATTGTGTCATACGAGCTCTAGGGAGTACGTATTTTAATTTCGCATTATAATGACAAAATGACCATTTTGCCATTTTTCAGAAAAATTTAAAATGTTTCTCGGGTTTTACAAATATCTATATAGTGTGATAGGTTATTGTTTAGTAAATGGGGTTCACTACCTAGAATAGACTGTATGTGTATTTTATGTGGGGAAAGCTATGGCAAAATGGTATCAGAGTGTAGACTTATAAGGTTCTGTAGACACATGAGTCTAGGTCAACAGTGGAAGGTCTAAGATGTCGAGATGAGTTAAATTTGCATAAGTTAGCATTGTATATATATATATATATATATATATATATATATATATATATATGCTCAGGCATGTTCATTGTAGTTTTACAACTAAGAGATAATGGATCCTCAGTGGATCAAGAACCCATTGAGGGAGAGGGATCTCATGCTGCTACTATGGTTAAGGGAAGTGGGAAACAACAACAAGAAGGTAAGGAAAAGGTGCAGAATCTGCCAGATATGGTACCGAGAGTGTTTGTAATGGTGGCCTAAATAGCTGTAACGACAAATCAGTTGGTGGAATTGCAAATAGAGATACGGGCAACAGTACAGGCGACATAACTCTATGCCACATGCAGAGCCACGTGGTACCATGCATGAGAGGTTTTTGAAATTAAATCCTCCAGCATTTGTGGGAACAATTAGCCCTCTATAAGCTAAGGACTGGTTAAAATAGATGGAATCTATCTTTGAGGTAATAGGGGCTAATGGTGAACAACAAGTTATTTTTGCAACTTTTATGCTTACAGAAGAGGCTAGAAAGCAGTTGTTAATTGCTCTAGTTGCTAGTGAGGATGCTCAAGCACAAAGAAAGGTTATTTGGGATCAATTTGTAAGAGAAGTTGATGCCAAGTCTAGAGTCATATCATTATGAACAAGAACAAGTTTTTATGACATTAACTCAAGGGAAGATGTCAGTGTCAGAGTATGAAAAGTGGTTGACTACTGTTTGCTATAACTTTTATTTAGATAGATGAAGCAAGATGCAAGAAATTTTAGTGGGGGTTAGACTACCCAATTCGAAACCGTTTGTCAGTTTTTTAGTTAAGAAGTTCTTTAATTTTGGTGAATAAAGATTTAGTGATTGAGAGAGATGTTAGAGAGTCAGTTAAACAACGTGAACAATTTAAGAAGAGAAGGTTTGATAGTACATCAGCTATGGGATTCCATTCTATGGGACAAACATCAGGGTCAAAAAAGTAGGGGTAACTAGTTTCCCAAGGTAGAGGTGCAACGTATGGTAGAGTAGTGGCTAGCTCACGAAATCAACGTTTTTTAAGATTCTCTACGAGACTGCCAAGTAGAGGAACAACTAGTAGTCGAGCAGTAGGAGTGATGTATTATAAATGTAAAGTGGAAGGACATATAGCTCGGGATTGTGGGATCATGTTGTTGAGTAAGGGGCAATGATGTTATGGTTGTGGGTGTGATGCCCCAAACATCCGGGATCCTTTAACAACCGTTGACCATCCGTCAGCCCGCGGAAACACCAGTGGATGTCACTTGACCCGACACCACGTCGATAACCGTTCCCGTAATCGGGGTTTTTGCCCACAATTGTGATATGTGTTCCTTTAATCATTTAAACCCAACCAAGGTCCAACGTGCCTCAAAATATCTCATTTATAGTCCATTCACCCCCTTTAACTAAAAGGTTACATAGCCTAAAGACACGGCAAAACAATTTCAAAGTTTTAGATTTTTGGAAGAGCAACCGGTAGATGTTTATGGACCTACCGGTAGTTCGGGTCCGCTAGACCATGAGCTACCGGTTGACTACCAGTAGTTGTTACCTGCTGGACCCTGAGCTACTAGTTGACTACCGGTAGTCATTGCTTGCTGGACCTTGAACTACCAGTAGTTCGGGGCCGAAAGGCAAAATTTTACCTGTTAACTACTGGTAGTTCCTACTGGTAGGTTCAGCCCATATTTGCTTACTTCACCTGTTTTTCATCCCCAATTCATTTCAAACCTTTCTAAAACCAATCCAACCCTTACAGAACATGTATTTGGGCATCCAACATGGTTTATACAAGATCTATTACAACATTCACATGCGATTTCATTTAACTACCTGCCAAACTAAACATTCATCGTAATTTTACAAATTACTCAAAATAAGCCACATTCTGGATTCTTCATCCATGAGACTCAAAATGAGAACCATCCACCTGCGTAAACCCCGTACCTGAAATATTTTTCCATAAAGGGTAAGCCACGCTCAATAGAGTATTTCCTAAATAGGCTACTCCCCAACCCAAATACACATGAAATACTCATATGCAACTAATTCACTATTCATACATTCTAAGCATGAATATGCTATCAATGTTGAAAATTTACAATGCAATGCTATGGAATGAGATGAGACTCACTCTCACTACCCAACTCATGCCCTTCCCGGCTCTTCGACACATGCAATTTTAATGTGAATTTGTCTGTCATCCATGATCTTGAGTCCTTCTCGACTCTCTAACACATGTAATTTTCCATGTGTATGATTTGGTCATTTGTGTTATACATCAAATGACATTTACCAATCTGGGGTCTTTTATGGGGTGAGTATTTATGGACTTCCACCAACGGTCCCACGTGCATCGACACACTTTATGGACTAATACCAACGGAAGTGCGTATCCAAATTACCAGGTCTTGCACCCGAGGGATCTTCTAGCCCTTCTTGCTAACCCCAACCCTCAACACCATGCAAATCATGCGACTCGGCCAAGTCATCAACCTAGCTTACTCGAGTCCACTTGTCATCCACCAAGTGTGGTGTTGACTATATCATGCACACACACGCCCACTCAATCACGATATTTTCGTGCATATGCAATGCAATGTCTCATTGCAACCACAATATGATGTCCAATATGCTATGTGTGCCATATGAATTATTTCAAACTCAATTCACACAATCCATGACAAATTCTATCAAAAACATATAATTCTCATGACTCACAATGTCAATAAACCAATATGCATTTATCAACATTTTATCCAAAACTCAAGTCCAAGCATGTCATCTCATATTAAGCAACAACACTCTTCCAAATCATGGCATAATGTACACACATAACATGCCCACAATTCACATAATTCAAGATTCATATTAAACAATTTTCACATACCCATTTCAAGATAAAATATATTCTACCTAATTTCAATACCCATTTCATCAAAATCACTTCTATAGGCAAGTCATATATATCTATATTAACCTACTCATTTCAATATAGCATTCAAAGTTGTGAATAGACCTAAGTAGGAGAAACTCATACCTCTTGAAGCGTAAGGAACGACCGTAGAAAGCTCCACGAACCCGCTTCTAATCCAAATGCCTCCCTTCCAAAAATCCCGTTATTTGATCTTCGGTGAAAATCCTTCTTTTTGGTATGGGAGCGTAGCCCTTAATGAGGAGAACAACTTTCCCTCTTGGCCCAAACGGATCCGAGCACTGTAGCTCCATTGATCGTGGAGAGAAGGTGGAGTTTTTCTCTCTTTTCCCTCTCTTCTCTCTCCCTCTTTCTATCGGCTGAGAAATGCTGAACAAGTGAGAAAAAATTATATTTTTCCCCTATTTATATTTTTAGAATACTTGGCCCACAATTGACCACACGTCTCTTTTAATTTTGGGTCTGTTTTCTTTTCGAAACGATTAAATTTCGCCCCGATTCAAGTTTAAAATATCTTTACTTTAAAATTTTCTCGATTATTTCCCAAAATTCATAATTTTATTAAATTTTTCGTATTTTAGTCTTCCAGGGTCCGACTGACTCGTAAAACGAGCAAAAATTCGACTATCTCAGAATTCGATAAAATTTGACATGGTAACTACATTTTGCGAGAAAAATCCAACAGTGAGGTCCGTTTCATCATCCGAGCTCTAGAAAATTTTAGGTTTACAACCCAAACCATGGTGATAATTTACTGTTTTGTCATTTATTCATAAAAGTTTAAATTTACCCGGGTTTTTACAGTGGGGTTGTGGGCAATTAGGTCATGTGTTGTAGGATTATTTGAGTGAGTTAATCGAAACATTATCGGTGGGCAGTGTGACTCTGGGTGGTAGAGGTTCACAGATGAGTATATAGAAAAGATGAAGGGGATCTATTAGTACTTCAAAATCTCAAGAACAAGTATTTGCTGTAACACAACAAGAAGTTTGTGCTTCTCCAAATGTAGTAACATATATGATTTCTATTTTGGGTAAGAATGCACGCATTCTCATTTACCCCGAATCCACATATTCATTTGTTACATATGCATTTAGCATGCATTGGAGTCAACCCTCCACTTCATTAGCGCATTGTTTGGTTATTTGCATGCTAGTGGGTGATGTAGTGTATACAAGTAGTGTTTTTATAGGAATCGTGTGGTAGATTTGGGTACACGAGAGTTATTGGTGGATCTAATTCCTTTATATATTCAAGATTTTGATGTGATACTAAGAATGAATCAGTTATTCACTTATCATGCATCGGTAGACTATTTTAGAAAAGAGGTTGTTTTTCTACTACTAGGTGAATTGGAGTTTAAATTTCAAGGTGATTGGAAGTGACACCTAACTTCTTAATTCTACAATTAAAGCTCGAAGATTACTTAGGAAGGGTTGTAAAGGTTATTTGGCATCTATGAGAGAGAATAATAAAGCTGAAGTAAAATTATGTGATTTGTGAGTTTCTAGATGTATTTCCAAGAGAGTTACCAGAATTGCTGCTAGAGAGAAAGGTGGAGTTTGTTATTGAGTATGAGACTGTGACAACACCTATATCTATTACTTCGTATTGAATGGCACCAGTTAAGCTGAGGGAATTTAAATAACAGTTACAAGATCTGCTAAATTGAGGGTTTATTCAACCTAGTGTGTCTCCCTCGAGTGTTCTAGTTTTATTTGTTAAAAAAAAACATGGAACAATGCGAATGTGTATTGATTATCAACAACTTAATAAAGTGACAGTTTGAAACAGATATCCCTTATCTCTAATTGATGATTTATTTGATCAATTGTAAAGAGCAAGTGTTTATTCTAAGATTGACATGAGATCTGGATACCATCAGCTAAGGGTGAGATTTAGTGGTGTGCCAAAGATAACTTTTCACACTAGATATAAACATTATGAGTTTTTGGTCACCCTTTGGTTTGACAAATGCTCTAATTGCTTTCATGGATCTTATGAATAGAGTATTCTAACCATATTTGAATTCTTTTTTAATTGTCTTTGTAGAAGATATTTTGGTGTATTCTCATAGTGAGGAGGAGCATGTACAACATTTGAAGATTGTTTTGCAAACTTTACAAGAAAAATAGTTGTATACCAAATTTAGTAAATGTGAGATTTGGATGAACAATGTAGTATTTCTTGGGCATGTAATTTCTAGAGATGACATTTAGGTGGATTCTTAGAAAGTGGAAGCTGTAGTGAAATGGGAACAACTAGGAAATGTATTTGAGATTAGAAGTTGATTGATTGAAAACGCGGTCGTTCCCTACCTCTCAACACCACCCTCAAATGTGTATGGCTTATGTGTGAAGGGAGTGTCACTCTTCCTCGGGATGATATAAGAGATAGGGAACAACGGAATGTGAATGGTGGAAAATGGATGAACAAAATATATGTGAAATGAAAAGTGGAATGTAAAGTGTGCACAAAAGCGCTCCCCAATCGCAAGGAGTCTTCGTGGTCGGTGTTTTACTTGGAAGAGTATTCCAAGGTCGTCTCCTCAGGAAAGGAAAGGGAGTTTTGTGAAAGTGATTTTGCAAAAGTGAAAAGAAAGTGTAAAATATTTTGTTTGAGTTTTGTGTTTGGTTTGTAAATGAAAATGCAAGAAAACAAGTGTTGACTAATCCAAAGGATTCATTCCAATGGGAATACCAAATCAACTCAAAGCCTTCCTCCGATTGAGCATGAATGAACGATTGATTCGGGGGAAGCTAGGGACGAGATTGGTGAGTATCTAAGCATAACCCGTGACTAGGCCTACGGGATATCAAAGGCTCACCAACTCCTCCACTCTCAATCCCGTCAAACCGAACCATTTGACTCAAAAGGGAGGAATGAAGAAAAGTTGAAATGGAATCCCCAAGAGGAGGTCTTCCCTTGGATTAATCAACTTAAATCCTAACTACTCATATTAAAAGCAAGACATTCATAATGTAAAGAGACAAGGATGAAATGGAGATTAAAACTTAACTACATGCAAGAAATCTTAAACTAGGAAGAGAAATCAACAATACCCATTTTAAACTAAGAAATGAAGAACTTGAAAGCATAAATGGTGAAATCTAAGTTACACAACTAAACTTGAAATAGACTTGAAGTAAATGACATTAAGGTAATAAAATGAAGATTACAAGAGTATGAAAGCTTACTACAACAATAGCAAGTGAAATGGGAGAAGAAAATGCAAACAAAATTTACTCTTCATCATCTTCAACCTTGGAACTCTCTCTTTATATCTACTCCTAAGCTTAGGTAGCCAACTCCCTCTTATGCTGAATAATGTTGTATATATGGAGTGTGTATTGCTGGAGAGCCTTGACTTTCGTCCATAAGGGTCCCCAAGGTGTAAGAGCAGGCCTTCCCCTTAATGGAAGGTGATTTTGATGGGTCACACAGGCTAGGAGTAGCTTAGCCTGCAACCCACAAGTCAGCCCTCTTCTTTTCCATCCTCCATAAATGCTAAGCCTTCCAAGTCTTCTAAATGTGTAAGGGAGGCGTGCTCTTGTGTCAGGAAATGTTGGGGGCAAGTGGGAGAAGTGTAGGTGGGACCCCCAAGCCTCAAAGTTGAGTTATAGGCTGTTTTTCGGCCAGAAGGTTCGTGGTACCGGTACCATATGGTACCGGTACCAAGAGTACCGGTACTGTTTTTCTGCACTAGACCAACTTCGGTAAAAATGGTATAACTCTTGATCTAACCGTTGGATTGAGATGAAATTTTGACACAATATAGAAAACATCCAGATATACAACTTTTATGTTTTAAACTTTTTCTGATTCTGAGTAGATCATGGTAAAAATGGAGGACAACCGAGGAAGTGCTGCCCAGTGATGTGGCAGCTGGTGCCTTTGTTCCAAAACACCAATACCTCCTTGATTTCTTCACTTTTAAGCCTTCAATTCTTCATGTATTGTGTCCATGCCATTACCACACATCCAACATAGTTGCAAGGTCCTAAAATCCAACATTTAAGCTATCAAAACATGAAACATCGAGAATTCAACATTATTCATAAAATAGGCTAACACTAAGTAATTAAATGCAAAAGTTGAGTTATAATGAATGTAATGAGGCCATGAAATGTGCGATATTATGTGCTCATCAGAAGTTTCTTGGGATTATCTGGTTATTATTGAAGATTTATCTAAGGCTTTACAACTATTGCAATGCCATTGACTTGGTTGACAAGAAATGATCTAAAGTTTGAGTGGGATGAAAAATGTAATCACAGTTTTCAGGAGTTGAAGACTACATTAACCTTAGCTCCAATATTAATTATTACATCAGAAAGTAGTGTTTATGTAATTTATAGTGATGTTTCACACTAGTGGTTAGAATGTGTATTGATACAGCATGAAAAGGTAATTGTCTATACCTCTTGATAGTTGAGGATGCATGAATGCAATTATTTTATCCATGATTTGGAGTTAGTTCAGATTGTTTTTGCCTTAAAGTTATGGCAACATTATTTATATGGTGAGACTTGTGAAATTTATATAGACCACTAGATTTTGAAATACTTGTTCACTCAGAAAGAATTGAATCTAAGGTGGAGACAAGGGATGAAATTAATTAAGGACTATGACTACACCATTCATTATCATCTGGGAAAAGTTAATGCGATAGCGTACGCATTGAGTAATAAGTTATTAGGCTTATTAGCAATGTGCTAGAGTTGATACATTGGCTTATATGAGGTCTTTGGGGGTGGAGTTAGCTTCGACTGAAGTTGATACATTGATAGCTCAATTAAGATTAAGGCCGGTATTGTTAGATCGTATTTGGGAGGCACAAGTAAGCTTAAGATCCTCAATTAATGAAGATTGTGAAAGAAGTTAAGGAGGGTCTTCAAACGAGTTTTACATTATGGGAAAAATGGTATCCTTCTATTTGATACTCGTATGTGTGTACTTGATAATTCAATATTAAAGCAGGAAATTTTGGAAGAATCTTATAGTTTAGTTTATGCTATGCACCTTGGTAGCACTAAGATATATTGAGACTTAAGAGAATATTATTGGTGGACGAGAATGAAATAGGAAATTGCAAGGTTTGTAGCAAGATGTTTGGTGTGCCAACAAGTGAAGGTTGAGCATCAACGACCTGTAGGATTATTACAACCACTCCCTATTCCATAATGGAAATAGGATCACATTACAATGGATTTTGTAATAGGGAGTCCTTACACTTCGAAAGACCATGAATCTATTTGGGTGGTGGTTGATCGTTTAACAAAGTCTGAACATTTTCTTGCTGTTAAAACTATTTTTTCAGTCGATAAGTATGCAAAATTGTATGTGTATGAAATTGTTAGATTGCATGGGGCACCGATGTTTATTGTTGTTGATAGGGATCCGAGGTTTACCTCACGATTTTGGCCAAGCTTGCAACAAGCTTTGGATACTACTTTAAAGTTCAGTATGATCTTTTATCCTCAACACATGGTCAATTTGAACATGTTATTTAGGTTCTAGAGGATATGTTGAGGTCTTGCATAATGGAATTTAAGGGAAATTTGGGTGAACACTTGTCATTTATAGAATTCGCATATAATAATAGTTATCAAGCAAGTATTGACATGGTGTCACATATAGCTCCCCACTGAAGATTATATAGAACACTAGTGTGCTGGAGTGATGTAGGAGAAAGGAAAATATTGGGTCTTGAATTGGTGCAAGCAACTGCCAAAAAGATAAAAGTGATTCAAGAGCGATTGAAAATTGCTCAAATAGAAAAACTATGCATACAATTGAATAAGGGATTTGGAATTTGCCATGGGTGATCAGGTGTTCTTACGTGTGTCTCCAAGGAAGGGCGTTATGAGGTTTGAGAAGAAAGGTAAGTTTAGTCCAAGATATATTGGGCTGTTTAAGTTCATTGAACGAGTTGGAGTAGTGACTTATCATTTAACATTACCATCAGATCTTTCTCGACTACATGATTCGTTCCATGTGTCAATGTTGCAGAGATATATACCTAATCCTTCTCATGTGTTGACAATAGAACCTATTGAATAAGATCTGACATATAAAGAAGAACCAATTGAGATACTAGACTGGAAAGAACAAGTCTTACGTACAAAGACTATACCAATGGTTAAAGTTTTATGGCAAAGTCATGCAGCGGACGAGGCGAAATGAAGAGGTTTTCATGCAGTGGACGAGGCGACTTGGGAAAATGAAGAGGCTATGCGAGCAGGATACCCTAATTTGTTTCAACTTGGTAAGTAAAATTTTGAGGACGAAATTTCTTATAAGGGGAAGAGTTGTGAGATCCGATCATGTATAACATTTCATTTCATAAATATGGTGGGTCAAAGTGTAATTTGCTAATATTTGTGTAGAGTTAAAATTGTGAAAGTTAAATCTTGAGTAGTTGGATATGCTTTTAAATAAAGAATTTAATGTTGAATTACAATGAGATGGAAAGCATGAATGAGATTTTGCAAAGTGTTAGAACATTTGGGTGTTGAATGTTTTTTTTATCGCAATTTGGGTGTTGAATGTTGGAATAAGTGAAACAAAGGGAAGGTTAGTGTTATTAGGGAGACTTTAGTGTAATTAAGGGATTGGATAAGTCACTAAGAAGCCATGTATTTCTTTTGACCATTACTTCTATGATGTATATATATACGTGTTATATATGTGTGTGTGAATGTGTGAGCGTTTGTGGGTATGAGTCGGTTGCTGGAAATTTTCCATTAAGATTAATTTGATGATTTCTTCTTTTTTCATGGTTGGCTAATCTCTTTTACTGAGGTTAGGGGAAGTTTTAATATACTTAGGTATGTAAATTAGATCCTATATTCTTCATTTGAGGTTGATTTTATCAAAGCTTTCTCTCTATATAATCTCTTAAAATATGACGCTATATATGTGATAAATGCAAGAGATTCCCTATGAGTTGAATAGCTAGATGTACATGGTTGGGTTGAATTGTTGGAGTTTTCCTTTAGTTAATTGATTTTTAGTTTTTATGAATTTTTGTGTTTGATTGTTCAATTGCTTGATTTATCATAGACTTCAGACATGGTGAATACTTGTAATTGACAATTAGATGTTTAGATTCATTTAGATTAACACTTTGATTATACATTTGAGAATTTTCTAATTAATTATTGTCAAATTCTCCAATTGGGTTCACTTCCTAGTTGATTCCCGATTAAGATTGGAAACTAGGATCAATTTGCAATCAAAGTGTTGTTGAAATAGTACCAAATGCCTTAGTATTTTTCCCAAATTGTTTTTCCTAAACAATTTAGTTTATTTGTTCTAATTTTGAATTACAAAATTACTCTCTCAAACATTCACATATTTTCTTTTATTAATCCTGTTTCTGTAACGCCCCAAATACCACTCTGGGCTGCATTACATTCTAAAACCATTTTCATCATAAGAGCACTAAATATAATCCATCAATAAATAGAACTTCATAAAGTCATCCATAGAATTTGCAATATTATTCCCAAAGAATAGACCCATCTTGGCCTTTACATTCTAAAAATCAACTAATGCAGCGCAACAGAAATAATAAAAGAAACTAAACTTCACAAGGTTCAAAATGAATATCCTAGTCTAGAACAAAAGAAAGTGTACATCCTAAGCGTCCACCTCGTGATTCGTGTCTCCCTCTATTGGAGCTTTCAATGTCCCGGCTCGTCAGTTTCGAGCTTCTCCTCTAGGCAAAAACCTAAAATATGTTATTTGTAGGGGGTGAGCACTAAGCTCGATAACAACATTCTTCCCAAACTCGAACAAGGTTTATAAAATCATGTAAAAAGACCAGTCTCATTTCACAAATAACATATATAATCTTTGCAGTAAAACAAGGACATTTTACAACTGATCTCAAGTTTAAGTAGCAATAGTAATAGAAATGAACAATAACAACCAAGTTCTAATAAACATCTTTTTCCAAAATATAAACCATTACCTACACATGATATATTATTGTCCTCAACGGCATGAGCATCCTTACAAGGAACCTCTCATCCTCAAGGTTCAGTTTCTCAAGCATCCTTACAAGGAACCTCTTGAGAAAATCACATACTATCCTCTTTTGGCATGAACATCCTTACAAGGAGCCTCTCACCCTCAAGGTTTGGTTTCTCAAGCATCCTTACAAAGAACCTCTTGAGAAAATCACATACTGTCCTCTTTTGGCATGAGCATCCTTACAAGGAACCTCTCACCCTCAAGATTTGATTTCTCAAGCATCCTTACAAGAAACCTCTTGAGAAAGAATGAGCATTCTTACAAGGAACCTCTCACCCTTAAGATTTGGTTTCTCAAGCTTCCTTACAAGGAACCTCATGAGAAGGAATGAACATCCTTACAAGGAATCTCTCACTCATGTTTGTCCAAACAACCATACAAGTAATACCTTATCCCCTATTTTCTCAAATGCCCAACAATTCCACAAGTCCCCAATTTACAAGAAATTTTCAAGAAAAATCCCCAATTCTCACAAGTGATATTTTCAAATAGGGCAATTTAAAGAGAAACATGCAAGAGATCAATATCAATATCATTACATTACTCAACACAAAGCTCTAGAGTTTTCAACACCAAGATTTAGTGAATATTGAGAGAGAAAATCCATATTCCTAAAAATCTAGGGTTTTTATGGTTCTCCCACCATGACTTTGCTCAAAACATGATAAAGGTTGCAAGAATATTAAGAAACAAGGAACCCATAGCAAATACATATCATTAAGACTCAATTAATACATATATAATAACCCTAGCATCAATGAACAAGAATAGAAGAAAACCCCTACCTTGATGTCATGAAGAATTAGGGCTTTGATCTTGAATCAATCCTTAAATCTCTTGTTTTTCCCTTTGATATTGTGTTTCTCTCTTTCTCTCTTCCTCTCTAAGGTTTTCTAGGGTTAGAAGTGGTGAAATGGAGGCTAAAGAGGTAACATTAAGTATTTATAGTGGAAGAGGAACCGACTTGTTCGTGACTTAAAATTTTAAATTTTTACAACGACTGTCGGTAGCTCAGGTACATTGGATAGTCGACTACCGGTAGGTGCTACTGGTAGTTCGGATACACTTTGGACAATTTGACTACCTGTTGACTACCGGTAGTTCAGGTACACTGGGCACTCGACTGCCTGTTGACTACCGGTTGTTCGGGTACACTGGGCCATTTTCTACCGGTAGTCACTGCCCAGATTTGCCTATATTTTCTGTTTTTCATTTTCAAACCATTCCAAAACCAACCCATACATGTCTAACAAGGTTTTTCACCTAAATCTAGATACCTACAAGTTCTATTGAAAATGTTTTCAATTATTTACAAGTTAAAACTAAATTTTAGCTAAATATTTACTATTTTAAACTTTAGCATCTACAAAATATTAACTCACACAAATATTTTGCATCACTTGCGTTTCTTTCTACTTTTCAAATTCATAGGATTTCCGCATACCTCAACACCTATACTTTCATTTGAAAATCAATTAATAAACAATTGTATCACTATATGAATATAAACACGTGGGGTATCACACTCCAAAATTTCCATCTCTTTGTGGATCGACCTTGGACTCTACTAAGATTTACTATTTACTCAACAAACTACACTTGGGTTTACAACTTTCAAGGCAAAGTTTTTGGCGTCGTTGCCGGGGAAGGGGTATAATTGAAGAGAATTCCATCATCATTTGAGGTTTTCTCAGTTCTTGCATAAGCAGAGTTTGGATAAACTCTTTCCACTTTTTCATACTTGTCATTTAAGTTTCTTGTAGTTTATTTTACTTTACTACCTATGTTGGTTATTGTTGCATGAACACTTGGCATAGAGAGATTGGTGGAAGGTTGATTAGGGAGGATCTTGACACATTATTTGGTGATTTTATTTGATACACCCCCATGAGCACATGCACATTGTAGGATAGCACAAAATTTACGAATGGATCAAAACCATTTGCTACCACCACATCCCTAGTTAGTTTAGCACCCCAAATTACTTCCAAACCCATAATGAGTTTGCAATCCTTTTATGTCGCAAGCGGACCCACCAGAGAATGATACTAGGAATAATCATGGTGACAATGAGTATGAAGAGGTGAATAATGGTGATGCTAATGTAAATGTTAATAATGCTAGAACATTGAGGGAGTATTTACATACTGCTCGTCACACTACACATTCATGCATTATTTTTCCTGTGTAAGCTAATCATTTTGCCTTTAAACCAGGCATGATTGTCTTGTTGCTTAAATTTCATGGTTTAGATTCCAAAAATCTCTGCCTTCATATATGTGATTTTGTGGAGTTTGTGCTACATTCCAAGAACTAACAGCTACGAAGGGTATAGTCTCCTTGAAACTTTTTCCTTTCTCTCTAAAAGATAAAGTCAAAACGTTGTTGAACTCCCATTGGCTAAGGTCTATTGGTACATGGTGGGAAATGCTAGAAGAGTTCCTTAAAAATTTTTTCCAACTCAGAAAACAAACTCTTTGAAGTGACAAATAATGAATTTATCTCAAAAGGAAAATGAAACGTTTTACCAATGTTAGGAGAGGTTCAACGAGCTACCTAGTATATTTGCCTGCTCTGTTTAAGGATGTTTTTAAATTTTGCAAGAGTTGCAAGCGGTAATGCCCCAAATACCACCCTGGACGGCATTACATGTTAATCACCATTGACATCATAAGAGCACTAAATAAATCCATCTATAAAAAATTTTCCATTAATCATATATGTATAATGTCTATAATATTATCCCAAAAGAATAGACCCATCTTGGTCTTTACATCCAAAAATTAACTAAGGTAACGCAACGGAAACATAACAAAAGTAAACTAGACTTTACATTATTTCAAAAGAATATCATAGTCTAGTACAAAAGACAGTGTCGCTCTACACATCTACCCCGGGATCCACACTCCCGTCTAGCTGAGTCTCCCATTGTACGGGCTCCTCGACTCCCAACTCCTCCTTAAGAGTATAATTTGAAAGACATTGGTTGTAGGGGGTGAATACTAAGCTTTGTAGGAAAATCCTCCCAAGCTCCAATAAGGTTTAGAAAACATATAAAAATTGGCCGGTCTCATTTCGCAAATATCATATATCAATTTTGAAATGAAGCAAGAACATTTCAATAGATCTCAAGTTTAAACAAGAACAATAATTAAACGAAAACGATAAAATACATTTCCCAACAATAAATCATTTTCTCATGTATATTGGTTCATCCTCGTGCCATGTACGTTGATTGCTTCTCATGAATCTATCCAACGACTATACCTAGTTCACCCATCATATTCAAATTACAAACACTTTAGGAAAGGGCGTCTACCATACCAATGGCAGGGACGAGTCCCTTCCCAGGAAAGGTATACCACCCCTAGTTCGAACTCTAGTGAACGATTGTGGTCGCATTACTAAATGACAATCCATTACAAGTGTTAGGAAACTATCTCACCCCTACTAGGATAGTGTAAACCCCCACATGTTTATAGTAATATCATGTTAAAGGTGTATAGTAATTTAATATATGTAATGTCATAGGAAATACTAATATTATAAATGTAAAGACCAAAATTTATGTAAAGGCATTGGAAAGCCTAGTTTTTTTTGTTATTTCCACTGTGCTACAGTCGTTAATTTCTGGAATGTAAAGATCAAGATGGGTCTATTCTTTTGGGATAATGTTGTAGACATTATACATATATGATGAAGGGAACTTTTTCATTGATGGATTATAGTAGTGCTCTCATGATGTAAATGGTTGTTAGAATGTAATGCCGTCCAGGGTGGTATTTGGGGCGTTACAGATAAGTTAACCTCTAACACTCTACGACATTTCTCGATGACAATTCAAGTCCGTCACAATAACCATACAATAAGGAAACCAACATATTCTCAATTTGCAAGCATATTTTAAAAATTCCCAAATTCATCATGTGACAATTCCAATAACAAATTATGAAAAAATACAAGAGATCACAACCACATCATTTTATCACTCCACACAAAGTTCTATGGTTCCAACATCAATAATAAAGGAAGAATTTAAAAAGAAAATCCATCCCTTTCTATAACCTAGGGTTTTGAAACACAAAAAGAGATTTTATGGGTATTTAACCCTAATTTTGTTAAAAATATGTAATCTTTGCCCAAAAGACTAAGAGATGATGATTTCATATCACATATATAACATTTAGAGTAAAACATACATATATACATAAGCCCTAACTTCAATGTAAGAGAAAGAGAAGAAATCTCTACCTTGTGTTCTTGAAAAATTAGGTTTTGATGGACTTCAAGGTGCAAATACCCTCTAATCTTGTATTTTTCTCTTCCTTTCTTCCTCTCTTCTACTCCTTTCTTGCTCTCTAGGGTTTTCTAAGGTTAGAAGGTCTGAAATGGGGCTAAAGGGAGTGTCTCTAGGTATTTATAAGGTGAAAATCGGGCCCCAAATCGCGACATTAAACTGTCAGACCTCTTTTGGCCGTACCGGTGCACAGTACCGGTACGTCTAACTCTCTGGACCAAAGTGTTTCGGAACACAATACCGGTATACAGTACCAGTATGATTTTGCCCAGTTTTGCCTATTTCCTCCGTTTTTCATTTTCAATCCACCCTAAACCATTCCAAAGTCAACCCAAACTTACACAATATACATTAGCACACCAAACATAGTTGATAGAAGTTCTTTTACAAATTATGTCATATATTCACTAGCTAAACCAGTTTTAACTATTATTTTATAATATTAGTATTTCCTACGGTTATGACTCATGTGTTTCATTTCTACACCATTACATATATTAAATTACTACACAATGTATTATTATATTACTTTAACATGTGGGGGTTTATAATCTACCCCCTTAAAAAAAGTTTTGTCCACGAAACTTACCTCAAGTATTGAATAAGTCCAGGTACTTCTCTTGCATTTCTAGCTCCGGTTCCCAATTAGCTTCTTCCACTCCATTGTGTTGCCACAAGACTTTCACCAATCGAATGACTTTGTTGCAAAACACCTTCTCCTTGGTATCAATAATTTTCACCAGCTGTTCTTCATATATTGCTACATCTTGAACTTCAATCTCTTCCAAATCTACAACATGCGTGGTCTCCGACTGGCTCTTTCTCAACATCAAAACATGAAATACGTCGTGTCCGCTTGATAATTGAGCTAGTAACCTAAGTTGATACGCCGCTTTACCCACCGCCTTGATCACTTCGAAAGGTCCGACGTATCTTGGAGCTAATTTTTCCTTCTTGCCAAAATGAAACACTCCCTTCTTGGGTGGAACTTTGAGGAACACATAGTCCCCCTCTTTGAATTCCAATGGTCTTTGTCTTCTATCCGCATAGCTCTTCTGCCTACTTTGTGCTGTACGTAATCTCTCCCAGATGAGCTCAATTTTCTCGGTAATTTCTCGAACAATTTTCGGTCCGAACAAACTACTCTTGTCGGCTTCCAACCAACACATTGGGGATCTACACAGTCTTTCATACAATGCTTCATATGGTGCCATCCCAATGCTTGCCTGATAGCTATTGTTGTACGCAAATTCCACCAATGGCAAATGATTGCTCAAGCCTCCCTTGAAGTCCAACACACAAGAACGTAACATGTCTTCTAGAATTTGAATCACCCTGTTGGGTTGGCCATCAGTTTGAGGATTAAACGCGGTGCTAAAGTGTAACTCTGTTCTCATTGCTTATTGTAGACATTGCCAGAATTGTGCCACGAACTGAGAATCACGATCCGACATGATAGAGAACGGAACTCCATGCAACCTGACAATCTCACGGATGCAGAGCTTGCTCAAGGTCTCTATGTTGTCCGTGGTCTTCATACTCAAGATAGGCAAAGACTGTAGTAAACCCCCTAGATTTTAATTTTCGATCTTCACCCACTGGCATATCGCACATCGTGCTATGAACCTTGCCACATCCTTCTTTATTCCCTTCCACTAATACTGGCGTTTCATGTCCCTATACATTTTTGTGCTACCGGGGTGGATAACAAACTTAGAGTGATGACACTTTCCAAGTATCTCCTCCTTTAGGGACGAATCATTGAGAACGCATAGTTTCTCCCTATATCTCAATTCCTCATTTTTCAAGGACCAACCCTCCATAGTTTCTCCATTCTCTAATTTTGCTCGAATCGATGCTGATTCAAGATCCAAGCATTGCAATTCCACAACCCTACGTTGAAGAGTAGGTTGAGCCACAAGGTTGAACAAACATGGTCGGGATCAATCTTCTCCAACCCATAGATCATAATCTCCAAGGGCCTCCTTCAACTTCCATTCCCCTATGGAAACATTGAGTTCACCCCGAGACTTCCTACTAAGTGCATCGGCAACTACATTCGCCTTCACCAGATGGTAGTTGAGTGTGAAATCATAGTCTTCTAGATACTCAATCCACCTTCTTTATCGAAGATTCAAGTCCTTCTATGTGAACACATACTTGAAGCTCTTGTGGTCAGAGAACACTTGAAAATTTTCCCCATACAAGTAACACCTCCACAACTTGAGAGCAAAAACCACAGCGGCCAGCTCCAAGTCATGAGTGGGATAATTCTGTTCGTGAACCTTTAGTTGTCTCGAACCATAAACAATTATCTTGCCTCCTTGCATTAATACACATCCCAAGCCTCGTAACGAAGGATCGATGCACACATCATATCCCTCCCTACTATTCAGAATAATGAGGATAGGTGCCGTCGTCAACCTCTCCTTCAAGGTGCGAAAGGCTCGTTCATACTCTTGAGTCCACAAGAATTTCTCCCCCTTCTTCGTAAGGCGAGTCATTGGCATCACAAGCTTGAAGAATCCCTCCATGAACCTCCAGTAGTAGCCTACTAAGCCCAGAAAACTACGCACTTCGATCACATTCTTCGGTGGTTCTTACTCCGTTACTACTTCAACCTTTGAGGGGTCAACGGCTACCCCTTGTTCGGACACAACATGACCAAGGAATTTTACTTCTTTCATCCAAAATTCGTACTTACTCATCTTCGCATATAACTTATGCTCCCTCAAGGTCTGGAGCACAATCGTGAGATGACGTTCATATTCCTCGTGAGTCCGAGAATAGGTTAGTATGTCATTATTGAATACAATGACAAACTAATCTAGATACGACTGAAATACCCTGTACATCAAATTCATGAAGGCTACAGGTGCATTAGTGAATCGAAACGGCATCACCGTATACTCGAAATGACCATACCGGGTACGAAAATCAGTCTTAAGAATATCCTTTTTCTTGATCCGTAATTAATGGTACCCTGTGCGCAAGTCAATCTTGGTGCAAGACTTAGAACCCCTCAATTGACTGAACAAGTCATCAATCCTTGACAACGGATATCTATTCTTTACTGTCACCTAATTCAAACTTTGGTAATCTGTGCATAATTGAAGGGTCTCGTCATGTTTCTTCAGAAAGAGGACTTGGGCTCCCCAAGGTGAAGTGCTCAAACGGATAAACCCAAAGGCCAATAATTGATCCAACTACTTCCTTAGCTTCTTCAACTCCAAAGGTGCCATCCGATAGGGAATAATGGATATGGGTTCGATTCCCGAATAGAGATCAATCTTAAACTCAATTTCTCTCTGTGGAGGTAACCATGGTAATTCGTATGGGAAGACATCCAAAAAATCTGATACTATCAACACCACGTCCGTATGGGATTTGTCCCGTTCATCTTCCATTAAACTGGCTAAGAAACTCAACTGGCTCCCCACCTTCGCTTTCAAGAATCTACTACCCGTAGTAGGAAATGGATGAGAAGAACTACAATCATTCATGAATGTAAAGACTACCATTCCTGGTAATTGAAATGAGATTCGCTTACTAAAAAAATCCATCATCGCACGGAAAGCGGACAATAAATTCATCCCAAATATAATGTCATACCCCTTCATGTCTAACACAACCAAATCTACAATCAACTCTTGCTCCCCAATGCGAAGCACACATCCTCTACACACCCTAATGGTGTCCAACTGTTCTCCTGTCGGCATATCAATGCTCAAAGTATGTTCAAGTTTCTCAACACCTAATCCCAAATTAATAGCATAGGTGGTACGTATGAATGAATGTGTACTACCAGGATTAAATAAAATTCGGGCCTAAGAATTGTAGAGAAGAATGATACCTTCCACAACGGCATTGGAGGCACCTTCATCCGGTTGGGTCAAGGCATATACTCTCCCCTGAGTGGCGCTGCCTAGGGCTAGAGCTCCCAATGGCCTCTGCTGCTGTAGTGGCTTGTTTGTAGCCACTTGTCTTGTCGCTTGGTTGTCCCTCGGTGGAAGCAATGGACAATTGTGTCTGAAGTGTCCCACTCCTCCACATGCGAAACACTAACGGGGGTCTGTGGCTATCCTCCCCAGTACACTCCCTGCTCCTCAAGCTATCTGAGGTCTTTATCCCCTTGCTTGATTTGGGCGACAGTATGGTGCCACCCTATGAACTCCATTGCTGCTAGCACCTGTCCTGATCGGACCTCCTCTAGCGAAGCTCTGTCGTCGCTGGCTGTCCTCTATATCTCTTTCCACCAGTGCAACTCTGTGAACAAGATCCCCGTAGTCTCGAATCTAGAGAGCCACCAGCTTCTCCCTGATTGCAGGCCTCATGCCCTGCTCAAATTGTTTGGCCCTCTTGGCCTCGCTAGAAATGAACTTCGAAGCGTAACGAGACAACTCGTCAAACCTCCTCTCATACTCGGTTACTGTCATGCTCCCTTGTCGGAGAGCGAGAAATTCGATGCTCATCTTATCCCTGACTGATTCAGGAAAGTATTTATCTTAAAAAATTTGGTCAAACTCCTCCCAAGTGAGAACATCGATGTTCCTCATTCTCTTTACTGAATCCCACCAATGGTCGGCCTCCCCCTCCAACAGATAAATAGCCAAGCCGACCCGAAGGTCCTCAGCTACCCCCATACCATCACAAATTTTCTTAACCTGACGGATCCATTTATCCGTATCCAAAGGGTTAGAGCTTCCTTGAAAAGTAGGTGGGTGTTGGCGTAGAAATTCCCAAAGGACTACCATCCTCTGATTCTCGTTCCCATGGCCCGGTACTTGGGCTAATGGATGAGCCCCACCATTGTGATTGTTGTTGCCATTTTCGTGTTGTACCAAAGTGGTTAATTCCCTCAAGCATTGGTAGATGCTATTAATGACATCGGGAGGTGGTGGTGCTTAGCCTCCACGACCACGCCCACATCCACGTCACGTATATATTTGCTGTCCATCCTGCACATCAATTCACAATGTAGTTTCATTGACTTACAAGATATCCTAAGTATTACTTTAATCTAAAGCATATGGTTTATATAAAACTAGACCAACAATTTTCTTCACCCTAATTCTATATCTCTAGTGGTGATCCATAACCTACAGCTCCCATGTAAGAACTAAAACCTAGGCTCTGATACCAAAATCTATAACGCCCCAAATACCACCTTAGACGATATTACATGTTAATCACCATTGACATCATGAGAGCACTAAATAAATCCAATCCATAAAAAAATTTTCATTAATCATATATGTTTAATGCCTACAATATTATCCCAAAAGAATAGACCCATCTTGGTCTTTACATCCAAAAATTAACTAAGGTAACGCAGCGAAAACATAGCAAAAGTAAACTAGACTTTACATTGTTTCAAAAAAATATCCTAGTCTAGTACAAAAGATAGTGTTGAGGAGCGAGAAGCCCTCACACTGGGAGACTCCGATAGGCAGGAGCATGGATCCTGAGGTGGACGCTTAGAGCGACACTTTCTTTTGCTATAGACTAGGATATTATTTGAACATTGTGAAGCCTAGTTTTCTTTTGTTATTTTTGCTGCGCTAAAGTCGTTAATTTCTGGAGTGTAAAGACCAAGATGGGTCTATTCTTTTGAAAAAATGTTGCAGACATTATACATATATGATGAATGGAATTTACTTATTGATGGATTATTTTAGTGCTCTCATGATGTAAATGGTTGTTAGAATGTAATGCCGTCCAGTGTGGTATTTCAGACGTTACAAATAGACTAACCTCTAATACTCTACGACATCTCTCGATGGAAATTCAAGTCTGTCACAATAATCATACAATAAGAAAATCCATATATTCTCAATTTGCAAGGATATTTTAAAAATTCCCAAATTCATCATGTGATAGTTCTAATAACCAATTATGAAAAATACAAGAGATCACAACCACATCATTTTATCACTCCACACAAAGTTTTATGGTTCCAACATCAATAATAAAGGAAGAATTTAAGAAGAAAATCCATCCCTCTCCATAACATAGGGTTTTGAAACACAAAAAGTGATTTCATGGGTATTCAACCCTAACTTTGTTAAAAACATGTAATCATTGCCCAAAAGATTAAGAGAGGATGATTTCATATCATATATATAACATGTTTTAGGTTTTGATGGACTCCAAGGTGCAAATCCCCTCTAATCTTGTGTTTGTCTCTTTCTTTCTTCGTCTATTCTACTCTTTTCTTGCTCTTTAGGGTTTTCTAAGGTTAGAAGGTCTAAAATGGGGCTAAAGGGGCGTATCTAGGTATTTATAAGGAGAAAATTGGGCCCCAAATCGCGACATTAAATTGTCAGACCTCTTTCCACCGTACCGGTACACAGTACCGGTACGTTTAACTCTCTGGACCAAAGTGTTCCGGAATACAGTACCAGTATGATTTTGCCCACTTTTGCCCATTTCCTTCGTTTTGCATTTCTAATCCACCCTAAACCCTTCCAAAGTCAACCCAAATTTACACAACATACATTTGCACACCAAACATAGTTGATAGAAGTTCTTTTTTAAATTATGTCTTATATTCATTAGCTAAACTAGCTTTAACTATTATTTCATAATATTAGTATTTCCTACGGTTATAACTCTTGGGTTTCATTTCTACACCATTATATATATTAAATTACTACACAATGTATTATTATATTACTTTAGCATGTGGGGGTTTACACGAGCATTGTCAAAATCTTGGGGAATAACCCAAAGTAATATTATGCCTCTAAACCCCATTCTAGTAATTGAATTTTTTAATTGTTGAGGGATAGGCTTTATGTGCCCTTTTCTCCCATCATTTGGTCATGAATACATATTGGTGACTGTAGACTATGTTTCTAAATGGGTGGTGGCGATACCATGTCATAACAATGATAGCAGAATGGTTTTAAAATTTTTAAAGAAAAATATATTTTCACGATTTGGTATCCATTGTGCCATGATAAATGATGGGGGTCACATTTTTGCAACCGACCCTTTAGAATTTTTATGCATAAATATGTTGTCACTCATAAGGTTGCGACTACCTATCACTCACAAACAACTGGGCAAGCCAAACTTGCTAATAGGGAAGTCAAGCATATTCTTTAGAAAACAGTGAACCCGGATAGGAAAGATTCGTCTTTGAGGTTAACTGATGTTTTATGAGCTTCTCGGACTTCTTACAGGTCTCTCATTGGCATGATGCCCTATCATTTGGTTTATGATAAGGCTTACCACTTGAGAAAATATTTTGAACCATGTTAGAAATTCCTCATTTACAATTCTAGATTGCATTTTCCCCCTAAAATTTATGGTTAAGGTGGACCGGTCCTTTCATTCTTAAAGAAGTATATCCTTATGGGGTTGTTGAGATTGAAATCCCAAGAATGGGAATGTTTTTAAGGTGAATGGTCAATAGTTGAAACCATTTTTGGAAGGTTTGGTCCGAGAATTAGAATCCATCGAGTTAGTGGATCCCTACTATGAGTAATTTTGTTGAATAACTCACTTTTTTGTACACATGTGTTATAATTCTAACTCATTGTCTTAGTTTTGTTGTTTTTAGATTGGCACAATGGCTCATAGGGTATAATTTTTTCATTGTACTTAAGCATCTTCATGTGAATTTATTTTTACTTGATCATATATTGAGGACAATGTCATGTTTAGGTTGGGGGGGTTAGATCACATTTTACGTGATGTTGTGTTTGTCTTAGTTTAAGTCTTAATTTTGTTGCATGGTTATTTGTGTTTAAATGATTTTGTTTTTGTTTTTGTTTTTTGAAGAAAAAAAATGAAAATGATTTTTGGCTAAGTGTGAAATTTTGAGGATTTTGGAGAGGAATTTTTTTTTTTCTAAGTATTGGGATGTGTTTTATTGAAGATCAATTTTTTTCTAAATGTTGAAAACAATCCTCCCAGAACCTCAAGTCTGGACTTAAAAAGGTCAAGTACGGATGTCACTTCAATAGAAAATAGAGACTTAATTCTGTTCATGACCAGACGTAGTCTAAATGTTTAACCGCGTTTCGACGTCACTTATCCCATGTCTAGATGCGTTTTCATTAAAGGCCAACTACCCATTTGTTAGTGACGTTCAGACATCAATAAAGCCATGTCCGGACATGGTTTCATATCTGTGCCTATAAATAGTGGACTTCATAACCTCATTTCAAAGTTCAAATTCTATTCCCTTTCCTCCTTTCCTCTTCTTCACATCTTAGCCTTTCTTCCTACTTTTTCGTAGTTTTTTTTAATTATAAACTCATGGCTCCTCCTAAGAGCACCTTGGCTAAGAGAGCCCGTACCCCTACATCACGTGATCCACCGCCTCCACCATCACTTGTCGACCCACTACTCGACCCCGATTATGATAAGGCCCAATTTTACTCATTTGAGCTTAGCCGATGGTTTCATGATCATTATGAAACCAAGCCTATGCCAGCTGAGAGGCCAGTTCGGCTATCTAATTTCTACCAGATGGGGATTAGGGAGATGATGGTGTCTAGAAACTGGGGCTAGTTTTTGGAGATGACCTGGGAATGAGTCCTAGTCATCACGAGAGAGTTTACTATAATGCTGAATGGGACTCCTAGACCAGATGTCTGAGAACATGTGTGCGGGAACATAGATTTGCAGTGTATGCCGTTGACATTGTTGAGATGCCACAACTTGAGCAGGCTAGAATGCGACAACATTAGTACCCCTTCTTCCTTGTGGACCCATTTGAATGTGCATAGTTGTAGTTAGGAGAACTGGGTTATAATTGGAACCCGAATATAAAGAAGTACTTGGATCAAGGAGCTCTTCTTAAGAGGTATAGAATCTTAATCTGATATCTACATCCCAATTTCTGCCTCAGATTGCGCAATAATGATGTATACCTAGATTGCGCCCGACATATTAATGCCATCACCAACATTTTGACCATTAACCTCCCCTTCTGCATACTATCAGACATTAGGCATGGGGTTAAGTGGACTTGTAGGAGGTCTCTTCTATTTCTTGGATTGGTCACTTCCATATGCCTTTGCAATAGGGTGGTGATAGAACCTAACTACCCAAGGACCCACAAAGCAGAAAAGATCAACTACTAGATTGTACATAAGAACCAGGCGGTGACTAAAGCAACCCAGGGTGTAGTGGCACCTAATCCTGAGGCAGATATGGGGAACATTGGAGAGTATTTGGATTTGGGATCACAATTGGATCCCTATTATGAGGAGGCTAACCCCTGCACTGACAGTTAGCTGCTATTTGAGATTCTAAGGAGGATGGAGGTAGAGCTGACGTAGATCAGGAAGCTGCTAAGTGGTAGAGGCTGAGATTAAGGCCTTAGGAGAGCTCTATGAGGTAGAGGTGCTGGGAGAGATGCACTAGTTGATTATGCCGGAGTTAAGCCTAAGGGATCGAGCTTAGTCTCCTTAGTTTCTTCTATGGGTCCGTCATTCGATTGATCACTTTGATATTATGTTTTGTTTTATGTTTTTAGTTCATGTTTAGGAATGGTTAATCAAAGCATTAGGATATTAGTTGTTTAGGCTTGATCAAACCATCTTTTGCTTGTCTTGTATCTAGCTTTTGTGTTATATATAGATGACTACTTATGTTTTTTATCATTGGTCTTACATCATGGGTTGATCATTGAATATCTTAATAATAATTTTATGTACAAATGACAATCACAATTAGATGATGATGAGTTAAGCATGAGATTTGCAAGTGTTGAAGCACTAGATATAACTAATTTCTACATGTTTGTATCTCATGTTGTGCTACCGTGCGAACACAGCCCTTGTACACGTTCATATTGTGCCAAGTTGGGAGTTCATTAGGTGCATTGCCCTGGAAATGGTTGAGATGCAAAGACCTTAGTGAGTTTTGAGCCTATCATTATTGCAGTGTTCATTCACATTTTCTCTTTAATTGATTATCTTTTCCATTTTTTTTTGAATCATCTCATTGTCTTTGATTTGACTAAGATTGATATGTTAGATGACTTCTTGACCTTGACTTGCATGCATGAGAAAGTGTGTTTCTAAGAAACTCTTGGCAAATGATTTTAGGCCATCTTTGTTATCATTTGAACCTTAGCCCTATTCTTTGATTATCATTGTGCTAGAAGCCATGTTTGAGCCTAACAATGAGATATTTTCATTTCTGGAGCCACGTGATATATAACCTAGTTTAATATTGGGAGAATTTCATACACCTTTGGTTATTCCAAGTTGGAGCATTGAATCTATATATACGTTGTGGGGAAGATGTTGGTTTGGGAATGAGTTGTTTTTACCTTCTCATTTTTAAAAATGAAAAAGTTTACCTTTGCAAAGAGCAATCAAAACAAAGAGAGAGAGAGAGAGAGATACAAAGAGAGAAAATTTGAAAATAAATAAATAAATGCAATGTGCTTCTAGTAGCAAATAGGTGAAATGTTGTAAAATTATATGAGTTAATTGCACTAGAGGTCCTCAAAGTGTAGAGTTTGTTTCATTTTGGTCCCCAATATTTCAATTACATTATTTTGGTCTCTGAAGTATTGAATATGTTCCTATATGGTACTTCAAGAAGACAACATTTAGATTACTAATAATTTTTCATCATGAACTTGTCACGTAATACCTAAATATGGATAAAAAATAAGTTTGATAGCTTTGAAACAAAATTTGGGTAGCTCTTGACAAAAAATGTGTAATATGGGTAGCTTTTGACCAAAATTTGGATAACTCATTATCAAAACTGTGTAATTTGGCTAGCTATTTAACCAGAATTTGAGTTAAAATTTGGTCAATAATTATTTAAATTATTTTTTTGTCTATATTTAAGTATCACGTGATAAATTTATGATAAAAAATCGTTAACAATCTAAACACTATTTGCTTGAGGGACCATATAGAAACATATTCAATACTTCATGGACTAAAATGATGCAATTAAAATATTGAGGACCAAAATGAGACAAACTCCTTACTTTGGGTACCTCCAGTGCAATTAACCTAAATTATATTAAGAATGGTTAGGTAATGCAATGCTTTATCTTGAGATAACATTTTGAATTCTTGAATATCTTTAATTTTATTAAACCTCAACCCCAAGGCCCCATTCAACCTAGTAAAGTCCTTTTTAATCCCAAAAAATGTATTAGTGATGCATGACTTGTGTGGGTAAGGATAGGGATAAAGGTTGTTTGCATGTCATTTGTTGATTTCTTTTCATGAGATCATGTCAAAATTATATCTCTCATTTACTGTTTATTGTATCTAACATGTGGGCATTATCTTGTTTTGAGTTAAATATCTCCTAATCACATGTAACATATGAGTGATGAGTAACTATAATCTGAGAGACTCTTTTACAGAGCATACCTTGTAAGGATTGGCATTGAAACGAATTAGATTGATAGTTGAAGGGGTGAGTATTTGGTGGATTGTTGATTTGGTACATTCATTTAACACTACACACGAGTTTTCATAGTAACTTAATAGGTGTATACTATCATATAGAGATGTGTTGTATACCATGTTTTGCAAATGATTATTGACTGAGTATGACTTTAAAATTTTGGATTGTGATGCTCATTTATATTATACATTTTTTATTTTATATTCATTGATATTCGATGTTTGTAGGTATCATCACTGTAAACCCTCATGAGACTACACTTGTCCACTAGGGATTAGCTAGAGGTTTAAAGGCTTGTTGCATGGACTATAAATGCAATCATGATTCCTATGAAAGTAGATGTACATATGAGTTTAGTTTATTTTCTTATTTTTCTTTTTCCTAAGGACTAGTAAGAGCCAAGTTGAGGGTGTGATGTGCCCTAAATACTGCATATTCATCGTATAATTTGTGGGCTAATTGTTACGAGTTTGGACTTAATTTTATGTAATTAATGTTATAATTAATTTTACCATGATTTCATTGGTGTTTGTCTTTTTAAAGGTAAAATGGTGAGATTAGGAGGCAAATTGATAAACATATGAGTAGAATACACAAAGGAAACGAGAAAATAGAGGATTGAAGAATTGAAGGCCACGTTCGGACGTCATTTTGTCACAGCCGGACATGAAAATTTTTATCAGAAGCAAAAATAAGCCAAACTTCTAATACTAGATGTCCGGACATCAAGAAAGCTACATCTGGACGCATGTTTTGGCTCCTAGCCAATCAGAAAAAAGCCTGATGACGCGAGAATGAGGCCTTCTTCATCTTTTGGTAAAGTACTTTGGTACTTTCTAGAGAGCTTAGAGTGGGATACAAGATCAAGAAATTTGGTGTTAAAATTAATTTGTTGATTTCTTCCTTTTTCATGTCTGGATAATCTTTTTTACTATGGCTAGGGGATGTTTTAATACACTTTGGTATGTAAATTAGATCATATGTTCTTCATTTGTGGTTGTCTTTGACAATTCAATCCTTTTTATTTTAGAACAATGTTCTCTCTATATAATCTCTTGAAATATTATGCTAAATGTGTGATGAATGTTTAAGATTCCCTATGAGTTGAATAACTAGATGTAAATACTTGGTTGAATTGTTGGAGTTTTCTTTTAATTAATTGATTTGTGGGTTTGTATGAATTTGGGTGTTTGATTGTTCAATTGATTGATTTAACATAAACTCCGGGCATAGTGAAGAGTTATAATTGACATTTAGATGTTTGGATTCATTTAGATGAACTCTTTAATTATACATTAGAGAATTTCCTAATTAATTATTGTCAATTTCTCCAATTGGGTTCACTTCCAAGTTGATTCCTGCTTGATTATTTTTCTTGCAGTTCCTAACCTCCGAACATTTTCCTCAATGTATGTATGATGTATGTGTGAGGGGGAGTGTCCCTCTCCCTTGAGACAATGTCAAAAGAAAAGGCAAGGAGAAATTGGAATGGGATGAATGAAATATGTGTATGTATGTGTGTGAACAGAAGTGCTCCCAAGCGCAAGGAGTCTTTTGAGTGTCGTGTTTTACTTGAAAAATTATTCCAAGGTCGTCTCCTCAGGGAAGGAAGTGAACTATCATGAAGGTGATTTTGGTTAAAGAAAAGTGTAAAATCATTTGTGTTTTGGAATTTGGTGGTGGTTTGTGTTGAATGAGAAATAAGTGTTAGCTAACCCAAGGGGTCACTCCAATGGGGATACCAATTCAACCCAAATCCTTCCTCTAATAGAGCATAAATGAACGATTGATTAGTGGGAAGCTAGAGATGAGATGAAGTGAGGATCTAAGCATAAATCGTGACAAGTCTACGGAATATCAAAGACTCACGATCTCATCCACCTTCTACCCAGTCAAACCGAACCACCGTACTTTAAGGGAAGGAAAGAAAAAGAGTTGAAATGACATACCCAATAGGAGGTCTCATTTGGATTAGCCAACTAAAAGCTCAGCTACTCGCACTTGAAAGAGAAACAATGATGGAATGGAAAGACATTATGAAGAAATAAAAATTAGAGCTAACCATAAACGAAATGCACTAATATAAATTCAGGATAATTTATACACCACCTCTTGCTAAAGAATGAGTGAATCACGTTCCATCCTTTACAACTTTGGTAAAACTTTAGAAAAGTAGAAGAGCTTCACTCCTCTAAGGGAAGAAGGAAACTCTAACTATGGAAGTAAAAGGAGGCAATAATACAATAAAAGAAGCAATTATATAAGAGAAAGTAATAACTACTTGGAGGGTATTCCACAACCAAGAGATGATAATACCATAAAAGAAAGCAATAATACAAAGAAAATAATAACAAAGAAAGAAATAATACTTGGAGGGTATTCCACAACCAAGAGATGATAAAATCATAAAAGAAAGAAATAATACAAAGAAAATAATAACAAACAAAGCAATAACACTTGGAGGGTATTCCACAACAAAGAGAGATCTTGCAAGCACACAAATAAAGTAATAACAACTTAGAGGGTATTCCACAACCAAGAGATTTAGCCAAAAATTCCTCCTTTTACAAGCCACAAAGGAGTGATATTTATAGGTAACCAAAATATGCCATTTACAAGCCCCAAGAGATGATATTCACAAACCCCAAAAATGCCATTCACAAGCTTCCAAAAATTGTCATTCACAAGCTTTCAAAAGATGACATTCCCAAGCCCCAAAGATGCCATTTGGATTTCTTTAATCTCTCTTTATTTTGAACTTTAATAATTGACATCCTATAGTTTGTAGCTTTGATAATAGCTCTCCAGTAATTTATAGCTTTGTCAAAATTGGCTCCCCGGTAATTTGTAGTTTTGACGCATAAAATTTTGAAAAGAACAACAATTAATGCATTATCCCTAATTCACACACTAGCCCTAATAGGTCAATTTTGATTAGTTTAACTTTGTTTAACTAACACAATTGACCTATTAACTTAATTAAATCATGCATTAATTAGGATTAATCAATTCCCAATTGAGATTGAAAACTATGATCAATTTGCTATCCAAGTGTTATTGAAATAGTACACAATGCCTTAGTATTTTTCTCAAATCTTTTTTCCTAAACAATTTAGTTTATTTGTTCTAATTTCCAATTACCAAATCACTCTCTCAAACTTTCACATATTTTCTTTTATTAATCCTTTTTCACACTCCAAAATTCCGATCTACTACTTGTTTGACTTTGAATTCTACAAAGATTTACTACTTGTTTGACAACCTATGCTTGGGTTTGCAATTTCCAACGCGAAGCAAGTTTTTGGCGCCGTTGTGGGGAGGGAGTGCAATTGAGGAGCATTCCATCATCATTTGAGGTTTGCTAATTTTTTGCATAAGCAGAGTTTGGAAAAACTCTTTCCACTTTTACATACATGTCATTTAATTTTCTTGTAGTTTATTTATTTTATTATCTATATTGGTTATTGTTGCATGAACTTCTTGGCATAGAGAGATTGCTGGAAGGTTGATTAGGGAAGATCTTGACACATAATTTGCCTCCCACGAACACATAAACATTGTAGGATGGCATAAAATCTATGAATGGGTAAAAATACTTTGCTACCACGCCCCTCTAGTTAGTCTAAACCCCCGGGTTATGTCAAAACCCACAAGGAGTTTGTAATCCTTTAATGCCACAATCTGACTCACTGGGGAATGATGTTAATAGTAATCGTAGTGACAATGAGGAGTATGAGGAAGTGAGTAATGGGCATGCTAATGTAAATGTTAATAATGCTAGAGCATTGTGAGAGTACTTACATCCCCTCCGTCACACTACACCTCATGCATTATTTTTCCCATGCAAGCTCATCATTTTGCCTTTAAACCAAGTATGTTTGCATTGTTGCTTAAATTTCATAGTTTAGATTCTGAAAATCTCTACCTTTATATCTGTGATTTTGAGGAGGTTTGTGCCATATTCTAAGACTTGACGGCTATAGAGGTATAATTAGTTTGAAACTTTTTTCCTTCTCTGTAAAGGATAAATCCAAAATGTGATAGAACTCCCTTAGGCTAAGGTCTATTAGAACATGACCAAAAATTCAAGAAGAGCTCGTTAAATTTTTTTTTTCCCAACTTAGAAAACAAACTCTATGAAGTGGCAAATAATGAATTTCTCTCAAATGGAAAAGAAACATTTTACCAATGTTGCGAGAGATTCAAGGAGCTACTTGCATGATGCCTTCATCATGGCTACGAAAGTTGGTGGATCATAAGTATTTTTATGAGGCTTTATCTTCACAAATGAGGAAATTTGTAGAAATGATTTGTAATGGGAAGTTTATGGCTAAAGAATCGGAGAAGACTTTCGATTACTTTGATTCCTTCGCTGAGAGTGCCCTAGCTTGGGATACTCAATCCCCTGAGTCTAACTCTAAGACCTAAAATGTACCATTAGGATTAGGAAAGTATCAATTAAAGGAGGAAAATGACATAAAGCAAGGATTGTAACATTAGCTAGGCAGATTGAGGTGATGGAGATGAAAAAAGTGAATAGGGTCCAAACTTTGCCTCAAGAGGAGTTGTGCTCAATTTGTGAGATCAAAAGACATTGCGGTGAATAACTACTTTATCCAAACTATGCCTACGATTCCTGCTTTGAAGGAGGTGTTGAGTGATCAAGCCAATGTGATGAATACCTTTTTCCAAGCCCTATAACAACCCCTACTCAAACACTTACAATCGGGATAGAAGGCTCACCCCAACTTTAATTAGTTGAAGAAATGACAATGTCACACAATAATTGCCTTCCCAACCATCTTCTCAAGGGTCGTCTAATTTTGTCCCTTATACACCATCACCCAAGAGCTCTTTGGAGGACACCTAGCAATAATTCTTCGCTAGTCAAGTCACAAAAGATATTCAAACCACTCAATCCCTTGGCCCATTGACACAAAACTTCAATAAACACCAACAAGCCAAAAATGATATCCGAATTCAATCCCCAAGTTGACCACAACTCCTTACCACCAAGAAAAAGGAAAGTTTCTAGAACAACCTCAACCAAATCCATAAGGCCAACTCCAAGTGGGGGTTTTTTTTTCTGCACTGGATGTCACAAAAGAACAAGTGAAGGCTATCACCACCCTTAGAAGTGGAAAGGTTGTTGATATGACCATCCCCATGAAGGCTTAAGAGCTTAATGAGAGTGAAAAAACCACAAAAGAAGATGAGGATGTTGACCATGTTGAGCCTATCATAGAAGATGTGTCTAGTGAGCCACCTAGATATCCTATACCTACACCTTTTCCTCAAAGGTTGGTTTTACCATCAAAAGCTAATGTGAACTCTGAGATTTTGGAAGTGCTCAAACAATTCAAGATTAATATTCCATTGCTAGACACTATCAAGCAAATTCCATCATATACTATATTTTTGAAAGACTTGTGTACCATCAGGAGGAAGCTTAATGTTCAAAAGAAAGTTTTTTTTGACCGAACAAGTGTCTTCCATCATCTAACATAATACCCCTCCGAAATACAAGGATTTGTGTTGTCCCATCATTGCACGTGTCATAAGGAATTTCAAAATTGAATAAGCATTACTTGACCTAGGAGCAAGTGTGAATTTGCTTCCTTACTTGGTTTATGAACGATTGGAACTTGGGGAGTTGAGACCTACCTCTATCACACTTTAATTGGTGGATAGGTTAGTTAAGATTCCAAGGGGTATGGTGGAGGATGTTTTGGTATAAGTCAATAATTTTTAATTCCTAGTTGACTTCATTAATCTCACTACAAGAAAAAGGGGATTTTGCTTTGGCTCTTAGTCGAAGCAAAAAGGTCTTGGTGTCGAAGAAAAAAGTTCTTGCTTTGGTAGTAAGACTTTTGGCTTCGAAAAAAGTAATACGTGACCGATGCAAAAAGTTAGTTTTGGCCTATTGCCGAAGTAAAAACTTATTAGCATTGAAAAATAGTCAATGCAAAAATGTTAAAGCAAAAAGTAGATATTTGATTCACTATTTTGTGCCAAAGCAAAAAACTATTTGCTTCGGCAAATGTCGGCATTTTGCCGAAGCAAATAGTCATTTTCGCTTCCGAAGCAAATACCAAAGCAAATATTCTTTACAAGCACAAAAAATAAATAAATTTCATTTACAATATAGTTTATCTAGGAAAAAATACATATCTAAAACAAAAATATATTAATATTCATGAAAAAAATTCCTTACAAGTACATGATAGTCAAGGTTTTCATAATAAACCGCAACTCCTTCGATAATTTTGCCTCAACTATTTCAATAGATGTAGCTCCTTTTTGAATCTCTTGTACCAGCCTATCAACATGTTAATAAATCAAATAGTAACTGTAACACCATAGTTTTTTTAACATTAATCCTCGCCGATAGAAAAATGCATCAATTCAAATTTTTATAATGCAAAAAATAATAATAATCACAATGTTGACAGGGAGAATTC
Source organism: Ilex asprella (assembly GCA_023539305.1). Lineage (NCBI taxonomy): Eukaryota > Viridiplantae > Streptophyta > Magnoliopsida > Aquifoliales > Aquifoliaceae > Ilex > Ilex asprella. The sequence continues at coordinate 32,844,471 of CM042186.1, read as the reverse complement.
CATATGAACAAGCTAACAGGAACTGGGAAATGTTAAATGCTAACAGGAAGTGTTAAGTACACAATCCCAATCCATATATATTGTTATTAAACATAATAAAAGTCCAGTTATATTTCACTATCAGAGTAAAGATGCACAACTTTATTAATCCAAATTTTCAAAAAGCTTTAGAAAATTTCCAGAACATCAAATCTTCTGAAAGTGCACCACCTGATTGATTTTAAAGCTAAGTCAATATTACTCGAGACGATTGGATTTTGATCACAGATAAAGGTTGTAATTTATTATCATAACCCCCAAAATGAAGCCAAGACCTTATGAATATGTAACATTTATTCAAACTAGCACTCGAAATAAGTAGTCGCATTATAAAAGCTTAAACTACTAATAAAAATGTCAACCAACCCTTTGACAGGTGAACAAAATGAGAAGAGCCTAAGAATCAACAAGACCTAATTAAAAACATATATTAATAGAATTAATATCCGAGAAACTGAATACCATTGAATATATGAAGAACAATGAAAGAGTTTTTAGTGATAATTAAATCCACAACATTTTCATTTACTTGGAAGAAATAGGAATCAAAATCAATTTTTTATGAACTTGCTTCTCGGTTCCATTGAAGTTGGTTAGAAGCTTATCCATATCCATCACGTCCTAATCCCCTTGATTATTTTGAGAATCATTTAATCTCATAACCATAAAACAATTTGAACAATATCCAAAAAGCCTTTTCACACTCCAAAATTAAGATGATTCCAAAATTGAGCTCAATTAAAACCAACATTGAATTGAAGAAGATAACAAAAAAAAAACCCATCTAAGCTTGAGTATAGCTTCCCTTGGCATGTATCCCATCAACAGTCACGACCAAAGAGGTAAATCACTCACCGAACAATTTTTCCTCAAAGTCTAGAAAATAATTCCCAATAGACAGCCAAGAAGAAACAAAAATTTTAAACAACAAAAATAAAACTCACAATTTCACACCAAATTTGAAAACTCTAATTTCAAAAACCCTAAAAAATCCCCAATTTGAAAACCTAAATTCGTAAATTGTATGTGTGCACATTTGAGAGAGTGAGACGTGAGATAGAGAGGGTGGGAGTGGAGAGAGAGAGGGAGGTACCTGGTTGATGGAAAGTAGCCATGGAAGATAAATGAACAACAGCTGGTTGAGCCATGGCACAAAAAGAGAGAGAGAGAGAGATTAACACTTATAATTTCACACCAAATTTGAAAACTCAAATTTAAAAAACACTCAATTTGAAAACCTAAATTATGCAAATTGTGTGTGTGCGTGGTCTATATGTATGTCTATTACTGGAGGGAGACGTGTTTTTGTGTGTGTGTGTGTGAGAGAGAGAGACGTGAGATAGAGAGGGTGGGAGTGGAGAGAGAAAGAGAGGGAGGTACTGGGTGATGGAGAACAACCACATCAGATTGAGGGAGACATTGTCACACTACTGGCAGAGCCATTGCGAAGAGAGAGAGATCGAAGGAGAGAGCATAGCATGGTCTTCATCAGCGATGGTCTACACCATGCCATGAAGGGAGAGAGGAGGCCACTTGAGAAAGAGAGGGAGAAAGAGATGGCGGGCCCTTCTTTAGGCACAACAAGGGGGTTGATAAAGGGGATGGGATTTAGATGATTAGGGTTTTTAAAACTACTTTGTTTTGCTGCAAATAAAAGTAAAACGACGTCGTTTCTGATTTTGTTTATTTAAAGCAAATACTGTTGGTGACTTTAGATTATGTTTCTAAATGGGTGGAGGTGATAACATGTCATAACAATGATAGCTGAATGGTTTTAAATTTTTTAAAGAAAAATATATTTTCACGATTTGGTATCCCTCATGCCATGATAAGTGATGGGAGTCACATTTTTGCAACCGACCTTTGAAAATTTTGATGCATAAATATGATGTCACTCATAAAGTTGCGATTGCCTATCACCGACAAAATAAGTGGGCAAGCCGAGCTTGCTAATAGAGAAGTCAAGCATATTCTTGAGAAAACGGTGAACTCGGACCGGAAATATAGGTCTTTGAGGTTAACCAACGTTTTATGAGCTTATTGGACTGCTTACAAGACTCCCATTGGCATGTCGCCCTATCATTTGGTTTATGGTAAGACTTGCCTGTGGAATTAGAACATAAAGCTTTTTGGGCCATTAAATCTTTTAATTTTAGCCTTGACAATGCAAGTTCACTAAAGAAATTATAATTGAATGAGCTTGAGAAACTCTTGAATGAAGCATATAACAACTCTAAGATTAGTAAAGAGAGGATGAAAATTTTTCATGACAAGCACATCTACTTTTGAACCATCTCAAAAAGTCCTCCTTTACAATTTTAGATTACACGTTTTTCCCAAAAATTTAAGGTCAAGTAGACCAATCCTTTCATTGTTAAAGAAGTATATCCTTATGGGGTTGTTGAGATTGAAAATCCAAAGAATGGGAATGTTTTTAAGGTGCATGGACAATAGTTGAAACCATTTTTGAAAGGTGTTGTCTGGGAAGTGGAATCCATCGAGTTGGTGGATCTCCGTTATGAATAATTTTGTCAAATAGCTCATTTTTGTACATCTATTATAATTCAAACTCCTTGTCTTAGTTTTGTTGTTTTTAGGTTGACACAAATGGTAGATGAGGTTTAATTTTTTCCTTATAATTAAGCATTTTTATGTGAATTTCTCTTGGTAATATATTGAGGATAAAGTCATGTTTAAGTTGGGGGGTGAGATCACACTTCATGTGATGTTGTGTTTGTCTTAGTTTATGTCTTAATTTTGTGCTAATTTTATTGCATTATTTTTGTGTTTGAATAATTTTGTATTTTTTTGAAGTAAGAAAAAAAATGATTTTTGGCTAAGTGTGAAGTTTTTACAATTTTGGAGAGGAATTTTTTTTTCTTCAGAATGTTTGGATGTGTTTTATTGAGGATAAATTTTTTTTAGTGCTCCTGGAACCTCAAGTTCATACTTAAAAAGGTTAAGTCCGAAAGTCACTTCATTAGGAAATAGGGAGGCACACTCAAAAGTCCACACTCGAACTTAATTCAATTCACATTCAGACGTCACTTATCCAACGCTTGGATGGGTGTTCATTAAAGGCCAACTACCCATTTGTTAGTGACGTCTGGACGTCAATAAATCCACATCTGGACGTGGTTTCATATCTATGCCTATAAATAGTGGATGTTCTAACGTCATTTTCAAAGTTCAAATTCTCTTTCCTTCACTTCTTCTCTTATCTCCTTCACATCTTAGCCTTTCTTTCTATTTTTCTTAGTTTTTTTTATCATACACTCATGGCTCCTCCTAAGAACATCGCAGGTAAGAGAGCCCGTACCTCTACATTATGTGATCCATCACCACCACCACCATCTGTCGACCCACAATTTGATTGATTGATAAACCTAACCTCAACTAACCCCTAATTACTCTCTCTCAAATGATGCAATGTATGGCCGGGGGAGAAAGATTTCTTCCCCTAGGGATAGTGTCAAAATAAAGGGCAATGAGGCAAGGAAAATGGAATGATGTAAAATGGGATGTGTATGCACAAAAATGCTCCCCAATAACAAGGAGACTTTCGTGTGTCGTGTGTTACTTGGAAGAGTATTCCAAGGTCGTATCCACAGGGAAGGAAAGGGAGTTTTGTGAAAGTGATTTTTCAAAGAGGTAATGAAAATGTAAAATCTTTTGTTTATGTTTTGGGGTTGTGTTTGAAAATGAAAATGCAAGAAAAAAAGTGTTGGCTAATCCAAAGGATTCATTTCAATGGGCATACCAAATCAACTCAAAGCCTTCCTCCGATTGAGCATGAATGAACGATTGATTCGGGGGAAGCTAGGGACGAGATTGGTGCGTATCTAAGCATAACCCGTGACTAGGCCTACGGGATATCAAAGGCTCACCAACTCATCCACTCTCAACCCCGTCAAACAGAACCATTTGACTCAAAAATGGGGGAATGAAGAAGAGTTGAAATGAAATCCCCAAGAGGAGGTCTTCCCTTGGATTAACCAACTTAAATCTTAACTACTCATGCATAAATGAAAGACAAACATAATTTAAATGGACATATTGAGGAAATGAAGCATAGAACTTGAACTAATACAAGAAAACTTAGACTAAAAAGAAAAATATGCAATACCCAATTGAAAAGCTTGAAATGTAAAACTTGAAACTACAATGGTAGAAACTAGAACATGTAATTAAACTTGAACTAAACTTGAAATAAATGACATTCAAATTAATAAAGGAAGCTTACAAAAGTCTTACTGAAGATTACAAGAGAAATGGGTGAAGACAATCCAAAAATCTAAACTTTTACACCATTCATCATCTTCCTCACTAAAACTACTCCTAGCTTAGGTAGCCACCCTTTGCAATGTTGAATAATGCTGAGATATATGGAGTGTGTGTCTTCAATTTTTGTCCATGAGGGTCCCCTAGCTGTGAGATCAGACCTCCCATCAATGGCAGGTGATTTGGATGGGTTACACAGGCTAGGAGGAGCTTAGCCTGCCACCCACATGGCAACCCCCTTCTCTCCCATTCTCCATCAATGCCAAGCCTTTTAAGTCTTCCAAATGTGTAAGGGATGCCTGCTCTTGTGAAAGGAAATGATGGGGGGCAAGTGGGAGAAGTGTAGATGGGACCCTCAAGCCTCAAAGTAAAGTTACAGGCTGTTTTTCAGCCAGAAGGTTCGTGATACCGGTACTGTTTTTTTGCACTTGACCATCTTCGGTAGAAATGACATAACTCTTGATCTAACCGTTGGATTAAGCTGAAATTTTGACATGATACAGAAGACATCCAGATCTAAAACTTTAATGTTTTGAACTTTTCCAGATTCTGAGTAGATCATGGTCAAAATGGAGGACAACCGAGGTAGTGCTTCCCAGTGATGTGGCAGCTAGTGCCTTTGTTCCAAAACACCAATACCTCCTTGATTTCTTCACTTTTAAGCCTCCAATTCTTCATGTATTGTGTCCATGCCATTACCACACATCCAACATAGTTGTAAGGTTCTAAAATCTAACATTTAAGCTATCAAAACATGCAACATCGAGAATTCCATATTATTCATAAAATAGGCTAACACTAAGTAATTAAATGCAAAAGTTGAGTTATAATAAATGTAATGAGGCCATGAAATGTTCAATATTATGTGCTCATCACAATCTGACCCCGATTATGATAGAGCCTGATTTTACTCATTTAAGCTTAGCCAACGGTTTCATGATCATTATGAGACCAAGCCCATGCCAATTAAGAGGCAAACTAACTAATTTCAACCAGATGGGGATTAGGGAGATGATGGTATCCAGACACTGGGGCTAGTTTTTGGAGATGACCTAGGAATGGGTCCTAGTCATCGTGAGAGAGTTTTACTGCAATGCTCAATGGGACCTCCTGATCAAATGTCTGAGAACTTGGGTGCAAGGATATGGATTTACAATGCATGCTATTGACATTATTGAGGTGGCATAGCTTGAGCAAGCTAGAATGCCATACCCTCAGTTTCCCTTCTCCCTTGTGGACCCATCTGAGTGTTGACAATAGCTGTTTGGAGATTTAAGTCATAATTGGAACCTGAGTGTAGAGAAGTACTTGGATCAGGGAGCTTTTCTTGAGAGGCATCGAATTTTTAATATGGTATCTATAACTTGATTTCAACCTCAGATACGCAATAATGTGGTGTACTTGGATTACGCCCAACTCATTCATGTCATCACCACCGATTTTACCACTGACCTCCCTCCTAAATATTATCAGACATTAGGCATGAGGTTGAGTGGGCTAGTAAGAGGTCTCTATTATTTCCTGGGTTGGTCATTGCCCTATGCCTTCGTAGTGGGGTGGTGATAGACCCTAGCTACTTGAGGCTCCACGGAGCGGCAGAGATCAACTACAGGATTGTAAATAAGAGCCGGACGGTGACTGATGTAGCCTGGGGTGCAGAGACAGCTGATCCTAAGGCAGATATGGGGGATATCGAAGTTTATTTTTATTTGGGACCATAGTTTGATCCCTTTGATGATGAGGCTGACCCCTGCACTGACCGTCCGTTGCTATATGAGATTCCAAGGAGGATGAAGAGGCAAGAGGTAGAGCTGATTGAGATAAGGGGCTACTAGGTGGTAGAGGCTGAGGTAGGAGCCAAGGTCATTGCCGTAGGAGAGCTGTATGAGTTAAAGGTGTTGAGAGAGATGCACTAGTTGATGATGCCGAAGTTTAGCCTAAAGGATAGGGCTCAGTCTCCTTTTTTTCTTCTAAGGGTCTCGTGTTCTGATTGATCACTTTGATATTATGTTTTCTTTTATGTTCTAGTTTATGTTTTACTTCTTTTTAGGAATGGTAGATCAAAGCAATAGGGTATTTGTTGTTTTGGCTTGATCAAACCTTTTTTTTCTTATCTTGTAGCCAACTTTTGCGATATATATAGATGACTAATTATGTTCTTGAGCATTTGTATTACATAATGGGTTGATTATTGAATATCTTAATAATAATTTTTGTGCAAGAGAGAATCACAATTACAGGATGATGAGTTAAATTTGAAATTTGCTAGTGTTGAAGTACTAGATATAACTAATTTCTATATGTTTGTATCTTATATTGTGTTACCTCTAGAACTCAACCTTTGTACATGTCCATATTGTGCCATGTTAGGAGTTGATTAAGTGCATTGCCACGGAGACTAGAGACAAATTGTGGAGTTGCAAAGACCTTAGCGAGTTTTGAGCCTATCATTGTAGGAGTGCTCATGTACATTTACACTTTAATTGATTTTCTTGTCCACTATTTCTTTGAATGATCTCATTATCTTTGACTTGATTAACATTGATATGTTAGATGATTTCTTGACCTTGAATTGCATGAGTGTGTTGCTAAGAAACTCTTAGGAAATAATCTTTGGCCATCTTTGTTATCATTTGAGCCTTAGCCATATTGTTTGCATATCATTATCTTTAGAAGTCATGTTTGTGCCAAAGAATGAACTATTTTTGTTTCTAGAGCCATATCATATATAACCTGTAACACCCCAAAATACACCTTGACAGTATTACTATTTAAAGACCATTTACCATCATGAGAGCAACTACATAACTTCATATCCAAAAAGAATTTACTTCATCATTCAGGCCTATACAATAACATCCAAAAGAATATGCCCAACAATGGCATTTACATCCCCAAAAGAATATCAAAGTAAATCTTGCAGCGGAAATACAAAATAAACTAGACTATACAATGTTCCAAAAGAATGTCCTAGTCTAGTACAAAAGAAGCCACA
>CM042186.1:32810785-32827651 GCA_023539305.1 Ilex asprella | reverse complement strand
GTAGATAACTAGATTAAGAGAGTGAGAAAAATGTGTGATAACATGGGGATTGTTGTTGATCTCTGGGTAGGGCTAGCGACTTATTTTTTCGAAAGAGAAGCAGATCACTACTGGGATTCAGTGAAGTGAATGCATGTAGTGGATACCATGACTTGGGAAATGTTTGATCAAATCTTCCAAAATAAATACTTCCCTGAGTCTGTGAAGGATAGGATGAGTGTAGACTTCTTGGCTTTGAAGTAGGGCATTATGACTGTGACTGAATATGAAATGAAATTTGATGAGTTGTCTTGTTATTTAATTGAGTTTGTAGCCATTGATGCAAAAAGGGATAAATGATTTGAACAAGGTTTGAGGCCTTCCATCCACTAGAAACTAGTTGCACTTAGTATTCGAGAATACAAGGATCTAGTGAAATAGGCAAACTTGGTGGAGAGAGACATAGAGGAGGCCAGACGAAAACAAACTTTTACTAAAGGAGCTCCCTTCAGAGCAAGTAGCAGCAGTGGAGTCATACAAAGGCCAGCTCCATACGGCCGACCTAATCAAGCTTTGGGGCAAAGGAATCAAATAGCTCGAGGAGTTGGGGTTACTCAAAATAGAGTAAGCACTGACCCGCGTAAATGCTTTACATGTGGAGGTTTTTGTCACTTCAAAAATAACTATCCATCGTTTCCAAACAATAGAATGTGAACAAGGCCCCACCTCGGCAGTCGTTGCCATAGAAGAACCCTAGTGAAATTGTACCAACTGGTATCACTCAAGGCCGAGTCTTTAAAATAATTGAAATGGAGGATGATCTCGCCAATGCTGTGGTTGAAGGTATCATTTTACTGTATAATTCTTGGAAACATATATTATTTGATCCTAGTGCTACTCACTCATTTATATGCTTGACATGTGTTAAAACACTAGGATTGAAATGTGAAAATTTAGACAAGAATTTGAATTTTTTCCTTACCCACTGGTGAACAATTGGAAACCCTTAAGGTGTGTCAGAGTTTGACACTTTGGATAGGAGAACAAGAGCAAAGGGTATATTTGGTAGTGTTGGACATGCAAGAGTATGATGTGATCTTTGGAATGGACTTGTTGTCTACATACCATGCAATGATAGATTGCTTTTGAAAAAGGCTAGTGTTCCAATCACCAAGGGGAGTAGTATTTAGCTTCACAAATGAGCGGAATGCTTTCCACCTTTTTTCCATGACGAGTAAACGGTTCTTACAGGCTAAGGCAGTAAGTAGTCTAAGCTTTCTTTCTAGCTTAATGGGAGAGAAACGAGTTGACTCTCCATGAGAGTTGATATGTAAAGATCTAAAAAATGATGATAATTTTTTTTTTGCCGGTAGGGCACTATTCATGCACAATTTGCTGGTAGGGCACTACATATGCACAATTTAAACATAAGTCATGTTTAGGAACATAATTTAAGTACGTCATAAAAGAAAAACATGCTTAGAATATTAAAATACGTCTACTGTGTGAATTTAAGCTTAAACGAAAATAGTTTTAAAAATTGGACAAAAATGGCATCTCGGTTGGCGTAGGTGGGCCGGCCAAACCCGGCCACTAGCGAAAGTATAAAATTTTGAAAATTTTCATTTAAAATAATTTTAAGAACTTTGGTTAAAACAGAATGTCAAATTGAGGCGTTTAGGGACGAGTTGCAGTGTAACGGGGTCCCAAATTCATCAAGGGTAAAAGGGTTATTTTACACCTTTGCCCTCCACTATAAATACAAACCTTTTTATGTAAAAATATAATTTTTTCAGTTGAGAAGGGTCAGTACACGTTTTTGGAGGAAAAAGAAAAAAAACCCTAGGTTCTTCAAGCTTCAAACCACCAAAACTCATTCCTAGGCCAAAATTTTTGTAAGACTTCCTTCTAAGAAGTTGTTCCTCTCAACAAGAGTTATATTCTCACTAATCGGTTTGGCTATAAAGCAATAACAACTTTCTTGGTTTGAGAAAAACCATTATGGGTATGATATTTTACTAAGTTGGGAATAAATTTAAGTTTTCTTGTCTTCCTATGTATTGATTGAATGTTTTAGGTGTTTACTTGATGTTAGAAAATTATTTAGTTAGTAGTTTATTTGAAAACTTAGAATTGTGGTTTAAGTACTTTTGTGTTCTTTGAGTTTCTTGACAATTTATTGTTATGGTAAAAGTATATATTGCTTACATGTTGTATTATTATATTATATCTTATGTTCATGTAGAAAAACTCTTATGGTTTGAGAGTTATGATGAATTGGTAGTTTGTGTATTCTTAGTTGTTTTGAGAAATTGTGAAAGTAATTAATGTGAAGCTTAATCAAATATTCAATCCATTAAATGATGTTTTATATTCATGTAAACAAGGTGTTTGATGAAATATTTCATACAATTTACATTGAGAAAAATTAAGACATCTTGGCATATATGAATCCTTGGAACATAGTGTGGGTTGAGCACTTGTTGCTATGCATTATGAGGGTGTAGATCCTGTGGTGAAAAACCCAAAATCTGGCCAATGACAATACTCGGGAGCTGACGGGGGCGGACCGTGAAGCGAGACATGGGTGGCATAGGGTAGCATGAGTGTGTCATGCATATTAACATTGCATAGCATTGAGAGATTACGAGGTTATAGCATTTAAAATGCACACTTGCACATGTCACGCCTTAAATTTGTTCCTTGCATTAGCATTTTGTCATACCAACAGTTGAACTGACCCATTCGTGGGATATCATATTGCAGATGAGGCTCCCGGTACTTGAGGAAGTGTTAAAGGAAGAAGAGAAAAGGGGCTTGAATGAATATTTCGTCTTTGGGGCATATTTTGTATGTATGGGCATTAGCCTATATGTCTTGTATTTTAATTTGAAAAAGTAATGGATTATATATATTTTGGGCCATTTTAAAGTGTAAGGGTGTAAACCCAATTAACATTTGGGATGTTTTTATTTAATGAACATCATATGTTTATATTGGGACAATTATATGTATATGTTGAGAATAATGGATGTATGTTTAATTTATATAGGTTGTGGCCACCGAATGAGGATGGATTGTGATAGCTTATGAAATACTGTGAATATTAGGTGGAAAAAGGGCTTGAAAAACAAAGGAAGTTATGTCAAAATTTTATGAAAAATTAAAAGATGTGTTAAGTGTGAAAAGCACCTTTCAAATAGGTGGGAAAGATGTCAAAATGGGGGTTTGGAAACCTTGAAGGAATAGGTTAAAAATGGAAGAAAAATAACTTGAAAAACTTTGCAAAAACGTGAGAAATGAATAAGAACCCAATTAATTCAACCTAATAACCTTTCATTTACTTTTCTTATTCTTTTTTCCTCACTCCCCCGAGATTGTGGAAATTTGGGGCGTGACATGATATCTATGGTGTAAGACCTTCCAGATGTATTTCCGGATGAGTTGTATGGCTTACCACCTTGAAGAGAGATTGAGTTCACCATTGACTTGTATCCTGGAACAAAACCCATTTTTATTACACCTTATCGGATGACACCTTTGGAGTTAAGGGAGTTACGGAAGCAATTAGACCAGTTACTAGTAATTGGGTTTGTTCGTTTAAGCACTTCACCTTGGAGAGCCCTAGTCCTCTTTGTGAAGAAGCATGATGAAACACTTCGGTTATGCACGAACTAACGGAGGTTGAACCAAGTGACAGTGAATAATAAATACCCATTACCTTGAATTGATGATTTATTCGATCAGCTGAGGGATTCTAAGTATTACTCCAAGATTGATCTTTGTACAGGGCACCATCAACTAAGGATAAAGGAGGAGGATATTCCTAAGACAACTTTCTGTACCAGATATGATCATTTTGAATTTACTGTAATGCTGTTTGAACTGACTAATGCTCCCACTACCTTTATGGATTTGATGCACAAAGTAGTTCGAACATGTCTAGATTAGTTTGTTATTGTGTTTATTGATGACATATTGATCCATTCGCGGACACAAGGAGAACATGAACACCATATTCGAGTAGTGCTACAAACCTTGAAAGAGTATAAGTTATATTCTAAGATGAGTAAATGTGAATTCGGATGAAGGAAGTGAAATTTCTTGGCCATGTTTTGTCAAAATAGGGTGTAGCAGTTCACCCTGCAAAGATTGAAGCAGTGATGAAATGGAAACCACCAAGGAATGTAACAGAAATACGTAATTTCCTATGTTTAGCAGACTACTACAGGAGGTTTGTGGAAGGGATTTCAAAACTAACTATGCCAATGACCTGCCTTATAAAGAAGAGGGAAAGATTCTAGCAGACTCAAGAATGTGAACTAGCATTCCGCACATTGAAAGAAAGATTGACAACAACACTTGTACTTATTATTTCGAACAGTGGGGAAGGATACGACGTTTGCATAGATGCTTTCTTGCGAGACTTGGGATGTGTGCTAATGCAGGGAGGTAAGGTAGTTACTTATGGCTCGACATAGCTAAGATTCATGAGCAAAACTATCCCACTCATGACTTGAAGCTTGCTGCTGTAGTTTTTGCTCTTAAGTTATGGAAGTGTTACCTATATGAAGAAAATTTTTAAGTGTTTTCTGATCATAAAAGTCTTAAGTATATATTCACACAAAATGACTTGAATCTTCAATAAAGAAGGTGAATTGAATATCTGGAAGATTATGATTTCAAACTCAACTACCATCCGGGGAAGGCTAATGTGGTAGCAGATGCACTGAGCAGAAATTTTTGAGGTGAAATCAATGTTCTTGCTGTTAATAGGTGGAAGATGATTGATGCTTTGGAGAAATTTGATCTATTGGTGGATAAACAAGAGGATCGACTATGCTTATTTAATCTTGTAGCTCAACCAATTCTCCAACAAAGGATTGTAGAGTTGCAACGATTAGATACAAATTTGGAAACTATCCGGGGTAGATTGGAGAGGAATAAGATTTTTTAGAACTGTTCTATACATAATGATGAGTTACAGTTTCATGGAAGACTGTGTGTACCAAACAATGACCAAGTAAGGGAAGAAGTGTTAGAGGAGATCCATCATTCAAAATTCTCCCTACATCCGGATATTACTAAGATGTATAGAGACATGAAACGTCAATATTGATGGAAATGGATAAAAGAAGACGTGGCTAAGTACGTTGCAAAGTGCGTAGTGTGTCAACAGGTAAAAATTGAGAATCAAAGACTGGGACGTTCGCTCCAATCCTTCTTGAGTGGAAATGGGATCATGTTACTATGGATTTTGTGTCAGGATTACCTAAGAACGTCAAGGGTCATAATGCAATTTGGGTGATGGTCAATAGATTGACAAAGATTGCCCACTTTATACCTGTTAAGACCATAAATAACTTGGTAACCTTGAGCCAATTATACATTTTAAGACCACAAATAACTTAGTAACCGTGGTAACCGTGAGCCAATTATACATTCAGGATTATGTCTGATCGATATAGTCGTTTTGTGGCTAAATTCTGGCAAAGCTTGCAAAAGGCATTGGGAACAAAGTTGCATTTCAGTACAACCTTTTATCCTCAGACAAATTGACAATCTAAGAGGGTGATCCAAATTTTGGAAGATATGTTGAAGGCATGTGTTCTTGACCTCGAAGGGAGTTGGAGTGAACATCTTCTATTGGTGGAATTTGCCTATAAAAACAACTATCAGGCAAGTATTGGAATGACTCCTTATGAGACATTGTATGGAAGACCATATAGGTCCCCGACTTGTTGGTTAGAAGTCAGAGAGAGTAGCTTGTTTGAACTAGAAATTGTTTGGGAGATTACTAAAAAAATTCAACTAATTAGGGAAAGACTATACACGGTTCAAAGTAGACAGAAAAGTTATGCGGATAGAAGAATAAGGCCTTTGGAATTCCAAGAGGGGGACTATGTGTTCCTCAAGTTGTCACCCAAAAAGGGAGTGTTTAGATTTGGCAAGGGAAAATTAACCCCAAGGTACACTAACCATTTGAAGTGATCAAAGTTGTGGGCAAAGTAGTGTATCAACTTAATTTACCAGCCCAATTGTCAGGGATACATGACTTATTCCATGTGTCAATGCTAAGAAAGTGAAAATCCGATTCAATGTTTGTCGTGGATTTGGAAGGAATTGAAATTCAAGATGGAGTAGCATATGAAGAACAATTGGTGCAGATTCTCGATACCAAGGAGAAGGTGTTTCGCAATAAAGTAATTCAACTAGTGAAGGTCTTGTAGCAACATCATGGGATGGAGGAAGCTACCTGGGAATCAAAGATGGAGATTCGAGAGAAATAACCTCATTTATTCTCTACTTAAGGTAAGTTTCAAGGACGAAACTTTATTTAAGGGTGGTAGATTGTAAACCTCCACATTCTTATCTTTATATTGTAACGTAATTAATTTGAAATGCTCATATATTTAATGATGTAAGCATGAACTATACAGATTGTAAGAGTAGAAAAAAAATGTTAGGCGAGCCAATAGGCTGTGTAGTAGAAGTTATGAAGTATTCCGGAGTTAAAGCACATTTTAGATAAAATTTGGGTAGGAAGGAATTTGACACTTTCTTAATAATTGAGTCATAACGTTTTACTTTGATGTCCGTTTAATCTGAAATTTTTACAGTAGATACTGCACTTCCATGGCTACAAAAGAGTATTTCACGAAAATTTTTCAAATCGACCTCGAAATTGGAAACAAATTCATTGAAAATTCAGGTAAAATTTGGAGTCCATTCAAAAGTGAATGGATCCGCTCGAATGACAGTTAATACCACTATTTTTGTGTCTGACAGAACTCTGATGGAAAAGAAAAAGTACTAGGAGCAAGCAACGTTTGAACGCCAAAATGACAATTGAACATCAAGTAGATAGTTTGAATGTCCAGCATATAGTTCGAACATGAGGTCGCGATTCTGAGTATTAGATTTGGGCCGATTGGACTATTGTCTCATACTATAAATACACAAGGATGTCTTCCCTAGCCCTATTTCATCAATTCTAACCCTAAAGAGTCTTGGAGAGAAAGAAAGAAGAGGAGAAATACCAGATTAAGGGGGATTTTCAAGTTGTAACGGATCAGACACACTAGGTTTTCACACAAAACTAGAAAATCGAGGTAGATGATTCTTCTTAAGTCCTTTCATTGAGACTTAGGATATAATTATGTATGTTTTCAATTTTGTTGATAATTATATGATAAGTACACATGAGTTCTTAGTTTCGTTATCATTGGAACATAGTCTTGAACAAAATACGTGTTTCAAGGAATAATTGTTCTTGAAGTTTCAAAACCCTAGTTTTTTTCTAAAATACATGTTCTATTGGGAAATTGATATGGATTCTTGATTTCTAAATTCCTATTCTTTATTAAATCATGTTTTCATTAAATACTTTTTCTTGTTCCAAGAAATTATGATTTTTGGCTAAAACCTAGAATTTTGATATCAAAATTGTGAATGTTTTCGTGAGATGATCTCTTGCATATTTTAATTCTTTTTATTACTATAGTACATTGAGAATTGTAAAATTATGATACTTGAATTGTTAATGAAAATGGTGTTTGGTTAAGATTGTGATTGTTGATAAAGTTGTGGTTTCATCTCTTGTATAGTTTAGCTGTGACGGACTTGAATTGCCTTTGATAGCTATCTTAGAGTGTTAGAGGATAGTTTATCTCAGTGGGAGTGAGATGGTTGCCCACCACTCGTAATGAATTGTTGTTTGTGAGAGCAACTATTATTGTTCACGTAAGTTCAAGACTGAAGGATGATATACCTTTCTTGGGAAGGATTCGTCAATGACGTGGGAGACAGTATATGCCCTTCCTAAAGTGATTTGTGATTTGACCTGCCGGGAATGATTGTGATTGTGTGGTTGTGGTGTGTGAACGAGATAGAATCGTTGTGTAGATTCCTAAAAAGCAACTAACATACATGAGAATGAGGATGAACCAACATACATAAGAATATGGAATGATGCTATTGAGTTATTAATTAATTTCTTTAATTATAACATGTTTATTTATTTCATTGATTTATTGTATTTTCGTATTCTTGAGATCATTATAACTACCATTTTTTTATTTTTAAAACGATATATATGCTATTTTTCAAAAGATATTTGCCTTCTTTTTGTTGTTTTAAAACATTGTTGGGATTTGAGAGGGATTTCCAACGGGCTTTTGCCCACCCCTTACAACACATTACATATTTTGGTAGCAAGGAGGATGTCGAGTTAGATGAGCAGGTTGATCTCGAGGCTGGAGATGGTCAGTATGTTCTTTTTGTTGTTTTAAAACCTCATTTGGATTTGAGAGGGATTTCCTACAGGATTTTGCCCACCCCCTACAAAATATTAAATATTTTGGTAGCAAAGAGGATGTCAAGTTAGATGAACAGGTTGATCTCGAGGCTAGAGAGGATCAGTATGAGGATTATGAAGTGGAGGCTTAGAGATGATTCGTTTTAGTTCTGATTATTGTATTTGGAGAGATTTTTGTGAAAAAATGTTTCAGTTAGTTTTATTATTTCGTTGTTAGATACTATTTGATTTTCAATTGTAAGTTGGAGAAATAATGATATTCTATTGGTTTTAGTATTTATTCTTTATCAGGTACATGAATGATTTATTATCTAATAATTATTTTTAGTTGCTCTCATGGTTAGATGGTTTGTAAATAGTAATGCCTTCTAGGGTGAATTTTGGGCGCTACATAAACAATTTTAGTTTATTTGTTGTAAATTTCAATTACCAAACCACTCTCTCAAACGTTTACATATTTTCTTTTATTAATCCTTTTTCACACTCCAAAATTCTCATCTCCCTATGGATCGACCTTTGAATCAACTAAGATTTATTGCTTGCTTGACAACTTATATTTGAGTTTACAACTTCCAAGGTGAAGTAGAGCTTACTAGATAATATAGTCCATGAATGGCAAATGTTTGGCCTTAGGGGCGATGATGTAGTTGTTAGATGTCAAGTTAAAGTATTTTGATAAAGGATTGGGTATGGTTTTTATGTAAATGTTTTTATTCAACTTTGTGCATATAGACTATACAAGCATGTGATTATGTTGGTCACTGTTGTGTTATGAAATATTCAATATCATGCACAGTGTGATAGTTTATTGTTTAGTAAATGGGGTACACTCCTCTAGAATAGAATATATGTGTATTATATCTGAGACAAGATTTGACAAAATTTGTCATAAATGGTGGGAACAATCATGCCACAACGAAGGTGGAAGGATTGTTAGCCACATATCAGAATATGGGAGATTAAGAAAGGAGGGGTCTGTCAATGGGCGTAGTAATGGTGCTAACATCTATGACATCTTAAATACCAAGGCAATGCCACAAATTGCCTTTGACCGCCTTAACACATGTTGTTAGAATATTTTAACAAAAATAGTGTTTTAATGTATGGGAACTCAATCCCACATCAACTAAATAACTAAATATACTTGAGTATATATATAAACTAGTGTTATCTAGCCTTTGAATTAAAGAGAGTCTTGGGACTCTCACATGTGCAGGGGGTGAGACTAGCGGAGGAGATACGGATTTTTAAAATCTATATGATCCACATGGTTGACCCTAGTCCACGACACATGTAGTGGGTCCCCTTGACAGCTAGTATTCCAATAGTCATATTTTGAGTTATTATCTAATTAAGTATAGAAGTAATTATAGTCAATTAAACATGTATTATTTGTATATCTATATGTATATATTTTCAGTATAAAGATAGATAACCTGATATCAACTATCTTCTTACTGTATAAGTTTTTGAGCAATATTCAAAGGTGTGTGTGAAGCTTCTACTTCATTCGATTGTGCATATCTGAGTGAAGCTACAATCAATAGGCTGGACTATTGTATCCTAGGGACGACGAGTTACTACCTTCAGCGCTGTGATTATTTCATAAAAGGGCGCAAATCGTCTTAAGAAAGTGACCTAGTCTGCGTTTCACCCTACCTTTCACTTTATTTGATCCAATTTTCTAACAATTTAAGACGAGTTTCGAACCCAATGGAGAATTATACAATGGCCACTTCTACTATTTCATCTGCTGGATCAAACGATCTTAACAAACCATTTCGATTCAGTTGACAGTTCTTCAAACGATAGGCAATGAAAGTATGTTCTATCTCAAACTGATGAAGGTTGCATAGATTCTCACTTCAAAAAATCCAAACAAGGTGAACAAAGAAAGTATGACTACAGAAGAGTTAGTTGAACATGAAAAGAATTTAGCGCTATAGGAGACTGACGAAGATAATTGTCGTAATTATTTGATGAATTGTCTTTCCGATGAGCTATATGATTACTGTTCCAATTCCTATTCTTCTGCCAAGAAGATTTGAAAATCCTTGGAGGCGAAGGATGACACAGAAGAAGCAGAGACGAAAAAATATGATTGTAGCCATTATTTTAAATTTCAAATGGTGGAAAATAAATCTGTAATTGCTCAAACACATGAGTTACAGATGATTGTACACGGAATTGTGGCCGAAGGAATCAAGATAGATGAATAGATGCAAGTTGTAGTAGTTATTGATAAACTATCGGGTTCATGGAAGGAGTATCAAAAGGGAATTCGTCACAAGCAATCAGAATTAAGCATGGTGAATCTAATGGCTCGACTTCAAATTGAGGAATAGGCCAGAAAATATGACAAGACTAACGACACTAATGAGAATCTCAATGGCAATGGTAATAGAAACAACAATAAGGTACATTTAATCACATCTAATGATAACGTCTCTACGAGTCAAAATAATAGAAACAGTGTCTAATTGAAGCCTAGAGGTACTAACATAAAAAAGTTTAATAGGGCTTCAAATAAAAATCATTTTCAAAAGAAATGGAACCAAGAACCAAACCAAGGACCCCCTTCCAAATAAGTATCATATAATAAAAATAATAGTCAAATAATGGTGCTTGTTTTGTTTGTGGGAAGTCTGACCATTTTGCAAAAGATTGTCTTTTTAGAAAACGAGTTATGCTCCTCAAGATAATGTGACTGAGAAACCAGTTGTGGCCATGATTTTTTAAGTTAATTTTATTGAGAATGGTGAAGGATGGTAGGCAGATTCTGGAACGTCTAGACATGTCTGTCATGATAGATCTTGGTTCAAGTCTTTTTCTCCCGTTGGAAATGATAAAAAAGTGTTGTTTGGCGATTCACATACTACAAATGTTTTGGGCATGAGAAATGTCGAACTCAAATTTACCTCTGGCCGAGTTTTGACCCTAAGAGTTGTTCTTCACACTCCTGAAATCAGAAAGAATTTGGTTTCTGGTTATCTTTTAAATAAGACTGGTTTCAAACAAACCATAGAGTCTGATCAGTATGTTTTGACCAAGAATGGGTCATTTGTTGGAAAAGATTATGCTTGTGATGGTATATTTAAGCTGAATGTTGAAATGAATAAAACTACTTCTTCCGTTCATATTGTTTCTTGTGTGAATATGTGGCATGCTTGTCTTTGTCATGTTAATCGCAAATATTTGAAAAATATGAGTCATGTAGGTTTATTGTCTAAGTTACACAATGATTTTGAAAAATGTCAATATTGTAGCATGACAAAAATAACAAAACAACCCCATATCAAAGTAGAAAGAAATTCTAAATTATTAGAATTGATTCATACGGACATATGTGAATTTCAAGGAATTTTGACTCGTAGTGGAAAAAGATATTTTATAACTTTCATCGATGACTTTTCAAAATACACTAATGTTTATCTTATGAAAAATAAAAGTGATGTTTTTGAAAAACTCACCATTTTTATTAAAGAAGTAAAAAATCATTTTGATAAAAAAAAATTAAATGATTTAGAAGTGATAGAGGTAGAGAGTATGAATCACTTGGATTAATTGATCATATACAGTCTTTAGGAATAGTTCATGAAACTACACCACCATACTCTCTTCAATCTAATGGTATAGCTGAATGTAAAAATAGAACATTGATCAACTTAACCAATGCTATGTTAGTTAGTTCTAGTGCACCTAAAAATTTGTGGGGAGAAGCAGTCTTAACTGAAAATTATGTTATGAATAGAGTTCCTCATAAATAAAATCTAGTTCCTCCTTATGAATTGTGGAGAAAAAAAAAAGCCTAACTTGAATTACATTAGACTATGGGGTTGCTTAGCTTATGTTAGGATGACTGATCCTAAAATTCCTAAATCATGAATAAGAGCATCTAGGTGTGTATTCATTGGATATGCAATAGCTAGTAAAACATATAGATTTTTAGATCTAAAAAATAGTGTGGTAATTAAATCACTAGATGCTATATTTCATGAAGATAAATTCCCTTTTAAATATAAAAATAGTGGGGGTGATGATAATATACCAAAGTCAAGTGATATTCCTAGTTCATCATTGACCGAAAATATAGAACAAAAAGAATATGAACTTAGGAGGAGTAAGAGGAGTCGAGTAGAAAAAAATTTTGGTTCCGATTATATTGTTTTTATAATGTTGAAGGGGATCCAACTAACTTACAAGAAGCTTTAACATCTCCCGATTCAGATTTATGGAGAGAAGCTGTAAATGATGAATATGATTCACTCATAACAAAAAAAAAACATGAAAATTGGTAGATTTACCTCTCGGTTGTAAAACTATAGGTTGCAAATGGGTGTTAAAGAGAAAGCTCAAATTTGATGGAACGATAGATAAGTATAAAGCGAGATTGGTAGCTAAAGATTTTAAACAAAAAGAAGATTTAGATTTCTTTGTTATGTTTTCTCCTGTCTCTAGAATTACATTCATAAGATTGTTAATATCTATAGCTATTATACATAATTTAGAAATACATCAAATGAATGTAAAAACAACCTTTTTGAATGGTGATCTAGAGGAAGAAATTTATATGGACCAACCAGAAGGGTTTATTCAACAACGTCATGAAAATAAAGTGTGTAAATTAACTAAATCTTTATATGGCCTTAAACAGGCACCCAAGCAATGACACAAAAAATTTGATCAATGTGTTTTAGCTAATGGGTTTAAGGCTAATGAGAGTGACAAATGTATTTACTTAAAGTCTAAAAATGGTTAACATATTATTATTTATTTATATGTTGATGATCTTTTGATATTTGACACTAGCTTATATGTGATTGAGACTACCAAGACTTTACTAAACAAAAATTTTGACATGAAAGACTTGGGTCAAACAAATGTGATTCTTGGCATGAAAATCACAAAGAGTGTTGATGGAATTATGCTTGATCAATCTCATTACATACAAAAAAAATTTGAAAAAATATAATTTTTTTGATTGTAAACCCGCTTGTACACCTTTTGATTCAAGTATTCATTTATTTCCAACAAAAAAAGAAAGTGATGTAATTAATCAAATAGAGTATGCAAGCATCATTGGTATTCTTAGATATGTCACTGATTGTACTAGACTTGATATTACCTATGCGGTGGGTGTACTTGGTAGATTTACTAGTAGACCTAGTATGGATCATTGAAATGCAATATGTCGCCTTATGAGATATCTAAAAAGAACTATACATGTTGGTTTATTTTATTAGAATTATCCTGCTGTACTTGAAGGTTACTATGATACAGATTGAAACACCCTATCGAGTGATTCTATGTCCACTGCAGGTTATGTTTTTACTTTAGGTGGTGGAGCCATAAGTTGGAAATCAAAGAAGTAGAAAATTATTGCAAAATCAACAATGGAAGCTGAATTGATTGCGTTAGCTTCAACTAGTGAGGAACCTGTAACACCCCGCATCTTCTTTTATATGTGCATATAAATATATATATAGTAATGACTATGGTAAAAAGGTGAAAATATGAAACTTAAGGTCCTAGAACTTGTACTAAATAGGTTTGGTGCAGAAATAGGTGTTGTATATGCATAAGATGGCTTTGGAAAGGTTTAAGATGGATTGGAAATGAAAAACGGAGAAAATGGCAAAAACTGGGCAAACCGTACCGGTACTGTATACCGGTACTGAACCGTACCGGTACCGCGTACCGGAGCAAACTGGTCCAGAGACTTCGACATACCGGTACGGCCAAAAGAATTCTGAAACTTAAATGTCGCGATCTTGGTCCAATTTTAGCCTTATAAATACCCAAGGTCGCCTATTTTGACTCCATTTCAGCCCTCCAACCTTAGAAACCCTATGAGAGAAAGAAAGGAAGAGAATAGAGGAAGAAAGAAAGAGAAAAATAAGAGTTTAAAGGGGTTATCCAAGATCCAAACCTAGCTTCCAAGAACACAAGGTAGGGATTTTCTCTCATTCACTTGCATTGAGGCTAGGGTTTACTTATATGTACTCTTTCCACTCTAAATCTTATATGTATGCTATAAATCATTGATTCTTGATAATATTACCATGCTTTAAACAATATTAATGGTGAGTTAACCATTAAATCCTTGTTTTTGGCTAAAAAACCTAGATTTCAAGATAGATGAACTTTTCTCTAAATTTTACTTTATCCTTAATTTCCAAACCTTAGTGTTTCATATTGGACCATCAAATGATGCTATTGTGATCTCATGTACTTTACTTAGTTGGTTGTGGAATTATTGCATGATATACTTTGAGGATTTTGGATAGATACTTGTGAATTGAGATAAATATGGAAATTGTATGCTTGGTTGGGTTGTTTATGATGCTCATGAGTGAGAGATTTCTTGTAAGGATGCTCACTCATTCCCAAGAGGGTCCCGGTAAAGATGCTTGGGAAACAATGTAGTGATTAGTGAGAGGTTCCTTGCAAGGATGCTCACTCATTGCCAAGAGGTTCCCGGTAAGGATGCTTGAGAATCAAAGGTGACCTAAAAAGGGGGTGGAGGTTACCCTAAAGTATGCCACCTACCAAAAAAAGTGTTGAAAATTGTTTATGACCATTAATGGCTATTATTTGTATGTGGTGATCGTTTATTCATTTAAGTAATGTTTTTACATAAACTTGAGATCATTTCTCAATGTCATTGCTTTATTTCAAATTACGTATCTATGTTATGTTAAAAATGAGACCGACCATTTTAAATTCTTTTCTAAACCTTATATGAGTTTGGGAGAATTTTCCTACAGAGCTTCATGCTCACCTCCTACCGCTAATATTTTTCAGATTTCCCACTAGAGGAGGACGTGAGGGTCTAAAAGAACGCTACCTGGGAGACTCTAATTGACGGGAGTGTGGATCCCGAGGTGGACACATAGAGCGGCCTCCTTTCCTTTTGTCCTAGACTAGGACATTCTTTTGGAATATTGTGCAGCCTAGTTTCTTTTGTTTATTCCGCTGCGTTCCTTTAGTTAATGTTTGAGATGTAATAGCCATGACTTGGGCTTATTCTTTTAGATAATATTGGAATTAATTATAGATGACAAATTAAGTCTTGTTTCTTAAGGGATTTTATTAGTGCTCTCATAATATGAATGGTTTTAGAATGTAATACCGCCCAGGGTGTGTTTTGGGGTGTTACAAAGTTGGTATCAGAGCCTAGGCTTTAGGTCTTACATGGGAGCTGTAGGTTATGGATTCACACTAGAGAAATAGGACAAGGTAGAAAGAAATTGTTCAGTCTTGCTTTAGAGGAACCATAGACTTTAGATTAAAGTAATATTTAGGATGTCTTGTACATCAATGAACTAAATTATAAATTAATTTGCAAGATGGACGTGGACGTGGCCGTGGACGAGGACGTGGTGACCAAGCACCCCCTCCTCCGCCACCACCTCCTGATGCCATGAATGGCATTTATCAGTGTTTGAGGGAGCTCACCACTCTGGTACAACACCAGAATGGGAACAACCATAATGGAGGAGCTCATCCTTTAGCTCAAATGCCAGGCAACGAGGACGACAGCCGAAGGATGATAATTCTTCGGGAATTCCTGAGGCAACACCCGCCTACTTTCCAATGGAGCTCTAACCCTTTGGATGTGGATAAATGGATCCGTCGAGTGAAGAAGATTTGTGAAGGTATGGGGATTGCTGAGGATTTACGGGTTGGCTTGGCGACCTACCTATTTGAGGGGGAGGCCGACTATTGGTGGGATGTCATAAAGAGAAGAAAGGACACTGACACCCTCACTTGGGAGGAGTTCAATCAACTCTTCCAAGATAATTATTTTTCAGAATCAGTCAGAGACCGGATGAAGACCGATTTTCTTGCTCTACGACAAGGCAACATGTCTGTGGTCAAGTATGAGAGGAGGTTTGATGAGCTATCCCGGTATGCTGAGGAGTTCATTTCTAGTGAGGCCAACAGGGCCAAGCGCTTCGAGCAGGGCTTGAGGCCGGTCATCCGAGAGAAGTTGGTGGCTCTCAAGATTCGGGACTACGGGGATATTGTTGATAGAGCTACACTGGTAGAGAGAGATATAGAGGATGGTCAGCTACGACAGAGCTTAGTGAGAGGAGGTCCAATCCGGACGGGTGCTAGCACTAGTGGGACACAGAGACCGACACCATACCGTCGCCCAGATCGGACAGATGGACAACGACTGTTGACAGCCCACGGAGAGGGAGACACTCAAAATAGAGCCGGTATTACCCCCGCGATCCGGCATTGCATGCGGAGGTGTGGGACATATTCGGATGTATTGCCCAATTGTTTCACCTCAGGGGCCCATCTCGACCGCCAGATAGATGCCAGCAGCCCAACCACCACCACCGAGGCCTGCACCGCCACAACCAATACAAGTTCAAGCCCCTGGCGGCGTCAACTAGGGGCGAGTATTTGCCTTGACCTAACCGGAGGAAGATGCCTCCAATGCAGTTGTTGAAGGTATAATTCTTCTTTATAATTCTTTGGCCCGAATCTTATTTGACCTCGGTGCAACACACTCATTTGTACGCACGACATATGCACTTGATTTGGGATTGAGTTTC
>CM042186.1:32777096-32800565 GCA_023539305.1 Ilex asprella | reverse complement strand
AGTGAACCATTGACCCAGTCCCCTAGCCGGTTCGATGACCGGTCCGGTTCTGATAACATTGCAATAGACCCTGTATTATGGAGATAATTTAATACTACTGATGGTGTAAATTTCGTGTGGATGAGCAGAAGGTAGGAGAATACCAGGTGATTAACACGGAGCTACAAGACTCTTAACTAAGGGAATAATAATGTTGGGGGATAAGGGATGATTGCAATGAGGATGCATAGTGGTTCACCGGCTCGGGAGCTCAGCTAGTCCACTTTTTAATGGAAGCTCTTGCTCATTTTCTCTTTATTGATAACTTGAGCGATTTACATAATAGGGTATGTGCCACTAGGGTTCCTCCTTGTGCCCCCATGGAGGCATTGTTTTGTATATAAATATAGACTAATTTCTACTTCTAAGAGATCTACATCGAGGTCATTGCATTGCATCCGTGAGATTTTTCTTGATTTTTGGGAAAGGATCTTGGTTGGTTGAGAGTTTTATGTCTTGACTCTAGCTTTCCATTTTTTTCCGGGGTGCTTGCTGTTTATCCAGCTATCCCTACGCCATTTCTGTCAATATTCCGTTTGAATAAAGCTGAGCTTTGATTCTCTGAGCTCTTCTGTTTTGGCTGACCTCCTAACCTGGCCTAGAGGTTTGAGCTCACACTTAGAATTATTTTTGGTATCATCAGTTGCCCTCCAGCCTTTGGCCAAAGAAGGCTTTGGCAAGGGTTGAGCTATAAAAGAAAAAGAGCTGGGTTTGCACGTGGCTGTCTTTGAATTGCACGTGGGAGTCGTTTAAGGCGGTATTGATCAATCATGGCTTCCTCGATTCCCGCGTATGTTACAGCCCATGTCTTTCAAGCTATAAATACTAAAACGGCTATTGAAACCGACTTTTTCCATTGTTCAACTTCCCTCTTCGTCGCTTTCTTCTTGTTCTCTTGGCTTCCCAATTTAGAGTTCTCTGATTTCTCATTCCAGTTCAAGCTTTTTTGGTTCGATTCGAAGATCCTTAGCACCTTATCCTTTTGATTTTCCTCTGGTTCGCGATTTGCCGAGCATTTCAGTCTAGGTATGTCTTTCGCTCCCTTTCTTCTTCTTTTCTCGCCCTGGATCCCTCGAGCTTGAGGTGATTATTACATTTTTGGGTGGTTATTACATTTTTGGGCTTTTTGCTTCTTTTACTTCTGGAATCGAGATTATTGCTTGTCCCCCCTTCCCCACTTCGTTGATTGGTCCGCTATTGTGTGAATTCTTAGCGTTGGAAGCTACTGTACTGATCTTTAGGTTATTAATGAGTGTTTAGTGGACATCCCCCCTCTCTATCGTTCTTTTGACCTTCCCTATTCTTGTTCCCTTATGTTTTCCCTTTTCAAAAATCCTCTTCCTTCTGTCCCTCCTATGGAAGGGAGGTCTGCCGAGGAAGATATTGATTTGGATGAGGTTTGTAAGTAGAATGATAACTTTCCCAGCGTTGAATCTATTGAAGCTGGGGAAAAGGGTGTGGAGCCTCCCTCCTCCTATTCTTCTAAGCCCCAGGATAAGGGTAAGACTAAGGAGAGTGAAGGTCCTAAGGGTTCTAGTGCGGCTTTCATAACCACAATGAGCTCTGGTGCAAGTGAGCTCACCCCATTCACCATGAAAGTCTTTAGTGCCCGCTTTGGCTTTCCTCCGGGTGTTGAGTGCTGGTGCCCAGACAACTGTACCCCCTATATCCTTTTTGTCCCAAATAAGGTCTTTTTCTTCATTGTTGCTTTTGAGAACGGCCTTCACTTTCCTTTGCATCCCTTCATCAAGGGTGTTTTGCAACATTTCAATGTTTGTTCTAGTCAAATTACTCCCAATTTCTAGAGTGTTTTGGTTAGTCTCCTTGTTTACTTCAAGCAGCACTTGTTAGGGGTCCCCACTGTTTCTCTGCTTATGAAGTATTTCGATGTGAAATATATCCCAAACGACGACTTCTTATACATTTCAAAGCGAGTAAAAGTCAAACTGATCATCTCTGACGTCCCCAGCTCTCATAAGGGTTGGAACAACTTTTATTCTTTGTCCAAGGTAAAAATTGAGAATATAATCCTGCTGATAAATTTGACCCTCTGCCAGTTCCTCAGACATGGAATGCCCCTAATAATTTGGGTAAGCACCTGCTTTAGGAAACCAAATTGATCCCGACCTTCCCCATGCTTATGCTGATCTCATTTATCGTGTGTTGCTTCTTTCAGGGGTGAGGCCTGATCTTAGTGCTGAGGATAAGCAATTTTCACTGGCCCTTAAGAATTGTGGGCCATCGAAGTATTCTGAGCTCATCAAACCTTGGGTGCTTGTTGAGACAGGATTCAGCCCCCTGGAGTGGTTATTGAAGCTCCAATACCGATCTCTGTTGAAGCCCCCGTCCTCCTTGCAGCTGGAGAGTTAATAGGCTGCAACTCTGCCCTTCCAATTTCTTCATCAATGGACCCTTTTACAAGAGATCGCCTGGCTAGAATGGAGCAACTGAGGAGGGGAAGAAGTGGGAGCAAACGTAAGGCTGGGGTTGGGGCTAGTAGTGGATCGACCCCCTCAGCTAAAGCCCCAAAGCTAAAACTGACCTCCTCCTCCCCCTCTTCAACTCAAGTAACCCCTATCCTCGATCTGGGCGTTCAGAGCTCTGTGGGGGGTTCTCTTCCTCAAAAGGAGGCCCTTTCGCTTTCTGAGGGGGTCATAGGGTCGGGTATTAAGTGGACCTCTCCTTCTCCAACAGAGGTTGAGAGGGCTTTGGAAACAGTTGTCAAGGTTTCTCTCCCCATGGGCTCAGCTAGGGGCGCCTCTCAGCCACCTCTGCAAGAGCCAGAAGGGAAGAAAAGAAAACCTTCCATGGGCGCAACAGTTGGGGATTCTCTCATCAACAACGTTAGGCGTGCCGCAGATACCATTACCTCCATCCTCTCTGAATTCGACCTTCAGAGGGCTACTTCTATGCCCCTTAGGGCTTTTGTTTTTACAACCCTATTTGGGGTTACTTTGGTAAGCAGCTGACTCCTGATGGATTCCCCTTTCCTTTTATCTTGCGCTGCTATCTCATACTTATTCCAGCTCTTAGGGCTTAATTTGGGTTTCAGGCGACTATTCATGTCAGTGGTCTGTTGAGGCGGATTCAAGATTTGGAAGGTTTTGCCAAGATTTTCAAAGATCTTGAGTTTAGAAACTCTGAATTGACCTCTGCTAATAATGCCCTTCAGTCTCAGATGCAAGATTTGTAAACGCAAGTCAGTAAACAGTCTTCCCTTATCGAGAAATTGGAGACTGAGAATCAAGCCAAGGATGAGCTTGGGAAGGCGAAGGAGGACTTGAGGAAGACCAAGGATGACCTGGGGAAGACAAGGGAAGACCTCAGGATAAAGAGCGAAGGGTGGATCAAGGCCAGCCGCGACGCCCTTGAGGCTACAAATTCATATGAAGGCATAAAGAGGGAGTATGACATCCTGACTGAGGTTAATGATGTTATTCCGGAGGAGGTTGATGAAGGAAGAGCTGCTGCCAAGAAGAAGGATGATTTGATCACCAAGTTGACTGATGATGTTATCACTGAATGGGTCAATGGGTGGCTTTCCTTTCAAGAAAAAGTTGAGGAGGTTTATCCTGACCTCGACTTTACATTTGGCATCCCTACTAAGGAGGAAAGGGAAGTGGCCCAAGTAAAAGATGTACCTTTGACCTCTCCTTCCTCTGAGATTGTCCCCATTGTCACTGTAACTTCTGAAACTTCTCCAGTTCTTGTGCCTACTGATCCCCCTGCTCTTGCTCCTTTTACTGCTGACTTGGTGACTAGGGCTTTATCTGAAGCTGGAGCTTCTGCCCTCCGTCCCCCAGAACTTCCAATAGCTCCTTTGCCTGAAGCTTCAGATCCTGGACTGTCTGTAATTCTGCCTTCAGAGTCACTTGGGACATCAGTTGTTGATCTTCCCAGCTCTTCTTCTCTTGCTCCGATAGATTCCTAGGATTTTTTTTTAAACTGCTACCTTTGGTTATTCAGGCAAATACTGAACATACTTCGTTTTTGAAAATACTTGAATATTTTTGAAGACACTTGAAGATATTTAACATGACCCTGTTGTAACTTTTTTCTCTGATTTTTAATACGAATTTTCCTTCTTACGCGCTCAATATGACTCCAATGTATGATCTCTACGTAATTTTCTCCTCTGACCCAAGCTGAACCAAGCTGTCTTTGTTGTTGTGTTCATTTCATTGAGCTCTCTATGTGCTTAGCCCCCTCCCTCTGCTTTGAGGAGACCTTTAAGTTTCCTTGAAGTAATCTTACTGAATTTGTGACAAGGTCTTATAGTAATAGCGTTGAGAACTTTAGCTTAGAACTTCTCTGTAGGGGTCATGCTGAAAGGTCTAAGATGACCTCGACATAGAGAGGTCTGGCATATTTCCCCAGAAAGATTCGTTGAATCATATGAGTTGAGCTGGAAACTAGGGGTCTGGAGAGTACTCAAAGAGGGGTTCACGCTGATGTGTCTATAGTCTTCATCAAAGCTCAAAATTCGGGGGCTTACTCCAAGTGTTTCCAAGTCAAATTCAAGAGAAAGAGGTAGGGCTAGACAGGCTATCGTGCTAGGACCCGTGTTACGATTCGCTTGATTAATCAGAACAAGAACAAGCACAACATACCTCGACATCGGCTTGTCATGCGTTTTACTAACAAGAATGTAATTGTACAAATCACACCTACTAGCATTGCTGGTGTTATGATTCTTACAGTTGTATATGCCTACGAGCCTCCTCATCATGGGCTTTTAGTTTACTCCTCAAATTAGAGCTGCAACTTATTATACTGGACTTTCATTTCTTTGTGTGTGTTGAAAATGCTAGAGATGGATAAGGAGTATCAGAGACTTGATCCTGTCTGAAGGCAGGAGGTCTGTTTGAGCTCTGTAGTGTTGGCAGCTGTGTTTTTGGTGTCCACGAGGGAACATTGGATAATGGAATTGACATTCCTCATAGTGAGGAGATGCTGAGGTTCATCACAAGCATGTCCATGGGGACCATGTTGCTACATGAATGGGAGCATTGATGAATCTGAGAGATACCAATCCCTTTTTGGCTAGTATATCTATAGGATTTGAGGTTGGTGGCCTTAGGGGGTGTTCCCTAGAGGTCCATGTGTCCATCCGAGCTGAACTCAGCCCAGCTAAATGCGAAAAAATCCCCTTAGGAGTATGTGTGGTCCGACCTTGGGTTAGGTCAGGTCTCGAGGTTGGACGTTCTCGACTCTCCTGCTGGACATGAGGATGAAGTCGAGGAAGATAATGATGAGTGAGCACTGCTGTTTGTGTCTTCCTTTTTGTTCTAGACTATTTTTTCAATCTTCGTGAGCTTTAATTGTTTGGAGATTCTCCATGTGTTATTGACGGAACAATCTGTATCACTCCACTGCTTTCTTAAACCATACTTGTCTTCCTTCTCTTCTTTGTTTATAAATCTTAAAGATTTTCTTGAATCTTTCTCATTACTTTGGTCCTTTGCTTGGGATTTCTAATGGCTATTCCTATTTCGTCTCCCTTTGAAGACCGCTCCTCTTTCGAAGCAAACTGGAAATTCTAGTCTCATTTATTGGTTCCTTCTTTGCTTACCTCCTCTGATCTGGAAGGGATCAAGAAGAAATTCTTTCGAGAATTGGAATTGTCTCTCCGAGTTCTTACTCCAGACGAACCTCCTAACTATTTTCCTCGGGGTGAAATCTATTTTATTTAGGGTGCCTTCAAAATGGGCCTTCGTCTCTCTATTCATCCCTCTGTCGGGTGTATTCTGGCGTATTACGGTCTGCCCCCCTCCCGTTTATATTCTCAAAGGTGGACTGTGCTAATCAGCTTCTTTTTGTTTTGGCGCCTCCAAGGCAATGACCAGCTCTCCACAACTGCCGAGTTTTTGTACTTTCATTATCTTGAAGAAGACGATGTTCCTTGTTTCAGCTGTTTCAGGTGGAGACACTTTTTCGAATGCCGGCTGGTGCTTGACATTCCTTCTTCTTCCCAAGGGTGGCTCAGTCACTTTTTTTGTGCTTCTGGGGATTCTTGGAGGTCTGTTGAGGACCACCGATGAGAAAACAAAATCCCACGCTCTTGGACGAAATTTGATCACATAAGTAAGGGCGTCGATGGTTTTCATGATCATTCCCTTTTTTTTTGTTTAATGTTTTGTCCTGACTTTCGGTTTATTGTGCAGTCGCGCCTGACCCAGATTTACCGGAGGTTATCAGGATTGAGCAATTGAAGCAATCCGTCTCTATGCCTTTCTCAAAATTGATGACGTCTGGTAACCTTTTCTTGTTCAGTGTCGTGGCAGCTTTCATTGACTTTCACTTCTATTGTAGCTCGCTAGATTTTTCTCCCTCTGAGTCAGAGGAGGATGAGGAAGTTGGACCATCCTAAAAAAGGTGCAAGTTGTGCGAGTCTCCTTCTTCCTCTGATTCCTCTCTTGGCACAGTTTTACTTTCTTCTGCTGGAGCCAAGCTTCTCAACGCACTTTCGAAGGCGGAGAAGGAGAGGGAATAACTGATGGAAGAGAATGCACGTTTGAAGGAAGAGGTGGTTGCGTTGAAGAAACGCTTGGGGGAGAACTAGTAGTTCTGCCTAGAAACTTCAAAGGTCTTCTTTATGTAATTTCTTTCCAACAGTTTTTTTTTTTTGTAATCTGAACAATGTTTCTTTTTGCTATTTCATGGCATACTGTTTGTTTGTCCTAGACCATTTCTTTGGATCTCATGATCTGGATAGCTAATCTTGATTCTCAAGGCCTGGTAGGCTCCTCTAACCTTATAGGGCTCATCGGGACCTGCATAATTTTACCTTCTCTTTATGAATTGAATAGTTTTTTCTGATTCCACCAACTATATAGTTCCTGGTTAGCTGCAGAGCTCTTCTTTGTTTTTATGAACTGAATAGTCCATCGCGAGCTATAGAGCTCTACTTTGAGTTATGGACTGAGTAGTCCATCGCGAGCTATAGAGCTCTTCTTTATTTTCATGAACTGAATAGTTCATCGCAAGCTTTAGAGCTCTTCTTTTATCTTTATGAACTGAATTGTTTATCGTGAGCTATGGAGCTCTTCTTTATTTTTATGAATTGGATAGTTCATCGTGAGCTGTAGAGCTCTACTCTGAGTTATGAACTGAGTAGTCCATCGCGAGCTATAGAGCTCTTCTTCATTTTTATGAACTGAATAGTTCATCGCGAGCTTTAGAGCTCTACTCTGAGTTATGAAGTGAGTAGTCCATCGCGAGCTATGGAGCTCTTCTTTATTTTTATGAACTGAATAGTTCATCGCGAGCTTTAGAGCTCTTCTTTGAGTTATGAACTGA
Source organism: Ilex asprella (assembly GCA_023539305.1). Classification (NCBI taxonomy): domain Eukaryota; kingdom Viridiplantae; phylum Streptophyta; class Magnoliopsida; order Aquifoliales; family Aquifoliaceae; genus Ilex; species Ilex asprella. The sequence goes on along the minus strand of CM042186.1, from coordinate 32,793,227 downwards.
GTAGTCCATCGCGAGCTATAAAGCTCTTCTTTATTTTTATGAATTGAATAGTTCATCGCGAGCTTTAGAGCTCTTCTTTATGGCTTGTCCAAAGTCAAATCACAAACTGACTATTTTATTGATAAATAATTTCATTACAAGAGAGGCTTATTGGAAAAACCTTTTAAGGTGCTCTGCGTTCCAAGAGTGAGGCAGGATTTTTCCTTCCTCCGTCAGCAACTCGTAATTCCCAGGTCTTATCACCCTGGATACAATAAAGGGACCCTCCCAATTTGAACCTAGCTTCCTATGGGAGGGGTTCTTCCTGGCAAGTGGGAGTTTCCTAAGCACCTAATCTCCCACCATAAAGCTTCCGTGTTTGACTCTTTTGTTGTAATACCTTGCGGTTTTTCACTAGTAATCCTGGATGCGATGAAGAGTTCTGTCTCTCCTTTCGTCTAAGAGATCAAGGTTCAATAGGAGAGACTCATCACTGTGCTTCGGATGTGAGCTCGGTCCTTGGAGATGGGATCCCAATTTCTACTGGAGACACTGCTTTTGTTCTATAAGCCAAAGCGAATGGTGTTTCTTGGGTTGCAGACCTAGCTGTGGTCCTGTAGTCCCATAGGACCTCAGGGAGGTATTCCACCCATTTTCCCTTCAAGTTTTCCAGCTTGGTTTTCAGAGTTGTTTTTATGGTCTTGATGGTGACTTCCGCCTGTCCGTTGGATTGAAGATGAGCCGGGGCTGAGAAATAGTTCTTTATCTCGAGCTCGGCATAGAAGTTTTTAAACTTCAGGTTGTAAAACTGTTTTTCGTTATCAGATACAATAGCTCTCGGAACTCAAAACTTGCAAACTATTGACTTCCAAACAAAGTTTTGTATCTTTTACTCAGTGATCGTTGCCAATGGTTCGACCTCGGCCCACTTAGTGAAGTAATCCACCCTAACTATGGCAAACTTTCATTGTCCCACCCCCATGGGGAGGGGCCCAAGAATATCCAAACCCCACTACTGAAAGAGCTAAGGACTGACCACCGAAGTCAAGAGCTCTGGTGGGCAATGGGGGAGATTGTCGTTCATTTAACAGACTGTGCATTTCTTGACTAAATCCGTGGCATCCTTGAGTATTGTGGACAAATAATATCCCTGCCTTAATGCTTTTCCTGCCAAAGCCCGTGCTCCAATGCGGTTGCCGCAAACTCTCTCATGAATTTCTCTAAGTATGTAATCGGCGTTTTCATTCTCAAAACATTCAAGGAGAGGTGTTGAAAAACCTCGCTTGGAAAGGCTTTCCTGCAAAATAGAAAATCTGGCTGACTTGGTTCTTAGCTTTGTTGCTTCTTTAGGGTCCTCTGGCAAGATTCCGCTCCGAAGGTATCCTAGAATAGGGTCCATCTAGCTCGCTGAGGATTGCACAGGAAGTATTTCTTCATTCTCAATGTCCACGGATGGTTTCGCTAGATGTTTTACTGGAATTAACCTCTCCAAACTTTCCTGTGAGGCAGTTGCAATCTTGCCAAGGAGTCTGCTCTTGAGTTCTCAGATCTGGGAACATGCTTGACCTTAACTTGTTCAAATTTCTTGATCAATTCCTGTACCTTTATGAGGTAAAGGATCATCTTCTCTCCTTTAGCTTCATAAGACTCCTTTATTTGCCTTACCACAAGCTGTGAATTACTGCAGATCTCTTGCTGCTCGGCCTCCATCGAGTAAGCCAGATTGAGCCCTACAATAATAGCCTCATACTTTGCCTCGTTGTTTGAGGCTTTAAACTCAAACCTGTGGGCGTATTCAACGTCTACTCTGTCTAGTGAGGTCAAAATTAGACCCGCTCCGCTTCCTTGGGCATTGGCTGCACCATCGACCGAAAATTTCCATAGTGGGAGGTCAGGTACTAGCTGTGTGGTCTCCATAGTCATTCCTGTTGTGAATTTTGCGATGAAATCTGCCGAAATCTGACATTTTACAACTATTCTTGCTTTATATCTGATGTCAAATTCGCTGAGCTCAATGGCCCACTTTACCAATCTCCCTGAGGATTCAGGCTTGTGTAACACCTGCTTCATCGGCTGGTCCGTCGGAACCTCTATGATATGAGCTTGGAAGTATGGTCTAAGCCTTCTGGCTCTGGTGACCAAAGCTAAGATAAACTTCTCCATCTTCGGGTATCTCTCCTCTACACCCCTCAGAGCTCTACTACAGTAATATATTGGTTGCTGAGCTCTATCTCTTTCTCTTACAAGTGTTGCACTGGTAGAGAAATCTGAGACAACCAAATACAGGGTGAGCACTTCTCCTTCTATGGGATTGAACAGAATAAGGGAGGAACTTAGATAAGCCTTCAAAGACCTAAATGCCTCTTCACATTGGGCATCCCATTCAAAAGTTTTCTTCAATACTCGAAAGAAAGGCTGATACTTGTCACTTGATCCAGATACAAAACGGCTTAGGGAAACTATTCTTCCTGTTAGTCGTTGAATTTTTCTCGTATTTCAGGGTGGTTTCATATCTAGAGCTGTCTTTACGTTGTCAGGATTGGCTTCTATTCTCCTACTATTCACTATGAAACCCAGAAACTTCCCTGCTGAAACCCCGAAAGCACACTTGGCACGGTTAAGCTTCATCTTATATTCTTTTAGAACCTGGAAGGATTCTGCCAAATGTTGGATATGGAGGTCAGCCTTTAACGATTTTACCAGCATATCATCAATATAGACTTATATGGTTGTTCCAATTTGCCTTTGGAACATTCTATTCACCAAGCACTGGTAGGTAGCTCCTGCATTCTTTAAGCCAAAAGGCATGACTTGATAGCAATACGTTCCTTGTTCTGTCACAAATGAGGTCTTCTCTTGGTCACTGGGTCCATTTTGATCTGGTTATACCCCGAGAAGGCATCCATAAAGCTGATTAGCTCGTGCTCAGCGGTAGCATCTACTATCAAGTCGATCCGAGGTAAAGGAAAACTATCCTTGGGACAGGCTGGATTGTGATCAGTGAAGTCTATGTATAACCGTCACTTACCATTAGTTTTCTTAATAAGGACCACATTAGCCAACCAAATAGGGTAATCTACTTCCCTAATGGCCCTTGGAAAAACTTGTCGACCTCCTGATTGATGACTTTCTGACGTTCTGGGATGAAGCTTCTTCGTTTTTGTTTGACGAGCTTGCAGGTAAGATTTATGCTTAACTTGTGAGTGATAACTGAGGGATCAATGCCCTCCATGTCCTCTTGCTTCCAAGCGAACACTTCAGCGTTTTCTTTCAGGAATTGGATGAGAAGGTCTTTAATTTCCTTGCTTAGCTTGGACCCGACGTAGATAAGATGTTCTGGTTCATCATTGAGCTGAACGGGTTACAACTCTTCTGATGGCGTTGGTCTAGTTTTCAGCTCATCTCTCATGTCGAGCTCGTCCAATTGGATGTTTTCCACCTCTTTCTGCTTCATTGAGGCCATGTAACACTCTCCAGCTACACGCTGGTCTCCTCTGACCATTTCAATCTCATTTTCTGTCAGAAACTTCATGACAAGGTGATATGCCGAAGGGATGGCCTTCAGTGCATTGAGGGAAGGTCTCCCCAACAGCATATTGTATGCCGAAGGAACATCAACCACCAGGAATCTTACAACTGTGGTGACCTGGTAAGGAGGGTCCCCCATGGTGAGTATGAGCTGAATGGATCCTAGGGACAACACCCTCTCTCCCGAGAATCCCTACAAATGGGTATTTACTAGCTCTAGCTTTCTCTTCCTATGCCTATTTTGTCAAAAGCAGAGGCAAAGATAACGTCTGTCAAGCTCCCGTTGTCTACCAGGACTCAATGCACTGTTCTGTTGGCCACGACGACCCTTACTACCAACAGATCATTGTGGGGATGATGACAGCCCTCCAAATTCGAGTCTGAAAAGGTTATGGTAGTGTCTAATCGTCGTGCTTTAGATTTGGTGCACACCTCTAGCGACTCATCAGCTTGGATTCTGTGCAAATGAGCCTTTCTGGCTGCACTGGATTCTCCTTCCCTGTAAATCCTCCTGATATCACTCTGATCTCCCCCATGGGCTGTTGATGTTGCGCAGGAGCCTGTTGCTGAGGTGGTGGAGGTGGAAGAACTCGATTTTGGTTGTCCTGGGCCACAAAGTGATGCAATTGTCCCTGCTGGATCAGAAATTCAATTTCCTTCTTCAATTGAATGTAGTCATCTGTGTGATGACTATGATCTCTATGGTAATCACAATACTTTGTGGGATCTCTCTTCGCCAGATCTGCCTTCATCCGAGGTGGCCATCTCAAGAACTTTTCATTCTATACCTCATACAAGACGTGCGATATAGCAGCGGTGAGAGGGGTTAGTTGTCTAGGTGGGTACCCCGGTTACAGCTCTGGCTGTGGGTGCGCCATACGATCTCTAACATTGCCTCTCCTCTTTGGGAAATGATCTCTGTCCCTTCTTGGAGATCTATCTCGCTCTTTTTATTTCTTGGGACTTCTTTCCCTCTTTTTTTCTTCCTTCCCTCTCTCTTTACGTGATGAAGAACCTCCCATCTTCGAGAGGAGTACTTCTTCACCATTTATATACTTCTCTGCTTTAGCCAACACTTCAGCCATACTTGCCTGAGGGTTTTTTGATATGGAAAATATCAAATCTTTCGATTGTACCTCCAGCCCTGTAATGAAAGTGGTAATGGCGAACTTTTCTTCGGGGACATCTACCTCTAAAAATTCTAAATTGAACCTCTGGACGTATGATCTGAGGTTCTCGTCTGGTCCCTGTTTTACATTCAATAGATGGTAACTCGGCTTCCTGTATATCTGAGCTCCTATGAAGTGGGATACGAAGGAGATTGAGAGCTCTTTGAAGGAAGAAATTGAAGTCGGGGGAAGTCTGTTAAACCATGCTAAGGCTGATCCTTTAAGAGTAATATCAAAGGCTCTACACCGCATGAGTTCCTGATACCCGTGCAACTCTATTTGATTTTTGTAGGTGTTGAGGTGATCCATAGGGTCTTTGGTCTCGTCAAAGGTCTCAATCTGAGGCAACGTAAATTTTGGGGGGAGGGGAAAGTGTAGCACCCCCATGGTGAATAGTGACTCTATCTGCTGCACTAGGGCATCCATCGTGATAAGAGCCTTGCTCCTAACAACTTCCTTCATGTGGCTGAACTCTTGCTTGATATCCTCGAAGCATTGTTCCTAGTACTGTTCTCTTCTTTCCTGCTGATAGGGGAGAAAATCACTCCTCCCCCCCATCGTTCTGACTTTGGACTTCTTCATTGTGGCCATTCCTAGGAAGTATCTGTGGATCCCTCCCCATGGTCTAGCTATTTTCTCCTCTTTCGTTGACCTCTCTGAGGGGGTCGAGGTGGTGCTGTTCTCTGCGAGATAGATTATTCGGGCCTTCTTGAGCTGGTCGTGCCTCCTGTGGTCATTTTAAAAGTTTCAATAACTCCTCGTTTTATTGTAGCAGACGCCAATTGACAAGACAGAGGGCATCCAACTCGTTGTTCATAGGGGAATCCTTTATGGGGGGAATTAGTCTCTGGATCATTCTTGGCTTGTCTGCCATTTGTGGCTTCCTATTGGTCTTGCATGCGTGGTCGATTGGTTTGACTTCGGCTCATATTGTGGGTTGAGACCATTAGTCACTGAAGGATCAGTGTATTTGCAAAACGAGAACAGTCATTCTCACAGATGGCGTAAAACTGATGGTGTAAATTTCGGGTGGATGAGCTGAAGGTAGGAGAATACCAGGTGATTAGCACGGAGCTACAAGACTCTTAACTAAGGGAATAATAATGTTGAGGGATAAGAGATGATTGCAATGAGGATGTATAGTGGTTCACCGACTCGAGAGTTCGGCTAGTCCACTCTTTAATGGAGGCTCTTGCTCCTTTTCTTTTTATTGATAACTTGAGCAATTTACAGAATAGTGTATGTGCCACTGGGGTTCCTCCTTGTGCCCCCATGGAAGCACTGTTTTGTATATAAATATAGACTAATTCCCACTTCTAAGAGATCTATACCAAGATCCTTGCTTTACATCCGTGAGATTTTCCTTGATTTTTGGGAGAGGATCATGGTTGGTTGAGAACTTTATGCCTTGACTTTAGCTTTCTATCTTTTTTCGGGGTGCTTATTGTTTATCCAACTGTCCCTATGTTATTTCTGTCAATATTCCATTTGAATAAAGCTGAGCTTTCATTCACTGAGCTCTTCTGTCTAGGCTGACCTCCTGACCTGGCCTAGAGCTTTGAGCTCACACTTAGAATTATTTTTGGTATCATCAGTTACCAAGTGAGGTGGTATTATAATCCAACTCAAATATACTATTTTACACATTTACTATTATAACCTCCCAATGAATAAAATAAAGTTATCATCAATGTAACAAACAGTGATTGAGTTTATTTTTTGTTAATTTAACATTAATATGATTAAATGATTCATTGATCAAACAACCAATTGGATCAAACAACTAATATCCAACGTTTGTATTGTATATTATCAAATATTTAATAAAATTGCGTATTATTTTAATACTCTATTTAATATTGTCTTTTATCCATTTGTATTGTATTAGGTTGAATTAGTTTATCAAATCCATCCATTTTTAATACGACAATCAAACGAGCCCTATGTGTATAGTGTTGTTAACATGACCCATAAGTTGGCCATGATCTCCACCCTTTTCAAACGAATTATTAAATTGATGGTGAATTTAAGTATTTATTGGGACTTACAACCAATCATGGTTTTGATGGATTCGGTCAACAATTTCTATCACCAGCTTTTAATCCAAATTAATGAATTTGGTCAATCACGTTTCTTAATTTCTTGAATAATTATAGAAGATGTGTGGTAATCATAACAAAATAGACACGGGTATTATTTGGACAGTGCAATAGATAGAAGTTAGGAACTAGACATCACAGTGCAGTATATATATATATGATATTCTTCAAACCCATTGCGGCAATACAGTCTTGCACATTGGATTATTTTATTTTTCGCGATTGGGCTATCTAAAAAGTAAATAAAAAATTTTAAAACTAAAATAACACAATTGAAACCTATATTACTTATTATTGTCAAGATCTATAAAAACTTTTGATTTTTAAATTTATCCTTAATTAATATTATAAAGACAATTCTTCCCACGTATTACTTTAATACAATATTTATTTTCTATCCTATTTGGCTTCTAAGTTCCTTTGAACTCATTTAATAATTAGTAGTATTTTTATATAAAGTTTTATATATCTATGTGTATTTATATAAAAAATATAGTTCAATCTCTATTCAATTATTATATATATGTAGTTGATAAATTAGATTCTATTGCCAAATATATGTCATATAAATGCCTAAAGAAGCCGGAGAAATAACTAAAAAACGATAGATTTGGTGCTCAAAGAGAGATAGAATAGAACAATAATTAGGTTTAAAAATAATTTAAATAATACTCAAAAATAATTTATTAGTCTATTAAATTATAAATATAATTTAATTTTTTATAAAAATTTATTAATTAAATATATTTATGTGCAACGTACGTTGTACATTGCTAGTATATAAACAAAAGCAAAACTTAGCACGGGCCAATGAACATTTATGCGACAAAAGAAAGAGTTGAAGATACTCTCTTCTTCCCATGTCAAATGACTAGTGATAAATTCGTGTCAAATGACATTGCATAACATCAAAAAATGAAAATTATTGAAAAGGATAACTTTTGACATTGTAGTTATCACGTAAATTTTGATGTAAATATATCTACATAACTATTATTTATAGTGATTATTGAAGGGAACATAAAATTATGCTGCGTGAATTAGCAAGTAAAATTAGCACGTGGTTATGAAGAGACCTGTCATGTGCATAAAAGTATCAGCAGTCTGGAGTAACCAAATCGAGTTGCAATAGCTTGACACATGCAACTGAACAGCAGAGCACAACACGACCTAAAGACAAGGCATAAACTGCACTGCGGGTCAATTGCATATAGTCAAGGCATTTAGGTGTAACAACTAGGCGGAGTCATTCTCTCGAAAGAGCTATGATTGAGGGAACGTTAGAGAAATCCCTGCAAAACTCCTAGCAAACACTCCTGAAGAAAGGGAGATGTGCCATCTGCCACAACAGTAAAGAGAATCTTTGACTCAAGGTGAAGCCTGTATAAAGCAACAAGGTTGCATGTTGAGATGTGCATTGAATCTTTTGATAGACATTTCTTTCTATAGCCATTTACTGACTTAAGCATTGGAGTGCCTTCGGTCGAAACACTTCGGTTCTAGATAGTTTGTTCCTTTTTGCAGGACACATTCTATGGGAAGGAAACATTTTCCAAGAAGGGTAATTCTTTAAGCTTAGGAGGTATTTTTTATCCTATTAGATTTGGCACCTTCTGTGGGAATATATTTTTTCCTAAACAAAAAGTCATGACAAAGTTAAAAAGCAGAGTTGGATCACCAGTGGAGCTTGGAGTGCAGCAAGAAGATTCCGATCAGAACTACCTTGTGTCTTTCCCCTCAGATAGCGACATTAGGATAGACGCTTATGAGAGCTCAAAAGAACAATATGAAGATAGGATTTCCTCAACTAGTTCCAAATTGGATAATGATCAAAATGAAGCCCTATAGGATGAGTCCTTCTGTGCCGAGGGGGATAATCCCGCCCTAGCGAAATTGTTTCAATCTCTTCAAGACTGTCGAGACGCACAAGACGAGGTGTTCAAAAATTCGTATGCAAGAGAGAAGACCTTGAGACCTGAAAATGAAGAGCTAAAGCGAAAGCTCAGTAAAGGTAGTGAAAGAAGGTGAAGGCTTGCTAGAAGTTGAACGTCAAAGGGGGTCCCACTGAACCACGAATCAGGAGGAGGAGTGGAAGGGTTTCATCATCAAGGAGCTAGACAGTCGGCTAAAAAGGACCGAGCAAAAATCAGCAAGGGATCTGGTGCGACGAGCCACTGGGGACTACATCGGAGGAGCAAAAACTTCTCCATTTACCAGGTGGATAGACCAAGCAAGAATTCCAAGCAAGTTTGTAGTTCCGAACTTCATGTTGTATGATGGGAAGATGAATTCAACTACCTATATTAGGAAGAATGAGCCCTTATTATGTACTATATTCCCCAATAGCCTGGGGAAGTTGGCCATGAAATGGTTCGATGGGCTCGGTAAATACACAGTGGACAGCTGGGGATAATTAGCCGAGTAGTTCACAGCTCGGTTTATAACCAACAGTCGACAACCTAAGGATGTGGGGACACTGGTGATGTTAAAGAAAAGAAATGGAGAAAGGCCGTAGGAATATGCACATTGGTACTGGAAGACAATGAACGAGGTGGAGGACGACCTATTCGCTGCAAACACTCCTCTAGTGGGATTTAATGGGAAAATCGTTTTCCCAAAAGGAAAGATCACCCTTCTAGTTCTTATGGAATGATGATTGAGTTTCTTGTTGTTGATGCAAAATCGACCTATAACGCATCATGGGGCATAATTGGCTACATGAATTAAAAGCATTCCCCTTAACTTACCATCAAGTGCTTAGGTTCCCGACAAAAGATGGGGTAGTTGACGTTCAAGGAGATCAAGTTAGTTCCTGCACTTGTCTCCTTGCTTCAATTAAGGGAAAGACCAAGGCCTAGGAAGGAGTTGCAGTTCAAGGGGCTAAGAAATAACAATTAATATGTGAACAGTCGACCAGAGAGGGCCAGAGTGCCGAGCTAATTGAGCGCACCGTCGAAGACCTAACTAAGGAAATCATGAATCAAAAGATCGAAAGATATTTCTTGTTAGGGTTCTCGTTAACCAGGAAGGAACACACAATGTTAGTCTCATTTCAAAGAGAATAAGTTGATGTTTTCGCCTAGATGATGAATAAAATGCTGGATGTACCACCTGAGGTTGCATGTCATCACCTTAATGTTGACCCAAGTTTCAAACTTGTAAGACAAAAACAAAGGAGATCGGCACCGCAACACAGAGAGGTGGTGAGGAGGAGGTGTCAAGACTGTTGGAATCACCGACCATCAAAGAGGTCCAGTACTCAACATGGTTGTCAAATACAGCGGTGGTGAAGAATAAGACGAGAAAATGTGTAGGACAACTTTATAAAACCCAAGCATGAATGTGTATAGAAAATATTTTTAGGAAAAAAAATAGGAAAATATTTTTATAGTGCATGTTTTATTATGTACGTAATTAAAAAAATTAAATTTAAAATTAAAAAAATTCAAATTTGAGCTATTTACATAAATGTCATGCAATGGCATTTCCTTCCATACTGTTGTCTGGCAATAGCAGAGCTCTCTCCAGCCTTCTCCAAGCTTCCAGAGTGTTTGAGGAGGTGCTCAAGGCTTCAGCTGGTCTCTGGATGAGGTAGAATTGCGAAGAGTAGAGAGAAATAGAGGAGATAAGGTAGAGAGAAAAAGTGCAAGAATTGGATTTCGAATTTTCTTGATAGACCTGTTCGAATGATCAAAGGTATAAATCTAACCTAATTAGGATGCTAGAAATCCAATGGTGATGTTAGTTTTTGATTTGGGTAACTAGTTAAGCTTGAATTTGAGTTTTAAAATTTCGGGGTTTTGGGTTTTTTGAAATGGGTTCATGCATACTCTTCATTCTAACTTAATTAATCTATATGGTTGCATTTTTGGGAGTTCAAGAAGTGGTTTAGTGGTGGTTTTGTGTGTTGCAATGGTTGGTGGTGGAGGTTTGAGGAAGGTAAAGTTTGAAGGTTAGCATTTGTGTTCTTGAGAATTTGAACTTGTTAATTTTGATTTTAAAGATGCAAAGGGGAATGGTCTAGATTAAAACCAACCCTAGAAATCTATCGATGACCTTAGAAATGAATTTTGAAAAATGATTTTTTTACAAACTTTGAACATGAATTTGATTGGGGTTAAGTGAGATTTGTGGTGATTTAAATGTTGGATTTGATAGAGGTCTATGTCGTGAGTCTTTAGGGACTAAAAGTGATGAAAATAGTGAAGTGTAGTGAGAGGAATAAGATAGAGAAGTGAAGGAGTTGGGTTGTTTTGCAGGAAACTGTAGTTGGCTAGAGGAAGAAGATGAAGTGGATTGAAGGACCACTGGACACGCCAACGGTGCATGAGTGGTCGTCCAGCGTCAGATCAACCTCTAGTTGGTGCCAAAAGTTTCATAACATCTGTGTAGAGGTCGCGGTAAAATTTCAAGTTAATCCGACGATCAGATAAAAATGAGAATTAAAATGATTGTTTTGGCCTCGGGGCTAATTTGACCCAGCTTTTTGGTGATTTTAGAAAAATAATTTTTTATATTCATTATTAGGTAGGTTAATTGAGTGTTTGTATGAAATTGCATTGAAAAATAACACCGTTTTAGTTTTAGCTATTTCAGATCCAAAAGCAGTGTAGGGTAGAAATTCTCAATTCCGAATCAGTTGAAACTTCTAAAATTAATTTTTAAATCATATATTAAATTATTTATGAATGTTTAACATATTTTAGAAATTATGATTATTTTTTGAATTTGCATTGGAAATCGCGAATCCGGATTAGCATTTTGAGTGCGATAACGCACAGTGGTTTGAAATGATAGATTTGACTGTATAATATGAGATACCAGATTCCTTTTAAATTAATTGTAAGTGCACATAGGTTTAGTGACAACAAGTTTTTACGTTCTAATTTGAGAATGTAGAGGATACTCATTTGGTTTGTAAACGCTTGAGGGAATAGTTGATCATCAGACTTTGAGTGCTGAATTTAAGTTGTGGCGAATATTAACCGTTACGAAACATATTCATGTGCATTGATTTGCATCAATTAAGCTATTTTTTGTTTGATACTCATTTGCATTCATCCATGTGTTAATTGTTAGGGTCAGAGGCTACTAACTCAGTTACACATAGGGATCGACCGTAAAGAAAGGAAGGGTATCTGTCAAAAGTAAATTTGAAATGTACTGCTTCATAATAATTGAAAATAAAAGTATATGATATATCGAGTTTATTATCTTGTATGTGAGAAATCAATTTTTTCGAATTGATTTGAGTTGAGTTGCTTAAATTTTGGATCAAATGCGTTTTTATGGAAAGTTTATAATTTGAATATTATCCATTACGTCGAGTTATTGATAGCTTGACATGACTTATTGTTGATTTGGACACTGCGCAATAGTCGTGAGACAACTTGACATTGCTTAAATATTGTAGATAACTTGACATTGCTTATATGTTGTTGTTTGACTTGTTGCTTATGTGGATATTTACATATTTTGATATATGAGCATGATTTGAGTTTCAAAATGAGTTGAGTTCACTTTGGTTTTAATTTGCGAGTTATGAGTATTTTTTGGGTAGAATTATATTTGATCCATATTTTTGTTTTATTTCCTTTGATTATGATGTTCAATACACTCGAGAAAATTATTGGTTTTAAGATGCCGAAGTCTAGAGTGAGGTACACTACTACACTAGCATGATAGAGATGGGGGAACACTAAGGAATTTAGTTTATGTCCATATTGTACATGAGTGTTTGTTTTCCCAGTTGTTTGTTGTAAAGTGATGGAATCTCTAATCCTTTATTTTGGTATAAATGACACCGTTGTGTAATCTGTTATATAGTTTTTTGTTTTGATTGTGGCATTATGTGGCATTATTGATTTTTAAATGGATTATTGCATTACAAACGTAGGTATTGTCACGTGTTGCGTTACGCTTCCATCTCTGGAAAACCAAAGAGTATCTCTTGAGATGGGGTGTGACAGCTTTCCACTACCCAAATTCCTTTAGACGAGCAAGACCAGGAAAAAATGTCATTCATAACCCCATAAGGCATTTATTGCTACAGGGTAACGTCGTTTGGTCTAAAAAACACTAGGGTGATGCACCAAAGATTGATTACGAAGATGTTCTCCAACATACCTAGTGATACTATGGAGGTCTACATTGACAATGTGGTGGTGAAGAGCTATGAAACACATTACCACGTTACAGACCTAAGGAGAACTTTCAATGTGCTATGCAAAGTCGAGATGAAGCTGAACGCTTCAAAATGCGCTTTCGGAGTCAGATCAAGGAAATTTTTGGGATTCATGGTTACCCATCGTGGGATCGAGGCAAACCCACACCACGTTTTAAACTTAGCTCGACTGGAACAACAAAAGTCAATTAAATAGGTTCAAAGGCTAACAAGAATGATCGCAGGACTAGGTAGAGTAATATCCCGAGCTTCTAGCACATGCCGACCTTTTTTTTAAGACAATTAAAAGAAAGATGGGCAAATATGGAATTAGGAGTGTGAAGAGGTTTTCAAATATCTGAAGGCTTATTAGGCATCCCCACCACTTTTAACCACACCATCACCAGGAGAGCAGTTGTTAGTATATCTAGCAATGTCAAAGCATGCAATTAGTGGAGCTTTGATGAAGAATTCCCCAAAGGGACTGTGCCCGACCTACCATGTGAACAAAATGCTCCTCGATGCAAAAACGGTATACCTGCCACTAGAGAAGCTCGTGCTGCACTTGTTAATACGACTCAAAAATTGAGGCTTTATTTCCAGGCCTACACCATAGTGGTGATCATAAACCATCCCCTTAAAGCCCTGCTAAAAAAGACCGACCTATATAGGAAAATATCTGAATGGGAAGTCGAGTTAGGAGAGTACGATATCCTCTTCGAGCCTTGAACTATGATAAAGGGACAAGTGGTGGCTCAGTTCATCGCCGTTCTCTCCTGGAGATAGACATATGGAGCAACAACCCCTGTGCCAGAAAGACATGCTAGATACAAAGCAGGGGTGGAACATATTTGTTGATGGCGCATCAAATCAAAAAGGAGCATGAGTGGGCATCATCCTTGAAATTCCATAAGGGGACGCGCTTAAAAAGGAAACAAGACTCAATTTTCAAGCCTCAAACAATGAGGTAGAATATGTAGTGCTGATAGCCGGAGTGAAGATGACAGTTGATCTGCATGTCACGAAGCTTGACATCTTTTCCGATTCGCAGCTCGTAGTTAATCAGCTACTAGGGGACTATTTGGTGAAGCATGAAAGGACGGTCTCATACTACGAGTTATCAAGGAAAGAGCTCAGACGAATTCCTAAGTACTCCATAAGTCAGGTTGGATGCTCAAAGAATGCCCATGCTGACGCATTGGCATCCCTAGCCTTGGCAGCAGATGAGACTGGAGAGAGAATCGTCACTGTGGACTACCAAGCCGAGCCAAGCATCACGATGCCAATCATCGAGGAGGTTCACACGACTAAGGTCAATTAGAGCTGGATGGATGAAATAGTCGGCTGCCTCAAAAGAGGAGATCCTCTTAAAAATAAGAAGGAAGCGCACAAGTTACGGTTCAAATCAACAAGATTCTGGTTATCCTTGAACCAAGAGCTTTATTGACGCTCATTTTCAAGACCATACCTTAAGTGTGTATAGCAATCATGATATAGAATCATAATACAACAAAAAGGTATGAATCTACATCAATTAGCTAAATCATGAAAGTAAAATAATCAAGGGACAAACAAGACATATAATTCAAAGTTAAATATGCTAAAAACATCAAGATTAAGACTAAGAATGTGTCACAAAGAATGAAAAAAGTTAACTAAACAAATAAAAAGTCAATAAAATATAAAAGTCAATAACAAAAAGTAAACAGGACTTTATTATATGCCATAAATGAATAAAACACTCTCAATCTCCAATATTACCTAGACTAAAGAACTCAAATGGTTGTATCTCCAGTATATCCACCATCTCATCTAGCTAGCTCTACATCTGAATCTGTGTCCTCTAGCACTAATTCGCATACAATCTACTCCCACTTTAGCAAACTCTTGAGTCTCCCAACTCTGCAAACAATTGATCCCATCACAGACTGTTGGGTCTTCTCAAGACTCATAATCTTGCCATCCAATGCATCCAATCTCTGAGAAGTTTGGCGGTGATGCTCAACCATGGTACGCTCAACCCTAGTCATCATGTCAACAAGGGATGCCATTTGGGCTACAAGAATGTCTGAACCTAACTTAGGTGGTGGAGGTTTCCTAGATGTACTAGTCTCAAGTTGAACAAGTATGGCTTGCTCCTCAACTACTATAACGTAATCAACATGGGCCTTAATCTGTTCAAGTCCCTCATTGAGTTCTGCAAGTGGCATTTTGCAAAACAACAACTGTTTGTTCTTAGTAGAAAAGAGTAATTAAATATCCAAAAGACAAACTATCTGATACTCTCCTTTTTAAAAAGACTCTTTGAATGAACCCAAATATCATCATCAGCAAATCAAGATCAAACTTGATGCACCCATGTGTAAGTGGTCAAGTATAATAATAAAGGTGGTCAAGTATAGTAATAAACTTGATAAGATTGAGGTCGATCCACAGTGAATTGATTTGAACACAAAAAGGTAAAAAGAAAGAACAATTCAAAGGTGATTGAATTCGGATAATCGAAAAAAATTATATGGAATTTGTTATAAGAGAGAGATATTCTCTAGTTTCGAGATCAGATATCATTCATGTATATATCATACTTATGCAATTATATATTATGTTAGTTGGCTTTAATGTTAGCGTGATCAATTGAAAAACACAACTTTAAAAACCAATTTGATTGATAAGAAAATATGAATTTAAGAAATAGTATTGTAAACTCGCAGGAAATTATAAGAATTAATCATACCAAAAAATCAATCTAGTTAATGATTAATCAAATAAGTTTACAGAGTACAATACTATGATATTGTACAATCATTCAATTGAGAAATACATAAAAGATAAATCATTCAAGAACTATAAAATAGTAATTGCATTCATTAAATATTCAAGATACAATCCTGAAAACAATACCCTAGCAAGAGAATAACAAAGGAATTACTCACATGCATTGAGTTGGTTCTTCACAATAAATTAAGAAAAAGGTCTAAGGAGAAGAGATATCCCTAACCCTAACTCTTCCTCTATTTATACACAACCAATAAAATAATAAAGTTAGAAACAAAAATACTAGAGACCTCTACTGGGACATGGCTCAATGGCGCATATCCCAATAGGCGCGTCTGGATGGAGAAGTTGTGTCAGGACGAAGGTATATATATATATATATATATATATATATCTATCTATTACACTCTCTTATACA
>CM042186.1:32758898-32776996 GCA_023539305.1 Ilex asprella | reverse complement strand
CAACAACGGCAAATGATCGCCCCAACTTCCTTTAAAATCCAACGTGCAAACCCGTAACATATCTTCTAGAATTTGTATTACTCTCTCGGATTGACCATCAGTTTGAGGATAAAATGCGGTGCTGAAGTGTAACTCTGTCCCCATAGCTCTTTGAAGACTTTGCCAAAACTGCACCACTAAACGAGAATCACGATCCGATACGATAGATAGTGGAACTCCATGCAACCTGACGATCTCATGGATATACAACTTGCTCAAGGTCTCTAAGTTGTCCGTGGTCTTCATACTCAAGAAATAAGCTGACTTGGTGAGTCTATCTACGATGACCCATACAACATTGTGTTCTCGCGAAGTCCGTGATAAACCCGACACGAAATTCATGGTGATGTGATCCCACTTCCACTCGAGAATAAGCAAGGACTGCAATAATCCTCTCGGCTTTTTATGCTCAATCTTCACTTGCTGACACACCACACATTTGGAAACATATCTAGCCACATCCTTCTTCATTCCCTTCTACCAATATTGCCACTTCATGTCCCTATACATTTTGGTACTACCCGAATGTATGAAGAATTTGTAACGATGGAACTCGCCTAATACTTCTTCCCTTATTTGGTCATCATTAGGTACACATAGCCTTCCCCAAAATCGTAACTCACCCCCATTTATCGTCCAATTCTCAACAATTTTATTCCTCCCCAACTTACCCCGGATAGCTTCCAACTCGATGTCTAACCGTTGTAACTCTACGATCCTTTGTCGAAGCATTGGTTGGGCAACAAGATTAAATAGGCATGGTCGATCCTCATGTCTATCCACCCATAGGTCGAATTCCTCCAAGGCATCCATCATCTTCCACCTATTCACCACAAGAAAATTGATTTCACCCCGAAACTTCCTACTCAGTGCATCTGCTACTACGTTTGCCTTCCCCGGATGATAGTTTAGTGTGAAATCGTAGTCTTCTAGATACTCAATCCACTTTCTTTGCCAAAGATTTAAGTATTTCTGGGTGAGTATGTACTTGAGGCTCTTATGGTCAGAGAACACTTGGAACTTCTCTCCATACAAGTAGCAATTCCACAACTTAAGGGCAAAAATAATTGCGGCATGCTCCAAGTTGTGAGTGTGATAATTATGATTATGAGTCTTGAGTTTCCCCGAGCTATAAGCCATCACCTTTCCTCCTTGTATTAGTACACATCCCAAGCCCTATAGCGAAGCATCGGTGTAAACATCGTATCCTTTCCCACTGCTCGGAATGATGAGGACAGGAGCCGTCGTCAACTTCTCATTCAAGGTGCGAAAGGCTAGTTCACACGCTTGAGTCCACACAAATTTCTCTCCCTTTTTTGTAAGGCGAGTCATCGACATCGCTAGCTTGGAGAACCCTTCCACAAACCTCTGATAATAACCTGCTAAACCTAAGAAGCTACGTATTTTGGTCACATTCTTCGGTGGTTCCCATTTCATCACGGCCTCAATCTTTGCGAGATCAAAAGCTACCACTTGCTCGGACACAACATGACCAAGGAATTTTACTTCCTTCATCTAAAATTCGCATTTACTCATCTTCGCATATCTATGTCCTCTCAATGTCTGTAGCACAATAGAGAGATGACGTGCATGTTTCTCTTGAGTCTGTGAATAAATCAATATGTCATCAATAAACACAATGACAAATTGATCAAGGTATGACTGGAATACCCTATGCATCAAATCCATGAAGGCTGTTGGAGCATTAGTCAATCCAAACGGCATCACCGTATACTCGAAATGATCATATCGGGTACGGAAAGCAGTCTTAGGAATATCTTCATCCTTTATCCGCAATTGATGATACATTGTGCAATGATCAATCTTGGAGTAATACTTCAAACCCCTCAACTGATCAAATAAGTCATCGATTCATGGCAAATGGTATTTATTCTTCACTGTAACCCGATTCAACCTTCGGTAATCCGTGCACACCCTCAGTGTTTCATCCGTTTTCTTCACAAAGAGGACCAGGGCTCCCTAAGGTGAAGTACTCAAATGGATAAACCCAATATTCAACAATTGGTCCAACTGCTTCCTTAGCTCCTTCAACTCCAAAGGTGTCATACGCTAGGGAGCAATGGATATGGGTTTGTTTCACGAATAGAGGTCAATCTTGAACTCAATCTCCTCGTGAGGAGGTAACCTGGTTAATTCATCGGGGAAGACATCCGAAAAATCTAATACTATCATCACCACGTCCCCATGGAATTTATCCCGATCATCTCCCATCAAACTAGCTAAGAAACTCCGTCTTCACTTTCAAGAATCGACTACCCATAGTCGAAAATGGATAGGAAGAACTTCGATCATTGATGAAACTGAAGGTTACTCCTCCTAGTAAATGAAATGTAATCTGTTTGCAGAAACAATCTATTATCGCCCAAAAAGCGAACAACAAGTTCATCCCGAAGATAACGTCATACCCCTTCATATCTAAAGCAACCAAATCCACAATCAATTCGTGCTCCCCAATATGAAGCACACAACTCTTGCAGACCCGGCTAGTACCCAACCGTTCTCCCGTAGGCAAGTTAATATTCAATGCATGTTCTAGCTTCTCGAAACCCAATCATAAACTACTAGCATATGCAGTGCGTATGAATGAATGTGTAGCCCTGGGCTCAAATAAGATTCGGGCCTAAGAATTATAAAGAAGAATTATACATTCAACAACTGCATTGGAGGTTTCTTCCTCCGATTGGGTTAACGCAAATACTCTCCCTTGAGTGGCGCTGCCTGGGGCTAGAGCTCCTAACGACCTCTACTGCAGAGGTGGCTTGTTGGCGTGCACTCGCCCTGTGGCTGGGGTAGTCTTGGTGGAAAGCAATGGGCAGTTATCTTTGAAGTGCCCAACACCCCTACATGCAAAGCATCGGCGTGCATCGGTGCCAACTCTCTCTGGTTTACCTCTCGTTCCTCGAGCTATCTGAGGTCTCTGTCCTACTGCATGATTTGGGCGATGATAAGGGGCCGCTCTCTGCACTCCGCTACTATTGGACGATAAGAGGCTCTATCAATCAGATCCCCATACTCCCGGATCTTAAGAGCTACCAACTTCTCCCGTATGACCGACCTTAGTCTCTGCTCAAAGCGTTTGGCCTTGTTGGCCTCAGTAGAAATAAACTCCATTGCATAACGGGATAGCACATCAAACCTCCTCTCGTACTCAGCCACAGTCTGGGTGCCCTATCATAAAGCAAGAAAATCAGTCTTCATCTGGTCTCGGACGGATTCAAGAAAGTACTTGTCTTGGAAGGTTTGGTTGAACTCCTCCCTAATGAGTGCATCGGTGTTCCTCATTCTCTTCACCAATTTCCACCAATGATTGGCCTCTCCTTCAAACAAATATATCGCTAAGCCAACCCTAAGGTCCTCGACCATTCCCATGCTGTCAAACACCTTCTTCACTCGGCGAATCCACCTATCCACATCCAAGGGATTGGAGCTTCCTTGGAAAGTGGGTGAGTGTTGCCTTAGGAACTCTTGAAGAACAACCATTCTCCGATTCTCATCTCTGTTGTCCGGTTCTTAGGCTAGTGGATGCGCTCCACCATTATGGTTGTGGTTGTTGTTGTTTCCAATCTGGCTTTGCACTAGAGTGGTGAGCTCCCTTAAGCATTGATATATGTCGTTCATGGCATCGACCGCCACGCCCACGCCCATGCCCACGTCCATGTCCTCTTCCTCAGTCCATCCTGCACATCAATTCACCATTTAGTTCCTTGATGTACTAGACATCCTAATAGTCAATTTAATCCCAAGTATAAGACTCGTGTAAAATTTAGATCAACAATCTTAATCAACCTAATCTTATCTCTCTAGAGGTATTCCATAACCTACAGTTTCCATATAAGACCTAAAGCCTAAGCTTTGATACCAAACTGTAACCCCCTAAAAATCGCCTTAGACGATATTACATTCTAACTACCATTTACGGCATGAGAGCACTAAATAACTCCATAAATAAGAAAGTTTCATTCACCAACCATTGATATTTTAATAAAATTTGGGCAGAGTCTCCTTTATACGGAGAGCCTTACCCAGAGCACAACCTATACAATTATACTACAATTGACCTCATAGAGTTCACATATGCATAGCTATTGACCACACCGAGTCCATTTATCCATCATAAAATAAACTTTCATTCCCCATATATCATATCCACACAATCATTCCAAAATAATAGGCCAAGCCATGACATTTACATTCCAAAAAAATTACACATAAACTTAGCAGCGGGATAAACAAAATACTAGACTATACATAGTCGTAAATACATTCTCTAGTCTAGTACAAAAATAAACTACATCCCTAGATGTCCCACTCGAGATCCAAGTATCCCTCTAAGGAAGCCCCTCCATGGCCCAGCTCGTGAACACCAAGCTCTTCCTCTGACACATGATCAGAAAAATGTTTAACTGTAGGAGATGAACACGAAGCTCTGTAAAAAAATCCTTCTAAACCCAAACAAGATTTCGTAAAAACATATAAGAACGGTGGGTCTCATTTCACAAATAAAATATATAATTTTTGAAAGAAAACAGGGACATTTATAAAATAGATCTCACATTTAGATAACAATGGTAATTTAAGGAATAAATGGAATCAATACACAATTAATAATACATTTCACCATAAATCGTTTCTCACAAGTTCTTGCGGAATCTCATACTTCCCAAAACTCTTGAAGAAACCGTATCTGGTAGAATGAACAATTACCAACAACTATCTTCATATCAACATTATAAACATGTATCTCCACTATGATGTAAGGTAATCCATATGAATCGACACATTGAGTAATATCTGGGTCCACACACACATAAATCCTCGCAAGGATATCAAACTTCGGGAAGGGTGCTTACTAACTACATTGTCTCATACCAAAGCACCGGCAATAACGAATCTAACCCAGATATAGTATACTAATCTCCATACACGGCACCCGTGGACTAATAGTAGTTTGGTCCTCGCAAGGCACCAACCCCACTACGAGTGGTAGGAAAAAGACCAACCCACACGGAGCAAGCACAACATCTACCCACCCTACGATATCTAGTCAAAGGCCACCCATGGTCATCCCACAATCATAAGAGATACAATTTCAAACCCATTTCCTCCATTTATAAGTATATCCCAAAAATCTCCAATTTAAGCATGTGACAGTTTCAATAACCAACTAAGAAAATTGCAATAGATCACAACAATATAATTGTATTACTCAACACAAAGTACTATGGTTTCTAAATCATTAGTGAAGGGAGAATTTAAAAGGAACATTCATCACTCTCCAAAGAAAACTATAGTTTTAAAGCAAGAGCAAGGATTTCATGGGTATTCAACCCTACTTTGTGTAAAACATGTTAATAATTGCAAGAGAACCAAGAAACCAAGAACCTATAACAAATACATACTATTAAGAGTCAAAAACATACATATAAAATAACTCTAGCCTCAATGTAAATGAATGGAAGGAAATCCCTACTTAATGTTCTTGAAATCTAGGGCTTGAATCTTGAATCACCCTTAAATCTTGTGTTTTTTCCCTTTGATCTTGAGTTTCTCTTTTCTTTTCTTTCTCTCTAAGTGTTTCTAAGGTTAGGAGTGGAGTAATGAGGCGAAAGCAACGTTTGGGGGTGTTTATAGTGCTAAGTTTTGAGCCAAAACCCGACATTTACTGTTTAGAATATCGGATTTTCTTTTGGGCGTACCAGTACGGCGTACCTGTATGGTTTAGCTACTGCATTCGGGCGTATCGGTACGGTTTGGCTATTGGATTCGGGCGTATCGGTACGGTTTGACGAACATATTTTTCTTTCAACTTTCAGGGCAGTTTTGACCCATTTAAATGTTGAATTGAAAATTTTTCATGAGATACACTTTTATAGCCTTGTATGTCTACTATCTACTATCCAAATTTCAGATCAATTGGATCTAAGAATAAAAATTGATGGCCAAAATACTAATCAGTGTCCAAGGTCTTTTTTACCCAAATTTTCTCTAAGTGTGTTTTCACTCCAAATTTTCTCTAAGTGTCTTTTTTAAACAGTTCATTGATACATTCAGGAACCTGAAATTTGAGGCAAGCTATCTAGCAGTCCGGTACCTCTGTCACCATTTCACCGCACATATGAATGTGTGTGTACATATATCATAGCTGTTGATTCTTGTATTTTTTATTTATTTTTTTTATCTTTCCATGTTAGTACCCTATTATTTGTATATTGCTTAATTTCAAGTATTTTACATAAGAATCTTGTGTGATTGTGGAGGTAATGTGAAACTTTCATTCTTTCCATGCCGAGTATTCAATTTGAATAAGGTATTGAGTCCATACCTTCATTCACAATTTGCCATGCCTTACCTGTTCCATCGGCAGCAATTATAGGCCTTAAAGTTGTTTCTTGTGTTTTTTTTATATTTCTTAAAGAGTTTTAAACAGCATTAGGCCCCCAATTTATTGCATCACATAAGTCTAATTGCTTAATTACAAAGATTCTATTTTGAATTATCTGTCAAAATACAGTTAAATGGGCACCTATGATTCACTTTATGTTCAGTAACATTACTCTTCCTCTAACACCTGCAAATACAATATTTATTATTACCATGTTATTTATTAAATGAATTACATAAAAGTATAAACATAAGAATAATAAAATTTAAAAACAACATACATCGACATATGGCCAAACAACAACTTTTCCAGTTGTCCGCCCAATTGCGAGCAAAGAATAATACTCTCTGCCACTTTATTTTGGTACTAACCTAAAATCGGAAGTATAGTTTTAACATGTATTGAAATACATTGTATTAAACTTCAATATACATGCATTACTATGTTAGAAAACTAACTAGCATGCATACATTTATCTTAAATTGGTATAACCAGCTAGTGGACGCTTTGTTGAACGTGTCCTCGAAACACGTATTTGCAAATAGGAAAAGAAATACTAAATTTGAACATTTATAGTTTCAATTCAAACTCCAAAATTGGGGCTCCGATTGAGGCGTCGTCTCTTCCTACACATTCATGTTGCAGCTATTGGTTTGCCATGGTTGAGGGCATCATTTCTATCACTTTCATGTTATCTCCACCTAGAGGTTTTGTAAATCAAACACTCATCTAGTTTTTCGTTCTCGATTCTGAATAACATACAACTGTTGGGACATGTATGCCATGTCTTGTACATGAAACCCAAGTCTGTCAGTTACTTTATTGGCCTCCTAGTATGACTTAGCCAATTTCACTCCCTCAAGCAAACTTTCATTCAACAACTCAAGCAGAAGTGTTATTGACTTGTCCTTCCATCCGCTCAATACCTTTAAATGAAGAAGTATAACAAAAAAATGACAATGATGTGAATTTTCTACACCTTGGATACAATTCATTTTGGGCATCTTTCAAAACCTTAATAAACTTCATAGTTTGTACATCAGGGCGTTGTTGAGAATCATTATAGGTGATTCGTCAATTCCGACACCTGAGTCGACATTTTGAGCTCCTGTAAAATCCCGTATCATTCTTGTCATTTCATCCCCAATTTCATGTTAAATTATATCTTGATGATCATCTTCTTAGTTATCATGGACCGAAACAAATGCTTCACTATGATAAGTTCAATTCTTGTATTTTCATGAGAAGCCATCTACAGTTAAATGTTTTTCCATGTCCAATCATTTAAGGACATAGTGATTCGAACATATACTACAAGGACAGTAGATCTTCGAATCTTTCGCCTTATTGGTGTACTCAAACTTAAGGACATTCGAAAGCTTCTCTATTGAGTCGATCCAACTCTTGTCCATATTTTTGTTTTCATCAATTGTTTCATAAATCTAAGACGAGTGCACAGTCATTATGTTGACGCAACATCCCAATCATAATCATATTTACCTTTTATGCTTCCTGTATGCATCGTGATACCTATTTCTTCATTTTAAAACTAGACTTTCAAGTGACGTTCTCCTCGTCCATTTAGTCTCTCATATTTCTGATATGGGTATACTTCTTATTATTCCTGCAAATATTTTTTCTTTTCCTTAACTGTAGTATGATGTGCAATCAAGTTAAAAAAGAAAATGAGAAAAGTTAAAGGCTCAAGTCAAGGGCGAGAAAAATGCTTTTATAATGAAATTTTAACAAGAATTCATATAGGTAGAATAAATTGTATTGGGAAGTAATACTACTCCTTAACCTTGTAACGTAAGACCCGACCCCATAAAGACAAACAAAATCATGTATTGGTTCAGGTAAATCCATTAGATATAAAGCAAGAGATAAATAAATCGAAATGTTTAATGACTTTATTGACTTGACCAAGAAAAAAGAAGTTACCCTATTTTTTTATGATATTTCTTAATTATTAATTTAATTATGAATTAAATTTCTAATGGAATTCCATTTGAATGGGTATGGGTTAATGTAGATATAGTTAGTTGTAGTTATTGATCAAAGCAAAAACCTCATTCTTTTAGATCTAAATCGAGTCTTATTATTCTTGAATCAAGAAATTTATCCCCTTTTTATTTGAGGTTAATTCAAAACTCTTCGAACTGTGTAATCGTCAATTACTGACGTTGGTAATCGACCCAAAGTAATTTGATTATAATTCAATTCGTGATGATCATATGTAGAAAGTTCATATTCTTTAGTCATTGATAAACAATTTGTTGGACAATACTCATCGCAATTACCCCAAAATATACAGATTCCAAAATCGTAATATGACAATCGTTTCTTTAAGGTTGCTTTAAATCTTCACAACTATGGAAGTGGAAGAATTTGAAGCAACAATATTTTGAAAAGGCATCATTCACTAGTCATATATAATACAAAGTGGGTGCTTACTAGCACAATGATGATTCCTTTTTAAACCTTTTTTTATTTCTCTTTAAATAACTACTTTTGATAATTTTGTAGTTGTTGGATGCATGAATATCGAATTTGGATATTTATTGTTATTTTTTTTGGGGTTGTAGTCATTAATGCGTAGTCTTTGACATCTACAGATATATATGTATAATTTTGAATGATTCATGTTCATAATTTTTACTTTTTTATTTAGATTTTTTTGGTGGTATTTTTAATTTATAGAAAGCATGTACAAATTATGAATCTATAGGTTCAGGTTGTAAACATAAATTAAAGAAATGTTAGGGGGTTAGTTGTGTTGACAACATGTTGGTGCATAAGATGATTATTTGCATCCGCAACTTGCTGAAGCAAAAAATGATTATTTGCATCGGTGTCATACTGATGCAAAAAATAAATATATAAAATAAAAAATATCATAAAAAGACTATTTGTGTCGGCAAATTAAAAAAAGATTATTTGCATTGGCAACCTCCCAATGCAAATATACATTATTTGCACTGGTACTTTGCCTATGCAAAAGGTGTTTTTTGCCTCCACAATTGCTACCGATGCAAAAAATTGACATAAAGCAATCAATCTTTAGCTTCAAGTTTTTTTTGCATTGGCTAGTACTTTTTTGCATCACTCATTATTTGCATCCCTTTTACCGACTCAAATAATATGATTGCTGACGCAAATATTTTTTGCGTCGACAAACAGATTATTTGCGTCAGCAAATTACCAATGCAAAATCCTATTTTTCTTGTAGTGTTGCTCGCCACTTACTTGTAACAACCTCAATATCGTGATTGAATGGCCTGGCAGAAGTAAACAAAACCTTAAACTATGCAATGGCAACATTTTTTATCTTCTCTCGGCTCTCACACCACTCACCTTGGTCATTCTTTAACTTATTAATTTGATTTTTCCTCCTTTGTGAAGCCCAAGCATGGCAGAACGTACTGCTGCACGAAGAATTCCCATTTTTTATGGGGGGTTTTGGTAGCGTCCTTCTTGTATGCAACTATTGAGATTGAATTGCATAGGCATGCCTTTTTACCCCTGCTAAGTGTGCATGCAATAACATTAGCACTAAATAGATCTTAGAATATTGATTGTGTATTTTGTGAAGTGCATATTCAGTGATTCATTGTGCTAA
Source organism: Ilex asprella (assembly GCA_023539305.1). Taxonomy (NCBI): domain Eukaryota; kingdom Viridiplantae; phylum Streptophyta; class Magnoliopsida; order Aquifoliales; family Aquifoliaceae; genus Ilex; species Ilex asprella. The sequence goes on along the minus strand of CM042186.1, from coordinate 32,766,935 downwards.
GTCAGTAAATGAGGCCTAAATCAATGTGCAAGGTATGCTGAAGTTTCTTTTCTATGTGAGGTAAAACAAGTTGTTGTTGATTACTTGGAGTAGGAAGGCTGTCATGTGTCCAACGCCCAACGAAAAGCAAAAAAGTGATAGTAGAGACAAAATGACACAGACCCAGAATTATTTGAGACCAATGGTGTTTGATTTGAATTGGACCAATGATAAAAACTGATCTCTTTGCCATGAGTCCTTTTGTTGAGTCGAATTCCATCGTTCAGACCCTTAAAACTCCGTTTGTTCTCTTTTTGCCGTTTTAGGAAAGAATTCAGAAATTAATAATAATTCACATGAGAGTCAGAATTTTATGTCGCCAGTTGGGTTGACTTCCAGACGACACATGCTTTTATGTTAATTAGTTAGATTGTAATTTTTTATTTTTGGTAATTTTTATATAATTAGAGATTTTACATTTATTATGGAGACAATTAGGGTTTTAGTCGTTCCTATATATATTCTCTTATGTAATACAGATTATTCATTGAATAATATACTTTTTTTCAGAGTTATTCTCTTTTTACTTTCTTTGTAAATTCAATGTAACTTTGTTCTATACACTTTGAATCTAAGTATTCTGTGTTTTTTTGTTCGGTGCTCGACTATGTCTTGTAATCGAGAACTTAATAATTCTTTCGACCTGTTTCACAGGTTCCAATTGACTCATGGAAAAGTTGTAATTATAAATAATGAGATTAAGAATCAATGAACAAGTTGAACTGTATAGATATTTTATTGATGGACTTGTAAAAGTGTAATGCAATGCAAAGTGAAAAGCAACTGGTAGATGAACTGATAAAAACCTAGTACAAGTAGACTATGAACAAGAAAATCTAAGCGAAAGAGTTATTTTGCTTTGCTTGTAGAAGCTGAGTTGATAGCCTAGACCTTTGAATGGTCTGTCTGCGAAAAGATTATGCACAAGATAGAAGAAAAACCAGTAACTTCTTCTAGAAAATTGCCTTGTAAAGTTTGTTGGAGACTTGACTTGTGAAAATTTCCTAGTTATATATGATTTCCCATTTTTTTTGTTCACAAAAAAACTTCACAATATTTCTGAGAGAACAATATAGGGTTTGGGCTTTGAACGCAATCTCACAACCCTTTTTTTATATGTGACGTGTATAATATTACAATCTAATCAAGACTATTACATTTTTTTTTTAATCAAAAGACTATTACATATCAACTGAACTAGATTACACGTAGATGAACAAGTACCTTTGGGAGGAGGAACATATAAAGACGGGCCAGACTTAACAAATTGATCAGTTCTTTTCTTAGGCATCATATTTGGTCAAGGGAGGACAATTGGATTAGACAATGTTGGTTTAAACTTACGACTTTTCATAGGCTTTTAAATAGATTTTTTGACATTTTACGGATTTCTAGAGTTGAAAATTGGGAGAAAATGGCATTGGCACCCCTTTTTTATTTTTGTCAGTTGGCTAATACGTCAAAGTATCTCCAGTTTTTGCCAAACACCATGCCTTCTTTCACTTTTTTATAATAGGTTTTGTTGGTTAAAACAAATAATGACTTGTGTTTCCAGAACCTCTCAACTGCCATTTTTCATAAACCATTGAATTCATGAGCCATATTGGAGGACTTTTATGAGTCATGCTAAATTTAAACTCTGCTGACATTGATAAAAATTGAAATAGAGGACATCAGTTTCCATGAGATATGGCCTTACTTTAATATGGTGTGAAATTGGACTTGAACTAATCCAGAAGCTTGAATGGGTCACTTGTCCCTATTTTGGCAAAATGATGTCTATGTGTTTAACCAACTTTCACACTGTGGACAATGATGTATGTCACAATCATTTTAAAAGACTAGCTACCTCTATGTGGTATGAGATGTATCCGCTTTCATCGGAGAAGAGCGGTACAAAGACCCCATGCAATACCAAAAATAAAATACTAATTTTATAATATTTATATTTTAGATAATAATTGGATCTTTTTAATTATACAATTGAAAATTAAAATCAATAGAGAGAAAAGAGAGATAGATTTAGATTGATGGGATTGTTTAACATTAGAAAATATATTGATTGAATTGTTTGACATTGAGAGCCGTGTAGAGAAGAATTCAACTTATTAAGTGTAATTATGTTAAATGATTTCACCTCCAACTATGTTAAATTATTACAGCATATACAAATCCCTTGATTTTAGCAATCCCACAATTTTAGCTAACCATTTATTATAGAATATTTGACATTCATTTGTATAGATTTCTTTTATTTCCATGTAAATCATAGCCAGGAGGCCGGCATAAAAAATACTGATCAATGAGAAATATAGAGATTTGTTTTCTACCAATTTACTTCTTTACATACATTGTGTCATGTTTTAATCCCAACCAACAAAGATTTTAAAATAGAAAGTATTGCAGCCTCAAAAAGCAGTTTTTGGTACCCATTACCTACTGTGGCGGTCGAGGCTTCAAACTTGGCGTTTTCGTTCATGGACTTATACTCCCGGAAAGCCCGTTCAGATTTGGAATGCATTAGGACATTTTTAATTCTTACTTAAATTTAGATTCAAATTTAAATTTAAGTAAAAAAGTCTAAAAACTTACTCCAGTCCTTAACTCAAATTTATATTCAAATCAAGGGAAACTTAAATCTTTAATGGTGAGATTTCACCATCTTTTAAAAATTCAATGATCATCCTTACTTCCTTTTAAATTTGGATTTGCCCTCATTTAAATTTGGATCTCTCATTCTTTAAATTTGAGTTTGTCCATTAGAGTCATTTATATCAAATCAAATTTTTTATTCAAATGTTAATTTAAATTTAAGTAAAAAATTGAGTCATGGTTGGAGATGTTTTAAAGGTAGAAGAGATGGGTTTGGAACCACTTTTTGGACAATAAATACGCGCATGCAATTTCTTTTTAACTTTATTATTTTTTTCATTCAATAATTATTAATCATTTAATTTCTTTTTTGGTCTTTTAATCCGCACAAACAACTATGGTGACGGCAACTTCTTTAGTTTTATAATTTTGAGTTTTCTTGAATTCGGACTATATCGCATTGTATTTATAATTTGGGCATTATGAATTCATCTCATGGATACATCCACTGCATACGGAATAAAACTATATATATATATATATATATATATATATATATATATATGAAGGGGTTAAGCCCCGTTGTTATACGTGTTGCAGCATTTAATGAACTCACGTGGTGGTGACAAGACAGGGCACGTGACATACATCCTGAAGAGCCATTCGAAGTGTCTTTCATCCGACCCGAACTTACTAAAGATCCATTGAACAGAGGACCAGTCCGGTCCTCCTTGTCGCCAAGCTCAAACCGATGAGCGGTACGAGACAAGAGCTCGGTTTGTACCAAACCGAGGTGGTTGAGCATTATCAGAAGAGTTCAGTTTATACCAAACCAGGAGGTTCAATATGCTCGGCAAAGTATTGGGTGTGTTTGGCCTTTATTATCCGAGCTGATTCAGATGATACAGAGATATAGATTATCGCCTAAAAACCAGGCAATCAAATAAACAAGATTGACGAAATCAAATATCTTGATAATGATTATAGGAGAGATATTAGCAACTTCCCAAAGGTGTGCCACCTTGCATCTAAACTCACGGAAACCCTAAAGGGTGAAGGACCTATAAAGAGAACAGGAAACCAAGGTGAAAGGTATGCTGTATCCTTCTTGTCCTCTAGCAATCTAGACAATTCGTTTACTGACTTAAGCATTGGAGAGCCTTCGATCGAAGCACTTTGGTCATGGGCAGTTTGTTCGTTTTGCAGGAAGGAGATTGGGATATTAGACACAATACTCTATTTCTCGGAAGATCATCAATCGAGTGTTGGAGGTATCATTTTTTGCCTCAACATTTTTGGCGCCGTCTGTGGGAAGAAATAGAATTTCTCATTCTAACGAACAAGAAAGTTACGATGTCGAGACTCAGAAGTGCAATTGGATCACCTATAGGCAGCCTTGCCTTAAGGAGTTCAGATCCGGAGCACCCCCTGGGTGATGGCAACATGAGGCTGCGTGCAAGCGCAAGCCCGACGGGGTCCAATAGGGATAACAGGTTATCCACAGCAAGCTTCAGGCCTTCCGGAGACAAAGGCCGACGTGTCGAGGGTCATGGAGAGTCCGTCCGTGCCGATGATGAGAACCATTCAATGGCAAAGTTGGTCCAATCGCTCCAGGATCGACTTGATGCTCACGATAGTCTGTTCAAGAAGTCCTATGCTCGGGAGAAGGATTTAAAAAGAGAAAACGAGGAACTAAAAGCCAGGGTTAGAAAGTTGACAGTAAAGAACGCAGGGCATAAACCTGAGAGAGAAGTTCGACAAGACAATTTGGCAAGGATGCCGAGCCGATCCAAGGCTAACGACGAACGTGAACATCATCACAAGAAGCCCCGGATCCAGGAGGATGAATGGAAGCAGTACATTGACGATGAGCTCAATAGCCGTTTGAGGAAGTCAGATCAAAGGTCGGCTCGAGATCTAGCCAAAAGGGCTACAAGGGAGTATGATGACGGTTTGGATTCGTCCCCATTCGCAGCATGGATAGAAAAGGGGCGAATCCCGAGTAAATTCACGGTCCCGAACTTCAAACTGTACGATGGTAAAACCGACCCAACATCACATATCAGACACTACAGACAACTCATGACGATTCACAGAAGAAACGAGCCCTTGCTCTGTATCATCTTCCCCAGTAGCCTCGGGGAATCGGCCATGAAGTGGTTCGACAGCCTTCCGAGAGGGACAATTGATGGTTGGGGTAGGTTAGCCGAACAGTTCACAGCTCGGTTCATTACGAGCAGTAAACAGCCTAAAGATGTCGGTGCACTGTTAACGCTCAGAAAAAGGAATAATGAAAGTTTACGCCAGTATGCCCATCGTTATTGGGAAACCATGAAAGAGGTCGAGGGATGCAGTCAGGAGATTGCAGTTCCATCATTCAAAATCGGCTTACCGAAGGAAAATCCGTTGTACCAATCGTTAACCAGAAGACCAGCCACCGATTTGGAGGAACTTATAGCGAGGATCGAAAAATACGCCAAGGTCGATGACGACCTAACAAGAGAAGTAGTGAGAGAACCGTCAATTAAAAGGCAATTCGGCAAAGAAAAGCAGTCGGAGCCAAACAGAGAAGGAATGAGAAGGTACGACAAGGAAGTTTACCCCTCGAGGACACCCTACCTAGGGGTAAACACTTTGTTCAGAGAACCAATCCACAAGATACTGAGCCAGATCAGAAACAAACCCTTCTTCAAATAGCCGAACAAGCTAATGGGAGACCCCGCTAAAAGAAACCCAAACTTCAGATGCTCGTACCACCGAGATGTGGGGCACATGACCGAGAACTGCAGAACTCTGAAGCAGCATTTAGAAGAGTTGGTTAAAGCTGGACACCTCTCGGAGTTCATAGAGGGCGGACAGGAGAACGGGGGAGAACCCGAACCAAAGGATGACGACAATGTACCAGCGGGTGTAATTGATGTGATTCACGCTGCCACCAATCCAAATATGTCAACCAATAATTCAGCTCGGGCATATATTCAGAGAGCAGCCAAGGAAAGAGAAGTTTACGAGTTAAGGTTGACCCCTGAAATTTCATGCAAGAGAGCCAGAATGGAAGAATCCCTGGAAGCCATATGTTTTACCGAGCGAGATTTGGACGGTGTACACCAACCACATAACGATGCACTGGTGGTGACACTTCGGATTGCCAATTTTGATGTTAAAAGGGTCTTGATCGATCCCGAAAGTTCGTCAGAAATCATGTACGTTGATCTATTCGAAAAGCTCGGGCTAAGGAAAGCAGACCTCAAACCCTCAAACACTCCGCTTGTTGGTTTTAGTGGTAAAACGGTCCTGCCCAAGGGGAAGATCACCCTGCCTGTGAAGACAGGGCCGGTTTGTGTCATGACCGAGTTCTTGGTAATAGATACGACATCGGCATACAATGCTATTATGGGACGGTCTTGGCTGCATGAAATGAAGGCGGTCCCGTCGACATATCATCAGATGTTAAGATTTCCTTCAGCTGATGGGGTAGTAAATATTCGAGGGGACCAGGTCAGCTCGAGGACTTGTCTTTTGGCGTCAGTAAAAGCAAGAGATAGGTCTGGAATGGATAACCCGATCGAAGGCCCGAAAAAATAGCAATCAATCGTTGGCAGCTCGGGAGAACTTCAAAGCCCGACTGTCGACAAGAGACCTGAAGTACCATCTGGCGTAGAGAGTGGAATTCCCAACCGAACTATCGAGGACTTGTCTAAAGTGCCTTTAGACAAGAATGGAGACCCGAACAAGTATTTTATGATAGGAGCAGCCCTTATTCCCGAACAAAAGACTGATCTCATTGCCCTACTGCGGGAGTATGCGGATGTATTTGCATGGAGCACTGTTGATATGCTCGGAGTACCTCCGGAGGTCGCATGTCATCATCTAAACATCGACCCGAACTATAAACCCGTCAAACAAAAGTTAAGGAGGTCGGCCCCGCAGCATCGGGAGGCGGTAAAGGAGGAGGTATCGCGGTTGCTGGAATCCAAAGCAATTACATAGGTTAAATATCCGACCTGATTGTCAAATACAGTAGTAGTGAAAAAGAAAAGCGGGAAGTGGAGAGTATGTGTGGACTTTACGGACCTAAACAAAGTCTGCCCGAAGGATAGTTTTTCGCTGCCAAAAATAGATCAGCTGGTGGACGCAACAGCCGGGCACGAACAGATGAGCTTCTTAGATGCATTCAGGGGGTATCATCAGATCCCACTAGCTCAAGAGGACCAAGAAAAGACCGCCTTCATAACACCGGATGGGACATACTGCTACAAAGTTATGCCATTCAGATTAAAAAATGCTGTGGCAACATATCAAAGGTTAGTTAACAGAATGTTTTCACACATGATTGGCAATACTATTGAAGTTTATATTGATGACATGGTAGTTCAGAGTCGGAAGGCTGCGTCTCATTGTGACGACCTCAAGGCCACTTTCGAGGTTCTGCAAAAATATAATATGAAGTTAAATGCTTCCAAGTGCGCCTTTGGAGTCGGCTCGGAAAATTTTTTGGGTTTTCTCGTTACACATCGAGAGATAGAGGCGAACCCCGAACATGTGAAAACAATTACCGAACTTCAGCCACCTCGGATCATCAAGGAAGTCCAGAGGCTGACAGGAATGGCAGTAGCACTCGGGAGGTTCATATCCCGAGCATCGGATAAGTGTAGACCTTTCTTCCAGTCCATCAAAGGGATGAAAGAGATGCCTTGGAGCCAGGAAAGCGAAAAAGCTTTTACCGACCTGAAATCATATCTGGCGACTCCCCCGATCTTGTCCACACCCTCGTCCGAAGAAGTACTTTATCTATATTTAGCCGTGTCCGAGCACGCCGTAAGTGGGGCTTTAATGAGAAATGCAGAGGGACAGCTGAAACCTGTTTACTATGTGAGCAAGATGCTTCTGGACGCCGAATCCAGATATACCCCTTTGGAGAAGCTTGCACTAGCCCTTATCAGTTCGGCTAGAAAACTCAGACACTACTTCCAGGCCCACCAAATTACAGTGCTCACCGACAAACCATTGAAGTCATTATTTGTAAAAGCCGATCTTTCAGGACGAGTGGCCAAATGGGCCGTTGAACTCGGAGAGTTTGACGTCCGCTTTGCACCAAGAAATGCAATTAAGGGTCAGGTAGTAGCCGACTTCATTGTTGAATTTCAGCCGAGCAACATCTTGAGGGAGAGCCTTAGCGACGAAAGAGATGACTTCAACGGCGAATGGATCCTTTCGGTGGACGGGGCCTCAAATCAAAAGGGTGCCGGAATAGGAATCATTCTCCTAAGTCCTGAAGGATGCACCCTGGAGAAATCAATCAGACTCGGCTTCAATGCATCCAACAACGAAGCGGAATACGAGGCCATAATTGCCGGAGTCAGGTTGGCTGTTGAGTTGGGGGCAAAGAGGCTCCAAGTATTCTCT
>CM042186.1:32736934-32748889 GCA_023539305.1 Ilex asprella | reverse complement strand
AGTACGGGAGGGTAATGGCTTATGATTCTCGACAGTTAAAGAACCACTAGTAGAACTACCCCACGCACGATATGGAGTTGGTGGCCATTGTCTTTACCTTGAAAGCTTGGCGCCACTATTTGTATGGCGAGAAGTTTAAGGTATTTTCGGACCACGAAAGTTTGAAATATATCTTTACACAACGGGACCTCAACATGAGGCAACGTAGGTGGATGGATTACTTGGAAGATTACGACTTCACTTTGCATTACCATCCCGGTAAGGCAAATGTGGTGGCGGATGCACTCAGCTAGAAGTCACGAGGAGCCTTGGCTAGTGTGGCTTCTCGAGAGTGGCTTATGCTTGAGACTGTAGGGTCAGTATGGGCTACATTATAGGGGTCAGGATCAGGGCACTTTGGGGAGCTTGGTTGCGACGCCTTCCTAACTGAACAGGGAGATTAAGTCCCAGAACGGGGACATAGAGTTATTATCCATCAGAGACCGGGTACAGGCAGGCTCAGGTGATGAGGGTTGGGCTATTCACGCGGATGGCAATCTTCGATATAGGGGAAGGATTGTGGTTCCCCAGTTTGTCGATTTGAGAGAGGAGATTCTCAGGGAGTTCCATTGCTCCCGTTTCACAGTTCATCCAGGTGGCACGAAGATGTACTATGATCTTCGTCGCCGTATTATTGGAGTGGGATGAAAAGCACATTGGAGACTTTTTCAGTAGATGTCAATGGAAGCATTTCAGGATGGACTCTGTGACCCACTTGCCACGGACATCTCGGGGACATGATGCGGTGTGGGTGATAGTGGATCAGCTTACCAAGTCGGCACACTTCTTGGCGATGCAAATGACCTTCAGGTTGGAGGAGTTCTACAAGGGCGAAATGGTAATTTACCACTATAATACGGGTTACATACCTGAGTTTTTCTAGAACTCGGATGACGAAACGGAACTCACCGTTGGATTCGTCTCGTAAAATCTAGTTACCATGTCAATTTTCTTTGAATTTCGAGATAGTTGAGTTTTTCGCATTTTACGAGGCAGTCGGGCCCCGAGAGACCCAAATACGAAATTTTTAGGAAAATTATGAGATTTTTAAAATAAATGAATTCGAGACAAATTAAAAATATTATAAACTTGAATCGGAGCGAAATTTAATCGTTTTGGGATGAAAACGGACACGGAATTAAAAAAGGTCGTGTGGCGCATTGTGGGCCAAGTGTTGAAAAATATAAATAGGGGAAAAATTAGATTTCCCCCCCATTGTTCAGCCGATACATAGCTGATAGAGAGGAGAAGGAAACTCAAGATTTTCTCCAACTTCTCTCTACGATCTACGGAACTAGAGAGCTCGCATCCACTCGGGCCAAGAACTAAAGTTGGTCTCCTCGACGAGGGCTACGCGTCTACACTAAAAACGAGAGCTTTCACTGAAGGTGAGAAAAACCAAAAATTTGTAAGAGCTTGGGATTGAGTTGAGTTGGGTTGGTTCTTGGAGCTTCCCAAGGGCATTCCTCACGCCACAAGAAGTAGGGTTCCCTCCTATTTAGGCTTATTTCCAACCTAGGAGGTTTATATGGAATGGATAGGTTGATAGAGATATGTATCTCTTGCCTATTGTGTTGATTTGGTGAATTGGATTTTAGAATTGGGTAGAATAATTTCTATCTTGGTTTTAATATATAGAATTTACTTGATAGTGGTTTCTTGAGAAATGTAGAAATAGTAATTCTTGGTGGAAAAATATTGATTGTGGTCATGTTGTGTATTTGCCATATGGCTTGATGAGTTTAGCATGTTAACGACATGATTATGTGATAATATGCCTGAAAATTGGGTTGAATGAAATGTTAATATATACATGTTGTCAAGAGAAATTAACATTGAGATCAATTATGGTATTTATATGCTTTTGATGTAAATTACCATGGACGTTGATTATGATGAGTTTGTTCATATGACTTCCATTACATATTGAACATGGTGAAAATAATGCAATTAGACATTTCATTGCGTTTACATGGAAACATCGCATTAATGGGCATTTGGGCATGAGTATGGGTGGTGTAGGCATGGTTAAAAACAAACACCATAATTGGTGAATGATGGGTGGGCTCGGTAACGTTGGACCAAAGTTCAACAGAGTCGCAAGGTTACATTGAAAAGAAAAACTTGTGTTGGGTATAGTAAGCAGGGATGGACTCTCCCTCAAGTGCAAGACCCGACCACTGGTTTATACACTTCCGTCTGTGCAAGTCCAAAAAAGTGTATCGGTGTGCGGAGCCGGCGGTGCTGCACCAAAAGTCCGCTACCCAGTAATGACACATGAGTTTTGTTATAAAATTGTCATACGATGTACAACATTAATGACGGATTTGTCATACATTGACTTACGTTGTGTGGTGGGAACCGGTGAGGGCTCGGGTTTAAGGGCATGGTTGAGTCTCATCTCATTTCATAGCATGCCATGGTAAAATTCAAATCTTGAATTGCATATTCTTGCTTGGGATGATTATTGCTCGTTAAATGTTGTATGTGTACATTTCATATGCACTTAGGTTGGGGAGTAGCCTCTTTAGAAAATACCCTATTGAGCGTGGCTCACCCTTCGTGGGAAAACATTTCAGGTGTGGGTTTTACACCAGTGGACGACACCCATTTCGAGCCTCAAGGATGAAGAAAGCAGATTTGTGACTTTTATAGTTCATTGTGTAAAGTTTTTATTAAAATTCCATTTTGATGTGTAAATATATGTAATGGAACTAGTATGGATCATGTTTTAGGTGGAAAAACCTTAATAAACATGTTTTGGATGGTTGTGGAATTGATTAGAATGAATTGGAAATGAAAAATGAAGGATTTTGTGGAAACACAGACAAAACCTTCCGGAAGGTTGGTAAAAACATCCTGGAAGAACATTTCCAGTAGGCAGAACCTTCCAGAAGGTTGATCAAAACCTTCTGGAAGATGTTCTAAAAATATGAAATTTTATAATTGTTTTGTTATGTATTAAACTTTGATCCTTTTAGTTCAAATGATATAAAAGGACATTAAATGGGGTATATTGAGGCACATAGGACCTCAGTTGAATTAAATGATTAAAAGAATCACGGGTAGCACGTGTGAGTTATAATTCCGATAAAAGGGTTACTATTAACGTGATGTCGGATTGTGCGGCATTCATGGGAATTTTGGCGGGTTGACGGTTGGTCAACGGTTTAAAAAGGACCCCAGTTTTAGGGGCATCACATGAAATTCCATTAAATGATGGATGATTTTCATTTCTGTTTTGTATAGTATTACTATGTGCTCATTGTTACGAGTACCGAGTTAAACTTATTACTATATACTATTTCATCCTTACACTATTATGCACGTCATGCATGATTTAATGATGCACATAGTTGAGATTTATGTAATAATAGGGAGATTGGTAATAGATGGGTTAAATCTTGTCATAGCCAATATTTTTGATTCAATGCATAAACTAGAACTCCATATTCATTCAATCATAGAGTTGGTGATCAAATAGCTATAGTAAACCTTTTGAATGGTTCATTTTCAGATTTACTAGGGCTATTTGGTTGTTGTAAGGATCATAGAACTTCCAGCTAACTTAATAGTTGATGTGACATAGTTTAATTTACGCATCTAACCTATCGGTTAACTTTCTGTTGATACAGAAGTTAGTTGCTGTAAGGTGACATTTTCTTAATCAAACAATAGGATGCATGTTGGATCCCCGAACAAAAGAGTACGCTTTCTCAGTTGTTGTAATCAAAAGTTTATTTTAAGTATTTTATTATCAATTCTAAGTTTACATCACAAGCTTTTGTAATGCACACTATGCATACGACAATCTTACTTTTTCTATTTTGAGTTCCAATAGATAACTCCCTGTAGATTTGACCTTGGACTTAACTAAGTAATACTAAAATTTGATCACATATACTTGGGTGTATGATTAAGATCAAGTCAAGATTTTGGCGCTATCGCTGGAGAGTTATGGTAGTTTGAAAAAGAATAGGGAAGTTGTCTAGTCTGTATTATATGTGTATATACTGTTTATTTTATTTTTATTGTTTATGTCTGTGAATCAGTCTAGTCTTTCATCTTCACCTTTTTTCATCATCACAAGCACCTTTAGGCTCTTTTGAATTAAGCATGACTAATAATAATTGAAGAGAACAAGAGGTGGTTCATAATGCTAGACCTTTGAGAGAATACTTGTATCCTACACGCACAAGTGTCCCCTCATGTTTTGTTTTTCTCACAAATTTTTTAAATTTTAATAAAAAATTAAGAACTATTCATCTTTTACCATAGTTTCATGATCTTGAGTCTGAAAATCCTTATTTGCATATGAATGAATTTGAGGAGGCATGTGGTGCATTACAAGATAATTTTGAAATGGTCTGGTTGAAACTTTTTCTTTTTTCCTTTTTCCTTAAGGGATAAAGATAAATAGTGGCTACAATCTTTAAAGGCTTAATTCATTCCATGTTGGCAAGTCTTACAAACTGAATTCTTTAAGAAATTCTTCCCTGTACATCGCACTAATGCATTCAGATGTCGAATCATGAATTTTTGAGTGAAAGTGGGAGAAAATTTTAATCAATGTTGGTAGATATTTAAGGATCTTCTCCAAGCTTGCCCACAAAATGCATTCGAGAGTTGGACCCTAGTTGGTTTCTTTTATGATGCCCTTTCTTCTACATTACAACAGTTCATAGAAATGATGGCTTAGGGAGAATTCATGAGAAAGGATCCCGATGAGACATTTGAGTTTTTTGATACCATTTCTGAGAGTTCTCAAATGTGGTACTCTACCCCACCAAATATTGTTTAAACTAAGTCATTTACATTCCACGGAGGAAAATATATGTTAAAAGAAGATGATGAACTGAGTGCCTGAATGACTACTATGTCTCAAAAGCTGGAAGTTTTAGAGATGAAAAAATTCAATAAAGTTTCTATTGTGTCTTTTACTGACCAGTTGTGTGAAATTTATGCATTGTCAGGACATCCCACGAGGGAGTGTCCCACTATCCCAACATTTAAGGAAGTCTTGATGTAACAATCCAATGACATTTCCAACTTTAACAAGTCCTACTCCAATTCATATTCTGAAACTTACAACATAGAGGGTGGAATCACCTGAATATTAGTTGGAGAAACACACATCATGTTCGTCAACAACTAGGTCCACCTCCACCATAATCTCAAACTCAGCAGCCATATCAACCTTACCAACCCCTAAAAAAAGAAGTTTGGAAGATATCATGAATTAGTTCATTTAGAGTCAAATGAATTTTAATACACAGTCTACTCATGCATTCAATAATTTCAAAACTCAAACGTCACAAAACATTGAGGATATTAAGAGTCATCTAGCTAAGTTGACCAGGTCTTTGAGCACAACGGAGAAGAAAAAATTCTCATCTCAACCTAAACCTCCACAATGTCAAAACTAGGCCAATGTTGTGTCCTCTGAACCCTCTTTGAGCCAAGTCCAAGCAATTACCACATTGAGGAGTGGTAAAGTGATTGACAAGACCACCAAAGCCAAAACTCTTGATCAAGTAGCTGAACCAATCCCTATTGATGAACCAATTGTGTCTGAACCAATAGTTCAAAAGAAAGCAGAGTTGCCTAATGAAAAAGACAAATCAAATCTTGTTCGTTTAACTTTTCCTCAATGAGTCAATAAACCTCAACTATTGAATAATAAAGTTAAAATATTTGAGTTTTATAAGCAGACGAAGATTAGCATCCCCTTGTTGGATGCAATCAAACAAGTCTCGTTGTGTGCTAAGTTTTTGAAGACCTTTGCATAGTAAAAAAAATGATCAATGTACAAAAAAAAAGCATTTTTTACAAAATAAGCTAGTGCTATCAATTAGCACAAAGTCCGTCTTAAGTACAAAGATCCTGGAAGCCGTATGGTTTTATGCATATCTAGAAACTTCATAATTGAGCAAAATTTACTTGATCTTGGTGCCAGTCTCAATTTACTCTCATATACAATCTATGAGTAATTAGGGTTGAGAGAGTTGAAACATACAAATGTCACATTATAGTTGGTTGAACATTATGTGAAAATGGCTCAAAGAGTTGTTGAGGATGTGTTTGTCCAAGTTGAAAAGTTTTATTTCTTGGTGGATTTTATTGTTTTGGATACCCAGCTAGTTTTGCATATCTCTACACAGATTTTTTCCATTTTGGGATGTCCATTCCTACCCTCATTAAATGCATTAATTAATTATAGGAATGAAATTATGAAGCTTTCATTTGGCAACATGATATTGAAATTGAATATATTTGATATTGCTAATTACTCATAAAAAGGAAAGAAGTGAATTGTATTGACTCATTAACTCAGAATCTGTTTGAAAATGCTTGTAATAAAAAGGAGTCACAAGCATTGTTAGAGTCAGTAAATAATATGGAGTCTATTGTAGATATGTCCACTGTTGGAACATGGGTCCCAAAATTTGAAGAGTTATTACCCAATGGAACAAAGTTGTTGGGTCCAGTGTCATAGCCCTCAAGTCAAAATTGAAACATCATTTGACTAACTTGAAATATGTATTATAGGGAAAGAATGAAACTTATCTAGAGGTAATATCTTCAAAGTTGTTGGACTTTATGGAAAAATAGTTGATAAGCCTCATCAGAGATAATCAAAGTGCAATTGGTTGTACAGTAGCTTATATTAAGGGAATAAGTCTCCTTCTCTGTACTCATTGTATATATTTGAAAGAAGACTCTAAACCCTCTAGACAGCCGCTACGTAGATTAAATCCACATCTTAAGGAAATTGTTTCGGGCTTAAGTGCTTAAACTATTAGATAAGGATATTATATACCCTATCTCTAATAATAAATGGGTCAGCCTTATACAAGTACTACCCAAAAAGTCTAGTATCACGGTAATGAGAAATCAAGATAATGAATTGGTCCCTGTGCATATAGTCACTAGTTGGCATATGTGCATTGACTATCGAAAGTTAAATTCTCTTACCAGAAAAGACTATGTTCCTCTACCTTTCCTAGAGCAAGTTCTAGAAAGGATAGTTGGACATGCATTTTATTATTTTTTGGATGGGTACTCCAGCTACAACCAAATTGAAATAGCAATTGATGACCGGGAGAAAACCACTTTTACATGTCCTATTGTTACTTTTTCTTATAAAAGAATGTCATTTGGATTGTGTAATGCTCCAGCTAATTTTCAGCATTGTATGTTGAGTATTTTTAGGGACACTGTGGAACGATTTTTAGAAGTCTTCATGGATTATTTTTTTTGTGTATAGTGATTCATTTGAATTTTGTTTAGAGAATCTTGAAAAGGTCTTTACTCGTTGTGAGGAGAAAAACCTTGTTTTGAATTGGGAAAATGTCATTTTATGTCTACATGAGGCGTTTTGTAGGTCATGTTATTTCTGCTAAGGAAATTAAAGTTGATAAGTCAAAGATTGATTTGATAGCTAATCTCCCTCCACCAAAGACTATAAAAGATGTTTGGTCCTTCCTAGGTTATGCAAGATTCTATAGAAGATTCATTAAATATTTTACTTTGATATCTGAACCAATATATAATCTTCTATGTCAAGATGTAACATTTTATTGGAATGAAGCATGTCAATTAACATTTGATAAAATTAAGAGCATGCTTATTTCTACACCAATTATGCAACCTTCTGATTGGTCCTTACCTTTTAAATTAATTATTTTTTGGATGGGTACTGCAGCTACTACCAAATTGAAATAACAATTGATGACCAGAAGAAAACCACTTTTACATATCATTTTGGTACTTTTGCTCATAGAAGAATGTCATTTGAATTTTGTAATGCTCCAGGGGAGGTCTAGAGAGAGTTTCCCCAAGCCAAGCATAGCCCTTGACTTGATCAGCACCAGGGGAGGTCTAGAGAAAACACAGTGACAGGCACGGAAAGAGGAAATTTGCTCGGGTGGAAGACCAGGAAGATAGCTTGAGGTGCTTTATAACCAAGGAACTTGATGGCAAATTAAAGCCCCCCAAGAAGAAATTAGCTAGGGAGCTAGCTAGGAGGACCACAAAAGAGTACTCTGGGGCAATAGAGGTGTCCTCCTTCACAAGGTGGATAGAAAAAGAAAGGATCCCTAACAAGTTTGTGATCCCATGCTTCAAAATCTATGATGGATGAACATATTCGAATGCCCATATCTACCACTATAGACAACTTATGGTGAGTTATAGAAAAAAAAAAAGCACTGATGTGCACAATTTTCCTAGCATTTTTGCAGTCGGCCATGAAGTGGTATGGTCATTTCCTAGGGAACTCAATTGATAGTTGGGTGCAATTGGCTGAGCATTATTGCTAGGTTCATGATTAGCAGAAGGCAACTAATGGATATTGGAGCACTAATTTCTTTGAAAAAGAAATAGGATAAAACTCTATGTGAGTATGCTCATCGTTATTGGGAAACGATGAACGAGATAGAAAGCTACAATTATGAGATTGTAGTCGCATCATTCAAAATTGGGTTACCCAAACATAACCCATTGCATCAGTCCTAGCCCAAATGCCCAGCTATTGATATGGAGGAATTGATGGCTATGGTTGAGAAGTATGCCAAAGTAGATGTTGAGCTCAGGTGGGAGTTCCACGAAGACCAACCAAGCAGAAAACAGAACTAAGAGGATTGGTAGACCTAGTCATCTTTTTAGAAATTGGACTTCCTACTATTAAATCTGAACTTGTGGATATTAGAAGGAACAAGGATTTGATCCAAAATATTTGGACCTAGATCTTGAACTGGGCTTATTGTTGCCACATAATAATAGCGAATATGTCCCACGAGTGAATAAGATTGGGCTTCAGAGCTAATCTTTCTGTGGAGTACCTGCCACATGAAAAGATGCCTAACAATGAAGTACCTTCTACAAGTGAATAAGAATAGGCTTCAGAGCTAATCTTTTTTGTGGAGTACCCACCACATGAACCGATGTCTAACAACACAATACCTCCCGCGAGTGAATACTATTGAGCTTTAAAGCTAATCTTATTGTGGAGTACTTGCCACATGAAAGATGTCTAATAGCAGAGTACCCCCGCGATTGAATAAAAATTGAGCTTAAGAATTAACCTTTTTTTTTAGTACCTGCCACATGAAAGACCTAGATTATCACTTGGGCAACCAACCCTAAAATGGGGGTGGAATTCATTCGCGGCCAACTCATAAACACAACACCTAGAGACATAAAGCTAGGCAGATACATAAGAATCTATCAACGCAGAGCAACACAAATAGGGGCACATGGCCAACAATGTATACCTTTGACAAGGGAAAGGAAAAAATCCTAAGAATGAAGTTCTACCCAAAAGACCTAGGAATTCTCAAGCAAAATTCAACTTACTGCTTAGGCATGGAGGAAAAAATTCGCTCCATAGTAACAATTTGGTATCCAAGTCCGAAGACCAACATAGACACCTGGGCATTTATAAACTCAATGAGAAACCCTCTACGACCTCAACCTGAAACATAAACCCTTTTTCACTCAATCGTTGCGCACTTACATTTAATTCCAAAGGATCTTGACTTTTCATTTAGTATGAACAATTCGATCATTGTGCGAAACCACACTAAAAAATCATAATCTGAGTCCGAATCCCAAGCAAATATTCAACCAACCAATCATAAATTTATAAGCATGCTAACCATTTAAAAATAATGTAAGGGATAATTTAAGAGGAAGTTTGGAAAGCAATTTTGGCAATTTAAAATCATGATTCAAAAATGAGAAAAGGTAATAGTCTTAGTATTATATTGGGCCTCGGACGGGTCATGTGAAAATATATTGCACAGGTTGGGTTTTGGGTAGAGTTCCCCGTACAACGGAGACTCTGCCCGATTTTCGTTAAATAATGGACCCCGGTAAATGGGGCATAACGGCGCGATATCGAGTTACTCGGTATCCACGGATATTCCACGGGTTGATGGGTAATCAACGGAACCCCGGAATTTGGGGTGTCACACAATACATCCATCTCCACTATGTATGCCAAGGCTTTTAATATATGAATCTCATTCAATAAATTACAAAATTTTGCATACTCATGGTGCACATAGGGTGAGTTTAAAATTAAAACATGAACATGACACTTTAATCATAGAATAAACTGTTACAATGTGTTATTAGGCAAATAACTCAAGATTCAAGCAAATTAATAAAAAATCTCATGCTAAATAAAAAAGAATAACACAGTCCTCATTGGATGTATTTTTTTTTCAAAATTGTTCAATTCTTGTTTAATTTTTTCTCAATGTTTCAATATAGGCATTTGTGGTATTAACATAGAATCATATATAGTGTAACCCTTACCCCCCCCCCAACTTAAATCACTCAGTGTCCTCAATGCAGAAATAAATATGCAATGAGAAAAATGAATACAATAAGGGTAAATAAACACCTGGCACAGAGTTCCTTAAAGTAAAACCACTAGATGCAAAATAACAACAAAAAATATGAAAAATGGGGCAAATACAATAAAATAAATTGTACATCCAAAGAAATAAACTAACTACCCTAAACTACAAATGAAATAAAAAATACTATTCAAACAGAGGATCTTGATACACAGGATCAACCAGTTCTTCCATATCCTCCTCAAGAGAAAAGCCTTCTAAGAATGACTTAAGTCGCTATCCATTAACTTTAAAAGTTTGATCATTCTTAGGATTTTAAATTTCCAAGGCCCCATTAGAATAGACATATATAGGGGCCAATCCATTTCGAACGCCACTTCCTTGGAAAGAGGTGAAGAGGAAAATTGTGTAACAGTATTTTCTGACCTAGCTCATAGGTTTTTCTTAATATTGATTTATCACGAAAAATTTTAACGTTTTATTTACAAATCCGAGTATTCTCATGCGCATCCATACGTATTTCCTCCAATTCATTCAATTGTAATTTCTTGTGCTCACCGGCTAGAGCCAAACTAAAATTCAATGACATTATGGCCCAATATGCTCGCTGTTCAATCTCTACTACTGGAAAACGATAGGCTTTTCCATATATCAACTTATAGGAATATATACCTAAGTGAGTCTTATATGCTATATGATAGGCCCATAAAGCATCAGTCATTCGAATTGACCAATCCTTATGGTTAGGGTTCACAATTTTTTCTAATATATGCTTAATTTTTTTATTGACCAACTGAACCTGATCATTGGCATATGGGTGATAAGCAATGGAAACTCTATATGTGATACCATATTTGTGCATCAAAGTCCCAAATGACTATTACAAAAATGTGAACCACCACCACCGATGATTGCCTTAGGCATTCCAAACCTAGACAAAATGTTTTCTTTCAAAAATTTGATGACAACTTTATGATCATTTGTCCTACTTGGTATAGCCTCTACCCACTTAGAAACATAATCAACTTCCAGCAAAATATAATGATAACCATAAGATGATGGAAAAAAACCCATGAAATCTATAGTCCAGTAATCTAAAATCTCAATAACAATGATAGGGTTTAGGACATCATATTCCTTCGAGTTAATCCACCTAACCTCTGGCATCTGTCACAGTTATGGCTCAACTAGAAGCAATAATTGAACAAGGTAGGCCAGTAGAATCCATACTGTAGAATTTTTACTGCAGTTTTCGTTGATGAAAAATGGCCTCCACACGTTTTCGAATGGTAGAAAAAGATAACATTATGTTGCTCGCCATTGGATGCACATCTTCTTATAACCTGGTCAGCACAACATTTAAATAAATAAGGGTCACCAAAGAAAAACTTATTTACTTCAACCAAAAAATTTATTATCTCTTGTGGACTCCAATAGGATGGTATTGTTTTGTAACAAGAAAATTAACAATATCAACATACCAATGACAAGATGTAGTAACAGAAAATAAATATCCATCGGGAAAAGTATCCCCGGTCCACCCCGTTAG
>CM042186.1:32710795-32732692 GCA_023539305.1 Ilex asprella | reverse complement strand
CTCTTGATTCCAAGACTTGATTGTGCCCTTACTCTTAATTCCTAAGCTTGATCATTCCCTTGTTATTTTTTTAATTCCCAAGCTTGATTATTCCCTTATTATTGATTTCAAAACCTTAGTGTTTGGTATTGAACAATAAAATGGTATTTTTTATGAACCCATGTATTTTTCTTCGATTGCTCAATTGGAATGTTACTTGTGAAAATTGGAGGAATGTTGTATTACTTGTGATTGGAGGAAATGGTTGATACTGTACTTGTTATAGGATAGTTTGGATAAACATAGGTGAGAAGTTCCTTGTAAGGATGCTCATACCAAAGTAACTAAATTGTGAAACTTGTTTGTAAATTGAGAAAAGAGTTGGTATTGTATCTCCTGTGTGGTTGCACGATAGGAACATGAGTTACTATTGACCGGGTATCATGGAGTGGTTAGACATCTTCTTTGGTAAGAACTTTTCCTAGCACTCCTAGTGAGGTTAGTGCTTTGGTAAGACTAAACCACTATTGCTCACGGGGTAGCATTAGTATGTACTTGCGTGGGACATGATATTTTCGATGGTGACCATGTGGGGTCTTGCTTCATACCTGAGATACGAATACAGTCGTGTATCGTTCAGTCTATCATAGACAGTTTTTACAAAAGTCTTGGGTAGTATGGGATGCTACAAGAACTTGTTGGAAATGATTTATGGTGGAAATGAATTATAAATTATATATGGGTAATTGTTCATTCTACCAGATACGGTTTCTATAAGAGTTTTGGGAAGTATGAGATTCCGCAAGAACTTGTGAGAAACGATTTATGGTGGAATGTATTATTATTTGTGTATTGGTTTCTTTTATTCCTTAAATTACCGTTGTTATCTAAACTTGAGATCTATTTTGGAAATGTCTCAGTTTTATTTAAAAAAATATATATTTTATTTGTGAAATGAGACCGACCGTTTTTTATGTTTTCCGAAACTTTGTTTGGGTTTAGAAGAATTTTTTTACAGAGCTTCGTGCTCATCCCCTATAGTTAAATATTTTTTAGATTATGTACCAGAGGAGAAACTCGGTGTTCACAAGCCGAGCCATGGAGAGGCTTCCTTAGAGAGATACTTGGATCCTGAGTGGGACATCTAGAGATGTAGTTTATTTTTGTGCTAGACTAGAGAATGTATTTACGATTATGCATAGTCTAATATTTTGTTTATTCCGCTGCTAAGCCTAAGTTTAATTCTTTTGGAATGTAAATGTCATGGCTTGACCTGTTCTTTTGGAATGATGGTGCGGATATGATATATGGTTAATGAAATTTTATTTTATGATGGATAAATGAACTCGGTGTGGTCAATAGCTATGCATATGTGGACCCTGTGCGGTCAATTGTAGTATAATTATATAGGTTGTGTTTTGGGTAGGGCTCTCTGTACAAAGGAGACTTTGCCCGAATTTTGTTAAAATATCAATGGTTGGTGAATGAAATTTTCTTATTTATGGAGTTATTTAGTGCTCTCATGCAGCGAATGGTGTTTACAATGTAATGTCGTCCAAAAGGGTTTTTGGGGCGTTACAGTTTTAGTCTAGGCCTTGTAAAAATTTTAATTAGATTGGGTCCTTTAAACCAAAATTTTGGGCCTATTTAAATTATAGTTAAACACTATACATATTATTTTGGACCCTCTATTTTTTTTTTGGCCCTAAGCAGTTGCTTAAGTGGCCTTTTTATTGAATCAACCCTACTAATATACCTTTATTGGTGGGATTATGAGGCCCCTAACAACGCCCGTTGCTCCTCTTAGAAACTAACTTAACTAGATTAGCATAATGGTCAGCTACCAAGTCGCAATATGAATTCCAAGACTAGAACCTCCAACCTCAGGATGAGAAGTTCGGTTGATACTCTACTCAACCATCTCACTTAGTGGTATTAAAAGTCCATTAAGTCAACATATGTTTAAATATTTTTTCAACCTTTTTATGTTTTAAGGGACGTGTTTTTTTTATTTTCCTTGTCACATGTGTAGTAAGATACGTATGCACCTATGTACGCAAGTTAATTATTTACACACAAAAAATGCATAGATCACTTTCCAAAACAGTACGTCAACACCTCTTTTGGCAAATTCTTTTCTTTGCTTAGAATATTACTTAAAAAAATTACAAAATGGTAAGTAAGTCAGTTTTATTTAAATCTTTATGTCCATTTCTTCCGGAATGATCTCTTTGTATATAGAATATTTAAGAAACTGTATACGAGGATTTTTCAAAAGTCAAGTCTCCAACAAACTTTGCAATTTTAACGTCTGGGTTTTCTAGAGAAAGTTATTGGCTTCTTCTTCCCTGAATGACCGTTGCCTATGCCTTCTATTTCTTGGAATTCCAGGACTATAAGATTTATGAATCTTGCAGCCAACCCTAAGAAAATATCAACCAAGATTTGGAAAATTAACTACTGTAAAAAGACTTTATAGCATACAAAATTCTTGTTACTGCAAGGCCTAAAAATAGTAAAAAATATATATAGTTTTATTCTGTATGCAAGGGATGTATCCATGAGATGAATTCATAATGCCCAAATTACAAAACAAATCAATCTTACCATTGTGCTAAGTCCGGTCCTCGAGAAAATTCATTAGGGTATTTCCTTAAAATCTCCTGACTTTTGAAATTTCCATTGGTTTAATTAAAAAATAGAAAGAAAAAGTGTGATTACTCCCACTATATGTTGGTGGAACACACATTATCACATCATTACATTTCGCTAAGGTCCCTAAGCAATTACTCAGTGAAAAAGAAAGTGATCAAGCGATGACAACTAGGAGGTGAGCTCAGAA
This sequence comes from Ilex asprella, assembly GCA_023539305.1. Taxonomy (NCBI): domain Eukaryota; kingdom Viridiplantae; phylum Streptophyta; class Magnoliopsida; order Aquifoliales; family Aquifoliaceae; genus Ilex; species Ilex asprella. The sequence goes on along the minus strand of CM042186.1, from coordinate 32,729,871 downwards.
GCAGCCATCCTTTCAAGAAAGCATAACTTCAATAATTTGTTGTAATGACATTCTCAATAGGGCAAAAGGAGGCAGATAGAGAATCAGCCTCATGGTGTTTCACTATGCGGGTGATCTCAAAACCCGGGACATCAATGTTGTCCATTAACATGAACATAAAACTTAGTTTGACATGGTGTGAAGCAAAAACAACATGATCCACCTTTGATGCTATAGACGAATAACTTGTTTAACTGGTACTGTAACAAGTGAATGAATATTTTTCTATTTTTGATATCTTGATTTAGTATTCTATGGATTGTTGTAAAACTAAATAACTTTTGTTAATACAAATATTGAAAAAAATAATATAAATACGATGCGACATAGTCCGAATTCAAGAATGACAGATTGAAAGATGCAGATAAAGAAGTTCATTGAAGTCCGACGGAAAAGAGACTCATCCGTTGCTTGCACCATAGTAGTTTGTGCGGAATAAAAGACCAAAAAAGAACATATATAGTTGGAGGAGATATCATCTCCATATTCTGTTTTGTTATTGACAATAAACAATGCACCCTTCTAGCAATGAAAAGTATCCAGGCCATATGAAATAAAATTTTGTCATTGTATTATACGATGGCATTTCCTGTCATCTCCTTCACTTTGAAAAGGCTACAAACCATTCGGATCGTTGGCGCATTCCAAACCTATCTCTTCTACCTTTAACGCAGTCCATAACTGAATGGGCTTTCCGGGAGTCAAAGTGCATGAACGAAAACGCTAAGTTTGGAGCCTCGACCGCAACAGAAGGTCATGGGTACCAAAAACCGCATTTTGATGCTGCAATACTTTCTATTTTAAAATATTTGTTCGTTGGGATTAAAACAAGACACAATTTAACATATTTGGAGGTGAAGTCATTTCCTTATATATAAATTACACTTAATAAGTTGAATTTTTAACTTATGAAAATAAAACAATGGTTAGGATTGATCCAATTGAATTAAATTCATTTCAATATTTTTTTCCACTCAAAACCATCATCTTCTCTACATGTCCCCCAATATCAGACAATTCAATCAATATATTTTGCAATGACAAACAATCTCATCAGTCTAAATCTATCTCTCTTTTCTCTCTCTTGATTTTAATTTTCAATTATATAATTAAAAAGATTCAATTATTATTCAAAATATAAATATTATAAAATCAATATTTTATTTTTGGTATTGCATAGGGTTTGTAGACTCGAGTTATCACTAGTATTTTATTGTTGGTCTTCTGTACACACCCGTGTTGAACAATAGGTCTTCTCCGATGAAAACGGATACTGTTTGTTTCAGGGTATTCCAAATGTAATAAAATTACTTATTGATATTTATGATATTATGTAATTTAAAGTAAAACAAAATAGTAACAATGAACTGAAAATAGCTACAACAAAAAATAACCTTTCACGAAAAAGTTACACAATTTACATCAGTGTGATAAAACAGTAACAACAAAGAGTTACACGTATCGGTTTCTTAAACTAAAGAAATATAAATACTAACTCGATTGCAGAACAGGAACTGCTATTAAACTTTAGATAGATCAAAGCTAGCGTTTGACACTATATCCTTAAAACAGATTTCGCCCCCACTCACGGTGCTTGTAGAATATCAATCGTCTGTCTCACAGGATACAATGCTCTTTATACGGATAGAAGTAGCACTCCAATCTACCCGTCCAGCGAATCAATAAATATTGTGTAATGCCGAAATGTAATGCACTAAGGCCTGCCTTAATAGACTGAATTAATTAATTGAATGACAATGAACCTGGATATTTATAGAATCTTTGGTGACTTTCGGACAGCCACCATTCTAAAGGACACAACCTACTAATAAAAAGCTCAAACAGCCAGTAGACATCTTTGAATAACTGTTATTCATGAACAGACTCCACTAGAAATTCTGGACTCAAAATTTCGGATTAGATTGATCCGAACCAATGCGATTGTAAAGAAATTCACGCCCATTTAATTAATTCATTTAATTTAAATGAATTTTCTCTAAAAAGATAGGACTTGGTCACACCCACACCCGGCCTGGTTGTGGCGAGGCGAGTGGGCAGCACACGTTTGTGGTCAAACCGAAGGCATTTAGGCGCTAGCTCCGCTCATAAAACTGCGGTTTCCCTTGGGGCTCAACCCATAGAGCTAACTTGACCTATATATGCTCATGTTGAATCTCTTCCTCAACCAATGTCGGATTGATGTCAAATCTCATATTGCACTTTCCTTTATTTACATATTTCAAGAGGGTCACTATGAAGCTTATTTTCTTATTCATTTCTTACTCGATTGGAGCAAGTGAATATCCTACATTATTTTACTCACAGAGCAGAATATGAACCCATAAAATTTTATTCAAAATACTAATTCGGTTCCACTTTAATTTAGGTTTAAATTCGACTAAAACTCAATTTTTATACTTAAAAACTGTTTTGGTCCAACAGATATATCTCATACCACATAGAGGTAGCTAGTCTTTTAAAATTATTGTGACATATATCATTGTCCACAGTGTGAAAGTTGGTTAAACACAAAGACATCATTTTACCAAAATAGGGACAATTGACCCATTCGAGCCTCTGGATTTGTTCAAGTCCAATTTCACACCATATTAAAGTAAGGCTATATGCCATGGAAACTGATGTTCTCCACTACGAAAAAATTCATACCAAATTAAATTAAGGCTCTATCTCATGGAAACTGATGCCCTCCATTTCAAATTTTATTAATGTCAGCAGAGTTTAAATTTAGCATGTACTCATAAAAGTCTTCCAATATGGCTCATGAATTCAATGGTTTATGAAAAATAGCAGTTCGAAATTGAGAGGTTCTGGAAACACATGTCATTATTTGTTTTAAGCAACAAAACCTATTATAAAAAAGTGAAAGAAGGCACGGAGTCTATGGCAAAAACTGGAGATACTTTGACCTATCAGCCAAGTGAAGAATATAAAATAGGGGTGCCAATGCCATTTTCTCCCAATTTTCAACTCTAGAATTCCGTAAAATGTCAAAAAACTTATTTAAAAGCCTATGACAAGTCGTGAGTTTGAACCAACATTGTCTAATCCAATTTTTCACCCTTGACCAGATATGATGCCAAAGAAAAGAACTGATCGATTTGTTAAGTCTGGCCCGTCTTTATATGTTCCCTCCTCCCAAAAGTACTTGTTCATCTACTTGTAATCTAGTTCAGTTGAAAGGTAATAGTCTTGATTGGATTGTAATATTATACACATTACATTTAAAAAACGGGTTGTGAGATTGCGTTCAAAGCCCAAACCTTATATTATTCTCTCAGAAATATTGTGGAGCTTTTTGTGAACAGAAAAATGGGAAATCATATATATCTAGGAAATTTTCACAAGTCAAGTCTCCAACAAACTTTACAACGCAATTTTTTAGAAGAAGTTACTGGTTTTTCTTCTGCCCTCTGCATAATCTTTTTGCAAGCAGACCATTCAAAGGTCTAGGCTATCAACTCAGCTTATGTAAGAAAAACAGACTCTTACACTTCAGCATCTGGATATAACTCTTTAGCTTAGGTTTACTTGTTCATTGTCTACTTCTACTAGGTTTTTATCACTTCATTTACCAGTTGCTTTTCACTTTGCATTACATTTTTACTAATCCATCAATAAAATATTAGTACAGTTCAGCTTGTTTATAGATTCTTAATCTCATTATTTATAATTACAACTTTTCCATCAGTCAATTGGAACCTGCGAAACAGGTCAAAGGAGTTATTAAGTTCTTAATTACAAGGCATAGTCGCTTACAAAACAAAAAAACACAAAGAACACTACGATTCTAAGTGTAAAGAATAAATGTACTCTAAATTTACAGAGAAAGTAACAAGAGAATAACTTTGAAAAAAGTATATTATTCAATGAATAATCCATATTACATAAAAATATATATATATAAACGACTAAAACTCTAATCGTCTCCATAATAAATGTAAACTCTTTAATTATACGAAAATTACCAAAAACGAAAAATTGCAATCTAACTAATTAACATAAAAACATGTGTCGTTTAGAATTCAGCCCAACTGACAGCATAGAATTCAGAATCTCCTATGATTTATTATTAATTTCTGAATTATTTCTTATAACGGCAAAAAGAGAAAAAAAAATGGGTTTTGAGGCCCTAAATAATAGAATTCGACTCAAAACTAAAGGACTTATGACAAAGTGATGAGTTTTTCTCATTGGCCCGATTCAGATCAAACACCACTGGTCTCAATCAATTTTGGGTCTTGGCAATTTTGCCTCTACTATCATCTTTTTGCTTTTCTTTGGTCATTGGACACAAAACGATCTTCCTACTCCAAGTAATCAGCAGCAACTTGTTTTACCTCACATAGAAAAGTAACTTCAGTATACCTTGCGCATTGATTCACTGAACTCGGTATATGCACTTCACAACAAACACAATCAATATTCTAAGATCTATTTAGTTCAAAAGTTATTGCATGCACACTTTAGCAGGGGGAAAAGGCATGCCTATACAATTCAATCTCAATAGTTGCATACAAGTAGGACGCTACCAAAAAACCCCACACAAAAATGGGAATTCTTCGTGCAGCAGTACGTTCTTCCATGCTTGGGCTTCACAAAGGAGGAAAAATCAAATTGATAAGTTAAAGAATGACCAAGGTGAATGGTGTGAGAGCCGAGAGGAAATAAAAAATGTTGATATTGCATATTTTAAGGCTTTCTTTACTCCTGCCAGACCATTCAATCACGATATTAGGCTGTTACGAGTAAAGTGACGAGCAATACTACAAGAAAAATAGGTTTTTGCATCGGTAATTTGCTGACGCGGATAATATGTTTGTCGATGCAAAAAGTATTTGTGTCGACAATCATACTATTTGAGTCGGTAAAAGGGATGCAAATAATGGGTAATGCAAAAAAGTACCAGCCTATGCAAAAAAGTATTAACGTCTGGAAATAGCCGACGCAAAAAACTGAAGCTAAAGATTGATTGCTTTATGTCAATTTTTTGCATCGGTAGCTATTGTCGAGGCAAAAAACACCTTTTGCATAGGCAAAATACCAGTGCAAATTACGTAAATTTGAGTTAGGAGGTTGCCGATGGAAACAATCATTTTTATAATTTGTCGACACAAGTAGGCTTTATATGATATTTGTTATTTTATATATTTATTTTTTGTGTCACTACGATACCGATGCGAATAATTATTTTTTGCTTTAGCAAGTTTTCGATGCAAATAATCATCTTTTGCATCAACATGTTGCTGACACAAATAACCCGCTAACATTTCATTAATTTATGTTTTCAACCAGAACCTATAGATTCATAATTTGTACACATTTTCTATAGATTAAAAATATCACCAAAAAAAATCTAAATAAGAAACTAAAAATTATGAACATGAATCATTCAAAATTATACATATATATCTATAGATGTAGATGTCAAAGACTACGCATTAATGATTACAACCCAAAAAATAACAATTGACAAGCCCAATTCGAATTGAGTCAGGCCTAATCAATTAATTGAGTCCAAATCAGTCACAAAGCAGGTCAAGTCCAGTTTGAGAATTCAACCCGGTCCAAGGCCCAAGAAGTCCAAGAAGATTAAAGCACGTGGGAAGAGATTATCTGGATACCCACTATTGAAGATCAAGAATACTTTAATTGTATTTATCTTTTTGTAGCTATCATTCTCGAAGAATTTGTACCCTCACACTCACGTTACCTTCTCACCATGCCTATAAATTGTAAGCTTTCTCCACATGGAGAGGAATCTCACTACACATTGAGCTTTGCCTCTGCATCTCTTTACACACTTTCTCTCTCTTAGTTATTGTATCTCTTCTAGAGCTAGCCATTGCTCTCTCCCCTATTCACCCCTGACCACCGTTGCTCTTTTCTATAGTGGAGTAAGTCACCCAGACCGAAACACTATATGTTTGCGTGTTGACTTAATATTTACATTACTTTCATGGGTTGCTTTATGTATTGTCTATTAATTACACCATATGACACACTCGATTGTTGATTTTATGCGAGACTATTTTGAGCATCATCTACAATAAATATCCAACTTCAATATTCATGAGTCCAGCAACTACAAAATTATCAAAAGTAGTTATTTACATAATTCAAAAGTATTAATAAAGGAAAACATGTTCAGTAACATTAGTCTTCCTCTAACACCTGCAAAATAAAATATAATTTTTATTATTACCATGTTATTTATAAAATGAATTACATAAAAGTACAAACATAAGAATAATAGAATTAAAATACAACATACATCGATATATAGCCAAGCAACAAGTTTTCCAATCGTCCGCCCAACTATGGGTTTGGCCAAAGAAACATCAGACTTCACAGCCTTCTCCACATAAACTTTCCAAAAGTCAAGTCCCAATAATTGTCTCCCCACTTCTCCAGACGGGTCCAAGTAAAGAAGAATACCCTCTGCCACTATTTCTTTTGGTAATTGAAAACTCAACAACTTTACTTTAGTATAGATAGCAACTTGAATATGCCTAAGGTTGAGCTCGGTTTCTCAAACCATGCTCCCATAGGTCGGGAGCTTAGTTGCTTGAAGACCTCGACCTCAGCCCTCGAGCTCTCTGCACCTGCATCTCAAGGAAGGCAGTGTAGAAGACAGCTGACTTCCACCAAGCACCCCCTTGATAGCAAGAGTCGCTTATCCAGGCAGAAGATTCGTAATCACCCCAACACGTACCACAATCGTTACATAATAGAATCAACTGTTACAGGAAAGAAGTAAGGATCTCGCCATAGATTAGGACTGACCTAGAGTCAACTATAAATAAGATGCAAATCCCTCAATAGAAAAGGACAAGCAATCCTAGCTTACTCAAACACTCAGTGTAAAATCCCCCATTATCAATACATTCCCTAGGAGCAAGAGATTCATTTGAAAGTGGATTAGTCGAAATCCTGAGCTTGTAAATCACTATAAATCTTCTGTGTGATAATCCCATTCCCCTGACCCAATTCTCAGAGAGCCTAGAAGCTCAGACTGAGTCATTTCAGTGTCCATTGAATCTTTAATATTGCTTTCTCGTGCTATAAGCATCATCAGGTACTAACCTAAATTCAGAAGTATAGTTATAACATGTATTTCAATCATTGTATTAAACTTCAATAAACATGCATTATTATGTTAGAAAACTAACTAGCATGCATAAATTTACCTTAATATCAGTATAACCAGCTAGTGGATGCTTTGTTGGACGTGTCCTCGAAACACATATTTGCAAATAGGAAAAGAAATACTAAGTCTGAACATTTATAGTTTCCGTTCAAACTCCAAAATCAGGGCTCAGATGGAGGCGTCATCTCTTCCTACACATTCATGTTGCATTTATTGTTTTGCCATAGTTGAGGGCATCATTTCTATCACTTTCATGTTATCTCCACCTAGAGGTTTTGTAAATCAAACACTCATCTAGTTTTTCGTTCACGTTTCTTAACAACATACAACTGTTGGGACATGCATCCCACTTCTTATACATGAAACACAAGTCCTCAATTACTTTTTTGGCCTCTTACTATGACTTAACTAGTTTCACTCCCACAAGGAAGCCTTCATCCAACAACTCAAGCAGAAGTGTTACTGACTTGTCCTTCCATCTGCTCAATAAATGATAGTGATGTGAATTTTCTACACCTTGGATACAGTTCATTTTCGGCATCTTTTCAAAAGCTTGAAAAACTTCATAGTTTGTTCGTCAGGGCCTAGTCGAAAATCATTATAGGTGATTCATCAATTCCGACACTTAAGTCGACATTTTGAAGTCCTATAAAATCTCCTATCATTCTAGTCATATCATTCCCAATTTCATGTTAAATTATATCTTGATGATCATCTTCTTAGTTATCATGGACCGAAACAAATGCTTCACTATGATAAGTGCAATTCTTGTATTTTCTTGAGAAGCCATCTACAATTAAATGTTTTTGCATGTCCAATCATTTAAGGACATAGCGATTCAAACATATACTGCAAGGACAATAGATCTTCAAATCTTTTGCCTTATTGGTGTACTCAAACTCAAGGAATTTTTGAACCCCTTACAAGTATACACTCGAAAGCTTCTCTATTGAATCGTTCCAACTCTTGTCCATACTTTGGCTTTCATCAATTGTTTCAGAAATCTATGACAAGAGTACACAGTCATCATGTCGATGCAACATCACAATCATAATCATTTCTACCTTTTTATGCTTCATGTATGCATTGTGATACCTATTTCTTCATTTTAAAACTGGACTTTCAAGTGAAGTTCTCCTTCTCCATTCAATCTCTCCTATGCATGATATGGGTATACTTCTTATTATTCCTACAAAAGTGTTTCCTTATCCTTAACTATAATATGATGTGCGATCAAGTTGAAAAAGAAAATGAAAAAAGTTAAAGGCTCAAGACAAGGGCGAGAAAAATGCTTTTATAATGAAATTTTAACAAGAATTCATATAGGCAGAATAAATTGGATTAGGAAGTAATACTACTATTAAACCTCATAATGTAAGACCCGATCCCAGAAAGAATAAAGAAAATCATGTATTGGTCCCAGGTAAATCCATTAGATGTAAAGCAAGAGATAAATAAATTTAAATGTTTCATGACTTTACCGACCTAACCAAGTAAAAGAAGTTACTCTATTTTTTAGTATATTTCTTAATTATTAATAAATTAAATTTCAAATGGAATTCCATTTGAACGGGTATGGGTTAATAATGTATATACATTTAGTAGTAGCTATTGATCAAGCAAAAACCTCATTCTTTTAGATCTAAACTGAGTCTTATTGTTGTTGAATCAAGAAATTTATCTCCTTTTTATTTGAGGCAAATTCAAACTATTTGAATTGTGTAATCATCAATTACTGACATTGGTAATCGACCCAAAGCAATTTGATTTTAATTCAATTGGTCATGAACACATGTAGAAAGTTCATATTCTTCGGTCATTGATAAACAATTTGTTGGACAATAGTCAACACAATTACCACAAAAATATACAAATTCCGAAATCAATATTGTAATATAACAATTGTTTCTGTAATGTTGTTTTAAATCTTCATAACTATGGAAGTGGAAGAAATCCTTGGGGTAATTTGAAGGAAGTGTATTTCGAAAATGCATCATTCATTGGTCATATATAATACGAAGGGGGTGCTTACTAGCACAATGATGATTCCTTTTTAAACCTTTTTTTATACCATTTTAATGTGACTCATAGGTGCCCATTTAACTGTATTTTGACAGATAATTCAAAATAGAATCTCTGTTATTGAGCAGTTAGACTTATGTGATGCATTAAATTGGGGGGGACTAATGATGTTTAAAACCCTGGAAAAATATTAAAAACGAAAGGAATAAGCTATTACACAGGTGCAGAGTTTATATTCTAACAAAGAGGAGAATCAACTCCAATCCCTATAATTGCTACCAATGGAACAGGTAAGGCATGGCAAATTGTGAATGAAGGTATGGATTCAATACCTTAGTCAAATGAAATATTCGGTATGGAAAGAATCAAGGTTTCACATTACCTCCACAATCACACAAGATTCTTATGTAAAATGAGGGGCGGCCCAACCTAATTTGGGGTCTTAGGTGAAAATGTTATACGAGACCTTATGAATATTTATTCAATAATACTACTAAATACTTATTAAAATATGTTTATTTTTAAATTATTTGTTTTGTCTTTTGAGATATAACATATTAATTCAAATTTAAATTTATAAATAAAAATTGTATTAATCGAAGTTAAATACGGAGATCAAATACAATGATACATACTATTTGTTTAAGATAAAAGAGAAACATAATTGAAAATTAGTTTGACTAGTAAAATGATTTTTTTTTCTAAAGCCGTATTAGAAATGGATGGATTAGATAGAGTAATTCAGTCTAATACAATACGGAAGGACAAAATACAAGATTAAATAAGCTATTAGAATAATACGTAATTTTATCTAGTGTTTGACAATACACAAAATAAACGTTGGATAGTAGTTATTTAATCTAATCGGTTGTTTGGTTAGGAAATTATTTCATTGTATTGACGTTGAATTAACAAAAATATCCTCAATCCGTGTTTGTTAAATTGATGACAACTAGATTTTATCAGTTAGAGGGTTATAATAGTAACTATGTAGAATAATACGTTTGAGTTGCATTATAATACCACATTTTTTGGTGGTATTAACATATCTCCATAATACAGGCTTATCGTATAAAAAAATATACGATTAGTATACATTTTTGAAATTAATACGGTATCAAATTTGTTTACCAAACAAAATATTAGACCTGATTAAATAAAAAATAGTACAATCCAATATTTAATCCTCTCATAATGCATTTACCAAACGAGCCCAATGTATATAAAAATAGGAATTTATACGAGTGGAATAGTCATAAAATAAATTGGACATTTATAATATAAAACATGACAAACTTCAATAAGTCCTTCCAACGGTCTCAAATAAATTTATCCAACGGTAATCAAAATCTCTCTCAAAATCATTCAAATTGATTTTTTTTCTTAAATACATCACTTCTCATTTACGTTGCACCGTGTCATCAAGCACGAGTTATTCCTAGTTGTTAGATATCACAGAAAAAATGAGCTATTTTTATAAATAAAAAAGATAGCCAGTGCAGTATTTCTACTTACTCTATTTTATACTAATCTTGTGCATTGTAAATAAAGTTATTAAAAAATGACCTCAAATTTAATTTATACAAATGTAAAATTATTATTCGCACCTATTATACGATAGACAATTGATTTTAATAATAAGACTGCAAAATGATAATATATATAATATAAATATCCAGTGTGATAAAAAGATATGTTAAACTTTAAGGCCTTAAGTTTTTTTGAATGTGATTCTAATTTGTTTTACAAAATAATGCTAGTTGTGCTTAATTTGAGAATCAAGTACATTAGATAAATAGTAAATTTTGTTTAAAGTTAACACTCACTATTAATTTAATGATTAAAATATATTTAGTATTTAAATTATATTTTAAAATTTTAATTCTATATAATTTTTATTTTATTTTGGGGTCCCAATTTTTTCTTTCAATTTGGGGGCCCTAGGCAATGGCCTAAGCGGTCTCAAGGTTGGGCTCGTACTGTTACATATTTTCTCGTACTGTGTAAAATACTTGAAATTAAGCGAGGTTCTTTATTATCTCAATTTAGTTTTTCTTTACTTTTCTGCATGTTATGTTACATATTTTCTCTTCAATTCCTTTTTAGATGTTCACAACTACGCATGTGGTGTAGATTGACTGCCATACTGTCTCCATTTTGCGTACTTCATCATTTGCTCAGAATGTTGAATAATAAAATCATAATACTATCCATCAGATTGTAATATTCATATATCAGTCATGGGATCGAGTTCAAAGACTAAAAAAACCCTACCTTGGTCTCTAAGAAACCTTACTGCATGTACAATGTCAAAAAAAAGTGACGCATGAAAGTATATATCATTACTTCTTCAATGCTCAAAACCCTCTTTCTTTTAGCACAAACAAACCAATAAGTGGATGATAGATAAAATAGAAGCATAAGAAACGACAACAATGCTGATGTTGCAGGCTTGCAGCTTTTAGTTAATTTGTAGTTTAACACAATTTTTATTTCATACATTATTCGTACATGATAGTGTACACATGTAAAGAAAATTATATCGAGTTATGTATTTTGAAAAAATTTAGACACTATTTTTAAGAATTTTTATTTCATACATTATTCATTGACGCTTCTAAATTTGACATCACGAGATCTAATCTAATCAGTGACCCTGTGCTATTTTATGCCTTTTCTTGGGCATTCCCCCTTTTGTTCATCTGTAAATTTTTTTTAAAATTCTCTTTGAATGATCGTCATTATCCTTAGTGTAGAGATTAATTGGAATTGATTATCGTATTAATTTAGGTAAGATATTAATCGTTATTCCAAAAGTATTAATTTTGTTACTTCCTTAATGAGATCGTATGACATTGACTCGATGATAATCGTTTTACTATGGAGGCTTCGCTAACTTAATCATATTCAATGATTTAGCACTAGGGTCACGAAATTTTAATTCAAATTCAAGTCACTCATTTCTTTACTAGAACTTTGTGGTGTATGCTTTGATACTACTCATTAAGAATTTAAAGGCCTGTTCCAAAAGTCCCGACACAGATGAAAATTGATTGGTTAGCCTTTTAACATGATTGTAGCATGTATCTTTGTCCGTAGTGTGAAAATTAGTAACAACACAAAGATACCATCCTGCACAAAGAAGGGACAACTGACCGATTCAAAAATAATAATAATAATTCGGAGCTCAACTATTTTTGCCGAATTAAATTAAGGCAACATGTCATAGAAACAGATGTTCTCTAGTTTAAATTTTATTCATTTTGGCCTAGCTCTATTATTTACAAATAAAATAATTCTGTGGCACTGAATATTTTTTTAGTACCATACCAAAAATTATTATTTTTAATGGCCAAATTTCACATTTTAAGGGTAAAGTTACAGTTGTTTGAAAAAATTTACATTCGATCATAAATTTTTTCAAATAGTTATAATTTGTCCTTTAAAAATTATAATTTGCATGATTAATCATAATATTTTGAATGTACCCAAGGTGATCCTCTAGTCTTTCCCTATATTTATTATATTCTATTGGATGTCACTAATAAGGATTTGACTACGGTACCGTGCCTCTAAATTTTAATATTTTAATGGATGTTTTTATAATTTTTATGTGTCATTTTACAATTAAAAAATTTATTATTTTTGTGGGTGATTTGTCACATTTGTAAGTGTTTTTACCACTGTTGTGATAGTCATTTTTTCCACTTTTTTCAGTACAAAAAAAAATTATCTCTTTTTTGGGTAATTTACCACATTTGTGAGTATTTTATTATTGTTATGGTCAGTCGCGGAGGCAAACATGAGCTAGCGAAGGCCCGGGCCCACCCTAAATTTTATTTATTTATTTATTTTTACTTATGTGTATAAAATTAGATACATTGGGAGAATAAATTTCTTAGTTAATGGACTGAAATAATTAGAATAGGTTAAAGAATCTCTTGAAGTCAACAATAAAAAAAATTGGATATAAAAAATAAAGTCGAGCCCACTCCATTCTCAAGTTATCCTCAAAAGCAATGAAGTAAACAAAGCACAAATAATCAATGAAGACGTTACAACCTTCAAACTTTAGTATTGATATTACTGGTTGTGACTTTGGCATTGAAAGTTTGATCACATCTCGTACATAATTAACCTCATTTTTTTTTTATAAAGGGTTATAATTAACCTCTTTTTAGTTTTTTTTTTTGTTTGCATTGTATGTTAAAAATAGAATACTAGATAATACTTTATTGTTAAGTGTATCTAGTTGTCTTGGGAATACAAATAGTTATGTCTTGGGTCTTGTTATGTGATTAATGATCTAGGAAAATGAGTGGTCAAGATGTATCTTGCACCTATATGTATGTTGAAAATATGGAACACGTGTATGAAAAAACTATTCCAAAAAGACTAAGTTACATTGTCTTTGTTTTATCTATCACAAATATACAACGGTTGAAATTATTAGCCAACATAAGTGGTATTAGAACTAGTTTGATTCTAACTACCTGGGCGTGAAATCTTTCATTGGATAAACAAAGTCCTAGTGAAGAAGATCAAATGGCAAGTGGAATCAACATGTCTATCGGTGCCCAAAAACCTCCTTTTCCCGTCTTTGATGGTGAAAATTATGATTATTGGTGTGTCAAGATGAAAACTATATTTTTCTCTTATGATCTTTGGGAGTTAATTGAAAGTGGGTATGAAGATCCAACTGAAGAGATGGCAACGCAAATGAAAATGGCTCAAAGGAACCCATTAAAGGAAAGCAAGAAAAAGGATGCAAAGACTCTTCATTTCATTCAACAAGGAGTAACAAATATAATTTTTCCAAGAATTATCAATGCTACAAAATCAAAGGAAGCATGGGACACTTTACAAAATGAGTATCGTGGTACCACGAAGGTAAGAGCCGTGAAACTACAATCCTTGAGAAAATATTTTGAGAATAGTAGAATGAAAGAGAATGAATCCTTAAATGATTTCTTCTCTATTCTTATGGAGATTGTAAATCAAATGAAAATTTATGGAGACCAAATTTTGGACTCAAGAATTGTTGAGAAAATTTTGATTAGTTTGATAGAAAAATATGATTCTATTGTTTCTGTCATTGAAGGAAACAAAGATATTTCTTCTTTGGGTGATTAAGAATTATTGGGTTCCATTAAAATATTTGAGCAAAGGTTGAGTAGTCTCACCGAAAAATCCGTTGAGTGTGCTTCTCAATCCAAGCTTAATGTCAACTCCATAAGTCATGAATCATCGAGTTCCTATTAATATAAAGGTGAATCTTTTAGAGGGGGAAGATTTGGAAGAGGAAGAGGAAGAGGAAGAGGAAGCGGAAGAAATTCAAGAGGAATAGGAAGAGGAAGAGGAAATTTTGAAAGAAGATCAAATGAAGAATCCACTCAACAAAAAAGTGGAATTTGTAAAAGATCAAGTAATGTTGATAAATATTGTTGGTTTCTTGAAAAACCTCAATGTTTTAATTGCAAAAAGTTTGGTCATTTGCAAAAAGATTGCCGGTTCAAGAATAATCAACAAGTTTTTTTCGAAGAGCAAGAAAGTAGTGGAAAAATGTTCAATGATTGTCAAGCAATGTCTGAGCAAAAGAATGATGTATGGTATCCTGATAGTGGTTGTAATAACCATATGACCGGTGATGATAATATTTTTTGTAAACATGAACACCACTTCTAATTCTCAAGTAAGGATGGAAAATGGTGTCATGGTTCAAGCAAAAGGCAAGGGAACCATTGCTATTGAAACAAAGGAAGGAACAAAATACATCAAAAATATTTTGTTAGTACCGGACTTGGAACAAAACTTGTTGAGTGTTAGTCAACTTGTAGAGCATGGGTACTCTATGGTGTTTGAAGACAACTCTTGCATGATCTATGATTGTGGGGAGAAAAAACAAGTTAAAGCGACAATTTATATTGAGAAAAATAGAAATTTTTCTCTCAATTTTCAGTATTCAAACAATGTTTTTTTGAAGAAGGAAGTTGTTGATAATTCTTGGCTTTGGCATAGAAGATTTGGGCACTTGAACTTTCAAAGCTTGAATATCCTACAACAAAAGAATATGGTTTATGGATTACCATCTATACAAGAAGTCAAAGAAGTTTGTGAAAAATGTGCACTTGAAAAACCATCATCGAGATCCTTTTCCAAAAGAAAAAGTTTGGAAAGTCAAATCACCTTTGGAGCTTGTTCACACCGATGTATGGGGATCATCAAGAACACTTTTTCATGGAGGTAACAAATACTTTATAATCTTTGTTGATGATATTTCAATAATGACTTGGGTTTATTTTATGAGACAAAAATCTAAAGTTTTTCAAGTATTTAAGAAGTTCCAAAAGTTTGTTAAAAGACAAAGTGGATACTACATTAAGTTGTTGAGAAATGATAGAGGTGATGAGTACAACTCTAATGAATTTAATAAGTTTTGTGAAGACATTGGTATGTAAAGGCAATTGACGGTTGGGTATACTCCACAACAAAATGAAGTGGCCTAAAGGAAAAATTGTTGAAATGGCTAAATCAATGGTTTATGAGAAGGGTTTATGTAAATCATTTTGGGCCGAAGCGGTATACACAGCGGTTTACTTGATTAATAGATATCCAACAAAAGCTTTGGAAAACCAAACTCCAATTGAAGCTTGGTGTGGGAGGAAGCCGTCGGTGAATCACTTGAAGGTTTTAGGGTGTATTTTTTTTCCACATGTTCCTAAAGAAGTCCATGAGTCATTTAGTTTTGAGTCGAATTTCATCGTTTAGGCCCCAAAACTCCGTTTTTTCACTATTTATCATTTTAGAAAAGAATTTAAAAATTAATAATAAATCATAAGATGTTCTGAGTTCTATGTCGTTAGTTGGGTTGAATTTCAGGTGACCTGTGTTTTTATGTTAATTAGTTAGATTATAATTTTTCGTTTTTGGTAATTTTTGTATAATTAGAGAATTTACATTTATTATAGAGATGATTAGGGTTTTGGTCATTCCTATATGTATTCTCATATGTAATACGAATTATTCATTGAATAATATACTTTTCTCAGAGTTATTCTTTTGTTACTTTCTCTGTAAATTCAGCGTACCTTTGTTCTATACACTTAGAATCATAGTGTTCTTTGTATTTTTTAGTTCCGTGTGCGACTATGCCTTGTAATTGAGAACTTAATAATTCATTCCACCTGTTTCACAGGTTTCAATTGACTCATGGAAAAGTTGTAATTATAAATAATGACAATAAGAATCTATGAACAAGCTGAACTGTATGGAGATTTTATTGATGGACTCAAAAAATTGTCATGCAATTCAAAGTGAAAAGCAACTGGTAAATGAACTGATAAAAACTTAGTAGAAGTAGACTATGAACAAGAAAACCTAAGCTAGAGAGTTATATCCAGATGCTGAAGATTACGCACAGGACAACAGAAAAACCAGTAACTTCTTCTAGAAAATTGCATTGTAAAGTTTGTCGGAGACTTGACTTGTGAAAATTTCCTAGATATATATGATTTCACATTTTTCTTTTCACAAAAAGCTCCACAATATTTCTGAGAGAACAGTATAGGGTTTGGTCTTTGAACACAATCTCACAAACCTTTTTTTTTATATGTAGCGTGTATAATATTACAATCCAATCAAGACTATCACATTTCAACTGAACTAGATTACATGTAGATGAACAAGTACTTTTGGGAGGAGGAAACATATAAACACGGGCCAGACTTAACAAATCAATCAGTTCTTTTCTTTGGCATCCTATCTGGTCAAGGGTGGGCAATTGGATTAGACAATATTGGTTTAAACTCACGACTTTTTGTAGGCTTTTAAATAGGTTTTTTTGACATTTTACGGAATTCTAGACTTGAAAAATGGGAGAAAATGGCATTGGCACCCCTATTTTATTTTCGTCAGTTGGCTGATAGGTCAAAGTATCTCCAGTTTTTGCCATAGACACCATGCCTTCTTTCACTTTTTTATAACAGGTTTTGTTGGTTAAAACAAATAATGACATGTGTTTCCAGAACCGCTCAATTTCAAACTACCATTTTTCGTAGACCATTGAATTCATGAGCCATATTGGAGGACTTTTATGAGTACATGCTAAATTTAAACTTTGCTGACATTAATAAAAATTGAAATGGAGGACATCAGTTTCCATGAGATAGAGCCTTAATTTAATTTGGTATATTAAGACCAACAATAAAATTGCGAAACCCGATCATGCATTGCATACATATTAACATAATTATGTGGATTAATTACAATTATGTGAAATTAATTATTAGATAGAATTTTGTGTATGAAAATAATATTGGATTAATTTTGGAAGTACATAAGAACTTGGGGGGAGGCAAGTAGGATTATTAAAATTTCATGAAAATATCTTTATATATGTGTCAAACAAATGTGGTGTGTTATTTTAAAATTTATGTATGTGGGTATGGTGTGCCATGTGTGTGTGTGTGTTTGACTAGGTGTAGAAGTGTGTGTGTGTCCTTTGAAGTATAGTAAAGTTGGTGTGTTTAAAGCTTAAGTTAGTGTGTGTGTGTGTGTGTGTGTGTTCTTTATTTGCTTGAACCGAGAGAGTGAGGGAGAGTAAACAAGGAAAAAAAAAATGGGTATGCCATTGGTGCCGTGAGCGAGGGAAAGAAGGTGGAGATAAAAAGAGAAAGAAAAACAAGAAGGTAAGGGGTATGTGTGTTCATTTTAGTGTGTGTGTATGTGATTAATTTTAAGTGAGGTGTGTATATATATGAGCTGTTTTATTTCAATTTCAAAGCAGTTTTTTGTAAGTTAATTAAGTGTATTAAATATAATTAAAGGCTATTAAGAAATGAATTTACATGGGTATTTAACTGAATGTGAAAAATAATTATTGAGATGCTTTAGGTGACTAGTTTGGGATTAAGATTTTGGAAGTGAGATTGGGAGTTTAAGGGTTCAATTAAAGGGTTGTATTGTATGATTAAATGTGAGTGAACAGTGTCGTAACTGGGGTTACCGGGATACTTTGGGTTGAATCATCTTGCATGCATTAGTGCGATCAATTATTCAATGTGATAAATATGTTGATATTGTAAATACAAATGTGTTATGTGGAACAGGTGGAACAGTTGGTATTGAAACAGATACGGAAACACCGAAGGAATTCACCGGTAGGTCCGGAGGCTCGTCGTAGCTCTATACACTTGAGGTGGGTGTACATCTATATATGTTTTGAAAATGCTATTATAAGATAATGTAGATGATAGAATTTTTATAGGATTATGTGCTATGTGCTTATGTGATTGGATGATGCTTTTGTATTGTGAATTGTGCATTATGTATTGTGAAATGTGACGCATTGTTTGAGACAGAGGCGTCGATGCCTGATCGCTGGGTATGCAGTGGTGTGCTAGCACTATAGTGTTTCCGGGAGGTTCGAAAAACACGGATCCATGTGGGATCAATTACCTGATGAGGGGTAGTATGAATGTGTTATGGTTTGTGAATTCTTGGAATTGAATTGATGTTGTTGTTTAACACGTGTATTTACATAGTATTTACCTATTTCTGTGTATTATTATCGTTTTCATTTCATATATGACATGTATACTTACTGAGCGTGTAGTTCAGCTCACACCCCTACAGTTTCTCCTTTTCAGGTATAAGGAAGGGAGGCACAGATCAGTCCACTGTCAAATTGGTTGAGCTTTGTATAATATCAGTATGGTATTATGTTCATTATATATTTAGTTTTAAATGAGCAAATGATACTGGTTGAGGGGTTGTATAATTATTTATTGGGTTGTATATTATGTTAAATTAGAGATTTTTATAGCTACTTAACTAGTATATATATATA
>CM042186.1:32693671-32710695 GCA_023539305.1 Ilex asprella | reverse complement strand
ATCCAGTAATCTTTTAAAAGGGAATTTTCGGTATGGTACCGAAAATTCCCTTGGATGTACTGTAGACTACTCCTTTCTTAAAACGATGGCTGCTTCCAAGCCCACCTCCTAGTTGTCATCGCTCTATCGCTTTCTTTTCCACTAAGTAATTGCTTAGGGACCATAGCGAAGTGTAATGATGTGAATAATGTGTGTTCCACCAATATATAGTGGGAGTAATCGCACTTTTTCTTCCTATTTTTTAATTAAACCAATGGAAATTTCAAAAGTAAGTAGATTTTAAGGAAATACCCTAATGAATTTTCTTGAGGACTGGACTTAGCACAATGTTAAGATCGATTTGTTTTGTAATTTGGGCATTATGAATTTATCTCACGGATACAACCCCTGCAAGTGGAATAAAACTCTCTCTCTCTCTCTCTATATATATATAATTTTTAAGCCTCACAATGTCAAGAATTTTGTACGCTATACTGTCTTTTTCTAGAAAACCTAGACTCTAAAATTGCAAAGTTTGTTGGAGACTTGACTTTTGAAAAATCCTTGTATATGATTTCTTAATTTTCTATATACAAAGAGATCATACCGGAAGAAATGGACATAACGATTTAAATAAAACTGACTTACTTACCATTTTATAATGTTTTTTAAGTAATATTCTAAGCAAAGAAAAGAATTTGCCAAAAGAGGTGTTGACGTACTGTTTTGGAAAGTGATCTATGCATTTTTTTTTTGTGTAAACAATTGACTTGTGTACATAGGTGCATACGTATCTTATTATACATGTGACAAGGAAAAAAAAAACCAGGTACCTAAAAACATAAAAAGGTCTAGAAAATATTTAAGCATACGCTGACTTAATGAACTTATAATACCATTGAGTGAGGTGGTTAAGTAGGGTACTGACTGAACTTCTCATTTTTCACCTTGAAATTGGAGGTTTGAGTATTGGATTTTACTTTGGGACTTGGTGGTTGATCATTATGCTAGCCTAGTTAAGTTAATTTCTGAGAGGAATAACCGGAGTGATTAGGGGTCTCATGATCCCACAAGTGAGGACCTATTGGCAAGGTCAGCTGAATAGAAAGGTCACTTAAAGAATTGCTTAGGTCCCCAAAAAAGAGGGTCGCTAAATAATAAGTATAGTTTTTCATTGTAATTTAAATTCGCACAAAAATTTTGGTTTAAAGGGCTCAATCTAATGAAAATTCTTACAAGACCTAGACTAAAACAAATGCCCTATTCACATCTCTCTCTCACTTTTTCCGATGGTTAAAAAACTTGAAAGTTCTAAAAATGGTAAAATTAATCTTTCACAATTAAAACTTAAAAGTCTACTTTGTCTCTCTCTCCCCAAGCAAAAAAAGTTCATATAGCTTAATTATGTATCTCTCTTACAACCTAAATTAAATTGAAAGGTACATATTTGTTTGATTAGTAATTTAATTTTTTAATATTTTTATTGATAATACATTTTTTTATTGTGAAAGTTTTAAATAGTAGATGATTTGGGAGGCGGACAAATCGTCAATTCAAAGCTTAAATATTTTTTATTTATTAGGTGATATTGCGTTTAATTCCTATTGACTTTTATAAGATATTAGATTGCTCTCTTAGTATAATTATTTGTTATTTTAAAATATATTTTATCCACAAGAATTTTTAGTTTGAAATGTGTCAAGTTTTTTCAAAATTAAAACTCATAAAATTCTACTTACGATCAACTATAGTACAAGAAAGCTTGAATGGATTAGTTATATTATCCATTGAAAAAAATATACTAGCAAAAGTCAAATATAAAATTTTGATTACTAATTTTGCATCACAAAAATTGAAAAAATAAAATTTTAATCATACAATATATATATTTTTTGATAAATTTTAATAGACCCCCATTTAATACTTTCGCTCAGGGCCACAGTTTTCGCTGGGCCGGCTTTGCCTATTTGAGTGGTCTTAGGACGCTCTCTTTTGATCCCACCTTTTTTTAGCCAGCAAAAAAAATGGACTTCTAATAATTTGTATGTGTAAAAACTCCATCTTCGTAGGCCACATGGGCTGCAATACCAGCATTGTTGCCGTTTCTTAAGCTTTATATTTTATCTATCATACAGTTATTGGTTTATTTGTGCTAAAAGAAAGAGGGTTTAGACAGAGCATTGAACAAGTAATGGTTTATAATCTCTGGCAAGCTCTTTTTTTTTTTTTTTGACATTGTACATGGAGTAAGGTTTCTTGGAGAACAAGGTAGGGTTTTTATAGTCTTTGAACTCGATCCCACGACTGAAATATGAATATTACAATCCGATCGATAGTATTATGATTTTATTATTTGACATTTTGAACAAATGATGAAGTACGCAAAAAAATGGAGACATAATGGCAGTCAATCTACACCACATGCATAATAGTGAACATCTAAAAGGGAGTGGAGAGAGAATATGCAAAAAAACACCCAGAAAAGGGACCGAATTGATCAATCCTTTCATTTGGCAAGAATCGACTCTTCAACCCCTTGAAGAAATTCAAGAGTGTACAATTGAACTAGATCATTTTTGATATGCTTTTAAACAGGTTTTTGATAGTTTACGGAATGTCTAAAGCTGAAAATTGGGGAAACTGGCACCCTATTTAATCTTCATGTGATTGGCTGTTAAGTCAAACCATCTCCAATTTTTGCTATTGACACCATGCCTTCATTCAACTTTATTACGGAAGGTAAATTATATTCATAAAGAAAAGAAACGATACAAGAACATTACAAAGGTGATGCACACATGATAGAGTACATCTACCCATTACAAGAGTATAACCAAATGACTAACTACAAATCCAAGAATCTGGAATTCTAAAGGAAGTGCCAGCATTGGGCTGGTACTTACAGTAGAGTCAAGACTCACAATGAGACAAAGAAAGCACAAAGGCTTATATGAACCTGGGTCTGCCCCAACAAAAAACAGAGAAATGCAGAGAAGGCAACAAACACACTGGCAAAGTGTGCTAAAAAAGATAGCAGAATGGGCCAGCTGAATGGCGCAAAAGGCATGAATCCAAGCAGAAAATCAAAAAGAAAAACCAGTTGGAAAACCATTAAAAACCAACTGATCAGCAACCGAACTGTTCACATGAACAATCACGTGAATAGTGCAATTCAGCCAGCAGCTCACAAGCATCAGCCAGCAAGCATGCATCCTCCACCTCAATGTAATCCCCAAAAAACGCATAACATAGACCAGCTGAATGGCGCAAAGAAAGACATGAGAACCAACTAAAGTTCAGCAGAAAACGCCAAGAAACCCAAATCGAGAAGCCATGACGCATCAAAGCTGCCACGCTTGAAGGGGAGATAAGTTTTGGGGGGAGCTCTTGAATTTGAATGTGACTAACCTATCTCTGATGATTTGCATGATACACTTCACGATACTTCTCCCATCTGTAAACTGGTTTGTATGGAGCCTTCTATTCATTTCCTTCCATATAATATACACAGTAGTTGTCAAACTCAACTTCTTTAACACCTTGATAAGTGATTTAGCTTTCCAACTTTGACTTACATAAGCTATAAGATTTTGCCAAGAGTTTGGTAAGCCTTGATCACCACACAGTTGCATCAGAGAAGACAAAATAGCTTATGAGAACTAACATCTAAAAAAGAGGTGACTAGCCTTCATTCAAATTTGCTAATGACATTTTGTTCCAGAACCTCTCTATTTCAAGCTTCCATTTTTCATCATATTGAATTCATGAGCTATGTTGGAGGACTCTAATGATTATTAGTGAAATCCAACATAATGTAATGAATTTAAATGTAGCTACTTGAACTCAGTCAAGCTTGATAATGTTTAAAATCGAGACAAACCGTTTCCATGACATATAGCATTAATTTAATTCGGTCTGAATTTGGGCTTGAACTAATAAAAAAGAAAATTTGATGTGTTCTCTTGTCCTTTTTTTTATTACCCTTTTTGCACAACATCTTTGTCTTCTAACATATTTTTGAATCATGGACAAAGAAATATTTTACAATACTGTTATAGATTTATCAATCAGTTTTCATCAGTTTGAGGACGTATGGAATAGTTTGTTAAATTCTTATAAGTAGTACTAGAGCAGACTTCACATCACAAGTTTGAGTTATAAAAAGGTTGATTTATAGGCGGCATTGAAATTTCTTGAATCAAATGCTAAGTCACTGAATATTGATAACTGAATGGAGCCACACAAAAAAAAAAAAAAAGGGTTATAAACAATTAACCAAATCAAATCCCTTCATGTAACAGAAACTAAACTTCATGTAACAGGAACCAAATCAAATCCTTTTGGAACATGGATTTGACTATTGGACCAATTTTTTTTGTGGTACTATACCTCCATTTACAATATTTGTAGTTATTTTTATTATATTTGTGAGTACTTTTACCACTGTTGTGGTACCTAAAAAACATAGTTACCACAATAGTGGTAAAAATATCTACAAATGGGGTAAAAATACCCACAAATGTGATACATTACCAACAAAAGTGATAATATTTTTTGTACTTTAAAAA
The DNA here is from genome assembly GCA_023539305.1 of Ilex asprella. Classification (NCBI taxonomy): domain Eukaryota; kingdom Viridiplantae; phylum Streptophyta; class Magnoliopsida; order Aquifoliales; family Aquifoliaceae; genus Ilex; species Ilex asprella. The sequence continues at coordinate 32,706,148 of CM042186.1, read as the reverse complement.
AGTGGTAAAAATGGTTACTATAAATATGGTAAAAACACCTACAAAAATGATAAATCAACCATTAAAATAGTAAATTTTTTAGTTGTAAAATGACATACAAAAATTGTAAAAACAACATTTGAAGTAGTAAAATTTGGAGGTATGGTACCAATTTTTTTTAGTGGTATTGTAATATTAGAAATAGTGTGTGATTCGTATTCACTAGGCCCACATGACTGTTGGTGGCCAATGTTGAATAATAGGTTGGGGGATGCAGAGACAAGGAACGACTCGCGACAAGCAATGGGTATATGTGAAAGCCTCATGTTTTGTTGTATTCTTCTGGTAGAGGAATTTTATTAGGATTTGGTAAACTTAGAAGTTTATCATGGTTCAATGTATTAGATTTACTAGGACTAGGTTTAATAGTTGGACTTAGATTAGAGTTATGAATAGATGTCTGTAAATATGTTGTAACCCTTTTGGATTATGAGAGAAAGCAATAATGAAAAGTCGTTCTTGTGGATGTAGGTAGAGATTTCTATCGAACCACACGTAAATCTTGATTTCTTGCTCTTCTAATTTCTTTTGTTTCTTTGATTGTTCATCGCACACAAATCACAAAAATTGGTATTAGAGCCAAGGTTCTACGATGGCAGTGAATACTTCGATTGCAAAATTCGAAATGATGAAGTTTGAGCGTTCTATGAATTTTGGATTATGGCAAGAAATGATAAAGGATCTAATGGCACAACAAGGGATGACGAATGCGTTATCCAGGAAGAAAATAATGGGTATGTCCAATTCTGAAAGGGAAGAACTTGAGGTACGAGTAGTTGGAACTATTCGACTTTGTCTAGCAGACGAGGTTGTAACACCCCAAAATTCATCTTGGACGGCATTACTATCTAAAGCCAATCACATCATGAGAGCAACTATAAAAACGTCATAACCAAAGATAATTTCATTCATCATCCACAATATATACAACATCATCCAAAAGAATATGCCCAATTATGACAATTACATCCCAAAAATTAACTATTGTCTTGCAGCGAAATAACAAAAACATTAGATTTTACATTGTCTCAAAATAATTTTCTTAGTCTAGAACATAAGGAAATGTAGCTCTAAATATCCACCTCGGGATTCACGTTCCCCTCTACTGGAGCTTTCCAATGTATCGACTCATCAACTCTGAGATCCTCCTTTATACCATAATCTGAAAATGATATTGTTTGTAGGGGTGAGTAAATGCCTGTAGAAAATTTCTCTCAAATTTCAACAAGGTTTTAGATCAAATAAAAGAGGGCAAGCCTCTTTTGGAAAATAGCATATATAGATTTTGAGAATAAAACCATGATAGTTGTAATGATCTCAAGTGTACGGAATACAGTAAATCAATGAAAGGAATAAACATGTAAGAAAGTAAAGTATTCAATAAACAATTGAGTAGCATCATCCCATATTCTCATGTATGTAAGTTGCTTCTCAGAAATCTACACAACGATTCTACCTAGTTCACCCATCAATCACAAACACTTTGGAAAGGGCACGTGTCGTCTCCCACGACACTAACGAATCCTTCGCAGGAAAGATATATCATCCCTTAATCTCGAACTTACGTGAACAATAGTGATTGCTCTCACAAACAACAATTCACTACAAGTGTTAGGAAACCATCTCACCCTCACTGGGATAGACTAACCTCTAACACTCTACGACAGCTCACGAAGGCAATTCAAGTCCGTCACAACAAACCATACAAGAGATGAAACTAAAATATTCTCAACAACCACAATCTTAATCAATCACAATTTTCATTAGCAATTCAAGTATCGCAATGGTAAATTCTCAATATACTATAATAATAAATGAATTAAAATATTCAAGAGATCATATCAAGAAAACCTTCATAATTTCAATATTAAAAATTCTAGGGTTTTGTCAAAAATTATAATTTCTTAGAATAAGAGCAAGTAGTTGATTGAAAACACAATTTAATCAAAAATATGAATTTAGACTTCAAGAATCCATGTATTTCTCACAATAGAATGTGTATTTTGGGAAAACTAGGGTTTTAGAAATTCAAGAACAAATATTCCTTCAACCCAAACATATATATTGTTCAAGACTATGTTCCACTGATAAAGAAACCAAGAAATCATATATATCTATCATATAATGATAAAAAAGATGAAAACATACATAATTATACCCTAAATTTCAATGAAAAAACTTGAGAAGAATCCCCTACCTTGCTTCCTTAGTTTTGTGCGAAGAAGATGAAGATTTGATCTTTTACAACTTTTTTTTTTGATCAAGTTGAATCAACCCTTGAATCACTTGTTTTTCCCTTTCTTTCCTCCTCTCTAAGCTTCTCTAGGGTTAGAAATGCTGAAATGGGGTTAATGGAGGCATGCTTAAGTATTTATAGTGGAAGAAATGGTCTCATGTGCACGATTATGGAACCTAGATCATTAAGTCACGTTCGAACATCATTTTTCGTTCGAACGTCACTAGTACAATTTATTGATTTACGCTCAAACGTCACTTTGAGTTTCAAACGTTGGTTGCTTTCAATATTTTTGTATTTCCATCAGAGCTCATTAGACACCAAAGTATTGTGACTCATGGTTGTTTGAACATTGATTCACGTTCGAACGTCAACAGTGCAATTTACTGCTTTACGTTTGAACGTCATTTGGCATTCGAATGTCATCCCAATTTCTGCTGAAACTTTCATTGAAGTTTTGGCCTATTTAGAGGTCGATTTGAAATTTTTTTATGAAAAGTTATTTTGTAGCCCTGGAAGTCTACTAACTGCTGTCAAAATTTCAAATCAAATAAAAATCAGAATAAAGAGTTATGATCCAAACACTACGGCAGTGTCAAAATTCGTCTTACCTAAACTATTTCTAAAGTGCGTTTTCACTTCGGAATACTTTCAACTTCTACAACATACCCTATTACCTCAACTAACATTTTTATTTATACTCTTACAACCTACCTAGTTCATGCATACATCAGCACATATATTAGAATTATTAAACAATTACATTACTATATTAATATAAACATATGGAGTATAATTATGCTTATCTAGAGATAAGATAATTATGCTTATCCTATTTTAATGTTGTCCTTCAGCTTATTATATGGAGTAGATTCATCATTATCATTTGATGAAGCCTTCTCAGGAGCAGTCGGTGCAACAGTCCTTTTTTGAGTGGAATTCATCACTTGAACAATCCTTATTTGTAACACCTCACCCTCCATATGATATAATATTGTTTACTTTGGGCCCACTAGCGCCCTCATAGTTTTGTTCCTTCTAGTACCCCTAGAAAAATGTCTTATGTCATGTAAGACGAGGAGCTTACTCATAAGCCCAACAACTTTTCTCTCCCTTACCGATGTGGGATACTAGGATCTCACATCTACCAATTTATAACACCCCACCCTCCACATGACATAATATTGTCTACTTTAGGCCAACTGGCCCTCATAGTTTTTCTTCCCAGTACCCCTAGAAAAGGGCCTTAAGCCATGTAAGGTAAGTGGCTTAATTATAAGCCCAGCAACTCTTTCCTCCTTAACCAATGTGGGATACCAGAATCTTACAATCTACCCCCTTAGGGCTACACGTGCCCGTGCAGCAGCTCGCCAACTATCTGCCCCCCACTACAAGCGAGCACGACAGGGACCCACACTTGATCCAAGCGAGAGTCGGCTCTGATACCAATTTTTAACATCTCACCCTCCACATGGGATAATATTGTCTATTTTTGCCCACTATCCCTCACGGTACCCCTAGAAAAGGCCTTATGCCATGTAAGGCGGTGGGCTTACTCAAAAGCCTAGCAACTTTCTCCTCCCTAACCGATGTGGGATGCTAGGATCTCACATTATTAGAGCAAATTGGTGTGTAGTCAGTGGAGTAGTCCTAGTAGGTGAAGCAAGAGCGATCCTCCTAGTCAATGTAGCTATCCATATTGGAGCATATTCTGAGTCTGGACCACTATCTCTAATACGCCCCCTCAAGTTGAGGTGGGAGACAGATAACACACCCAACTTGCCATGAAGATAGCAGAATATTTCACGGGAAATGGACTTAGTGAAAATATCACTAAGTTGATTAGAAGATGAAACAAATTAAGTAACAATAGTTCCTTGAGCCAATTTTTTCCGAACAAAATTATAATTCAATTCAACATGTTTAGTTCGAGCATGAAAAATCGGATTAACAAATAAATGAAGTGCACTAAAATTATCACCAAATAATGTTATAGGACGTGGGACATAGATATTTAGAGCACGAAGAATATATGTAACCCAAGTGATTTCAGCATTAGTGACAGCGAGGGCACGATATTCTACTTCAGTGCTAGATCTGGCAAAGTAGGTTGCTTCTTAGCACCCCAAGACACGAGATTAGAACCAAGGAAGATAGCATAACCACTTATGAAATGTCTGGTTAATGGGCAACCAGCCCAGTCAACATCCGAGAAGGCATACAAATCAAGAGCATTTTGCTTGAGCAAGTGAAGTTCCTTGAATATAGCGTAGTACCCACTCTACTAAAGCAAGATGAGCGACAGTGGGGCATGTGCATGTATTGACTCACAAGGTTAACTTAATAGGTGAGATCCAGCCGAGTCAAGTTGAGGTACTGTAGTGCTCCAACAAGACTATGAAACTGCTGAGGGTCAGTTAAAGTATCATTAGGATGATCAATTTTGGTAGGTAAGGGAGTGGATAAGGGTTTACAATTTTCCATGTTTTCTCTACTCAGGATTTCTTGAACATATTTATGTTGAGAGAGTAAAAGATCATGAGGAGTTGGTATTGCCTCAATACCAAGGAAATAATGAATAAAACCTATGTCCTTGATGGCAAAGGTTGCTTGAATGCGAGCAAGAAATGTATGAAGTAAGGATGGAGTATCACCAGTAACAATAATATCATCGGCATAGAGTAAAAAGATGAGATTCCTTGAGCAGTATGCAGAGAAAATAGAAAAGGATCAGGTTGTGAGCAGACAAAACCCAAAGAGATAAGAAATTGACTAAAGTGACTGAACCAAGCACGTGGTGCTTGTTAAGACCATAAAGTGCTCGGGAAAGTTGACACACATGATTTGGAGAAGATTGATCAATGAACCCTGGTGGTCGATCCATATAAACATAGTTTTTCAAATACCCATGTAAAAAGGAGTTATTTGCATCTAATTGTCGAATTTCCCAATTACGGGAAAGAGCGATGGTGAGAACAATACGAATACATTGAGGGCGAACAACTGGGTTTTATGTGTCAACAAAATCAATATGGAAATTTTGGTGAAACACTTTTGCAACCAAGCGAGCTTTTAAGCGATTAAGAGTCCCATCAGCATGTAGCTTAGTTTTGCATATCCATTTGCAACCTAAAATGTTCATGTGAGGATGACGAGGAACAAGAGTCCATGTGTGATTATTTTCCAGTGCCTGTAATTCATCACGCATACCAGTAGACCATCTAGGATCGGCTAAGGCTGCTTTGACAGTCTTGGGTTCTTTTGGCAGATCAGTAGATGATGATGTAGTTTGGACATGAAGAAGGCCTACTTTTGCTTTTCCTCAAGTGAGCATAGGGTGAGTATTATGTTGGAAACTTAGAAAAGTGGAAGTAGGGAGAGGATCAAGGAGTGGTGAAGCTTCGGGTTAAAAGGAACAAGGAGTGGTGGATGTGTCTGTCAGTGATAAGGCTGGTGAGGTGGGTGAGGAAATAAGTTGTTTAGAAGAGGAACACATAGGATCTACTGCTTGAGAGCAGGTGGAAGGAAGAACCTATGATGGAGAACCATTACTCCTCTGTGACGGAGAATCAGTTGAATCAGTGCACTGGTTGGCAAAAGAAGGCCTTGGAGTGGACTGATATGGAGAAATCCATTAATGAAAAGTGTTGAGATGAGTAGATGGATCAATTGGAGGTGCAGTAATGGCAGTTTGAAGAGCCATTGGAAATCACAATTCATTAAAAACCACATGACGGGAGATATAGATTCTGCCGGTTTGAGAATGGAGGCAACGATATCCTTTGTGAATAGCACTGTAACCAATGAAAACACAAGGTAGTGTTTTCCTAGAAAACTTATTTTTACCGTAGTCCTTGAGCATCTACAATCAAAGGCTCGGAAAGAAGTATAATCAGGATCCCTTTTGAAAAGTAGACGAAATGGATTATCCATTTTAATATAAGTGACGGCAAGCGATTTATTACAAAGTTAGAAGTGGAAAAAGCTTCAACCCATAAATGTTTGCTCAAGCCAAAATGAAAAAGCATAGTCATACCCAACTCACAGATATGTCGGTGCTTGCGCTCTGCAACACCATTTTGTTCAGGCGTTGATGGACAAGATAGCTGCTAAAGCATTCCATTACCTACTATTATAAGAACCAATATGAGTAATTGAGAGATTTACTCCGTTACCTACTGTTACTAAATCATGCCCGAGATAAGGCTGAAGTTTTTTAATATACCTAGATCACCAGTCATGTGAGAAGTTGCTCCAGTGTCTGGTATTTACTATGGATCATGAGGATTAGATACTTGCATCGCAGCTAGAGCTTGTGGAATATCTTTAATTTGAAAGGCATGATTATATCGATTGTAACAATTTAAGGCATTATGACCTTGTTTGTTACAAATTTAGCATGGAATTTTGTAACAGCTTGATGTTGCATGATTTTTCTTGCCACAAATTTGGCATTCATTTGACTGAGATTGACCTTGATTGGAATTCATTCTGGAATCATTAGACTTCTAAGTTGATAATTTGCCTCCTTGATTTCTGTTCTGTGGTGACTGGATGAAACCACGACCTCGTGAATTAAAGGAGACATTTTTTCTTTTATATCACTATTTATTAGAATTTGGTTCTTGCCCAGCTTTGTTTTTATGTGCAACAAAGGCCTGAAAATCATTTACCCCTTCCTTCCCAGGAAAAAGTTTGTTCCTTGTTTCATATCCTGTCAATGACTGAATGAATTGAGAATAAGAGGGAAAAGGAGGTTTTCCATAATGGCATTGATAAGAGGCCCAAACTTTGATCAAAGTCCATTCATAGCCCACATAACTTTATCACAATCAGTTAAATCTTTCTTGATGGCAGCTAGCTCATCACCAATCTGTTTGAATCTAGCCACAGTTACTGACTCATGATTTTCTTTGCGAATCCTTTGGAGATCACGATATAGATTAAACTCCATTTCTTCAGAACTAGATGCAAAACTTTGTTCAAGAAAATTCCTTACCTCAAGGGCAGAGTCCATACCGATAATATGATTGAGAATTTTTTCTGAGACAGTTGCTATGGTTAACTCTTCAATAGGCGATTTGTTTTACTACAAGACTTATACTCTGGATTTGATTCTGCTTTTCCTTCATCATTGGTAATGAGAATAGTTGGATGCGTGGCATTGTTGCTTAAGTGATCTAAGAGATTTGCACTGATAACAAGATCTTGAATTTGGCTTTTGCAAATCATATAGTTCCAGGAAGTGAGCTTCACATTCACCATAGATATCAATTGTGGGATATTAGAAAGATTATGAGAGGTAGACATTTATGTGGAGGTTCTTTGTGGCTATGATACCAAAAAGAAAAACTAAATTAAGATAATAAAGAACCTCTTCAGCCTACTTCCTATCGAGGATCTTTTATATATATATATATATATATGTGTGCACACGAATAATACATTTGGTAGACTTAGAATTACAACAAAACCAAAAGTCTAAATACTAGAGATAAGATAATTTTGCTTATCCTATTTTAATTCTATCCTTAAGCTTATTATTGGAGTAGATTCATCATTATCATTTGATGAAGTCTTCTCAGGAGCAGTCGGGGAAATAGTCCTTTCTTGAGTGGAATTCATCACTTAAACAATCCTTATTGGAGCAGACTGATGTGTAGTCGATGGAGCAATCCTAGTCAGTGAAGCAAGAGCAGTCCTCCTAGTCGGTGAAGCTATCCTTATTGGAGCAGATTCTGAGTCTGGATCACTGTCTCTAATAAAAAGGGACCGAATTGATCAATCCTTTCATTTGGCAAGAATCGACTCTTCAATCCCTTGAAGAAAGTCAAGAGTGGACAACTGAACTAGACCGGATTGGTTTAATCTCATGACATTCGATATGCTTTTAAACCGGTTTTTGATACTTTACGAAATATCTAGAGTTGAAAATTGAGGAAAATAGCACCCTATTTAATCTTCATGTGATTGGCTGCCAGGTCAAATTATCTTCAGTTTTTGCCCTTGACACCATGCCTTCATCCAATTTTTCTAATGACGTTTTTTTCCAGAACCACTCCATTTCAAGCTTCCATTTTTCATCATATTGAATTCATGAGCTATGCTGGAAGACTCTGATGATTATCAATGAAATCCAACATAATGTAATAAATTTAAATGTAGCTACTAGAACTCGATCAAGCTCGATAAAGTTTAAAATCAAGACGAACCTTTTCCATGACATATAGCATTAATTTAATTCGGTATGAGTTTGGGCTTGAACTAATAAAAAAGAAAAAAATAATAAAATTTGACGTGTTCTCTTGTCCTTATTTTTTCCCCTTTTTTGCACAAAATCTTTGTTCTCTAACGTATTTTTGAATCACAGACAAAGAAATATCTTACAATGCTGTGAAAGATTTATCAATTAGTTTTCATCTGTTTGAGGACGTCTGGAATAGTCTGTTAAATTATTAATAAGTAGTACTAGAGCAGACTTCACATCATAAGTTTGAGTTATAAAAAGGACAATTTAGGCTGCATTGAAATTTCTTGAATCAAATGCCAAGTCACTGAATATTGATAACTAAATGGAGCCACACAAAAAGGGTTATAAATGATTAACCAAATCAAATCCCTTCATGCATCAGAAACTACACTTCATGTAACAAGAACCAAATCAAATCCTTTTGGAACAGTGATTATCGTTCCAAATTTTTTTCCAGTATTATGCCTCCATTTACTAAATTTGTGGTTACTTTTATTATATTTGAGAATATTTTTATCAATATTGTGGTACCTAAAAAAATAGTTACCACAATAGTGGTAAAAATATCTACAAATGTAGTAAAAATACCTACAAATGTGATAAATCACTCACAAAAGTGATAATATTTTTTGTACTTAAGAAAAGTGATAAAAATAGTTACTATAAATATGGAAAAAATACCCGCAACAGTGGTAAAAACACTCACGAAAATGATAAATCAACCACTAAAGTGGTAAATTTTTTAGTTGTAAAATGACTCACCAAAATTGTAAAAACACCAATTGAAGTAGTAAAATTTGAAGGTATGGTACCAAATTTTTTTTAGTTGTATTGTAATATTAGAAATTGTGGATGATTCATATTCACTAGGCCTACATGACTGTTCGTGGCCAAGGTTGAATAATAGGTTGGGGATGAAGAGGTAGGGAACAGCTTGCAGCAATCAATTGGTATATGTGAATGACCCATGTTCTGTCGTATTCTTCTGGTAGAGGAATTTTATTAGGATTTGGTAAGCTAAGAAGTTAATCAGGATTTGATGTATTATATTTAGTAGGACTAGGTTTGCTAGTTGGACTTGGATTAGGGTTATCAACAGATGTCTATAAATATGTTGTAACTCTTTTGGATTTTGAGAGAAAACAATAAAGAAAAGTCATTCTTGTGGATGTATGTAGAGATTTCTACTGAACCACGTAAATCTTGCTTTCTTGCTCTTCTAATTTCTTTTGTTTCTTTGACTATTCAAATAAAAACAATTGGTATTAGGGCCAAGGTTCAATGATGGCGATTAATACTTCGATTGCAAAATTCGAAATGATGAAGTTTGACGGTTCTATGAATTTAGGATTCCGAAAACAAAGGATAAAAAATCTAATGGCACAACAAGCGATGGTGAATGCGCTATCCGGGAATAAAGTAATGGATATGTCCAATTCCGACAAGGAAGAACTTGAGACACGAGTAGTTGGAACTATTCGAATTTGGCTAGTAGACAAGGTTATGTACCACGTCATGGATGATAATTCTCCAGTGGTTGTGTGGTTGAATCTGGAGAGTCGGTATATATCAAAATCTCTAATGAACAAATTGTTCCTGATGCGGAAGATATATGGGCTAAAGATGATGGAAGGTACAAATTTGGTTCAGCACATCAATATTTTTAATCAGATTATTAGTGATTTATTAAGGTTTGATGTAAAGTTTGATGATGAAGATATGACACTGTTGTTATTAGTATCTCTCCATTTTCATACTAACATATGGTAACCACTCTATTATGGGGTAAAGAAACCCTAGATTTACAAGAAGTCATGGCGGCCTTGTTGGGTTACAACTAGCGAAGATTGAGTAACAGTGACATCATCAGACCTCATAGCATCACCTAGGTCATTACTCCACTTGGTTAAGGGTAAAGTGGAATAGCTTGAAGGAACAAAACAAGCAGAGACACTTTTCCAATCTTCAATTTCATTAGCAAACATCTTCCGATTGAAAATCATTTACATGGTAAGGTGATACCCGCATCCAAAATCGTGATTCGGTGCCAGAATCTACCATCGACTAACAACTCTGATGGTTGTGGAATTTCTGAGCTTGAGCAAATGTTAAAATCGAAGACCCCTTTACCAAGACCTTTTTACCAGGTAAGATTTCCTAACACTTATGATTCAACAACCCAATCTCATTCGACCCATTCAGCTTCAACAGTTTTGAATACTTGTATTTTTTTTTATCTTTCTGTGTTTTAGTACTATTATTTGTATATTGCTTAATTTTAAGTATTTTACATAAGAATCTTGTATGATTGTGGAGGTAATGAGAAACTTTTATTCTTTCCATACCGAGTGTTCAATTTGACTAAGGTATTCAGTCCATACCTTCATGCACAATTTGCCATGCCTTGCCTATTCCATCAACAAGTTGATTCTCCTCTTTGTTAAAAATTCTACACTTGTGTAATGGCTTATTCCTTTCATTTTTTTTGCAGGGTTTTAAACAGCATTAGTTCCCCCCCCCCCTTCAAATAATTGCATCACATAAGTCTAATTGCTCAATAACAGAGATTCTATTTTGAATTATCTGTAAAAATACAGTTAAATGGGCAGCTATGAATCACATTAAAGTGGTATAAAAAAAGTTTAAAAAGGAATCATCATTGTGCTAGTAAGCAGCCCCTTCGTATTATATATGGCCAATGAATGATGCCTTTTCAAAATACTCTTGCTTCGAATTACCCCAAGGATTTCTTCCACTTCCATAGTTATGAAGATTTAAAGCAACATTAAAGAAACGATTGCCATATTACAGTATTAATTTCAGAATCTGTATATTTTGTAGTAATTCATTGAGTATTGTCTAACAAATTGTTTATCAATGACCGAAGAATATGGACTTTTTACATATGATCATCACGAATTGAATTATAATCAAATTGCTTTAGGTCAATTACCAATGTCAGTAATTGACGATTACACAATTCAAACAATTTTGAATTCGCCTCAAATAAAAAGGGGATAAATTTCTTGATTAAAGAACAATAGGTTTTTGCTTGATCAATAACTGCTACTAACTATATCAACATTAACCCATACTCTGTCAAATGGAATTCCATTTGAAATTTAATTTATTAATACTTAAGAAATATTGTAAAGAAATAGAGTAACTTCTTTTTTCTTGGTCACACCAATAAAGTCATGAAACATTTCAATTTATTTATCTCTTGCTTAATATCTAATGGATTTACCTGGACCAATACATGATTTTCTTTTAATCTTTTTGGGATCAGGTCTTACATTACGAGTTTTAGGAGTAGTATTACTTCCCAATCCAATTTATTCTGCCTATATGAATTTTAAAATTTCATTATAAAAGCATTTTTCTCGCCCTTGACTTGAGCCTTTAACTTTTCTCATTTTCTTTTTTTCACTTGATTGCACATCATACTGTTGTTAAGGATAAGGAAACACATTTGTAGGAATAATAAGAAGTATACCCATAACAGGCATAGGAGAGATTGAATGGAGTAGGGCAACATCACTTGAAAGTCCAGTTTTAAAATGAAGAAATAGGCATCACCATGCATACATGAAGCATAAAAAGGTAGAAATGATTATGGTTGTGATGTTGCGTCTACATGATGACTATGTACTCTTGTCATAGATTTTTGAAACAATTGATGAAAGCAAAAATATGGACAAGAGTTGGATCGACTCAGTAGAGAAACTTTCGAGTGTATACTTGTAAGGGGTTCAAAAATTCCTTGAGTTTGAGTACACCAATAAGGCCAATGATTCGAAGATCTGTTGTCCTGGTAGTATGTGTTTAAATGGCTATGTCTATAATGATTGGACATGCAAAAACATTTAATTGTAGATGGCTTCTCAAGAAAATACAAGAATTGAACTTATCATAGTGAAGCATTTGTTTCGGTCCATGATAACTAAGAAGA
>CM042186.1:32658385-32682328 GCA_023539305.1 Ilex asprella | reverse complement strand
AAAAAAAAGAGGCACAATAAAACCATTAATATAAATAAATTACGTTTAAATTAATTAGCTAAAGAAAAAAGATAATAAATATAGTATTTATGTTTACTCTTCAGAGTCTAGACTTTCACTTCTCTTCAAGTTTTTACCCCTATGCCTCCATGCCTCTCAAATCCCTCTCTCACTCGTCACTTGTCTCTCATCTTGTCTTAGACTCTCAGCCTTCCTCTCTCATCGTCACTCGTCTGAGTCGTCCCAGACTCTTAACCTCCCTCTTTCATCATCACTCGTCTTAGTCATCTCAGACTCTCAGTCTCCCTCTCTCACTCGTCACTCCTCCATCTTTATTAACCTGAATTAAGTAACTTGAGCCTCACCCGATTTTTAACCCGAAATTTGTCCGAAGTAAGTAACCCGAGACCGCTCGAATTAAACTCAGAAAGTACTCGGGTTTAATATTTTGGGTTGAGGTAGGGTTAAGGTTGAAAATTATATACCTAGGGTTTGGCTAGGGTTGACCCGCCCAAGTTGCACCTCTACATTTTGGGTGGTAAGTTACCACATTTTGGGTAGACTATTACTTTTTGAGTTAAATTGCCGTGTTTTAAGAGCAAGGTTACAACTTTGTGGGGGGGCTAAATTACCATTTTTTAAGTTAAGTTACTATTTTTTTGGGTAAAATTATCACCTTGGTTAGTGGTTGCACTATAGAAAAGAGTTGGCCATGCAATCATCTTAGTATGTCAGCTTTAACATGATGATGCCTATTCATTAATAATTTGGTACATTTTTCTCTTCATCATACTTGGGTATATGCGTATGAGAGATTATACCGCAGAACAGTTTTGTAATTTTTGATATGAACATGCCAATGCAGCCTTTGAGGAGGCCTATTAATGCAAACTCGGTCCTTATGAATCCTAATTCTAGATATTGGGCTCTCAGAGGTATGGGATATTTATTATGATTCTTCATGATTCTAATATTTCCTCATCGTATGTGTGAGTAGTACTTCAATAATTATGCGAAATTCTTGCCCTTAAAATTGTTCTCTTGATTAGAATGCCATGTTACTCTCCATTTGTTGACCTCCTAGGATGCTGACAAGGTAATCAGATTTTTACTTGTCTTATATGTTTGAGTAGTCATCAATATTTCACTACAAGAAATTTGTCTTTTAGCTGTAGAAATTATTGGGGCTAAATGTATAAAAATTGTCACTATATACTTTAGGGACAATATTTTAATTGTCACTGAGCTGCAGGAATATGTGTGTGGCTAAATCATTTAGTTATGACATTTAATTACTACCACTAAAAGTAAATGTTTTAGCCGCACCATGAAAAATGTCACTAAATGTGAAATTTTTAACCATCATAATTATTATAACAAGTTAACGTCATTTTGCCACTAAAAATATGCTATATCACTACTAAAAGTCCGATTAAAACCAAACTTGTAGTAACAACAATTAATTACAGCTAAAAGTATATATTTTACCCACAATTAAAATCACCACTAAAATTTGAAACATGGTTTTTTTTAAAACTTATTGTTGTTATTAATTAATACAATAAAATTAACAAAAAAAAACCTATCGCATATTTGAAAGAATATATTTTTCAATATTTTCAAATTTCAAATACCTATTATAGTTTAATGAATCAATATATATACCTTATGAAAAAAAAAACAACATAATAAACTCTCACTTTCAAAGATATAATTCTCAAATCAAATCACGTGAAAAAAATATTCTGATATTAACATCGTTAAATTGTACGTGTACAACACGTCATCATCAAAGAATAGGAGTGAACAAAAAGGATTATGACCATGTTTTCAAATTGTGTCCTAGCAACTAGAAAATGATACCCACTCAAAAGAAAGTAATTGCATAAAATCAAGTCTCAACTACATTTTCGTTTTTTGGCAAGTTGTTAGATCTTTGGTCTTTAGTCTTCGGAGGCGAGCCTTCCAAAGCTGTTTTAAGAGTCTCCACTGGTTTGTACCTAACATAAATTACCTAACATTAATAGAAATTCATTGGATAAAATCAAGAGAAGACATATTGCAGATGATTCAAATATATATCAAGACTAAATAACTAGTTTGCTCATTGTAAAGTTATTATACCAGCCAATAGAAACTCTAATCTACCAGGCTATTCCAATGACAGAGGCAGAGAGCCCTATGAGATTATGAGTATATCAGTCTGCTTGAGTAAGTAAAATGTACAAATGCAAATAAGCATAAAAGTCTGCTTGATCACATACAAATACAAATAGGCATCAAAGATTAACTCTACTAGGATTATGAATTCCTTTTTCAATTTTTCGTAAATCAAACAGAAAACATAAACAATACCAAGAATATGATCAGAACCATAAATGAAGTGTTCAACCCATAAAAGTAAGATTACTAACCCATGAAATAGAAATTTTCCAACTTAAGAAATCTTACCTTATCAAAATGAAGAGAGGTAAGAATTTGCCCCGACTCATTCATTTGCCGAAAAAATATGGTGAGCTGAGTTTGAAGCACGGCATGCACCTGTGTTTGTATCTCAACATGCATATTGGACTCTAAGGACTTTATTGCAAAGCCATATCATTGTTTTCTCTCTCCAATGTTGAATAGAAAGTTTCAAGCTATAGTGGTGACCACTGTTGAGTAGTTCGAAAAATGCGAGCATACTTAAAAGACTCCTGGACTGTTTAACCACTAAAACATGAAAGTGAAAGACCTTGTTGCTAGGTGACATGGCAAATAACACAAACCAACACAGTCCAATATAAGAAATAATAGTAGCCATAATTAATACACTAGCAGTCCAACACAGTCCAAATCGGCAAGCAGCTTCATTTAGCTACATTGTACAACACTTAGCTATATATAGACCAGTCCTAACCGCTCACAATAGCAGAATTTAGTGTCGAACAATGTTATAGTCCTCATACCCAAAATTTAAAAGTCCTAAACAACAACAAAGTTTCAGTGAGCATACCTGAAGTCCACAGATCCAAAATAACCAATAAGAGTAGCCTAGCCATTGGGGCTCACATCCGACGGATAATTTTGAAGTCTAATCTCATCAGTGGCATATTTGCAATAATAATACCTATATTGCCGATTTAGCTTCTAGTATATAGCTTCCTCAATGCAAGGGTCTTCTTTGAGAGTGAACTTTTGCTGCACAATACTACATAAGAAAGTAAATAAATGATGTAAGATCTGATGCCAATGAAAAACCACAAAATTACATAGTGTCTTCTTTATTTAAATTACTTACCTTCGAAGTATACCACATATTCTTCTTATCATCAATTGGGATGGCCTTCCATTTGGGAAATTGCAGTGGGGCCAACTTAGTTATTAATTGTTGGGCATTGTTGCCGACAACTCGCATCAGTTTTGGAGGAATATACACCTCTGGCTTTTCCCTGCAAGTATCATCTTTGCAAATGTTATACCTCTAGTTTTCCCCCGTCCTCTGTTCCCAGATTTGCATGACCCTGTTCAAAGCAACACAAAACCATCATATTATTTGTGATCAGAAAAGCATTTTGAGCCCTTCTTTCACTGAAACTCACCATTTTGAGGGTTTTTTTTTTTTTTTTTTGCAGCAAGTCCTATATTCTACTCTTAAAAGTGATTTTTTTTGTAGTGTTTGTCACCTCTTTTATGTACTATTCACAATGTATGAGTTTCGTCAAGTTAAATGAATAGAATGTCTCCCATTAAAGTTGGATTGCATGTACACTTGTTCTTGGGAAAAGGACTACAGGTAATGCACTCATTGGAGGAAATGTTGTTTTCAAATGGTCCATTACTCCTTTTAGGTGAATTAATGGAACAGTTCAGCAAAATTGACTTTTACTGGGTAGATGCTTTTATCTAGGGAAGCTTAATGCTAGTTTCTTGCTTAATTTGATTTATATTATTTAAAGGCCTGTAAGTTATTTGCTTTAGATTATCTGCACAACAAGACATTTGATTTGAACTTGTGATTGTAATTACACAGTCTTGTAACAAGTGTCAATTGTTTGTTTGCATTCAATTAAAGCTGATAGAAAAATGGGATTCTAAAATTAACCTTTGAATAGCTTAATACAGAAGAAGGGATATACTTTAAAGTTTAAACTTGCTTTCCTTCCACATATAATATGTTAATTATCTTTGATTTATTGCACACACTCATGCAAAGCTATAAGTAGTTCTCGTTTTTGGAAATCAATTTATTCATCTTTCAATTGTTTTGCAGGCTAGCAATACGCAGTGTATTACGCCTCAAAAGTTGAGGGTTAATGACATTTTTTGTTGAAAAATAAACTTTTTTTATAGTTTATTATAATATTAAGTTGTGTTAGTGTGCAAAGAATATGCAAGTAGTGGAAGACAAGAGTATGAGTGCGGTGTTAATTCTCAAATAATAGTGTCTTAATATTACAGAGGTTACTAGAGGTAGTGGGTGCAATAGTACCTTAATGTAATATTAGGGATTATATGTATGACCTATATAAATAGTGTACATGACCTAGAGTTCAAGTAAATAGAGTTGAGTAGAAATTAAAGAGTCCAAGTTAAGTGTGTGATTGTAATCAACTTGTATGAAAATTATTTTTCTTTGAGTGTTCATGCCCTCCTTTACTTCCTTCCATTTTATTTCTAGTTCTCTTGACTCCAACAAGGTAGTATTAGAGCGATTTTTTTGTTATAGTAATATTAAATTAATTCCAACAAATTGGTATCAGAGTCAGCACCGATCCTAGAAGATAACTCTCATTCACAGCCAGCTTCTAATTCTGGAAGTCTAGAAAACTCTCCATTAGAGTCAAGTTTATAATCTTGGAAATCTAGATAGCTCACCATTAGAGCTAGGACAATATTTGAAGTCTTGATAGATCGTGGCAATTGATGATCATGGAAGATTCACCAAATATGTATTTTTAGTATGAAAAGATAATGTTCTCTAATTACAAGAGAATGAAGATTACTTTACCTTCTTATTTTAAAGTATGTAATTTATGGGATGTGATTGAAGAAAATCCCAGTAATGGCTTGCCTAAAAGAATCAGAGAAAACAAAGAGGAAAAGGTACTCGAAATTCTTAAGAAGACGATTCATCTCGAGATTTGGAAACTTGTAGAAGATTCAAGTTCTCCAAATCATGTTTGAAAGATGATAGAATGTGTAGTATCCAAAAATGAAAGTGAGTTTTTACATGAGGAGTATTGGGTACAATGTTTTGAAGAAGATGAGTATGTAAAAGAAGAAAGTGATTTTGAAGATATACTAATGGAGAATCAAAAAAAGCATCATCTTGATGAAGTGAAAGAAGTTGGAAAGTTTGAAGTTCAAGAGGCTAGAGAGGATGACGAAAATTATGAAGTTGAAAAAGCAACTCAAGAAATTGAAGAAAAAGAATTTTTAAAGCATGGAGAAGAAATTAATGATCCTTATGTGGTTAAGGATGTTAAAGTGGAATCTTATGTAGTGACCATGAAAAATACTTTTGCAATCAAGCATGAAAGTGAAGGTCATCTTGTTGAGAACCATGTTCAAGGTAATCTATTTCTTGAAAATTTCACTAATTGTTACTTACAACTTGTAAAGAATTTTTTAAGTGGCACGGGTTGGGTAAATATGGAGGACTTTTTTGGTTCAAAAGAGCCACTCCAAGGAAAATTCAAAAAATGTGAGAAGTTCAAGAAAAATAAATGCAAATGCAGAAATGAGAAGAAGACAATGAATAAATTGAAGATAATGTATGACCATGTGCAAATTGATCATAAGCCCCTACACTGCAAAGGTGATGACTTTGACGATTCTTGATATTGAAGGAGGTGGTACTCAAGTTCAAGAAGTTTCCAATAATTCCATTAAGCCCCTCAACCATGAAAAGTTTGCAAGATAAGGACTTGGAGGTGCAAAATCAAGTTTAAGAAGAGGTGTTGAAAAATAAACTTGTTTTATAGTTTATTATAATATTAAAGTGTGTTAATTAGGTGTGTATTAGTGGGCAAAGAATATGCAAGTAGTTGAAGACAAGAGTATTAGTGGGGTGTTAATTCTCAAATAATGGTGTCTTAATATTGTAGAGGTTACTAAAGTTAGTTGGTGTAATGGTACCTTAATGTAATATTAGGGATTATATGTACAACCTATATAAATAGGGTACATGACCTAGAGTTCAAGTAAGTAGAGTTGAGTAGAAATTAAAGAGTCTAAATTGAGTGTGTGATTGTAATCAACTTGTATGAAAATTATTTTTCTTTGAGTGTTTATACCCTCTTCTACTTCCTTCCATTATATTTCTAGTTCTCTTGACTCCAACAAGGTGGTATCAGAGTGATTTTTTAGTTATAGTAATATTGGAGTAATTCCAACATTTTTATTGTCCAATTTTTAGTTTTTTTATATGATGTTGTGATGTACAAATACAATGTAACCATATTGATGTCAAAAAATATTGATTTGATGCTTTTAAGTTATGCTTTAATTTCAATTATTAGATTAAATTCTCATAATCTCATTATTTGTGCATGAAAAGTAGGTATTTTTGGAAAATGAATGGGAAAAATCCATTAATAATTAAATAATTTGAAACTTTTAGCCGCAAATATAAATTGCCAGAAAAGGTGTTTACTTTTTGCGGCCACTAAATGTTGTCACTATATGTTAGGTTTTATTTATTAATTAAATACATTTAGAGGCAACTTGTTGAGTTTCGGTGGCAAAATTATTTAAATTAGCTCCAGTAATTCTCGTAGTTGACATTTAGTTGTAATTTTTATTTTGTGGCTAAAAATTTCATTTTTAGTGGCAATTTTGTAAATGTTATAGGTAAATGATTTAGTCATAACACATTGTCGTGGCTCATTAGCAATAAAAAAGTTGTCACTAAAACATGTAGTGATAAATTTTTTACTTTTAGCTTCGACAATTGTGGTGGTTAAAACTGAAATTTTTTGCAATTTTAGATTCATTATAAATAAACAGACTAGGTGGCTATTTGATAACACCACTTTAGACTTAAAAATGAATACTTTAAGCGCTTAATAAATTAAACTTGTTTGATAACTTAAAACTCATACTACTTAATATTTTAAGTATTTCTTAAAAATAGACTAAAATTTTAAGTAGCAAACCACCTACTTAATATTTAATGCTGAAAATATTAGTCAATAAGAATTTTATCAATTTTTCATAACAGACAAAAATACACTCACCACTACCAACACTATCACCACACCACCACCACCACAACCGCCACCATTGTGCCTCCGTCATCACCATCATCGTTGTTGCCACTACTACCATTGTGCAACTGGCACCACCACCATTGTGCTACCACCACAATTACTACGACCACTATTATCGCCACCTCCACCAACACCACCGTCACCACCACTACTATTATGTCACTGTCACCACCACTATCACTACCACCACCACTATTGTACCACCGCCACCACTATTGTCATTGCCACCACCACCACCACCATCGCTACCATCACCACCACCATCACAATCATTCTGTCGCTACCACAACTTTCGTAGTGTTGTTGCCACCACCACAATCGTTGCCGCCACCACCACCATCGTTGCCGCCACCACCACCACTACCATTGTGCCACGATAACCACCACTACTATTATTGTCACCACCACCACCATTGCTGCCACCACATCTACCATTGTTGCCGCCGCCACCATCACCATTATTGTGTCATTGCCACCACCAATACCACTGTCATTACCACCACCATCATTATTGTACCACCGCCAACACTATTGTCATTGTCATTACTGCTGTCATCACCACCGCCGCTACCATCGTCACTACCATTGTGTCGCTACCACCACCTCCATAGTGTTGCTGCCACCACCATCATTACCACCACTATTGCTGCCGCCATCACTACTATTGTGCCACAAACACCACTACCATTGTGCCACAACCACCACTACCATTGTGCCACCGCAACCACCACTACTACCATTGTCACCTCTACCACTCTCACAATCACCATCATTGTGTAACCGCCACCACGACCCTTGTGTCATCGCTACTACCACCTCCATTGTTGCCGTCACCACCATCACCACCACTACCACTATTGTGCTACTGCCACCACCACTACCACTGTCATTGCCACCACCGTCACTACCATTGTGTTGCCTCCACAACCACTATAGTGTTGCCACCGCCACCATTGTATTGCCGCCACCACTACCACCACTATTGTGATGGTGGTGATAGGAATAAGGCAGTTGTGGAGAGATGATTAAAGAGAAGGGCAAAATTAGAACAATAATAATTTTTAGACTGTAACTCCTTACATTTGTCAAACAGTTTGATTAAATTCAATACTTAAATTTTAATTGATACCATACAGTTTGCTAATTAAAAAATTCAGCACTTAAAATTTATCATTCAGTTTTCAATTTTATCAAACACCGCCTAGGTCCCCTTCTCACTTAATAACTTAATTTAACTTGTCTCAATAAGAGCCATTTATTACTTTAAAGAAGGAGAAGAAGATCTTGTCATATATAATCTAAACTTTGTAATTTAGATGTTATAAATTTCATATACGAATTATTAAAAATTGTTGAAGACCATGCACAGAAGAAAAGCCAATACTTCCTCTAGAAAACCATGACTATAAAATTGCACCGTAAAAGTTTTTTAGAGACTTGACTTGTGAAAACTCCCTACATATGGTTTCCTATTTTTCAGGTCACAAAAAGCTCCTGAGAAGAAAAAAAAAATGAACACCAAAATATTTCCCAGAGAGCAAAATACTACAAGTGGATGAACCATACTTGAGTAGTCGTTTGTTTACATGTAAGGTTGATTATTAATTTTAGTGGGATCTATTTACTTATTTGTTTTGATATTATTGATTTGTAATATTATGTCAGCATGGTCATATGATATTACCATTGTAATGAATATTTTCTCATCATAGAGGGATTAGACCGTGTCAATTTAGGTCAGATATTTTACAGTTTACGGAATGTTTAGGTCAAACTATCTCACAGTTTTGGTCGGTCACTCCATGCCTTAATTCAATATTCATAACAGTTTTTGTTGGTTAAAACAAATAAATAACGTGTGTTTCTGGAACACCTCTCTATTTCAAACTGCCATTTTTCATCAATCATTGAATTTATGATCCAGGTTGTTGGACTATTATGATCATCAGTGACACCTAATACAACATAATAAATTTAATTTGTAGATAATTCAACTCAGGCCAAAATCGATCAAATTTAAAATAGAGAAGTTAGACTTCCATGACGTGTAGTCTGAATTTAATTCGTTATGAATTTGGACCTAAACCAATCCAACAAAAAATTGAATTGGTCACTTGTCGCTTCTTTGTATATAACGATATTTTTGCATTGTAACTTCTTTTTCACACTACAAACAAAGATTTACACTACAATCTTATTAAAAGACTAACCAATCATTTTCCATCAGTCTCAAGGCTGTTGGAATAGTTTGTTAAATTCTTAATTACTTAGTAGTAGAGTATAAACTAGGAAGTTTACAGGCTAAATCAAAATTTCTTGGGCCTAGTAATAAATCAATGGATACCTTGTTAAACAATTAACCAAATCAATTCATTTTGAAACAAGAATAAGTTATTACTTATTAAAAATTATGATTAATTTCAATGCATCTCCACACTACCCGCGATGAAGTGAGTATCCAAGGAGATTTAAGAGAAAATTTACATGGACGAACAGAACGGAGAGCACCCACGAAAGGACATGAAATAACAAGAAATTTTTTTATATATCATCAATAAAAAATTATATAATTTCAATGAATAACTATCACTTATCACTTTATCAAAATATTTTTTCAAAAATCAACTTATATATCTCACATGTTTATTTTGTGACAACTACTTATAGGGTGTGCATAGTATAATATATGTTAAAGCCACCCAAAATTTGCTAATGAAATAATTCATGGCTCTTGACTAGACTAAGCTAGATCATGTGGATGTGGTGAAGTCGGGTGTAGAAGCGTCAGCTTTGGCCTCCCAAATAAAGGCAAAATGGTCCAAGTGGTGATTAACTGGGTTGGAAGCATTGTTGCTATTAATTTTAAGTAGACTTGACTGGAATTTGTTGCCTCTCAGAATGCATTAAGCCGCCGCTGTTGAAATGGTAGAAAATTATTGGAACGTTGGGTTGAGTCTTACATAAATTAATATTGTTGCCTTCTTATCTTTGCTATCTCTTTTCATGTTTTCTGTTAGTATATATTTTTTCTTGCTTCATTCCCTTCAAATCTTCTTACTATCTCTCTTGTTCTTGTTTGGCTGCTGGCCACAATTATTTGCACAATCATACAATCAACAGGGTTGTTAAACGAGGTAAATAATTGAAGTTTAACTTATCCAGATTCTTTTAGAGCTTAAACATAACTAAATTATATTATATTTTTAAGATATGTTTATAAACGAACCGATTCCAAACAACATGTGACTCAGCTTGAATAGTCTCGAATAGATCTGTTAATCGAGCCGAACTTTGCAAGCTTGATCCTGAGTTTAGCAAGTTCGTTTTTATAAACGAGCGCAAAAAATTGTTCAAGTTCGGCTTGTTTAAAACTTGAGTGCGCAAGTCCAGGCCAAACCCGAGCCGAGCCAGAGTCAAACTTATTCCAAAAAAATAAACTCGTCCAAACAAATATACACTTCTCACTTCTTCTATTACATAACAAATACTTGAGAAAATTATATTTCTAGTACTAGAACTTACTGTCGTTTCTACAAATTTTAGAGCTATTTGTTGATAGATTGATAATTTTATTATTGGTTACTAAGTTTTATTATTTCCGCTTTAAACATTTTTGCTAAAAAATTAAACTCGATAGCCTCTTGATATTAAACTCCCTGGTTAACACTTGTATTGTATTTCCATGCTCATCAGTCGTCAACTTGCCTCTAGAATGAGACTAAAGGCATATTTTCTTTTCTCTTTTTCCCAAGCTGGTGTGCTGCCCTTAGGTATAATTTCTTCGTAGCTGCCTGACCCGACATGCCACATTAAATGAGTCAAATGCTGACTATTCAAATTAATTTCAAAATAAAAAAATAGAAAAATGCAAGATATTTCATTTATTTATTTGTTCCAATGAAAAAAAAAAGGTAATTGAGTTTGAATTTTTTATTTTTATTTAGATCATAAGTTGGGTTTGAATTGAACGCTTGCAATTTGGTGTCTATCTTCCACCCAATTTTCCTTCGTGCATGACATTCTATAAGAGGCCTCATGTTGAAAAAAGTTACTGCAGTCGATATTAATGATTATTATTATGAAGTCGATTTTACTGATGCAAATTAGAAAGGAATACCAATGGGGTTAACTTTTAGCTACAATTGGTCTGCGTGGGGCCTGTGCATGTGCCACTGCCGACCATTCTTGACCTGGATAGTACAAAAGCGTTCATATTTTGATTTATTTTAAAGCTTTTTTTGTCTTTACCATGAGGTACCATAAGTTAATATTGAATCCGGCCAGTTAACTACTCACAAGGATTAGGTTATGACACTAATCTTTTTAGTATTTTCACTGAGACACCAAATTCAACATTGTGGTTTTTTTTCCTTTGGGTGAAAGTCCAATAAATTCTAGATGAGTGTTCATTATGGATGTTGAACTCATTTTTCGAATTGTCAAAACTGAGTTACTTTGAACTAATTTTTACGGGATAAACTTTAAATATCTGTAATCACCTACTGACAATAGGTATCGGGTGTTGAATTTAAGACATACGATTCTAAGGCTCACCCTTGGCCAAACCCACACCATATGGATTTCCATGCGGCTTCTCTCAAAAGGAGTCTATTTGTTGGAAGAAACGACAACAATTCTTAAAATAAATCAAAATAGCCTTACATGTATTGGCATATATACCAAAATCACTCTTGTGGTAGAAAATTTGTATGAGATTAGGATTGAGACTACGATGGGTTTTACCGAACACTCTTCTGGCTTTGAGTTCTAAAGTGTGACACACATTTTTTGGACAAAAGAGAATGACAGTAAGGCACCTCCCGAGAAAAGGCAATAGAATATGAAAGGAGGACATTCAAATACGAGAGGACGGGAGTATCTTATTCAACGCTTTCTTTGTGGCACAAATTTTCGTTTGTCTACGCTCACCTTTGCTTTGGTTTTTTAATTTTAATTTTTTAATTGTGTAATTTTAGTTTTTTAGATTTTTAAATTTACAAATTTTATGTTTTTTTATTCTTGCTACACGTGATGTATAATCATGTACATTGATCTCTTACTTGCTACACGTTATCATTTTGTTGGGGTATATATACCATCTTTTAGGTAAAGTTTATTAAATTTTTGAGTACTTTCAGTTTTTAGATTCGCTTACCATCTTTTGGGTTCACTATCGCAACTCGTTGTTGGACTGTTAGTTTGTGCATTCGAACTTCGCCACCCCCTCCCCTGTAAAAAAAAAAAAAGTTAAAAAGGTTACGACTTTTTGGATTGAAATTTATCACAAATTTAGTTTGTTTTCTTTTCAGAACGATATGAGAAAGTAAAATTCAGTACCGTAGTGTAATTTGGTTCCTAGGTGGTCTGTTGGCTTTTATCTTTGACTACGCAGAAAGTAGCATAACTCTACCTGAATTCTTGTTCTTAGAAGCACGCATGTACATTACATAAGTAATCTACCAGCAAAAAGAAATTAAGATACAATCTAAACATAACGAGATAATAAAATTTTCAAAAATAAGATATTTAAATAAAACAATTTTTTGTATTTTTATTATTATTTGATGATTTAATGAACTCTTTAATTATATATGCTAAAGTTAAACATTTAATGAAAATTTAAGAAATAAGTATTTTTTTACTTTAAACAAAATAGATTATCCAATTATGGCATTTTTACAAAATAAATGTGATTAATTAAAGAAATCAAAATTATAATTTAAATAATTGGTTAACGTAGAAGTAGTTGTTGAGGACTGATATAATCAACCTATTTTATGTCCTTTACATGTGCAGTAAGTAGTAAACAACGCTCAACAAATAACCGCATGTTCTATGTGTTTAAAAACAACTACATGTCTTCAAAGTTGTATGGGGTGTTCTACCAAAAGCAGAAGAGAGAAGATTGGTGCAAATGATTAAGTTAATAAATTTTAACTTAATATTCTCGAGTATGCAACTTGTATCATATTTGATATATATTTATTATGTATCCAAAACTTTTGTTATATTTCAATAGTCCATTGTTTCCACTAAGTTAAGGGTACATCATGCTCAATGGGTCAATCTCAAATTGATCTTAATATGTCAAGAACTTTAATATAAATTTATTGTATTTAGATTGAGCTTCAACATGTCTTGAATTTATTGATTTGGGTTAAACCCGAATTCATCTGATTTTTACTTCAATTTTGTGCTCCAATAATCGAATCAAAATTTCACACTAAGTCGTCTAATTCAAGTTTAGATCGAGATCAAACATTTACATAAAAATAATCCTCGATTAATGATTTTTTCATCCCTTCTAGCATTCAAATGTTTTACTTCTTTTTTTCCGTCCGTTTATTTCTTCGTCTTTTCCTTTACTTTGATGTTGGTCAAAATTGCTTAATTAATTTAAAAGATTAGTGTCACATACAATATTATATTGTATTACATATGTAAGTGTCACTATACAAATTATTCCTGCAAATTCTTATCAACATGCTTGGCCGCCTCAACAAAATTTGGAATCCTAAGCCAAAGGCTAGTGAATAGTTTATCAAAGAGCTGTATTTAAGAAGTACAACCTATTTGACTCCCCGGAAGACTTTTTGTTTTTTAATTGGTCATCCTTGAATTTTCAGCTTTGAAAAGTAAGCATGACGGCAATTATCTAATACATACTTGCGGAGTACTTTTCAATTGTGGTAATTGAGCCCGTTCTCACAAGATAGAGTTTTTTTTTTTTTAACCTTTTCTCATGCAGAATTTTTTTTTTCACAGACAAAAACACTTTTAAACTTATTTTTTAAAATTGTATAGTAATAAAAAATTTCAATTGAAATAATTTTTCTAAGCTTAAAATTGTTATTACAACTGATTATTTCTACTGACAAAACATTTAGTTGTGTTACGCAAATATTTTTGAAATTATATAAGTTTGAAAGTGTATATGTTTGAAAAAAAATGGTTTATTTTATATGAGAGGGGTGAAAAACTTTCACAACATAAGTATTAACAACAATAATCACCACCATGACCCAAAACTGCATTATTTCCCAGACTAGATTAGCATCTTCTTTGACAGTGGTAACGTATAAATTAGTCTAAATTAAGGGCCTATTTAGTCACCTTGGTGGCTGTTTTAAATTCTTTACTATTTTTACCCGCAGACTCTCTTTCTACAGTATGGCTGCTGTCACGCCCCTTCCTCTGCCTATATATAACCCACTCCTCCCTGCTTAGCTCTCCACAACTCATCCTTTGCTTTGCTTTCTGCAGTCTGCATATATATCTACAAATACAAAGCAAAGACATGGATCTGTTTCTCTCTCTTCTTGCATTTGCAGTCCTCTGCACATTTCTTTATCTCATCTCCCTCTCTTATAAGTCCAAACCCGCTGGCCAAAACATTCCGCCGGGGAAAACCGGATGGCCAATCATAGGAGAAACACTCGAATTCGTCTCCACAGGTAGAATGGGTACTCCTGAGAAGTTTGTAAACGAAAGAATGAAAAAATATTCGTCGGAAATATTCAAGACCTCCCTGATAGGAGAGAGAATGGCAGTGCTTTGTGGAGCTGCCGGAAACAAGTTTTTGTTCTCCAACGAGAACAGGCATGTTGTGTCATGGTGGCCACAGACCCATGAAAAGATTATGCTCTTTAAACAAGCTTCTACCATAGGAGAGAGCAAGAAGGTTCGTGGATATCTACCGGAGTTTCTCCGCCCGGACAATCTCAGAAAGTACGTGGAAGTTATGGACTCCATGGCCAGGCAGCAAATAGTAACAGAGTGGACACCAGGCAGAGAAGTGAAAGCTTTGCCTCTGGCGAGAAATCACACCTTCGCGCTGGCGTGTCAGCTTTTTATGAGCATTGATGACCCCGAGCAGGTAGCCCGGTTGGCATATTCTTTTGCTCGGGTTTCAGCCGGACTACTGGCCGTACCCATTGATTTCCCGGGCACAATTTTCAATCGTGCCATCAAGGCGGCCAACATGATTAGGTACGAGCTTTTGCCAATCATAAAGAAGAGGAGAGATCTAATGGCGGAGAACAAAGAGATTGAAACTCGAGATCTGCTGCGCCACTTGATCCTTTCGACGGATCAAGATGGCAAGTTTATGACAGAGATGGAAATTGCTGATAAGATTTTGCATTTGCTTGTCGCCAGCCATGACACAACGAGCACAGTGATCACCTTTTCCGTTTTCTATCTTGCAGATCATCCCCATGTCTATGAAGAAGTCTTGAAGGGTAATTCATACTGCAAACTTTTATCTTGTTCATTATTTTATGGGAAATTGGACTTTATTTAGGGATCTTATTTGGAGACTTTATTTAGGGGCGTAATGATGTACAACTATTAGATTGGTTGTGGAATTTACAACTAATTCAATAATTGTATTGAAATTACATCATTAAGTCTTTAAATAAAATTCTCAAATAAGATCTTTATAACATTGCTCTTATGTTTTTCTTTTATTTTCTATATTTTATTTTAGTGCTCGGACTAATGATTTTTAAAATATAAAAGTATAGACTTTATATCTTCTTTTAGAATTGAAGTTTAAGAACAATTGATAATTTAACATGATTATAGATTTGCATGTTTTTGGTTTATATCTTCTTCAATTTTCTTTGAGGATAATTACTGACTATAAACTCATAGAATCCATTATTGATAAATTACTCTCTCTCTCTAAAAAAAGTGTGCTCATAAACTTCATGCAACCCTCATGAATATTATTTTGGAGCAGTTTCGTTTTTTATCTTTATAGTCGAATTGTGGTTCTTCTTAATTAATTTTTTTTCATTAAAGCCTTTTTAGTTCTTCTTCCATAGCATGTATGTAGTATGCTTTGACTTAAATTGGTTTTCCTTGGAAAACAGAACAAATGGAAATCCTGAAGTCGAAAGGGCCAGAAAAGTTGCTCACTTTTGAAGATATCCAAAAGATGAGGTATACTCGAAATGTTGTCAATGAAGTATTGCGGCTGTCGCCACCTGCTCCAGGAGCATTTAAACATGTTATAAGTGATTTCACTTACGAAGGCTTTACCATTCCTACCGGCTGGAAGGTATTTTCTTGTTCCATAACCCAACATACTTCAAACCCTAAATAGATTTCGTAATGATAAGAAGCTCGTGCTCATGCATGATGTTATTTTTGTTCACTTATTGCGTTAAAGTTTTGTCTCTAACCTCACAACTCATTCGTAGGCACATTGGAGCGTATTTTCGACACACCAAAATTCAAAATACTTCCCAGATCCAAAGAAGTTCGACCCCGCGAGATTTGAAGGAAGTGGACCTATGCCATTCAGTTTTGTACCATTTGGCGGAGGTCCTCGTATGTGTCCTGGGGCAGAGTTTGCGCGCCTAGTAATATTAAGCTTCATACACAACTTGGTCACTAGATTCAAGTGGGAGAAATTAGTTCCAGATGAGAAGGTCAAATTTGATCCGGCTCCCGTTCCAGTGAATGGATTACCAATACGGCTAGTGCCTCACAAATGTTAAATCGCAACTTTATGAAACTGCCTGGGCTAGACCTTGGCAACAACAATGTTCACTGCTTATAGATAGAAGTCATGATTTGGATGTCTTTGTATAACTTTTTTTTTGTTTCTCTGTTTTCTTTTTGAATGTCTATGGAGTATTAAAGAAATAAACATTGTTTGCAGGAATTACACACTTTTTTTTATAATTAAGGATGTTGATCCATGTACCAAAACTATTGTTGAAGAAAATTACAAAAAAAAAAAAAAAATGAATATTTGTCTTTATATAAAATAACTAGGGATATGTTGATATATCAAAAAAGTCATGTTATAACAGTGCATTCTCTCTCTCTCTCTCTCTGATTTAATCTCTTTATTTGATGTTGGAACTCTTAAGAATCAATAATCTTTTTCCTAAAAATTATAACCAACACATATCTAACTCCAGTGTATCGAGAGAACCAGGTTTTGACTTCAGTCTCTCACGATTCTTAAATCAACGCTAACAAAATTGTGACCAATAAACACAAGTAACTAAATTCAAAACATAAATAAATTTTAAATTTCTTAATTTAAAATATTTCTCAAATTAAAATTATTTTTATTTAAAACTCCTAAATTTTAAGATTTTCTTATATTAGAACTATTTCTCTCAAAATTTCTTAATTTTAGGTTCTTTATAAGATAAGAACTCTCTCTCTCTCTCTCTCTCTCTCTTTCTTTATATATATATATATATAAGTGACTCAATAGTCATACAAAAGTGATTTCATAAAAATTGACTTTAAAAAAGAAACAAATCTAAAAAAAAATGGACCAAAAAAATACAAATCATATTTTAATATAATACTGTTTTTCTGGAGTCATATTTTAATATCATAGTTTGTTATAACAGTTTTTCTAGAATCACACCTTGTGTCACTATTTTTTTCCCTCATTTCACTTTTTTTTCTTTGTGTCGCTATATTCCCAGTGTCACAGTTTTGGTAGTGTGTATTTATATTATGATGTACTTGCATTCTTGACACACACATATATCAAATTATATATGCATAGAGTTTGAATTTAAACTCTTTAATTGTAATTTCTTTTTTTAAAAAATAAGATTATCTCTCTCTCTATTAAGATTCTTGTCTGTGCTTGAAGGCACAAGGTAATAAAAAATTAAATTAAGACTCAAAAAATACTATATTTCCTAAAGACACTCAGAAACTTAAAAGAAATCGCCAAGTTGCAATAGTTTTTACTTCATTTGCATTAATTAAAAAAATTAAAATTAATCTAGTCCCCATTATTTTTCAAAAAATTCAACAAATTTTTCTCTTAAAATAGGAGCTCAAAAAAATATCAATCTATCTACAAAACTCGCAATCATCATAACAGTAGCCATAATACCTCGCACTATCACCAAAACAACCATAAATACACATCAAACCAAAACAAATGCGAATTGCACGTGCACAATTGTCGTCTTTGGACTTCAATTGTGTGATTGGGATGAAGGATTTCAATTGTGGTGACTATAAATATAGTTCTTATATTAGAACTCTTTTGTCATATTTTATTAATAGTCACATTATTTTTGAATAACTTGTCACATTATTTGTTATGTTGTTACATTATTTTTGAATAATTTGTTACATTGTGTAATATGTTGTTACATTATTTTTGAATATCTTGCCACATTTTATTAATATGTTGTCATATTATTTTTGAGTAACTTGTCAAATTATTTAAAATGTTGTTACATTATTTTTAAAAAGAATTCAATTCATCAAAAAAAATAAAATAAAAAAAAAGACAGAAACTACCGTGTCCATTTTTATGGGATGAAATTTGTGAGCTGGCTCATATTTTGAGACCTATAGAATTTGGGGCCTTCTTTATGTATGGGGCCTAAAACATGTGCTTTAATTACTACACTCTTTTTAGATTTGTCGTTTAATTTGTTTCTTGATCTTCATTTTTATAATTTTGTAGGCATCATCCACATTGAAAATCAAGGCTTGATGACAGTCCCCAGGCTTGTTTGAAGAAAATTGAGATTTTTTTTTTTTGGAAGTTTGAACAGTCACTTTTGATTTAGCAATAGATTTTTTCAGGAATAAATTTGTTTGAAAGGCCGCAATTTATATGTTGTCATCTTGATCAACCAGCTAACAAGGACGTGTCCTTATAGTTTGCTGAAACTTTAGTAAATATTTGATGAGAGTGTGTTGATTGTGTACTCCTCAACAAATAATGCTACTGCTGGTGACATTTGCTTTTAGTGTAGCTTTGAGTGATTCATATTTTAACTATTGACTTCAATTGTTCAAAATTTCAATGTCTTCGTTGTTCGATGGAAAAAAAATATTTGAAAATAGTCGAAGTAATTTTGAAAAATGTTAACTGTAGTTTATCAATAACTTTATTTCAAACGTTGCAAAGAAAATGATAGAATTGTTGTCAAGCCTCCATCAGAAATCGGAAAACAGGGAAGCCTTGAATGGCAAAACTGCCTGGTGGGGTATTTTATTGAGAGGAAGCTGCCTTATTCCACAGTTAGCTTCATTGCTCACAAGGTTTGGGATAGGATGGGTTTGTTGGAGGTTCTTGCAAATGGGAACGGTTTTTACTATTTTAAGTTCATGGATGAGGAATCCCGAACTAAGGTGTTTGAGGCTGGCCCTTGGCTATTCTCAAGGAGGCCACTCATTTTGAAGAAATGGACCCCTAACCTGTTACTTTCCAAAGAGGATCACTCCACCATTCCTCTTTGGGTCAACTTCTATAATATTCCACTGCATTTTTGGAGTGAGGATGGGCTTAGCCATATTGCTAGTGCAGTTGGTACGCCTTTGTATGCTGACACCATGACTACCAACAAAAAGAGGCTTAACTTTACAAGGGTCTGCATTGAGGTGAGTGCAGATGCTAATCTCGTAGAAGCATTTGATTTGAGGATGGATTTGGAAGACAATACAGAGACGATGGAAATAAAGGTGGAGTATCAGTGGAAGCCTAGTGTTTGTCACTCTTGTAAAGTGTTTTGCCACAAAGAAGGTTATTGTTCACAAAAAGGAGCACTTCAATCTACTCAGACTAAGCTAGACATGAACATTAATAGTAGCAGGGATAAGGGGAAAACCATTTTAACCCCAAGGAGGGACATAGGAGGAGCCTTAGGGGTTCTGCAGGATGGGGAAATCATACCTCAAGTGGCAGATACGGTTGCTATCAGTAGTAACGCGGACAAGTCAGTCACCAACCAGTGCCCTATTGGGTCACAAGATGATACCCAGGTAACTACTAACATTATCACTGCCATTATCGTGAGTGATGAAAATCATGCAGAACAAGTTTGAAAGCTTAAATTTGGCTGGAGGAGAAATTGTTGTGGATTTATCCACAGCCCCTGGTGCTAATAGTGGTGATATTGCTATTATCAAGAGACAAGTTATGGAGATTGAATCCATTGGACACAAACTAGAGGTGGAGAATATGCCTGAGGGAGAACATAAAAAGAAGAAGACAAAGAAGAAAGGTAGTAAACATGGGAAAGGAAAGGTGTTGGAGAACCTCAAAACCAAAAAACCTCTACTTTTATGTTAAAAGTCTCTTGTTGGAATGTGAGAGGGTTGAATAAACCCTAGAAGCAGGGAGAAGTTAGGAAATTGATCAGGGATCAACACTTGGATTTATTAAGTCTTGTGGAAACCAAGATTAGAAGTATTAATAAGGATTTGGCTATAAGAAATGTGTTTGGACAATGGGAACATGTGGACAATTACAATTGCCATAACAAAGGAAGGATTTGGGTTGGGTCGAACCCTTATACTTTAAAAGTGAACAAAATCTCTGCAACTGAGCAAGTTATTCATTGTTTTGTTCAACACTTGGAGACAAATGTCTCCTTTTATGCTTCCTTTGTGTATGATTCTAACGAGGAACATGATAGAAGAAATCTTTGGGGTAATCTGATTTATCATGTTGGAATGTTTGCCGCTTTACCCTGGACTATTCTAGGGGACTTTAATGCCATTAGACACACCCAAGAATCGATGGGCTGTTCTGGCAGATGGTGTCAGTCCAATGAAGACTTTGATGATTGTCTTTAACGTGCTGAATTGGTGGATCTTAAGTTCTCTGGGTGCCTATTTACATGGACTGATCGCAGAATTGAGGCAAGGTGTATTGTCAGGAAGCTGGATAGGGTGCTAGTGAATGAAGAATGGAATATCAAATTTCATCAATCTGAGGCCGTTTTTCTGCCACCTGGAATGTCTGACCATAGCCCGGGTTTACTTAAGATTGGTCAAGAAAAAGGAAAAGAAGGAGTCCTTTCAAGTTCTTTAACTTCTTGGCTGAAAGGCTGGATTTTTTGCCTATGGTTGAACAAATTTGGAGGGAACCCATCAAGGGTACTCTTCAATACCAGGTGTGCTGCAAATTGAAGAAACTAGGGGAATCTTTCAAGACAAAGAGCAGGGAACTTGGTGATGTTTCAATTAGGGCAAAGGAAGCTAAAGTGGCCTTAGAATACTGCCAGAGAAGGCTAGCTACTGATCCTCTTAACATTATTCTGAGACTCGAGGAGAGGCAACTTCTTGCTACCTACTCAGCTGCTGCTAGAATTGAGGAGTCTTTACTTAAACAGAAATCCAGGGTTTTGTGGTTGAATGAAGGTGACAAGAACACAGGTTACTTTTTCAAAACCATAACAATGCGAAGGATAGAAAGAAGATTTTATCCTTGCATACTGAAGATGGCAATTTTGTTGAGGGTGAAAGTGCTGTTAAGCAGGAGGCTGTTTCTTTTTACCAACGTCCGTTGGGTACCAAGAGTTCTACATTAAGCTCACAGGATAGGAGTAGATTACTGGGAAGCATTGTGCAAACAGAAGTTATCCGAGCAGCAAGCTTCTGATATGGCCAGGGATGTTACTACGGAGGAGATGAAAGATATGTTCTTCTCTTTTAATGACCAAAAGGCTCCTGGTCCAGATGGTTTCAATGCCTATTTCTACAAGAAAGCGTGGCCTGTTATTGGAGAGGATATTACAGCTGCCATAAAAGAATTCTTTTCTAATGGGATCCTTTTGAAGAAGTTCAATGCCACCATCATCACTTTGGTGCCTAAAATTCCTAATGCATCATGTATGGGGGAGTTTAGGCCTATTTCTTGCTGCTATGTGTCTTACAAAGCTATCTCAAAGCTTATAGCTAACAGAATCAAAGATGCACTGAAGGATATTATTAGCCCCAATCAATCTGCTTTCATCCTTGGAAGAAGGATCATCGATAACATTCTTTTGTCCAATGAGATTATGACGGATTACCATAAATGTGGTGGGTCTCCCAGATGTGCTATCAAGGTGGACCTTATGAAGGCCTATGATACATTGGATTGGGACTTTCTAATGGACACCCTAGGTGCCTTTAATGTTCCAGTTATAATGAGGAAATGGATATGGGCTTGCATTACCTCTCCTAAGTTCTCTGTTAACATTAATGGAGAACTTGAAGGTTTTTTTCCAAATGTGAGAGGATTGAGGCAGGGGGACCCT
Source organism: Ilex asprella (assembly GCA_023539305.1). NCBI lineage: Eukaryota > Viridiplantae > Streptophyta > Magnoliopsida > Aquifoliales > Aquifoliaceae > Ilex > Ilex asprella. Next base: position 32,660,040 of record CM042186.1, on the reverse strand, counting down.
ATTTTTCCCTTACCTCTTTGTTATGGCCATGGAAGTGCTTACGTTGATTGTTCAACATAACATTAGGTCTAATAACAAGTTTAAATACCACTGGAGGTGCAAGAAGGTGAAACTCTGCTAGTTAACATTTGCTGATGACCTGTTGATGTTTTTGTCATGGCAACATTAGCTTTGTTTCTACATTGAAGATGGCTATTGACCAGTTTAAGTGGGTGTCCAGTCTACAAGCCAATCCTACCAAAAGTAATATGTTCATGGCAGCAATCCAACCTCAAGACATGGAGCATATCAAGTTAATTTTTGGTTTCCCTATGGGCTACCTCCCTATCAAATACCTTGGAGTGCCTCTCATCTCTACTAGATTGAAAACCACACACTGCACATCCCTCATTGAGAAAATTGAAAGTAGAGTGAAGGGGTAGACTAATAGATTCTTATCTTATGCAGGCAAGCAGGCTGCAACTCATCATTTCTGTCCTTTCTAGCATGCATATCTTCTGGGCAGCTCACCTCTTCTTACCACAACAAGTTTTGGATAGAGTTGAACAAATCATGCGGGCCTTTTTATGGAAGGGGGTTGATCTTAAAACTACTGGGGCCAAAATTTCTTGGAAGGAAGTGTGTAGGCCAAAACAAGAAGGAGGTCTAGGTATTAAATGCCTGAAAGATTGGAATGCAACTCTCATGTTGAGGCATTTATGGATTCTGTTTGAGGACAAAGAGAACTTATGGGCTAAATGGATTCACACTTACCACTTCAAGGGGAGTGTTGGAAAAATTGTTCCAAAGTAGTAAAATCACCTATTGATATTTCTGATATTATGTAACTTAAAGTAAAACAAAACAGTAACAGTGATATACAAAATAATTACACAGGAGAAACAGTTACACAAAAGAGTTACACAGTTTTCTGGCAGTATGATGAAACAGCTACAGCAAAGAGTTTCAGTAAAGAGTAACAATGACAGACTTTCACGAAAGAGTTACAGCACACAGTTACACATACGTACTGTCTAAATAACATAAACACTGACCCGTTTGCAGACCAGGAACTGTGATTGAACTTCAATTAGATCAAGGCTAGTGTTTGACACTATGTCCTTAAGACAGATTTCGCCCCCACACACGGTGCTTATGGAATCACGAGCGTCTGCCTCCCAGGATACAATGATCTTTACACGGGCAGAAGTAGCACTCCAATCTCCCCGTCCAGCGAACCAGAATTTTGTTGTGTACTCTCTAAATGTGACTGAATTAATGCCGAATGTAATGCACACACTAACTGCCTTAATGCTTGACCGAATTTTTCTATTGGGTATTTATAGACACATTGGTGACTTTTCGGACAGGGACACAACCTTTAACAGCCAGTAGACACCTTTGTATTAACTGTTCTTGTATAAACAGACACAACTTTTCAGTTTAGAAGGAAGCAAAACCGTTTTAATTAATGCATTTAAATGAATTTTTTTCAAAAAGATAAGGCAAGCCCACACCCACACCCGAGCCCGGCCCGGCCGGTCGGGTCGGGTCGTGGTCGTGGCGAGGCGGGCGGCGGGCGGGCGGCGCGCATGTGGTCAAACCAACGGCATGTAGGCGCTCGCTCCACTCACAAAACTGTGGTACCCCTTGGGGCCCAACCCATGGAGCAAACT
>CM042186.1:32600550-32643385 GCA_023539305.1 Ilex asprella | reverse complement strand
CTGTATAAGAGACAAAATATGTATATATATATATATTAAAAATAAATTTTAAAAAATAAAAATAAAAATAAAAATTTTAAATTAAAAAAATATTTTTCCAACTTAACTTGGGATAAAATTTTTTGACTCAACACGATGACATGACTCGAATTCGACATGAACTTGATTAATTCGAACACGAACACAACACGAAAATAAACATGTCAATTTGTAATTCGTCACAACACAATTAGTTAAATGAGTTGAGTTATGTGTGACTAATGTTCGACACAAACCCATAATAACTCAACACAAATTTGACAGACACGACTCGATTGTCACCCCAAATTTTCGTCACCACAAAAAAAATTAGTAATTTTTATTTTTCATCCATTCAACCAAATACACAAGAATGAAAGTGAATCATTCATATTTTTCTCCCTTGAATGATAAAAGTGTATTCCTCTTATTTTCTATCATTCCTACCAAACAAAACATGAGACTTGGTATTCTAAGTCAAGTCTTAAGTTGAACAAGTTACTTAAAGGAACAACTTTAGAATAATTAAAGTTGAGTTTGATAACATTTTTATTTTCAGATTTATGTGGTTAAAAATTAAAAGAAAACATATTTGGATGTCAGTGTTGTTTTAGAAAATCTAAAAGCTAAAATAAAAAACATGTTTAGTAAGTATTTTATTTTTCATTATATATCTTACCTTTATATTAATTCATGCTAAAACGCATCCACGTTATTTATATCAATGTATCCATCAACTTATAAAATAGTGTATAACATATCAACCCAATATAATAGAAGTTGTTAGATATTCAAAGTATCAATACATCAACTCATGGCTTGTGTGATCATATTTAACCTGGTTTAATCCCCGATAAACTATTTTCCATTTGCTTGATTTAGCTCACTCATGTTGCATCCCTTCTAGTATCAAAATATTCTACTTCTCTTTTTCCGTACATTTATTTTTTCACCTTTTCTTTTTTCCGTACAAATTATTCCTGCACAATCTTACAACATGCAAGGCCGCCTCAATAAAATTTCGACTCATAAGCAAAAGGCTCACGAATTGTTTATCAAAGAGTTGTCTTTCACAAGCACAATCTATTTGACTTGACCCAAAAAAAAAAAGACTAGATGAGCGTCTTGTTTGACAATGGTAACGTATGAATTATTCTAAATTGACGGTCTGTTGAGTCACCTTGGTGGCTGTGTTAAATTCTTTACCATTTTTGGCTGCTTTGACGCCTCTTCCTCTGCCTATATATAACCCACTCGGCTCGGCCTAGCACTCCACAACTCATCCTTTGCTTTGCTTTCTGCAATCTGCATAGATATCTACAAACACAAAGCAAATACATGGATCTGTTTCTCTCTGTCCTTGCACTTGTAGTCCTCTGCACATTTCTCTATCTCATCTCCCTCTTTTTCAAGTCCAAACCCGCTGGCGGAAACATTCCACCAGGGAACACCGGATGGCCAATCATCGGCGAAACACTCGAATTCGCCTCCACAGGCAAAATGGGTACTCCTGAGAAGTTTGTAAACGAAAGAATGAAAAAATACTCGTCGGAAATATTCAAGACCTCACTGATAGGAGAGAGAATGGCAGTGCTTTGTGGAGCAGCCGGAAACAAGTTCTTGTTCTCCAACGAGAACAAGCATGTTGTGTCATGGTGGCCACAGACCCATGAAAAGATTATGCTCTTTAAACAAGCTTCTACCATAGGAGAGAGCAAGAAAGTTCGTGGATATCTACCGGAGTTTCTCCGCCCGGACAATCTCAGAAAGTACGTGGAAGTTATGGACTCCATGGCGAGGCAGCAAATAGTAACACAGTGGACACCAGGCAGAGAAGTGAAGGCTTTGCCTCTGGCGAGAAAGCACACTTTCGCGCTGGCGTGTCAGCTTTTTATGAGCATTGATGACCCTGCGCAGGTAGGCCGGTTGGCAGATTCTTTTGCTCGGGTTTCAGCCGGGCTACTGGCCACACCCATTGATTTTCCGGGCACAATTTTCAATCGTGCCATCAAGGCGGCCAACATGATTAGGTACGAGCTTTTGCCAATCATAAAGAAGAGGAGAGATCTAATGGCGGAAAACAAAGAGATGGAAACTCGAGACCTGTTGCGCCACTTGATCCTCTCCACGGATCAGGATGGCAAGTTCATGACAGAGATGGAAATTGCTGATAAGATTTTGCATTTGCTTGTCGCCAGCCATGACACGACGAGCACTGTAATTACCTTTGCCGTTTTCTATCTTGCAGATCATCCCCATGTCTATGAAGAAGTCTTGAAAGGTAATTTGAACTACAATCAAACTTTTATCTTATCCATTATGTTCTTCTTTTATTTTTTATATTTTGTTTTAGAATAATGTTACTCTGACTAAAATTTGAGATCAAATTTAGAGCTCAAATGCATTGACAGTATATTATTTGAAGTTTTTATTGGAACCCAAATGACATGACACCAAATAAAAAAATTTAATCTCAAAATTTTGGTCAGTGTAACATTACTCTTTATTTTAATGCTCCAACTAATGTCTTTTAAAATATAAAAGTATAGACGTTTATATCTTCTTTGAGAATTGAAGTTTATAGACCAATTGATAATTTAACAGGATTATAGACTTGCACGTTTTTGATTTAAAATTCAGCCCACATGACACTTTTTTCTTAATTTTCTTCGAGGTTAAGTTATTCATTATGGTCCATTTGCTTATGAAGAAAAAAAATGATAGAAAATAAAAATGATAGAAATTGAAGAAAAAAATATATATATTTTCATACATTTATTTGGTTATAATGAAAAATTTATCGGAAAGTTTTAAATTTTTTTTATTCTATTCTTTGAAAGAAAGAAAGGTTATAATTTTTTTTATAATTGTCTAAATTACCTTTAATTATATTAAATCGGTCTAAAAAGAATATGTAATTATAATTGAAAGTTAAAAAAATTTAAAAAATGACTCAAAACTTAATTTTAAAACAATTACCAATTTAAAGGTCTTTAGACCAAATTATATGATTAATCAAATTCATACCAAAATTTTTTAGAATTAATAACCAATAAAATATTTTAAGAAAAATAAGGATGAAATAGAAAGTTAGTTACAAATCACAACTTTCTTGCATTTCTTTGTGCTCTTTACAAGAAAAAAAATTAGTTATTTGTAAAAAAATTCAAGTAAGAAGGAAAATTATTTTTTTTCATCATTTTCTTTTTTATATTAACCAAACACATAAATTTTTTTAAAAATTTAATATTCTTGTATTTTCTATCATTCTCTCGCTAACCAAACGAACCCTTATGAATTCATACATAATCCATTATTGATAAGTATCCCTAAATCATATATGAAAAGTCATCAACACTTTAAAAAACCTTAACAAATATAGAATGAATCCCAATTTATATAAACCCTCGGGAATTTTATGATAGCAAAATGTATTTTTCTATATTGTATAAATAACGTAGTTTTTTTTTTTTTATCAAATCACATAGTTTAATAGCAACCGTTAAAGTCATATTATATTCCGATACCGTGGAGATATCGTAACTTTACTCAAAGTATATGTCAAATCATTTTTAATAATTTAAAGTGATTGACATATGACCCAGTTGTGGTGGGGGGGAGGGGGGGGGGGATTCCAACCTTGATAGCCCAACCAATGTGGTTGCTCTTTTGAATTTTCTTAATAAATGACCACAAAAAGAGGGTAGTGAAAAATTATGAGCAATATTATAAGACCTTATTTAGGAGTTTAATAATTTTACTTCAATGTAACTATTGGATTACATTGATGGACCCACAACTTGTCTAATATTTGTACATTATTAGATCTCTCAAATTGTATTTCTAAAAAATTATTAGCCACCAATTTTTTTCCCTGTTATCAATCTAGAAAGATGTGAGAAGTTTATAATGTCAACCAGACCATTGTTTTTCTTTTGAGCCGAAGCTTTCAGTGAAATTTCTCACACATACACATATATTTTAAAACGGAGTAATGTTTTGTATTCTAAATTTATATCTCAAATGTGTAACTCAAATCTATGAGAACTATTGGATGAGTGGGTCCCAATGAAAAAAATTGTTGAGACCCACTCATCCAATAGTTCTCATTGATTTTGAATGCATATTTGAGATATAAATTTAGAATATATATCATTGCTCTTTAAAACCAAACCATAGTGTAGAATGTGTCTTGACCTGTACGTGACTGTTTTTTCACTAAAAGTAATGCTTTGTATCCCAAATTTATATCTCAAATGTGCATCTCAAATTAATGGGAACCATTAGATGAGTGGGTCCCAATGAAAAAAGTTGAAGGGATCTACTTATCTAATGATTCTCATTGATTTGGAATGCATATTTAAGATACAAATTTGAGATATATAGCATTGCTCTTTCACTAAACCAATTAATTATAGAAAGAGGAATTTCATTAAAATTTAGTATTAGCTTTTCTTTTCCATCTAAGTGCTCATAAACTTTGACCTATCACTATTATTGTCGCACACCATTCATCTAATGGTTCCCATTGATTTGGGATACAAATTTGGGATATAAATTTGGGATATGTAGCATTGCTCTTCAAATAAAGACTTGGTCTCTCTCTCTCTCTCTTTCTCCATTCAATTCTCACCGTTGTCTCCTGGCCTTCGGCATCCCCCACGTCGGAACCAACCCGGTCCCCAATGGCAACTGTGACCGACCCTCACCCCTTCCGTTTAATAGTTGTGCCATAAGCCCTAGATTTACATCGCATCGCCCTTGCCTTCAAGCAACCCTCAAGAATATTATTTTGGAGCAGTTTGTTTTTTATCTTTATAATTGAAATGTGGTTCTCAATTAAATTTCTTCATTTAAGTCTTTTTAGTTCTTCTTCTTCTTCCATAGCACTTATGTATTATGCTTTGTCTTAAATTGGTTGTTCTTGGAAAACAGAACAAATGGAAATCCTAAAGTCGAAAGGGCCAGAAAAGTTGCTGACTTTTGAAGATATCCAAAAGATGAGGTATTCTCGAAATGTTGTCAATGAGGTATTGCGGCTGTCACCACCTGCTCCAGGAGCCTTTAAACATGTTATAAGTGACTTCACTTACGGAGGCTTTACCATTCCTACCGGATGGAAGGTATTTTCTTGTTCCATAACCCAACATACTTCAAACCCTAAACAGATTTCGTAATAACAAGAAGCTCATGCGCAACAGCTCATGCATGATTCTATTTTTGTTAACATATTGTGTTAGTTTTATTTCTAACCACACAACTCGTACTTGTAGGCACATTGGAGCGTATTTTCAACACACCAAAATCCAAAATACTTCCCAGATCCAAAGAAGTTTGATCCCGCGAGGTTTGAAGGAAGTGGACCTATGCCATTCAGCTTTGTACCATTTGGCGGAGGTCCTCGTATGTGCCCTGGGGCTGAGTTTGCGCGCCTAGTAATACTAAGCTTCATGCACAACTTGGTCACTAGATTCAAGTGGGAGAAATTAGTTCCAGATGAGAAGGTCAAATTTGATCCGTCTCCCATTCCAGTGAATGGATTACCAATACGACTTGTGCCTCACAAATGTTAAATCACCACTTTATGAAACTACATGGGCTAGCCAGCTCAACCTTGGCAAAAATAATGTTTACTGGACATAGGTAGAAGGCATGATTTTGATGTCTTTGTATAACTTTTTTTTTTCTCTTTTTTCTTTTTGAATGTCTTTGGAGTATTAAAGAAATAAACATTGTTTGCAGGAATTACACTTTTTTATTATTATTAAGGATGATGATCCATGTACCAAAACTACTGTTGAAGACAATTACAATTGAAAAATAAATATTTGCCTTTATGTAAAATAACTATATGCTGATATATAAAAAAAGTCGTGCAATTACTTAGTGCATTCTCCCTTGCTCTCTCTCTCTACACAGGCGGTGATAAAAATAAACAACTATTAACTTGGGTTTGATGGGAAAGGGGAGCAATGAGAAGGACTAAATATATAAAATAACTAAAATAAACACTAAATAAGTAAACTCAAGTTGCAAAGAGATGAACAACCGTTACTCTGTTCCCAAATAATTTCAGTATATACACTCACTGCAAGAAATTAGAGGTTTTTTATTATTTTTATTATTGCATTATATAGTGAGTTAGATATATTATATAAACCTATACATATATATCCTATGTAACATATCATTTGGACATGAGTGAATAGAAAGAGTTCTTTCTATTTTCAATAGTCACTTTCTTATATTTTTTGTGAGTGTGTGATAGTCCTCTAGATTCCAACAAAGTGGTATTATAACTAGACTTAAGTGTCAAAAAGAAAGAGTCAGAGAGAGATATTGAATGGAATACTTCTATTTCAAATGTCTCGATTCACCAAGGCGATTCTTAGATCTCAAATGGAATACTACTATTAGAATTGGTGCGTCCACATGAAGGCGATTCTTAGATCTCAAGATTTATGGGAGATTATAATAGTTGGTTACATGGCAGCGTAAGATGAGGCTTCCTTAAGTCAAGCCCAAAAAGAAGTATTGCAAGCTACAAAGAAGAAGGATCAAAAAAACTTTTTTCACTCGTCTATCAATACTTGGATGATACCATGTTACAAACGATTGCTAGTGCAACCACATCCAAGCAAACATGGGATGTTCTTAAAACCACTCATAGTAGAGTGAAAAAAGTCAAGAAAGTTCGCCTCCAAACTCTAGGAGGTCAATTTGAGACCAATGTTATCAGAACCGGATCGGACCTGCCGGTCCGACCGGTTCAACCGTGAACCGCGACCTTAGCCGGTCCGGTTCTGTAGTTGGACCGCTTAAGGAAGAGAACCAGTTAAAAATCGAAAAATCGGCCGGTTCTTGTTAAAAACCGTGAACTGGCGGTTTTATAAAAACCGGCCGGTTCAATGACAAAATGAAAAAAAAAATTCTAATCCCTTAAAATCTCAACTCTCAACCTTTTGATCTTTTTATTGCCCTAACTCCTAAAATATGATAATAGCTTGATTTTTTTAAAACAAGAATTATATCTCAAATGATGTCCCTCGCTAAGATTTTAAATTTAATATTGAGTTTTTTTACTTAACTTTATTTCTCAAGAATATTTCTTTTACTTAACTTTATTAATTTTATGACAAATTGTATGTATTTTAGACATATTTTATATTTTTTAGTTAAATTATTATATTTTATAATTATTATATATATTTTTATTTTTTTAATGTATGACCGGTCCGACCAGTGACCCACTGGTTGAATCAGTGAACCATTGACCCAGTCCCCTAGCCGGTTCGATGACCGGTCCGGTTCTGATAACATTGTTTGAGACTTTACTAAAGAAATATTCTGAATTAGTTTTAGATTATTTCACAAGAGTCTTGGTGGTTGTAAATAATCTAAGAACGTATGGTGATAAACACTAAAATGATACCCAGGTGATAGAAAAAGTACTGTCAGACATGTTTTCTTCATAGGAGATTCCGCAGTTGCTTGAAGTACAAAGAAGCAACCCATTGTGACTCTTTCAACTTCTGAAGACGAGTATGTGATGGGCACATCATGTGTTTGTCAAGTCATTTGGCTTAAAAATTTGTTGAAGGAAGCTTCATTTGTCTCAAGAAGAATCGACAAAAATCTTCATTGACTACAAATTGACATTAACGTTGACAAAAAATCTAGTGTTTCATGTTCATTGTAAGCATATTGACACAAGGTTCTATTTTATTAGAGAGAATAAGACCAAGAAAGAGGTGAAACTCAAGTTTGTGAGGTCTCAAGATCAAATTGCTGATATTTTCACTAAGCCCCTCAAAAAAGATGTCTTTTGCAAATTGAGAAGTTTGCTTAAAGTGGAGAAGAAAAATATTGTTTGAGGGAGGAGTGTTGGAAAAATAATAATAAACATGACTTTTCATGTTCTAGAAATTATTTTTATGCATTTAATTTTTTGTATTAGTGGGTCATCAATTTGATATTAGTGAGGGGCAAAATAATTGTGGTATTTTAATCTTCCAAGTAATGGAAGAGTGAAGTTTTTATTATTTTCATTATTGCATTATTTAGTGAGTTATATTGTATAAACTTATATATATCATATGTAATACATCCATTTGAATATGAGTGAATAAAAAGAGTTCTTCATATCTTCAATAGTTTATTCCTTATATTTTTTGAGTGTGTGATAGTTATCTAGATTCTAACATAAGGTACATCTGATGAAGAGACTATATGGGAGGGAGGAGAAAAAATAAATGGGATTTAAGTTCTAGGGTTTTTAAAATAATGTTGTTTTATGGAAAATAAATATAAAACGATGTCATTTTGCGTTAAATTTTTTGCTTCAGACCCTTGCCAACGCAAATACTCCTTTTTTTTTTGCGTCGAGTGGGGTTCGAGAAAACTTTGATGAAACTACTTGATTCTAGACTCCAAAGTGCACAAAGAGATTCAAAGGAAAAAAATTCTATTTGGCCTGTGTTGATCGAACGATGATTGAACACAGTAGAGCACAGTCGTTCAATTGTAAACAATCTCACCAATCTAGGGCAGGCCTGGATGTATAATGACCCCATGACTTCCAATGATAGCATTGTGAGAGAGTTATGTGCGCATATTCATGATCCCAATTCTCAGGCTAACAACTTTGTCACTTATATTAGAGGTATTGAGTTTACGTTTTCTGCCACTATTATTGCTACAACACTTGGCTTACCTTGAATAGATAATGATTACTATAGTGCATGACCATTTGATAACCTGCCTTCTCTGCATGTGTTCAGTCACTTACCTTGGGTAGATAATGATTACTATAGTGCATGACAATTTGATAACCTGCCTTCTCTGCATGTGTTCAGTCACTGAATTGTATGGTATTAACCAACCTAAATATTGGGTTGAATTTTTTGCAAAAGAATTTAACCCCATAGTATAGGATGCCAAGTCTCATGGCCAACTACAATGTAGAACCGAAAACCCACATTTTAGACTTTCCTACTAAAAAGGCCCATTGATCCTCCATCAAAACTACTATTTCTTTATTTGTCATTTATGATGAATTACACTATTTCTGAACTATTAAATGAATTATCCTTTGATTTTATGATTTGAGTAGGTTTTAGTGTTTGTTGAATTTATCAAGTAAAAATAGGTGATTTGAGCTGCAAAAAGGATATTTGATAAATCAATTAGTCAAGTAAAGGATACATTGGAGTCAAGGAATCAAAAGATATTGTAATTGGATGGCGATCAACACTGGAAGGAGTGGGACCAGCTATACGAAGCCTGAGTATATAGTTGCGTCCGGACGTTGTTTCTCCGTTCAGACGCAATCATTGAGATATGATTGGGCTTAAAGGTCACTTGGGATCTGACGATGCTAACTATTATCGTCCAATCACCTTTTATCCATTTGGACGCATCTTCAAAGACGTCAATTCTAGAGATCTAGAGTCATTTAGACATGGAAATACACGCGGACCATTAATTGACGATACGTTGTATCACTGTTAGGACGCAAGATCATTGTTCGAATGTGCATGTTGTCCAAGTCAAAGATTAAAAAAATAGAGCTACCTTCATCCAAACACAACTTCTCCATCCAGACGCGCCTTTAAGAAGTCAGTGACAAAATAAATGCAATCAGATTTATTAAAACTTGGAATTAATTTCATGGATAAAAAATTATATAACATGTAGTTTCAACTGTTTTATGAGATAAATAATAATAAAAACAATACAACGGAAACCAAAAGAAAAAAAGATAATAGTATGAGAGAGAGAGAGAGTATAAGATAGATAAATAGTGAAAGTTCTATGAAAGATGGGAGTCTTAGAGTTGTAAAAGGAATTAAATTTCAATTAGGACCATCGTATTAAAATAATCTGAATAGCGAAAAGTTCAAGACAAACAGTCTAACTACTTTATTATATAGATAATTTTCAAAAAATATTTGGTGGTTAGGTTGTCTCCTGCCCAACATTATGATGTGGACTTCTAGAAGTGGTAAAAATAGTGCATATGAATTTGATTATAATTCTTTTACATACATTACATGTCCAAAAACTAACTTAACGAATGTTTTACAAAATCATAGTTTTTTATAATAGTTTTACAAAACGTGAATTAAAAGTAACAAGTCGGTTTTTTTTTTATCATTGAGGCCACAAATACAAGTCATCCATCTGTGTATAACCCGTACTTCAAATGTTTCCTCATAAATGGTGAGTTACGCTCAATAGGGTATCTCCTAACAGCTCATGTGGTAAGACGCTTCCCCTACAACCGTCAGGTCGTGGGTTCGAGTCACCCAAGGGGGGAGGTGGGAAACCACTGTTGATCCTAATAAAAAAAAAAGGTCACTCCCCAAATTAAGTGCCTTTAAAATGTCCACATGCAACATCCAACAAGCCATAATAATTCCAATCAAGATATGCAATTAAATGTTGAAATTCATCATGTGATACCATGAAATGAAATGAGACTCGCTCATGCCCTTCAACCCCAGCCCTCATTGGCTTCCACAACACAATGCAATGCCAATGTGCCTAAATTTTTCATTTATGTTACACGTCAAATGGTCATTATAAATCTCGAGTTTTTCTTGGGGTGGGATTCAAGGACTTACACTAAGGGTCACCTAACCCACATGGATTTCCACCAAGGGTTCCACATACACTCACACCCTTTATGAGCTGAACCAAGTGAGTGCATATCCCAATCACCGGGTCTTGCACTCGAGGAAATTTTTTAGCCCTTCTTGCTAACCCCGACTCTATTTTTAATGCAAATCATGTGACTCAGTCGAATCTCGATCAACCTATCCCAAGCCCATGAATCATTCACTAATAATTGTGTTTGATCAACTATGCATATACACCCACATTCATGCCTCATGCCCATGAATGTGTTGCCTTCGTGCAAATGTAATGTAATGTGTAATTGTAACACCAATCCCATATTCAATATGTACGAGTGTCATATGAACAATTTAACTATCTACATATTCCATGACAATTTATATCAAAAACATATAATTTTCATAATTCATCACAATATCAACATATCAACAACAATGTCCAAACATGTTATCACACAATTTCATGCAATTAAAATTTGATTTCACATTGACATTTTATCAAATACTTTCAAGGCACTAAATCATGTAATCACATAAAATGTTCAAATTTATCACATAACTTAAAAAAAATCAGATTAAGTGATTTCTACTTACCCAATTATCAAAATTTCTAAGAAATCACAAATTAGTAATTTCTAATTACCAATACATACTAGAATTAAATCTACCAATTTTCAATAAATCAATTACCATTGGTAAGTGTTAAAATACATATAACAGTGCACTCATTCCATATATTCATCCTAGGTTGAAAATAAACCTAGTTAGGATAAAAAAGCATACATCTCGAAACATAAAACAACCGTAGAAGGTTACAAAAATACAACTCAAGCTCTAATCCAAGCTTTTCACCAAATCTCGTTTTTGAAACTTTGAAGAAATCTTACATTTTTTGGTATATAGACGTAGCCCCCATCGCGTAGATCGATTTTAATACTTAGCCCAAAGAATTCCGACAAGTAGAACTCCATAAATCTAAAAAAGAAGTGTTGAAATTTCTCGTTTTCCTTTCTTCCTCTTCCAATGTTAAACCCACTGGAATTTAGAAGAGATTTGTGTGGAGAAATCATATTTTTGTTCCTATTCATACACTTTAACGCTTGGTCCACGTCACGCCACGCCACGCCACATGTTCCCTATTCCCACGTCCATTCTCGTTCCGAAATAATTAAATTTCATCTCAATTTAAATTCAAGCTATTTTCATATGAACTTTCTTTAAATTATAATAAAATTTTAGAATTTTTATTTTTTGGGCGTTTTTTGAGGTCACCCGACATTGGTCACATCGAAAAATGCAAAAAAAAACTCGACTATCTCGAAATTCAATGAAAATTACTTAAATAACTAGATTTCGAGAGACGAATCCAACGGTGAGGTCTGTTTCATCATCCGATGTCAAGAAAAATACAAGTTTCAACCCACACTATAGTGACAAATTACCGTTTTATCCTTTTTCATAAAAATTTCAAAATTTTCCTGCTTTTACCAGCTCATTCCTGACCTTGACCTTGGCTTAACTATTTTAAACATTAATCTTTGTTTTATATAACACTAGTAATAACTCGTGTCTGAAGACACTACTTAACTCAAAAAATCTCGAGCATTGATCAAGTAATATAAATATTTTCAAACAGTACTTTATTTTTTATTATTTTCTTTAGTAACACAATGCAAATTCAATTTAAAAGCATTATTTTCTATAAAAATTTGACAAAATGTCTCTAAACACACGACCGCTAAAAAATATCAATTAACAAATACACAATTTATATATTTAATCATTATATGTAAAAAAAAAAATTTGGGTAGGAGCCGATATTGGCGTGTGTGTGTTTGCAAATGTATTGAAAATGAGTTATTTATGAGACATGAGAGTATGATATAGAGAGAGAGATTAGAGTTTTAATGATTATTAGATGTATTTTATTCTATATATATATGTATTTATGGGGAGAGAGAGAGAGAGTGTGTGTGTGTGTGTGTGTGTGTGAGGTAGAAAGAAAAATATATACAATAAAATATGAGTGTGTTTGAATTTTATCTCAGTCATATTTTTTTCCTCAAAACCATCACCAATTAACTACTTCACTCATCATCCTTTTATCATACTCAAACATCAAATTACATCACTTATTTCTATCACATGTTTAATCATTTATATATTTTCTCCCTAAAAATATGGTATCACTCATTTTTATCATATATTTAATTATTTAATATTTGATAAATTTGTAGTTAATAAAAAAATTTAATATAGTGATATTGATTTTTTAGATGCTCAAATTTTATATTTTATCATGTCTTCAGACACGAGTTATGACTAGTAGAGTAATATGAGAGATTAGAGTGTTTGTATTTAAAATGTGTGAGAGATAAGAAAGAGATATAAAAGAAACAAAAATTCAATTAAGATCATATAAATATAGATAAATAAATATATAGGATCACATACATGAGCAGAGTTATACAGGAGTGAGGGTGGGCATGAGCCCATCCTTAAAGTTTTTTAAAAAATATGATATGTATATTTGCATTTATATATTCTAAAAATTATACACTTTTAATTTGAATTTAAGAATCTATAATATAAAACAGAGCGGCTCAAATCCCAAGATTTTAACATTCAACGGTCACTAATCAATTAAGGCTTCAACATCAAACGGTCTCAAATCAATTAAGGCTTCGACATCCAACGGTCAAAATTTTATAATTTTTTTCTTTAATATTTTCCCTTAAAAAAGTCAACAATTGCGACTGAACTTCTAACAGATCCTATGGTCTCAAATTCATTCATCCAACGGCCAAGAAATTATAATTTTTTCCTTAATATTTCTCATTCTAAAAAGTCAACGATTACGACTGATCTTGAAATACATCCCACGGTTTCAAATTCATTCATCCAACGGATAAGAAATTATAATTTTTTTCTCCCAACAAGTCAACAATTACTGTTGACCTTGGAATACATGATTTTCTCTAACATAATAATTAAATTGATCAAATTTTTCATTAATATTATCTATGTAATGTAACATTTTGAATTTGTATAAGACACAATGAGATTAAAAAAAACTCATCAATTTAAGATGAAAAATAATAAGGGCGTTGCTTAACACATTCATATTGAATATAATTAATTTTAATTTTATTTATTTAATTAATTATATCAAACTAACATGTCTTACACATACCTTGAATCAAAAGTTCAAGATTAATTTTTTTTATCTCTTAAGAAAACTCAACGCTAATATATTCTTATAAATTAATAACTTTTTAATAGCTTGTACTAATTAAAAAATAATAAAATTTTATAAATGATATTTGTAAATAATTTTTTGATATAAAATATTTTGGCGATATGTTCTTTGATAAATTAAAATTTTAATTTCTATCAAATTTAACTCGATTTTAATTACATGTATATAAATTAATATGTTTTTAGGTCAGTTTGTAATATAAAACAAGATGACTTCAATAAATTAATTCTACGGTCTCAAATTCATTCATTCATTAGTCAATAAATTATAATTTTTGTCGTTAATATTTTTTCCTAAAAAATCTATGATTATGACTTATTTTAGAACACATCCTACAGTCTCAAATTCATTTATCCAATGATCAAGAAATTATAATTTTTTTCTTAATATTTTCCCTTCTAATAGGTCAACGATTACAACTGATCTTGAAACACAAAATTTTTTCTTACATAATAATTAAATTGATCAAATTTATCATTAATATCATATGTATAGTATAACATTTTGAATTTGTATAAGACACAATGATAGTATTTTAATTAAAAAAATCTCATCACTTTAAGATTTTAAAAAAAAAGAGTTTTATTTATTATACTTAAAAACAGACTCAACACTATCAATCTAATTGTTACAATACATTAAATCTCTAAATTATGTCTAAAAAATATTGGTGAAAAGAAAATTAATTGAGTCAAACAAGTTGGGTATTAGAACAAAAAAATAAAATGAAAAAGTCCATACGAAATCTCTTAAAATTAGAAAATTAAACTTGATTCCTACGAATATTAGTATGATTTGTTGAAATTTTATTTGGCTAAAAAATTATGGAATATATAGCCAAAAATGACTAAAATAAGAAATTTGTAAGAAGATTAAAAATTATATTATATTACTTATATTTGTGTCAAATAAATTATATAATTGATTCTTAATGTATAGATGTTATCATATTAATTTTTTTCAAATAAATCCTTTTATATTTAATGAACTTTTAAATATCAAATTCGATATAAAAATATATTACATTATTTTTATCTATTATACTTAAAGTGTGTTCATCCTATATCATATTTTTGCTCCGTCACTATTGTAAGAGATCTTCACTCCTCACTTCTCCAAATTAATCGATTGGTTTACGTTGTACTGTACCTTCAGACACGAATTATCCGTAGTATTATAACAAGTAAGGACAAAAAGAAAGGGGGACATAACGATTTGGCATAAGAAACGTTGTTGGAGGGGTCCCCTATAGGAGTCAGTGCCAACCACTTTTGACGTCCTATAGTTCATTATTTATTTTGGGCTGCGGTCATGATTTCTTTGGAGACAACGGCCTTATTACGATATGAATAGAGATTTAGAAATTAGTGACAACAAAAAAAACTAAAAAAGAAAAAAAATATCAAGCAGCCAATAATGAACGGCAGTTTATTTATTTTGCAAAAAGAATAATAGCCAAATGAGTAATGCTATAAATATCAAATTTATATCTTAAATATTTATCTCAAATCAATGGGAACTATTAGATGAGTGAGTCCCATCAATTTTTTTCATTAGGACCCACTCATCTAATGGTTCCCATTGATTTGGGATGCACATTTGAGATGCAAATTTGTGATACAAAAAATTACTCTTTCCGAATATAGCCAAGTGCATGAAATTCTCGATATTGCCAAGTTTAAGAAAGATTAACTATGTTTAATTTTGGATCAATGTTATAAATTATAAATTTGTATCCCAAATGTTTATCCCAAATCAATGAAAATCATTAGATTAGTGGGTCCCATTAATTTTTTTTATTGGGACTCACTCATCTAATAGTTCCCATTGATTTGAGATGTAAATTTGGGATACAAATCATTACTCTTAATTTTGTTTTTGAATTTAGAGAGATTATTTCTATCACACAAATTGTGATACACATCAAATACAATGTGTAATCTTCAAAATTAATATTATTGAGACCTAATTTACTAACATAATTTGTTGACTTAATTTACTGTGACATTTAGATTCACTGTAGACTCTATCAAATATTAGAACTTGATCTAATGATTCCAATAAAATCACATATTTATGTCAATAAATTTTGTCAAATTTTTAAGTTTAAATAATATTACTCAATCTTAAAACTACGTGAAACTCACTCCCAATTCAATATCAACTCTAGCACAATTGCTCAAGTAAAATCATTGACCAAATTTCTAAAACAAATTTCAAAAACGCATGGTGAGAATGTTTAACTAAAGTCTTGCACAAAAAAAAAAAAACAAAAACTTGAATAAATCAATGTACATGATGTACCGATAATTATACGTTTTTAAAATTTATATTGTATCCAAAAACTTAAAATGAAGGTAGCATATCATGAAAAAATTCATAATTCCCAATTATTGTAAACCTTGAGCAGAGTGAATAGATCCAAATTAATTGCAAGAAATCTCAAATTTTTAATATTCTAATAATTTAATTTCTCCTTGTGGCTAAACCCATCTGCTTGTTTTTTTCTGCCTAGTCTTTTCGACGCGTTTCTCTTCATTCCTGATGTAACAGCAATTGTTTATTTTATTCTGAAGATAAGTGTGAGTGTGACCATTAGACTATTATTTTCTCCTTATGGCCATCACTACTGTAAGTTTTTCTGCTCCTTTTTTTCTCCATCGCCGGCACAACAATATTCTTCGAAAAGTTTGAGTTTTAGGTTCATTTTTAAGGAAGGCCTTAAAACTTTTTAAATATCATAAATAGCACGTATAAAAAATTAAATTTGTAAATACTACAAAATCTATAAAAAAAAAGACTTATAAAATAATAAGAATATAAGCCCAATAAAAAAATTCAAGAAAAATTGTAAGGATGTGTACGAAATTAGAGTTATTGGTTAAAAAATATACAACTCTTAACGTTAGATTATTAAGTCCTTATTTTTAGAATTTAATTGTGCTCAAGTGCACAATTTGACTTTTTATGATTTTTCTTTGACATATTTGTTCTCTTGTAAATCATTCATATTTATTTTGATAGTTAAGTTGATTTTTTATTTAGTTTTATTGTATTAAAGATTTTCTAGTATCATGAGATCTTTAACCACGTCTGTTACTTATTTCAGAAACTAACCTAAATACACTAGCATAATTGTCAATCACCAAGTCTCAATGTGAACTTCAAGACTCGAACCTCTAATTTCAAGGTGAGAAGTAGAAAGTTCGGTCAATACTACACTTTACCACCTCACTTCGTGGTATTAGAAGTTCATTAAGTTAGCGTATGTTTAAATATTTTTTGGACCTTTTATGTTTTTAGGTACCTTTTTTTTTTCCTTGTCACGTGTATAGTAAGATACGTATGCACTTATGTATGCAAATTAAATATTACACACAAAAAATGCATAGATTACTTTCCAAAACAGTACGTCAACACCTCTTTTTGCAAATTCTTTTCTTTGCTTAGAATATTACTTAAAAAACATTACAAAATGGTAAGTAAGTCAGTTTTATTTAAATCGTTATGTCCATTTCTTCCGGTATGATCTCTTTGTCTATAGAAAATTAAGAAACCATATGCAAGGATTTTTCAAAAGTCAAGTCTCCAACAAACTTTTTCAATTTTAGAGTCTGGATTCTCTAGAAAAAGTTATTGGCGTCTTCTTTCTTGAGTGACCGTTGCCTATGTCTTCTGTTTCTTGGAATTCTGAATCTTGCAGCCAACCCTAAGAAAATATCAACCTAGATTTGGAAAATTGGCTACCGTAAAAAGATAGTATAGCGTACAAATTCTTGTTATTGCAAGGCGTTAAAATAGTAAAATATATATATAGTTTTATTCCGTATGCAGGGGATGTATCCATGAGATGAATTCATAATGCCCAAATTATAAATACAATGCAATATAGTCCGAATTCAAGAAAACTCAAAATTATAAAACTAAAGAAGTTGCCTTCACCATAGTTGTTTGTGCGGATTAAAAGACCAAAAAAGAAATTAAATGATTAATAATTATTGATTGAAAAAATAATAAAATAATAAAGTAAAAAGAAATTGCATGCGCGTATTTATTGTCCAAAAAGTGGTTTCGAACCTATCTCTTCTAGCTTTAAAACATCTCCAACCATGGCTCAATTTTTTACTTAAATTTAAATTAACATTTGAGTAAAAAGTTTGATTTGATATAAATGATTCTAATGGACAAACTCAGACATCATTTTGCCAAAATAGGGACAAGTGCCCATTCAAGCTTCTGGATTAGTTCAAGTCCAATTTCACACCATATTAAAGTAAGGCCATATCTCATGGAAATTGATGTATTTCAATTTTTATTAGCGTCAGCAGAGTTTAAATTTAACATGTACCCATAAAAGTCCTCCAATATGGCTCATGAATTCGATGGTTTATGAAAAATGGCAGTTTGAAATTGAGAGGTTCTGGAAACACATATCATTATTTGTTTTAACCAACAAAACCTATTATAAAAAAGTGAAACAAGGCATGGTGTCTGGCAAAAACTGGAGATACTTTGACTTACCAGCCAACTGACGAAAATAAAATAGGGGTGCCAATGCCATTTTCTCCCAATTTTCAACTCTAGAAATCCATAAAATGTCAAAAAACTTATTTAAAAGCCTATGAAAAGTTGTGAGTTTAAACCAACATTGTCTAATCCAATTGTCCTCCCTTGATCAGATATGATGCCAAAGAAAAGAACTAATCGATTTGTTCCTCCTCCCAAAAGTACTTGTTCATCTACGTGTAATCTAGTTTAGTTGATATGTAATAGTCTTTTGATTAAAAAAAAATGTAATAGTCTTGAATGGATTGTAATATTATACACGTTACATAAAAAAGGGTTGTGAGATTGCGTTCAAATCCCAAACCCTATATTGTTCTCTTAGAAATATTGTGGAGTTTTTTGTGAACAAAAAAATGGGAAATCATATATATCTCGGAAAATTTCATAAGTCAAGTCTCCAACAAACTTTACAATGCAATTTTCTAGAAGAAGTTACTGGTTTTTCTTCTATCCTGTGCATAATCTTTTCGCAGGCAGACCATTCAAAGGTCTAGGCTATCAACTCAGCTTCTACAAGCAAAACAACCTCTTAGACTTCAGAATCTGATTATAATTCTTTCGCTTAGATTTTCTTGTTCATAGTCTACTTGTACTAGGTTTTTATCAGTTCATCCACCAGTTGTTTTTCACTTTGCATTGCATTACACTTTTACAAGTCCATCAATAAAACATCCGTACAGTTCAGCTTGTTCATAGATTCTTAATCTCATTATTTATAATTACAACTTTTCCATGAGTCAATTGGAACCTGTGAAACAGGTCAAAAGAATTATTAAGTTCTCGATTACAAGGCATAGTCGCGCACTGGGCAAAAAAACACAAAGAATACTGCGATTCTAAGCGTATAGAACAAAGTTACTTTGAATTTATAAAGAAAGTAAAAAGAGAATTAACATTAATTTGAAGAAATTGAATGTTAATTCAAAAAGTGAATATTAATTTGTTGAATTGAATGTTAATTTGGTTTTAATTTTATAAATTAAATTTTAATTGGATAAAATTGCATGTTAATTTGACGTTGATTTGATGAAATTACATATTAATTTGATGAATTGGGTGTTAATTGAATGAAATTGAAAGTTTATTTGATTAATTTAGATGTTTACTATCTACGACGTTTTTTGAATTTTGTTGTAAATTTTTTTTTTGACAGTTTTATTTGTGACGTTGTTTTAAAACATCGCGAAAAGGTAACTTCTCCCCAATTTTTTTTGGCATGAGAGACGGCGGGAATTGACATTTATTTTTGTGCGACATTTTTATAAATACGTCGCAGATAATACTGTGCCTAAGACCTTCAAAATGACTTTCGGACTTACGTTTTTAGGCAATCCGAAACCATTTGCTTCTTTCTTTTTTCTCTTCTTTCTCTCTTCTTCCCCCAAATCTGTCTGTGAGCCCGGGTGAGGATCCTCTACAGTTGGGCGCTAACCGCACTCGGTGCGGTTTAATAGAACGGCGGCGTTTTTGCTATTTTTTTTTAATTCCCCCTTCCCAAAACGACGTCGTTTTGGGAGTAAAAATTCTACACCCAGTTTCCCCCGCTTTCTTCTTCTCCCGCCTTCTTCTTCCTCCTCAACTCAGCCGAACGGTGTGGCAAAGTTGAAGGCTTCAATGGTTTACGGAGGCTTCTGGACTGGAGTTCGCTAAGGGAGAAAGATCAAAAGTCTGGTCTGTGAAGGAAGCCAAGATTGTGAAATCATACACAGGAAGTGGTGGAATCTTTGAGGTTTGTTGGAACAAAGAAGGTGACACGATAGCTGCTGGTTTCATTAACAATGTAGTTTGTGTCTTTTACAGACTTCTTCTTTGTTGGATGAGAACTTAACCCAAATGCATTTGCTAACACATGTATTTGCATTGGTTAAACATCTTCGATTTAAGTTCTCATAGTTGAAATAAAAATTCTAGTCATGCTGTTCTTTTTGGAAAAAAAGCAATTTTCAGAATAAACCCAGGAGGGGTAGAAGGAATCCCTAGTAAATGTGTATGTAGGTTTAGAAGGAGCTGATCCAAGAAACCATTTATGAGCACTTTTATGTTGTTAAAATGGGTTAACTCTGTTTGGGGGTTTGTTTTGTGGGGAGGGGGGGGAAGGAGGAATGTCTGCATTATGGTCAGAATGCTGTCTGGTACAGATGATTGAAATTTGCTGTCCTCATTTTTGTCAATGTGAATGTACATTGTATTGGACTGAAACTCTGTTCCTTTTCCTTAATTCTCTGCAATTGAACTGGAGTAGTTGACAAACCAAAACGGTTCCAAGTCAATAGCCAAGGATTAGAACACTTCTTAAAGAACTAACAATGGGTAAAAATCAAAATCTCTATCTCTGAAAAAAATAAGTAAAAGGGATTGGTTTCTATATAGATCTTGGCGTCATGCCCTCATTCTTTTATAAAAGAAGTCTGCAACATGATCTCAGTCTCATCTTTCATTTTAGTGGGAGTCTCGTACATTAAACCATTTGTTTTACTCAGCTGTGACGAAGGACTTCTTCAAAGCTGAAATGTCCTGTTACATTACATGAATCTGCATCTTGGACTTAGATGGCTGCAACAACTTTTAAAGAATCAACATTGAATTGGTTTATTCTATCTCCTCATGAAAGTAACAAACATTCATTCAAACCATTACCATGGAATCTGATGAACCGATGACCTTGTATTCAAAGTCAGATTCAAACTTCCAACTGGCTAATAATAATACTAAGATTTTTGCACACTTGATTGTGAAATATCGTTTGCTTGTTAAAAATTAGTTGATTGTGAAATATCATTTACTTGATTGTGAAATATCGTTTGCTTGTTAAGATTTTTGCACACTTGATTGTGAAATATCATTTGTGAAATATCTTATTCAAAAGAGAATATATCTTATTCAATTAAATTTCTTATTGTAGGATACTATGATGGATGATTTGGGAGTTAATGCAAAAGGGAATATACCTCATATTGGTATGCAATTTGAAGCGGAGGAAGATGCTTATGCGTTTTACAATAGTTATGGAAGGTTTGTGGGATTTAGCGTGAGAAAGGATTTTCAGAATAAAAGTTTGAAAGATGGCGTTGTCATTTACAGAAAATATGTTTGTTGTAAACAAGGTAAAAGGGGTCGTGATAAAAGAGAGTGTCAAATAAAGAACCCGCGAGTAGAGACAAGAACAAATTGCCAAGCTCATATGTGCATATCTCTTAACAGAGAAATTGGTAAATTTATTGTGCTGAAGTGGGACGACAACCACAACCATCTTTTGCACCTTGCAGAATGTGTGCATATGATGCCATCCCAACGGAAGGTTACCGCAGCACAAGGTATTAATATTGATATGGCAGCGGATTGTGGATTGTCACTTAAGGCTTCATATGATCTTTTTAGTACTTAGTCTGGAGGAAAGGAAAGTATTGGTTTTACTCGTCAAGACCAAAAGAATTACCTCCGTGAAAGGAGGCAACGAGACTTGAGGTATGGTGAGGCGGGTAGTTTGTTGAAGTATTTTCAAATGGATGCAGTGAAAAATCCATCATTCTATTATGGAGTGCAATTGGACGCGGAGGAGCATATTACTAATATTTTTTGGGCTGACCCAGTGATGATTATTGACTACGGCAACTTTGGAGATGTTGTCTCATTTGACACTACTTTCACAACGAACAAGGAGTACCGGCCCTTTGCTTGTTTTACTGGCTTCAATCAGTTCAGGGAGACAGTCATATTTGGAGCTGCATTATTGTATGATGAAACGACAACATCATTTCAGTGGTTGTTTGAGACATTCCTACAAGCTATGTCTGGAAAATATCCTATTACCATCTTCACCGACCAAGATCAAGCGATGGCTAAGGCAATTTCTATAGTCATGCCAGAGACATACCATGGGTTATGTACTTGGCACCTTTTGCCAAAATGCTTGAAACATTTGGGGAACATATACAAGGATGGTTCACAATTTCCTGCTCGATTTAAAGAGTGTGTATATGGGTATGAGGAAGAGCATGAATTATTTGAGGCTTGGGAATCGTTGATTGCAGAGTATAATTTGCATGATAATATGTGGATGAAAGCGACTTGGGCATTGCGAGAGAAATGGGGGCATGTGTATATGAAGAGGACTTTCACTGCAGGAATGAGAAGCACCCAATTGAGTGAGAGCTTGAATGCAGCCTTACGGAAGTATTTAAAGCCAGACCATGACATTGTTCAATTTTTTGTACATTTTGACAGAATTGTGAATGATAAGTGGTATAAGGAGTCAGACTCAGAATACCAATCTAGGCAGAAATTACCTAGATTGAAGTTAAAAAGAGCTCCAATGTTGGTGCAAGCAGGGCAAGTGTACACTCCTACTATGTTTGACTTGTTTCAAGAGGAGTATGATATCTTTCAGTGTGCTATGGCGACACCATGTGATGTGTTGGATGGGTGGCATCAATTTGTGGTTCGATTATATGATGAACGCAGAGAGTATTTGGTCTTTGTTAAGGCTAATGAGGAGATAGTCAATTGCAGTTGTCGGAAGTTTGAAATGGAGGGAATATTATGTGGTCATACACTTAAAGTCTTGGACATGATGAATATTAAGCAAATTCCCAAGCAATACATATGTAAGAGATGGAGACGAGATGCAAGAAAGAGTTCTAGGACAACCCCCATTTTTCAGTCAAATGAAGAGAATCCCAAGTTAATAGTGGCGTCACGGTACAGACAAATTTGTCCTAGAATGATACAACTAGCTGCTCGATGCTCTGGTCTTCAACCTGCATATCAATTGGTGTCACGTGGTGTTGAGGAATTGTTCAAGGAAGTGGATAATATGTATGGATCAATTGGTGATGGTGGCTATGATGTTGACCCAATCCATGAAAATGTTGACCCAATTCATGACAATGTTGACCCAATCCATGAAAATGTTCTCCAAGTTAAAGGTTTAAAAAGAAAAGAAGGTGGTTACAAGGGTTGGGGTCGACTGAAATCTTGGCATGAGAAAACAACAAAGAGAAAGAAGGGAACTTCCCAATCATCACATATGTCTACGGTATCATATAAATTTAATTGTATATTTTCCTTGTAGTTCACTTCATATTTGTATTCACTTCATATTTTTATAAACATAATTTTAAGTATTTTTGTATTCCAGGTACAAGGTACATCAGCATATGGTCATTCGATGTCTTCTCAAGCTTCAAATAGTGTACAAAGTATTATGGTAGATTACCTTATTGTTAACCTTATTGTTTCATCGTACATGTATCAAGTTTCTTTGTTTGTCTAACTCATTCTCATTAATGTAGGGTACTCTAACTGATTCAACACATGTCCAGTTTTTGAATGATGCTGAATCATTATTCATTCATGGGAGATTCAACATGTAAGGATGCTTGAAGGATCAATAGTTTTTAATGAATGTAATGAATGTGACATTTTTTGGATTAATGTACGGATATGACATTTTTTTGATGAATGTAATGAATGTGACATTTTTTTAATGAATGTGATGAATGTGACATTTTTTTTATGAATGTAATGAATGTGACCTTTTTTTTAATGAAAGTGATGAATGTGACATTTTTTTGATGAATGTAATGAATGTGACCTTTTTTTTTGTAAGGATGCTTGTGATATTTTTTTGATGAATGTGATATTTTTAATCAATGTGATGTTCTTAAAGCTTGTGATTTTCTTAATGAATATAATCTTCCAACTCACAACAATAAACAAAACCCACAATTTCATTAATATACAAAATGCACAAGTTCATTTACAACACAAGTTTCTTCACTACACCATTGCTCTTATAGCTCTATTTTACTAGAATCACAAATATAAACATCACCACTACTAAAATGACTACAAACATATTTGACTTCATTGAACCTTCTTTAGCCTTAACACGTTGAACTACATTATAAAGTTCGTCAATCTGCAACTTCAATGTCGTTACATCGTTTTCAAGTCGTCGTACATTGTCTTCATTTCGTCGTGCATCCATCATTTCATTTGTAATTTCCAACGAGGGGAGAGTAATAGGAGTCATCCACTTATAAAAGTGATTGGAATCGTCTGGACATCTGGTGTATAGCCTCCCAGGATTTTTTTCAGATTCGGAAACTTTGATAATGGCTCTTTTGGTACAAATGGGGCAAGTGCTATTGCGATATCTTAAATATTCGTTGTTTGTTGCCGTGCTTGAAGATGCCATTCTTCAAGTAGGTAGAATTGATGAGCTGTTGAGGATGGTTATTGATGAGCTATGGGACTGGACAGTTGTTGAGGATGATTGTTAATGAGCAGGAGCAGGAGCAGAGCTATGGGACTGGACAGCTTGCTTGCATTCCTGTAAATAACAATATACTTAGCAACAACACATTAAGAGAGACATTCAGTTACAAAGTAAGAAAACAAAATAACATACTTGATTCATTCTGTCAACGTATATAGAAAGCATATCAGCCACCACAACTTAAGAGAGAGATTCAGTTAACAACATACAAGCTTGAATTTCATATTTTTGCTGGTCATAATGGGTTTACTGGAATCCTTCCAGTTTCATTATCTAATGCTTCAAATATTGGGAGTATGTTGAAATATTTGGCACATTCAAAGTACACTACATTATTTAGTATCTAGAGAAAAAGCTAATAGAATTTTGCCCTTTTTTTTTCTCTCACTGAACCATCTTAATATCTTTCCCTCATTACGCCCATTATAAAATCTTGTGTAACACAAAGCATGCATAATCTTATAACAAGCTATTTCAAAAATTTCCTTATTTAATTCTATAATACCTAAATTGCAAAATAGAAGTAACCACACATTGCCCCCATCCAACACATCCTAAATCTAGGGGCCATATTGGAGGGAAGAGAGTAGGAGGCAACAACTGGGTTGCAAGATGTAATCTTATGAAATTGAAAGAGATCATGTTACAGCTCAAGTTCAATGCAGACAAGTTAAGTCCTCCAATGCTTGATCAAACAATTGAATTAACCTGGCTAACTTAATAAAGCAGGACACCAACCCGGCTCAAACCCAAGCTCAAGCTTGTGTTTATTCATCATATGAAGCACGAATCAAATTGGGTAATTGCAGAGATTTTGTCATAATTCCTGTACAACACAGTTAAGATTGCGTCCATTAGAGTACCATCTGTGCCCCCAAATAAGCCTCAGATAAAGACTCCAGCTTAGCATAACTTAAAAATAACACATAGCATTTATAAAGAAAAAAGCTTTCAGCAATCTCAACCCATGAACAAGCTAAT
The DNA here is from genome assembly GCA_023539305.1 of Ilex asprella. Classification (NCBI taxonomy): domain Eukaryota; kingdom Viridiplantae; phylum Streptophyta; class Magnoliopsida; order Aquifoliales; family Aquifoliaceae; genus Ilex; species Ilex asprella. The sequence goes on along the minus strand of CM042186.1, from coordinate 32,617,644 downwards.
TCATCCACAATCCAATGGAAATCCTAGTTCAATAACAGGAATCCATATGCCTATTTACTTTAAGAGCAGAAGTATTGATTGAATTGAAGCTTAGATCAGAGTATAGCTGCAATTATTAATTTGAGAACATTTACAGAAAATCAACCACAGATCTACCCATCTCGAGAATTATATACAAAGGCCTCAACATCCACTTCTTAACCAAAACCACAAACACACTATATTTCTCGCACTATTTATCATATCATCCAAAAATGCAATCTGTTATCCTACATAATTTCACAATCAACCTTGACTTAATTTCAGAACACAAATTAAGCTTACCAAATACTTTCTGGCATTTTCTCAAACAGGTGGAGGGCAGGGGAATGTGTGTAAGATATTTGCTTGAAGGAGAAAAATGGAGACAGACAGAAATGAGAAAGGGAGGAGAACATACGCTGCTGGAGCTGCCTGAAGTCGGAGCTGCTGCCTGAAGTCGGAGTTGTGCTGTTGCCTAGTTGCGTTGCTGTAAGTTTTGTTCAAATGGCAGATTTGAAAAGGGCGACAGCTCAGGGAATTTGAAGGACATAAAAGAGGGGGAGAATGGAGACGATCTGGAATTTTTGAAGGAGCAAAAACGACGTCATTTTTGGTCCATGGGTTAAAAAAAATTGAAAAAGCCGTAAAACGGCGCCGTTCCATTAAACCGCATGCTGTGCGGTTTTTTGCCAACCGCAGACGATCTGCACCCCTGTGAGCCCTAGGCAAAATTAATAACCAGCCTTCACCACCAGCTGAAACCCAACATTCACCACCAGCCCACATCCACCACCACATGAAATCCCAAAGGTAAACGACCACCTTCACCTCCAACTGTAATCCCAACGAACTCCACTAGCCCACTTGCTGAAAATCCCCAACGAAAACCACCACAGCCACCAGCCCACATCCACCACCAGTTGAAATACCCAACGGAAACCACCACCTCCATTGAAGTCAAAGTTCGAACGATGAACGAACACTCGAAGTCGATGTCAGAGGGACTCTCTCGGAGGTCAAACTCCAAAGCTCCATCGTCGATGATTTCTTGCGCATTTCCTTCCCTCAAGCAGCAGCAGCTAGTATATCCTCTCTCTCTCTCCTCTCTTCTAATCAAATCCTCATGTAAATGAATCACATATCTTTGTTGTTCCCTACTCTTTTACCACCAATCAATCTGATCTTCATTATCATTTGCACCATATATATGTACGTCTATATGCTATTGGAAAAAAAAACCCTTAATTAGAGGGAATATGGGGCTTAGGGTACTATTTTTGACTTATGGACTTGGGGTTTCGAAGTTGAATTTCTTTCAATTTCCATCCAATAATATGAAATCTGTTATTTGATTTCAATTATGATAATACATGAAATCTGCAATTTGCTATTAAATCTGCTATTATTTGTCAATGCAAGAGCTTTGTAGGCTTAAATCTAGATTTTTAATATTGAATCTGATTATTGTATGGACGACAAAAACATTCCCACACACTCTTTTTTTTTGTCCTGCTATGGAGCTCCTACTTTGCTGAAGAAGAAGACGTTAGAGATTCGACAAGTACCCAGGTCGCAATTCCTCTCGGTATGCCCTGATTTTAACATGACATTACCTGAAGCAATTTGTCTGTGTTGTCAGTCTTAGATAGCCAACATGGTATGACTGCAGATATAAGGTCTTCAAACACACTTTGTGAGTAGCTGTCCCACTACATAACATAAATTTGTCAACCCTAAGTATTATTCAAGACAAAACATCACATCATGTCCTTGAACTTTAACTTCAATTTTCAGGTGTCAAATAAGGTTTCCAGCATGGCACAATCCAAAGCTTGAACCTTGCATGCATAATAATTGGTGTGAACGTTTACATTCCAGATAAGGGCGAAGAACAAACAGAACAAAAACCAAGGGTGAACTTCTTGCTTCAACCAGTGAAATACAAATGATTAACCCGGGAAGAGACATCACATTTTTTAGGTAGGTAGTAGAACTAAATTAAGATCAACAAGAAAAAAAAAACATCAGACCTGTGTCACAGCAGAGTAGCCAATAACAGTGAGAATTTCCAAAATGTGGTCCAAAATTTTGTCGGGTAAGACCTTTGCTACAGTAGATACCAATGAGAAAACATGATTGCGGATGAGCGCATCCCTGCAGAACGGGCACATGTAACTAACAGTCCCAGCTCAACATTATGAACAATATCATCCTGCCATGAATTTTTTTTTTCACAGACAAAAATATTTTTAAACTTATTTTCTCAAAATTTTATAATTCTAAAAAAATTCAATTGAAATAATTTTTCTAAGCTTAAAATTGTTATTTCAACTGATTATTTCCACTTACATAACATTTTGTTGTATGACATGTGAAGCACGGATACGGATACGGCTAGGATACGTCTAAAAAATATATTTTTTTTAAAATTTTATTATTATATTTAATGTAATAAACCTGATTTATAAAGCGAATCACACATCTACAAAAGATATATAATAATAACTAACCATTCTATCATTTATAAATCATATATATTGCATAATATCAAGTCCATGCTTAAACAAAAGAAACCAACCGATTGCAAGTCAAGCAACAAAAAACTTGAAATTTGAAATATTATCCTATTACAAGTCAAGCAACAAAACAGTCCCCTCTTGTTATTAAGACGTTTCTTCATTTCTATCCCCTCCATTTTGGAATAACATAGCTTCCAACTCTGGCTCATCAAGTGAAAGACTTGCAAATTCAAGCAACCCAGCACCCTCCAATGAATCAAATGCATCTCCACCAATGTCCCATAACTTCGTATCTCCTTCCATGTATTGTTTACTCCTCCTCGATAAGAGACGAAGATTGTTGTGTACAAAAACCAAATCTTGGACACGAAGTGGTGTCATTTTGTTTCTTTTCATGGAAGTAATGAAAGAGTAAGTGCTCCAATTTCTTTCACTGCAAGATGAGGAACAAGGTGGGCTAAGTAATTTCAATGCTAAAGATTGAAGCATTGGTGCAAGAGACCAATGAGAAAACCACCACATGACAGGGTCCATTAATCCTCGATATACTCTTGAGTCGTGCTCTCCAAATTGATCCAAACAACCAGAGAACTTAGCATACTCAGTATTAGCCTTTATTCTCTCTTGTGGATTCGGGAAGTACCTGTGAAAGCATTTATTTCTTATAGATGAAATATCTTCGTCCTTGTGAGGAGGAACACGATTGGGATTTTCATTTAGCCATTGTGCACTATAATACCTATATTGTAAAATTAGTAGATATCAAACCAACTCGATAAAAAAAAATACTTTTAAGAGTAGAAACTAAAAAGAAAGTTGTCACCTTGGATTTAAGGAATATGCAAGACAATGAAGAGGTGTGTTACTTTTAGCCCATCTATCAACTAGAACTTTATGTACCACATCATAAAAGATTGACCTTGCATTATCTGGCTTCCTTTTATGCCTATATATAACTGTCTGTACCTTTTCAATCATTGTGACCCACATTTCATAAACCAAATGAAGACAAGGTATGTCTGTATCGCAAATCCTCAACATCTCATAAATGGGCAATGTGAAAGAAAGTATATAATCTATCTTATCCCACCAAATGTCACTCAAGATGTTTTCCTTCACAAATGCTGCTTTCACAACAACATCTTCTTTGTAAGAAGATCATTTCTCACTAATTACCATTGCTTGAAGACCACGCTTGATGAGTTTAAATCTTTTCATCATTACAATAGCAGATGCAAAACGAATGTCTGCAACATCAAGCAACTTCAAAGGCACAAAATCATTAAAGATAAACAAACTCAAAGAATGATTCATGATAAATTTTTTGATAGTTATTAAATCTCCAACAACTTCTGTAATCTAGTGACATTCCTCATAAGTAACTACATTCTTCTCAAGATTTTTCGCTGCATAAATATTCTTAAGGGCAATATTCAATGTGTGCACTACACATGGGGTCCAAAAGATATGTTGGAACTCATTTTGAATGATTAATCTAGTAGAAGCACAAACAGGAGTATTATCAGTAATTACTTGAACTACGTTTTGAGGTCCAACTTCTGTAATTACTTGATTGATTAAGTTCACAATAAAAAATTTATCTTTGATCTCACCCTCGCAATTGACAGCATTCAAGAACATTGCCCCAGATTTTGATGCAGCCATGAAATTGATAAGAGGTCTTCTTTGGGAATCAGTCCACCCATCTGTACCAATGCTCACTCACTTTCCTGCCATGACAATTTAGTTGGCTCCAACAACCTTTCTACATGTGCCTTTTCCTTTTGAAGTAGCGTGGTTCTCAATGCATTGTAACCAGGTGGTACATAACCCACAATCAAATTAGTAGCAGCAAATGTATAAGAACTCACATAATATGGGTTCTTAGCTAAATGAAAAAGCAAGCCACCTGAATAAAACATTCGTGCAATGTGAGAGTTCAATTCTTCCCGAGTACCCAAGTTAAAAGTTTTCTCCAAAGCACTAGTTCTAGTCGCCTTCTTTTTTCTTGGCTCAAAACCTTCCATTCTAAGTGTTCCAGTTTTTGATATCCCCATACTCCTAGTTATAGGGGCCTGAATGAGAAAGGTGGCAATGAAACTTTCTTTGGCATAGTCATTTTAACCTTATTATCAGCTTCTTCAATTACCCTTTGCATCTTAATAAGATTTTGGGGAGTCAATTTTTTGCACACTTTAACCCCATTACCAGAAATTTTCAATAAATGTGCCTTAACACGAGAATATGATCCACTATACTCATTCTGACAGAAATTACATTTGAATCTAGTATTTTCAACTTTATCCCCCATTTTCTCTAGTTTAGTAACATAGCCCCAAAGAGGAGCATTATCATCTTGTTCTTGAGTGGCACTGTCACTTTCACTTCCACCAGTTGAGCTCATATTTTTCGTACCCGTACTCATTCCCCTATAATTATTAATTTAATAAAACGAATCAGCAGTGCAGTAAAATTTAGTAGTAGTAAAAAAAAATCTGCACTGCTGTATAACAATACCATTGTAAATGTATCTATAAAAAAATCTGAATTGAAAGTAAATGTAAATCTCAAGAATCTTAACTGAAAGTAAATGTATCCAATACTATGAGTTATAATAGGAAGCACACATTCATCGAGATTGCAACTTTGACCCAAGTGGTCACATATGTAGCTAGCCATAAAGACTACTTCATTCATATCAATGGGTTTCAGAACAAAATATGAGTAAGTGACAATCAAACGAGTCCATCCAAATACTTAAATATATAGGAACAAAACAATACCTTGTTTTCGGCTTAAACTTTCTCTTTGTACCAAGCGGGTCTGTTTTGAAGGTCAATAGGAACCAATTTGATCTTTTCCTGTAATCCCTGTATTCCAATATTCAAACAATAATAAGCCAATTTGCTTTGGTCAAAAAAGGATTGACTATTCCACCCACATCTTACATAGCATCTCCAAATAATTTGTCTTATTGTTGATTTCACATACTGCTTAACGAAACCTTGAACCCCAAAACACCCAAAATACACATACCAACAAACACAGAGGATATGAACAAAGAAGTTGCAAAGAGAAGTAAAATCAAGACCGAAACACAACCACATTTAAACCCAAAACACTACTAAAAAAAAGGACCAAGCATGGTAGAAAAAGCAGAAAGATAGGCAGAAAAATAGAGAAAGAGGAGAGAGCTTACCCTGGACCTGGAGATACCCGTCGACCGTCATCAATACCCGATCGTGGAGGTGGAGATACCAGATGGTGAGTGAGAGAGAGAGAGAGAGAGAAAGAGAGAGAGTCGATTCAGTCGACTGATTTGGGGGGCCTGTTGAATAAAAAAATTAGGGTTCTATTTTTTTTTTTTTGCAAATAAGGGCCCAAACTTATTTGCTCTTGTGGCCTTATACTTTTTAAAAAATTCAAGTAATATCCCGCCGTATCCTAAGAGTATCCCAAGCGTATCACATCCGTATCCAAGGCGTATCCGGCCGAATCCAAAAATTAAATGTATTTTTTTTATTTTAGGATACTTCTCAGCCGTATCCGATACGTATCCGGCCGTATCGGAGGCGTATCGGTATCCGATACCGATACTTTGATCGTTTCGAAGTATCCATGCTTCATAGTGTGTGACGCAAACATTTTCCAAATTATATAAGTTTGAAAGTGTATATGTTTGAAAAAAATGGTTTATTTTATGAGAGGGTGAAAAACTTTCACAACATAAGTACTAACAACAATAATCACCACCATGACCCAAAACTTCATTATTTCCTAGACTAGATTAGCGTCTTCTTTGACAGTGGTAACGTATAAATTAGTCTAAATTAACAGCCTATTTAGTCACCTTGGTGGTTGTTTTAAATTCTTTAGTATTTTTACCCGCAGACTCTCTTTTTGCAGTATGGCTGCTTTCACCCCCTTCCTCTGCCTATATATAACCCATTCCTCCCTGCTTAGCTCTCCACAACTCATCCTTTGCTTTCTTTCTGCAATCTGCATATATCTATATCTATATCTATACTACTCTAAAAAGTGAGTATAGCTGAAAAATATTTTGTTTTCATTTTTACCCTTCAACGATACAAATATGTCATATTTATCCTCCACATTCAATCTATCTACCTATACAACTTCTAATGTTAAGAAATAGGGAAAAAAAATTACTTCTCCTTATTACCCTTAAAAAATAATAAAAGACAACAATATCCTTTAGCACTAATTTTTTATTGGTCTATTAGCAATTAATGTTCATCAGTCTATCCTTAATAAGCTCTATAATACAAATTTTATCATGCATTGAATGTAAGCATTCATTATACAAAACTTAAAAGACATAGAACACCCCCTACTAAATCAACCTGCCTTCTATCCTCTCGAGCAACCTCTTCGTCTAACCTCTAACGTTTTTGTCTTTGTTGAATACAATGTCTCTTCATCTATGCAAATTTATTGTTTTTAACAGTTTTAATTTGTCCTGGTGACCGATCAGCTTCTTTATTCTTTGTCTCTTTATAGTCTCCCAAAATAGGTGAACACCTAATTCACTTCTTAGGTAACCACATCTCTCTCTATATCTCTCTCTCTCTCTTGTCCCATATTTCTCTCTATTGGTTATTTGAATTTATTGTTTTAGAAAAGGGTCAATCGAAATTCTGTTTCAAGTCACCATTTTGGGTAATGGTCGACGCTTTCTGGATTGCACTATGAGAATATTCATCACCAACAAACTAAGAAGCTTAGTGCGCATCACCATGAAGGACAGATGATAATGATGAATACTAGGTTTCAAGATAGATTCCCAAGTGCGCATCCAAGTCGCTATTCTTCATAGTGATCCATATCACAGGTAAAAACAATTATTTGAGATACACAATTATATGAATTATTAATTTTTTAATACCAATTCATAAAGCCAATAAAAAAACGTATAGAACAATAGTATTAAGAAGATATATCTGTGGTTTTCATTGAGCAATAGATGCATGTGCTGGAGGGATTCCCATTAGCAGTGATGTTTCATATAATAATTTTATTGGATATTCATTCTAAAATTAACTTGTGGATTTTTTTTTTCTCAGGGAATCAATCCATTAACCAAGAAGGTGAAACTAATCAAGTGGGGAGAGAAGCCTTCATTTTCTTTATCCTCCAATTCCCATCCTACCCACTCTTCCTGGCGAGGTTTTTCTTTAGCACCGATTACCCAACTGATCTTCTGTTTCACTACCAATCACGACAGCGATTACCCAGCCATTCGGCTCCCAAAAAGTTCTATTTTTAAGAACTACACCTTGTATACAAGCATAAAAAAATATAGGATGCGTGAAATTGAAACTCCATTATACATCGCCAATTTCAATAAATGTAGCAGTGGTCCAGTATGATAACCTGTTATGGAGATAGTGGCTTTGATCGTGGATTGATGTATCGACTTTATTTTCTTCAAGTATATTTAATTTCTCTCCCAAAGAAAAATGGCAGTATATTTGCAAGTTTCATTTACCAATTGGTTTATTATTTTTTCTTGCTGGAATGGGTATATGCGGCTCTTTATTTAACACTGACAAAAGGAATTGAGGTACTCCTTTTGATCTTATGGCTTAATTGCATCCTTTTTGTCCCTAATTCAAGAACACGGTTCTTCAACCTACGCTTATCAATCGACAAAACCAAATTATCACTTGATCTAATAATTTTGAGATAAATATTCTTTTGTATTAAAAAAATCGGTAAGGTCTTCATTCTTGCTAATATTTAATTCTTGTGGCTTTAATTGCTGAGATTTATTTGAGTGAATTGATTCTAACAGTTGGCAGGAAGGAACTAGCATTAGTATTTGAGCAAAAGATGGCTTGATTAGTATCTCTTAAGATCTAGACTCAATGGTATCAAGAGAAAATGATCAGCTCATCATAACACCTTTAGGTGCTGACAATGAATTGGTCAGTCTTTCATTTACTTGTCCTACAAAGGAAAATTGTATTGGTATGTTGTCATATCCCTTTTTTCCTTTATTTTCTTTTACTATTGTTGGGTTTTGAGTTTATTATTGAATTTACTATGATTTAATTTCATTGTTGATAGTTTGACTATGGAATTCATCTTGCATGCTCGGGCATGACAACATTATAATTTGATTGTATACTTTGATTCTTGCATTTTTTGTTATATCATTCATTGTGATGCTCTTTATGAACTCTTTCGTATAGGCTCTACAGGATTATCTTATTTTTTCATATAATCACCATTTGGATTTTGGGAACGGCATTGTCACAATGTGCTACAGGCGTTGAGATCCATGCCACTATAGTATAAGGAATCCCATGATTGTGTGTATCTCATATAACGTTGTAAAGAGTTTGAGTTGCTCCTCCTTGAACAGTAACATTATCCTTCCTCTCTCTTTCTCTTGCCTCAGTGCTGAGTCTCAAGTCCATAATGCCACTTCACAGCAAGATTGTTTTTGCTTGCCTCAAGTCAAGCATTGTTGGTGATTCTTCCTGTTGGAGTTGGCTTTGTCAACGTATATTTATTTCATGTAGAATATATTGTGTGTTTTTTAAAAAATGCCAATGGATCAGTATTCTGATTAAATCAAATCTAAGATCTATCACCTTTATTATTGTCCACTCAATTTTTATTCCAAATCTTTTCATCTTTTCTGATTGAAGTGACTACTCCTAAATTGTTCATTTTTTTCGTGTTGTCAGTGAGGATATCATTTAAAGTATATGAAATATTTATAGTATAGGTTTTGTATGACATTGTAAAAGGAACTTTGAGAGGATCCCCTTTTTCTAGCATTTTATATCCTAGATTTTTTATTTTAGTTCTAGATAATTCGAAACTTATATGCAAGTCATATTAGTTTTAGTTTCCTGTTTCTAATTAAACGGATTTATGTGGTTGCTTTGAAGGGCCTATAAATATGGTTGATTCTTTGGCTCCAAACAAATTCATATTTCCTCCATTATTGCTGTCGAGAACGAACCAGAGAGAAGAAAAAAAGTCATCGTCTTACGACACAAGATGCTACTACACAACCCATGCGCCTCTTATTTATGACTGCTTCATTGAGGTATTTTGTACACCTATGCAGACGTTGTATTGGGCTCTTTGATACTTAGTTGATAACCTTGCGACTAACTACCCTGAATACTTAAAATTTCACCAATTAGGTTAATTGTCTTTTTTTTTTGGGTTGAATTACCTTTATGTTAATTGTGACTTTGTAATTTTGGTATTTTTACTTTTGTTTATTCTTGATGTATTTAAGTGTAAATTCTTGTTTATGTGATACTGTTAAAAATGTTTATTCGAAGAATTTCATGTGAAATTGATAATTTTTTTTTTAGACTTTGCAGTTGCGTGTGTTTCGTGTTCTTGACTATCCAAGTAGAAATAGTGAGACTCTGGTTGGAGGTATTAGCATTTCCTAATCTATGTTGTATGTTATATGATGGCACACCATGAAAAATATCTCTCAAGTGTGTTTAGCTATATTGACAGTCATGCCAACTTTTTCCTAGAAAGAAAATTATATGAACTGTTTTCATATAGCAGAAGTTACAATGTGTTTGGTTCCCTTTATGATGTAATTTGCTTGAATATGATGGAATGACTCATTCCTATTTGATATTTGAGTAATAAACCACATATGGCTTCTTATATAAAAAAAATTAACTATACAATGTTATTCTACTATGTTTACATTGTTAGAGCTTGGATTTGGATTTCTGCCTGACAATTTATTCCCTAGAAACAGATGTATCTAGCATGGTTGATTGGAGTGTTTCCTTACCTTAAATTAAGATAGTACGAACCATGAAATCTAAGTTGTAACTGGTATATAGATATTTGCATAGTCTACATCTTTTCTAAAATACTATAAAACCATAAAATGAATATCTGAAATGAACCACCAAACACCAAAACCAAAGAAATCCCTCCTACATTGCTTGGTCCCTATTACTTGAGGATGCTGAGAAAGGTGGATAGGGTGCACACCTGAGTATCTTGGCAATATTTGCATCCTTGTTGAGCATATTTTGTTTTGAAAAGAAAACAAAAAGAAAAACAAACAAACAAACTTTGTAATGAAGTTGTCCACGTGCTTGGACGTATTGGATAAAGACATTAAGTCTATATCTTCTACCCTATGAGATCTTCAATTGACATTGATTCTTCTTTACTCTATTAGTGTGTTTGGTTTTTGGTCATGTTTGACACATTTATCTAGGGTTCTCTTTTTCTATATTGTGAGTATTGTCTTTGTAGATGGGCTTAATTTGATTTTGCTTTGGGAATGCTAATAGAGTAGGCAACAGACTTAGACTTTGTTGATCAAGTTAACATTTGACACTACAATTTAGGGATAGTAGGTTTAAATTGAATTTTATGCAATATATTCAAGGTCATTTCAATGCTCATTTTCTAATTGTGGTTATGATATCAAATGTTGCACTGTAACTTCACTGAAAAATTTGTTGGATTGTATCACTGAAATCAAGGGAGTGGAATATGCTTGTTAATAGTCTTCAATTTTTCCAAAAACAATGGCTTGTTTTTTCAATGTAGTTAAGACCTTGAGATGTCATTAATTGGGTTAACTGTATAGCTTAATAAGACTTCATAATTTTGGATTTTGGTGCAATCTATATATAAATTGGATTAAAGAAGAATACCGCAATAGGAAGTAGCTGGTTTAATTTGGTCAAAGACGGCCTCAAATTAATCTCTATTTGATTTGGATAAAAACCACATTACTGTGTCATCACTTTCTATATGAATTTTTATTTGAACAATGCTATTGGAACATAATTTAGGGACATAATGTATTTTGACCAATGGAGTGATAGTTGAATGCATTTAATACTACAATGAGTCTTATCATTAATTACAAATCATATTTTACTATAGTACTATTTTTCTGGAGTCATATTTTAATATCATAGTTTGTTATCACAGTTTTTTCTAGAATCACACCTTGTGTCACTATTTTTTTCCCTCATGTCACTTTTTTTTCTTTGTGTCACTATATTCCCCATGTCACAATTTTGGTAGTGCGTATTTATATTATAATGTACTTGCATTCTTGACACACACACACATATATCAAATTATGTATAAATAGAGTTTGAATTTAAACTCTTTAATTGTAAATTTTTTAAAAAATAAGATTCTCTCTCTCTCTCTATTAAGATTCTTGTTTGTGCCTGCAGGCACAAGGTAACAAAAAATTAAATTAAAACTTAAAAAATACTATATTTCCTAAAGACACTTACAAACTTAAAAGAAATCTTCAATTTGCAATAGTTTTTACTTCATTTGCATTAATTAAAAAAATTAAAATTAATCTAGTCCCCATTATTTTTAAAAAATTTCAACAATTTTTTCTCTTAAAATAGGAGCACAAAAAAATATCAATCTATCTACAAAACTCGCAATCATCATAACACAAACCATAATACCTCATACTCCCACCAAAACAACCATAAATACACATCAAACCAAAACAAATGCGAATTGCACACACATAATTGTCGTCTTTGGACTTCAATTGTGTGATTGGGATGAAGGATTTCAGTTGTGGTGACTATATATATAGTTCTTATATTAGAACTCTTTTGTCATATTTTATTAATAGTCACATTATTTTTGAATAACTGATCACATTATTTTTATGTTGTTACACTGTTTTTAAATAATTTGTTACATTGTGTAATATGTTGTTACATTATTTTTGAATATCTTGCCACATTTTTTTAATATGTTTACATATTTATTTTTTTTTTTGACTAACTTGTCAAATTATTTAATATGTTGTTACATTATTTTTTAGTATCTTGTCACATTTATTTTATGTCGTTACATTGTTTTAGAAAAAAATCAATTCATTAAAAAATAAAAGAGAGAAGACGAAACTAACGCCTTCATTTTTATGGGACGAAATTTGTGGCTGGCTCATATTTTGAGACCTATAGAATTTGGGGCCTTCTTTATGTTGGGGCCTAAAACACGTGCTTTAATTACTACACTCTTTTTAGATTTGTCGTTTAATTTGTTTCTTCATCTTCTTTTTTATAATTTTGTAGGCATCATCCACATTGAAAATCAAGGCTTGATGATAGTCTCTAGGCTTGTTTGAAGAAAATTGAGAATTTTTTTTTTTAAGTTTGAACAGTCACTTTTGATTTAGCAATAGATTTTTTCAGGAATCAAAATTTGTTTGAAAGGCCGCAATTTATATGTTGTCATCTTGATCAACCAGCTAACCTAACAAGGACCTGTCGTTATAGTTTGCTGAAACTTTAGTAAATTCTTGATGAGAGTGTGTTGATTGTGTACTCCTCAACAGCTAATGCTACCGCTGGTGACCTTTGCTTTTAGTATAACGGATAAAAAAGGGTCAACACGATTAAACACAAAAAAATCATGTCGGGTTCATATCAAAATCAGATCAATCCAATTTTGACTCGATTAACCAGTATATTTTAAACAGATTGACATGATTTTAATATAAACCCAATCTAACCTATTGTAGACTCGTTTTTGACAATATAGTTTGTCTATTATACATAACTGATGTTGTCTTAATATTATTACTTATTAGTTCTTATTTCTATTATGATAATTAAGTGTATAGTTCTTAACATTATTATTGCAATATACTGGTATAGTTCTTGCTTTAATTTTTGGGTTAAAATTTGAATGTATTTTAATTAATTTTATTGATGAGATGCGATATTTTATTGATGAAAATATTATTTGAATTTTTGGATGAATGATTGAACGATGTATTTAATGGTAATAAATAGGTGTAGAAATAGGTTATATGTGTTAACATGTTGTGTTATGTGTGTTAAACAAATTAAACAAATCATATTATGTATGTTAACCCAAAAACGGCACGTTTATTAAACGTGTTAAATAGGCCGGGTTTGGATAACCGTTTAATGGTCAGATCAGATTAACATTTATACATCTCGACACCATTATTAAACAGGTCATGCTCGTGTTTTAAGATTTTCGACACAAATTCAAAATAAAATCAATACAAAATGACATAAACAGACATGTTTAACACCTCTAAGATGGAACATAGATGTTGCCTGAGATTTATTGTGATGATTAGGTGGTAAGTGGTGCCATTGGAAGTACTATAATGTAAATGTAAAGGGTCAGAGAAAGTCTCTAACTGCATTTTAATAACAAGAGTAATGCTACATGGACTTAAAAAATAGACTTAAAAATTAAACTTCATAATTACAATCATTGATTTTACTATAGGTCCCAGCATTTATTGGGACCTATTACCTATTCAATAGTTGAAATTATCAAGTCAATTTTTTAAGTCTAATTTTTAAGTCTACCTAACATTACTCTAATAACAATTAACTTGTGTAATAAGATTCCCTCCTTTTTAAAACTAACATGCTTTAGTTTCTACTTGTGTCACTCAACAACCAGCTTATGTAAGCACAGTCGAAGTGCTGCGTTTTTCTAACCAAAAAGAGACTGTGGTGTCAAGAGTTACCAATTACCATTTGGGGAAGACTTGTTTAAATAAGGAATCATTTTAATTGGTGCAAATCAGAAAAGAATGCCACAAGTGCTAACTTCTGTTTTGCAAACACTTGCGATGTCCAACGATTTTTTATTTATTGCGAAAATTATACTTTGACCCCCCTTAAATATTACCATTTGTTTACATTTCCCCCTCATTTATCATTTTTTCACATTGGCCGAGGTCATTTTTGTTTTTGAATCACGACTCACGAAAACAGTATTATTATGATTTGAATAAAATTTAGAAATTAGTCACAAAATCCAAAAAAAAAAAAAAGGAAAAAAAAACACCTAAATGCCAATATTGCACGGCTGTCTATTTATGTTCCAAAAAGGACAAATAAAATGACATTGCACCACCAATCTACACATATATAGCTGAGTTCATGGGATTTTGGATATTGTAAAGTTTGGGAAAGATCGAAGATATTTATTATTTTTTTTTAATATAGAGAGATTATTTTTTTTTACACTAGCGGTTATTTTTTTTTTTTTTTTACATTTGTGTGAAGCTCCGCTCTCACTTCAATTCACCCGAGAAAGCAAGCGGAAAAACATCACGAATGACAAAGCTTTGACAACAAGAGTCAAGAATGTTCAACTAGAGTTTTGCGAAAAAAAAATCCTAAATTGAATTATTTATTATTAATTACTTCTTTTAGTGTTTAATTATTATTGTTTTTAATGTTTATTTTCATATTTTTATAATAAATTGAACTTGATTTTGGCTCGCTTTTTGATCGAAGGTTTGGACAATTCTACCAAAACGAGTTTGAGTTAGATTCTATGGAACTCAAGTGAATTTGACTCGACCAAAAAATAAGATAATAGTAATATCACATTATCATTGTCTCATAATATTATCATTTAATAAAAAAATTATAAATGAATAAAGTGAATTTCATTTATAAATATCGAATAATTGTTATCTTAAATTTTGAGATACTTATTTACCCACGTGTCTATCTATTGTTAAACGGTGATACTGCGTGGTATTGAACAAGTAGTGTCAGTATTACGTTGAATATTTTCTAAAGATGGAAATGGTTTATGATTTTGTATAAAATATTATTATAGGAGCAATTTTCTCGAGGAACACATGCATTACTTGAACATAGTTCTGAGACCATTTGTTAAAACATAATTCTGATAACAGTTGTTGGAACATAGCTCTGATTATCACTTGTTGGTTTCGCACAGTGAATAATTAACACAATTAATACTTGTTGGAAGATAGGAATTCAAATATAAAAAAATAATAAAAATATGATACAAAGATATAACGTGATTCGATACAGCATACTCACCTTGGTACACCATACCTACATTCACGAACCAAAAACCTACATCTATGTATTATTCATTGAAAAAATGGGAATCAGATTATCCGATAACTGATTACATAATATTCAATTATATTTATAGAGATAAAATACTGTAATCTAAACCTATTCAGATACAACTTGATCTTTATGTTTCTTATCACATGTCTAATATACATATTCATGATATATTAAAACTCTTTCGATATAATCCTATTCCATATAGGATTCTTACATTAATTACCCAACAAACTCTAATTCATGACAATAAAAGATTTTGGGTCAAATTTCAACAACCTCCCTAGAACCAAACTCTTCAAATTTGATCATGCCCAATATCAGGCTTAGCACCCTTGATTTTGATTCACCAAATTTTCAAACATCACGTGCAAACTTGTTTTTTTTGAGTCGTCACAATCCTCTCTGTCTTTCAAGATTCTGTGTCTTAGCCTACATCACCTGTGAATCTTAGCCTACATCACCTGTGAATCTCTGCCCGCGCCTTACCTACTCTTGGAAGGTTTCAATGGCCAATACTTCACCATTCAAAGGTAACAGTTTAGTGACTCATAATCCACGAAACACCAAATCATCACTACTAGGGTTATATATCAACCCAATAGTTCTCAAACCATTGAAATACCTTGGCTTCAACTTTAAGAGCTCAAAAACTTGAAGAAACATTTACAACACAACACGTGCAGTAATTTTTGAAATCCAAAACAATCAGGAAACAACTTAGTCTTCTATTTGGTTTCATACCAACTTTAATTTTTCTTGTGGATCTAAACAAAAATATAGATTGTCTATATGTGGCAAGAGTGTCTTCTTCAACATGAACACCAACTTTATCATTGAATTGTCAATGATTTACTTTGATTGTTATACTAGATTCATCAATCTAACTCTAATTGTTCAACTGAGATTATTAATCTATCTCTGAGTACTTGCACCAAGAGCATCAATATGGCTTTGATTGATCTACTAGGATCATCAATCTAGCTCTGATACCACTTGTTAGAACATAACTCTGATTCCACTTGTTATAACATAGTTCTAATACCACTTGTTAGTTTTGTACAGCTGATAATTAACACAAATAATATTTGTTGGAAGATAGAAATTCAAAGATAGGAAAATAATAAAAAACATGACACAGCGTACATACATTGGTATACAATACGTACATCCACATACCAAAATCCTATGCATTATTCATTGAAAACTGGTTATTTGGTAATTGATTACATAATACTCAACCTTGTTTATAGGGATAAAATATTGTAACTTAAATCTATTCAAATACAACTTGATCTTTTTGTTTCCTATGACATGTCTAATATACCTATTCATAATATATTAAAACTCTTCCAATAGAATCATATTCTATATAAGATTCAACAAATTCTCATTTATAACAATTAGAGAGTTTGAGTTAAATTCCAACAACTATGAAATGAAGTTGATGAATGCGAATTCCACGGTAAGTAAATTATAAAAGTTAAACGACTCAATTTGGACAAAATGTAATTTAGCCTTAGGAATGAATTTGGATTTAGAGAGTTGTTAAATTTTATAAATAATAATAAAGGTCACTTAATTTATCAAAATAATTGATAGGGTAAGTTGATTGTAACTTTTTTTGTGCAAGTCAACAA
>CM042186.1:32572723-32587678 GCA_023539305.1 Ilex asprella | reverse complement strand
TCGGTCTCACCTGACCTCCTGATCTGCCCTCCTGATCTGGGCTTAGATCTTGACCTCGTACTTTGCTGAATTTCTTTTTAGGTATCATCACTCTCTATTTCTCCCTTTCACTATTAGAAGTGGTAGAACCCTACCCTTTAGGAGAAGACAAACCACAAGGTAAAGAAAGCGAAATGCCATTTGAATTCAATTTATTAACATAAATTATTCACTTAATTTACTATAATCCTTGAATTGGAGTCACATCAATCAATGAGTCATTGGGCTAATGATACTCTTTATTATGTAAATGTTTTGTCTTCCTGAAATTAAAGATTCACGTCTCTCTTTCCAAAATTTAAAAAAAAAAAAAACTATTGAGTCCCATTTAAATATTAAAATTTAGTGTTAATTTAATGAATATAATAAAATTACATTATTAGCCCATAGATTAAAACAAAATTTTAAGTAGTAAAGAAAACGATCACTACAGATGACCCAGTGAGGAATTATGATTGGGAGAGACTGTACTGTTGACCAGTAACTTTTTATAGGGGTGTCAAACGTGTCAGGTTTGGTCATTTTCTGTTGGATTGATTTCGAATTTGAGTCAAAAATTTTAAAACTCAAATCTGACATGTTTAATAATCGTGTTGAGATGTATAAACACTAACCTAACCTAACAATTAAACGGGTTATCCGAACTTGACCTGATTGACACGTTTAATAAACAAGTTGTCTTCAGGTTAACACACATAACATGACCTGATTAACTTGTTTAGTACACACAACACAGACCTGTTTTAACACATATAACATGTTTCTACATCAGTTCATTACCATTAAATACTTTATTCAATCATTCATCTAAAATTTAAAATAATTTTTTTAAAAATAGCATATCACATCTCAGCAATAAAATTAACTAAAATGTATTCAAATTTCAAGCCAAAAATTAAAGCAAGAACAATACTTGTATATTGTCATAATAATGTTAAGAACTATACTGTCAATTATCATAGTAGATGCAAGAACTAATAAATAATAATGTTATGACTACATCGGTCATATATAATAGGCAAACTATACTACCATAAATAAACATGTTAAACAGGTACAATGGGTTAGGTTAGGTTCGTGTTCGAATCATATCAACTCGTTTAAAATATACGAATTAATCAAATCAAACTTGGATTAACTTGATTCTGACATAAACCCGACATAATTTTTTTCGTGTTTAAGCATGTTGACCCATTTTAATTCATTAACTCGTTTAATTTTGTGTCCGACCCATTAATTTTGTGTTTAATTCGTGTTATATTAACGTATCATATCAAAAATTGATACTCGTGACACTTTTTTCATGGCGGATAAATTCAACAATTGCTTTGTGAACATCGAAGTCAGTCAACCCCGAGCAGTAAGACAATTGAAGCGAATGCTGGAGTCGGACTTTAATGGTCCCAGCGTGTTGGGTCGGAATTTGATTATATTTTGTGGTCACAAAATGGTAGTCTCCAGTCGATCACAATAAATGGATGACTCGATGTCAACTCTGAAAATTTCTTAGACTACTCAATCGAGTGAAACAAAACTCGGTGATTTAAACACGATGTGAAACATTATCAAAACAAAAACTACCAAATCGAATATTACTCGTTTGGTATTAGCCGATATTTTGTACTATGATGGCCTAGCCTGGTGGATTAGTTTAAGGGCATATTTAGCAAACTAACTAGAGAATTGATCCCAATTGTCTAAAATGTGCAGTTCGTAATTGGGATTTTTTTGTTTTTTTGTAAAAGTGGAATTTTCAATTTTATTATTTAAATTAAATAGCTCATACGAATAGTTATAAATCACGAATTAGAATACCAAAGTTGAAATTGGTATAACACATCAGTTCACTTAATTTAATTAGAGCATAATTAAGTTACAATATAATGAGTAAATTTCAAGTTACAAAATTTGGTCAGTGTAGCATTATTCAAATTTCAATTAGAATGTCACCTATAAGTTGTTCAATTATACGCAACTCTCAAACCTTTCAGATTTGAATGTCAAATTAGTGGCTTTCAGAAAAAATTGTTTTACGAGTTATTGTTTTCTTGGAGTGAACTATCAACTTCCAGTATGAAAATTTTATTTTAATTAAATTGTGGGTTGTTCTGCTTTTTTATCCATTCCTTGCATTCCTTGATCAACAAGACTCCAATCTTAGTTTAATAGAGAAACACGAATGCAGATTTCACCCCTCCTCCAATAAAATGAACAAATTGTTACGAATCGGGGTGGACTGGTCGAAAGTACTTCGATACTTAAGTCAATAAAGGTTTTGAGAATAAACCAACAATATGCATGGAAAGAAGTACGTACCTTAAACTTAAGTCTACTCGGTATTTTACAGTGGTCTGTATTATCTTATAGGGTTTCCATCATTGATTGTACAGGGTGACACACCTATTTTTTTAGCCAAATCTTCCTTAATTTATGTTAGAATTTTTCTAAACTTCCTTTCTTATTGATCAATTATTTAGGTCACATGTTTTTAATGTGAACTTATGATTTAGGCAATTACCTTATTGTTTGCCTAACATTGCTTCTGGTTATTCGGGATAAACTACTTATCTTTCTACTCAGTCTAAGTCCTTATTGATTCCTACACTTCTTCTTACCAACCATCTCAAATCTCTAGGGATAGCCTAGCTATCTGTTTTTGTTTGGCTAGGGCTCAATCCCTAGAGGATAAGGTTAAATCCTTACTTGAATTCTAGTTTTGTAGTATTTCTTGTTGGACCAATATAGTTTTTTAAGTGTAAAAAGTAAAATTTTGGTCAACTTTGAGTCTAAATTGAAGTGGGATAACGTAATATATTCGATTACTCAAATCGAGTAAAAAATGAAAGAGAAAATAGGCTCCAAAGTGATCCACTTAAAATATGGAAATAAAGATTGTTCAATGTGGGATTTGACATCAATCACACATTAATTGAACAAGAAATTCAACATGGACATATATATCCTAAGTTTGCTCTATGGGTTGGGCCCCAAGGGGTACCACACTTTTATGAGCGTATCGAGCACCTACATGACATCGGTTCAACCACTTGCGTGTCGCCCGCCACACCACGACCGAACCCAGCCAAGCTGGGCTTGAGTATGGTTGTGGGTTAGACCTATCCTTATTTTTTTTGGAGAAAAATAGTTTAATGAACTGGGCCTGAATTTCTTAATCCGAAATTTAATTTCTAGTGCTTGTTGGAATTTAAATTTTGCACCTGTTCAGATTTAATCTTCCAACCAGTCCGAAATTTTGAATTCGTGTCTATTTCCAATGGGCAGACTTCCATGGTGCTTTCTGGGCTGCATTCGTCTTCTGGGTTGTGTCTGTTCGCATGGTGGCTGTCCGAAATAGTCACCGGTTTGTTATATAAACGCAGACTCATTACCATTCTACGTCAATCAATTTTCGGTATTAAGGAAGTCATTAAGACATCACATTTTTGGTATTAAGCAAGTCTACATATTGAACAACAAAATGGTGTTTATGATGATCTCTTATATTTTTCATACTTGGTTATTGGAATTGTCACAAGATGAAATTTGGGAATTTTGTTAATACTTGGAAATTGCTAGTTTATTAAGAATATGTTGGTTTCTTTATTGTATGGTTGTTGTGACAGACTTGAATTACCATCGAAAGATGTCGTAGAGTGTTAGAGGTTAGTCTACCCCGATTGGGGGGAGATGATTTTCAAACACTTGTAGTTGGTTGTCATTTGGGAATGTCACCACTATCGTTCATTGGAGTTTGAACTAGGGTTGGTATACCTTTCCTGAGGAGGTATTCGTCACTGTCATTGGGATGGTAGACCCCCTTTTCCCAAAGTGATTGTGATTTGATTGTGATGGGTGAACTAGGTATAGTCGGTGGGTAGATTCATGAGAAACAATCAACGTACATGGGATAGGATGAACCAATATATATCTATATACCTAGATGAGAACATGGGTTGGATTATGTCGGACCCGGTGCATTGGTATAGGACAATGCAACGACAGGCGATTTTCCTAACCATTTGGAAATGGTTCTTTGAGAAATGCTTTCTAATGTTTTCATTTCAATTATTGTTGTTGTATAAATTTGAGATCTACCTAAATGTCCTTGTTTTACTTCAAATGTTATATATGTTATTTTGTTAAATGAGACCTACCTGTTGTATATTTTTTTGTAAACCTTGTTTGAGTTTGGGAAGATTTTACTACTTATCAGAGATACGGTATATAATATCCTCATCTAATAGTTTAAGCACTTAATCCCGAAAAGAATTCCTTAAGATGTGGATTTAATATACGTTGCGGCTATCTAGAGGGTTTAGGGTCTTCTTCCAAATATATACAATGAGTACCGAGAATGGGACTTATTCCCTTAATATCAGCTACTGTCCATCCAATTGCACTTTGATTATCTTTTATGAGTCTTATCAACTATTTTTCCATAAATTCTAACAACTATGAAGATATTACCACTAGATATTCATTCTCTCCCAAGAAGACAAATTTCAAGTCAGTCGAAAGAAATTTCAACTCTGGCTTGAGGGCTACGACATTGGACCCGACAAACTTTGTTCCATTGGGTAATAAATCTTCAAATTTTGGGACCCATGTTCCAATAGTGGACATATCTACAATAGACTCCACATGATTTACAAACTCTAACAATGCATTTGACTCCTATTTATTACAAGCATTTTCAAACAGATTCTAAGTTAATGAGTTAATGCAATTCACTTCTTGTAACTCTTCTTCCTCCCTAGGTTGCTTACCAATATCAAATATATTCATTTTCAATATCATGTTTCCATATGAAAGCTTTATAATTTCATTCATACAATTAATTAATGCATTTGATGTGGCTAGGAATGGACGTTCCAAAATGACAAAAATTTGTGTTGAGATATGCAAAACTAGCTGGGAATCCAAAACAATAAAATCCACCAGGAAATAAAACTTGTCAACTTGAACAAGCACATCCTCAATAACTCTTCTAACCATTTTCACAGAATGTTCAGCCAACTATAATTTGACATTTGTGGGTTTTAACTCTCTCAATCTTAATTACTCATAGATTGTATACGAGAGTAAATTGAGACTAGCGCCAAGATCAAGTAAAGCTTGCTCAATTGTGAAGTTTCTAATTATGCATAAAATCAAAAGAGTTCCAGGATCTTTGTACTTAAGAAGAGCTTTGTGCTGAATGATAGCACCAGCCTATGTTGTCAAAAATGCTCTTTTTTGTACATTGATCTTTCTTTTTACTGTGCAAATGCCTTTCAAAAACTTGGCTTACAATGAGACTTGTTTGATTGCATCCAACAAGGGGATGTCAATCTTCGCTTGCTTAGACAACTCAAATATTTCAGGATGATTATTCAATAGTTGAGGTTTCTTGACTAATTGAGCAAAACTTAAAGGAACAGGATTTGATTTGTCTTTTTCATCAGTAAACTTTGTTTCCTTTAAAACTATTGATTCAGACTCAATTGGTTGATTAACATGGATTGGCTTAGCTACTGGATCAAGAGTTTTGGCTTTGATAGTCTTGTCAATCACTTTACCACTCCTCGGTGTGGTAATTGCTTGGACTTGACTCGAATAAGGTTCAGAGGACACAACATTGGCCTAGTTTCGATACTGTGGAGGTTTAGGTTGAGATGAGATTTTTTCCTTCTCTGTTATGCTCAAAAACCTGGTTAACTTAGCTAGATGACTCTTAATATCCTCAATGTTTTGTGACGTTTGAGCTTTGAAATCATTGAATGCGTGAGTAGACTGTGTATTAAAATTCATTTGATTCTGAATGAACTAATTCATGATATCTTACAAACTTCTTTTTTGTGGGGGTTGGTAAGGTTGATATGGCTGTGGAGTTTGAGATTATGGTTGAGATGGACCTAGTTGCTGACTAACAGGCGATGTGTTTCTCCAACTGAAATTCAAGTGATTCCGCCACCATGTGTTGTCAGTTGCAAAATATGAATTGGAATATGACTTTTTAAAGTTGAAAATGACATTGGATCGTTCCATCAAGACTTCCTTAAATGCTGGGATAGTGAGACACTCCCCCGTTGGATGTTCTGATAATGCATAAATTTCACACAACTGGTCAGTAAAAGACACAGTAGAAACTTCATTGACTTTTTTCATCTCTAAAGCTTCTAGCTTTCGAGACAGAGTAATCATTTTGACCTTCAAGTCATCATCTTCTTTTAACATTCATTTTCCTACCTATAATGTAGATGGCTTAGTTTCAACAATATTTGGTGAGACAGAGTACCACATTTGAGAACTCTCGAAAATGGTATCAAAAATCTCAAATGTCTCATAGGATTCTTTCCCATCAATTCTCCCTAAGCCATCATTTCTATGAACTGACGTAATATAGAAGGTAGGGCATCATAAAATAAACCAACTATGGTCCAACTCTCGAATGCATTATGTAGGCAAACTTGGAGAAAATCCTTAAATTTATAATTTGACATCTCAATGCTTTAGTGTGATGTACAGGGAAGAATTTCTTAAAGAATTTAGTTTGTAAGACTTGCCAACTTGGAATGGATTGAGCCTTTAAATATTTTAGCCACTTTAGCTTTATACCTTAAGGAAAAAGGAAAAAGTTTCAACCAGACCATTTCAAAATTATCTAGTAATGCACTACATACCTCCTCAAATTCTTTCATATGCAAATAAGGATTTTCAGACTCAAGGCCATGAAACTATGGTAAAAGCTGAATTGTTCGTACTTTGATATTAAAATTTGGAACATTTGTGAGAAAAACAAAACATGAGGGGACATTAGTGCATGTAGGATGCAAGTATTCTCTCAATGGTCTAGAATTATGAACCACCTCTTGTTCACTTCGATTATTATTAGTCATGCTTAATTCAAAAGAGTCTAAAGATGATTGTGATGATGAAAAAGGTGAAGATGAAGGACTAGACTGATTTATAAACCTATTGATGACTTAACAGACATAAATAATAAAAATAAAATAAACATTATATGCACATATAATACAGACTAGACAACTTCCCTATTCTTTTTCAAACTACCATAACTCCCCGGCGACAGCGCCAAAAGCTTGACTTGATCTTAATCATATGCCCAAGTATAGGTGGTCAAATTGTAGTATTACTTGGTTAAGTCCGAGATCGAATCTACAGGGAGTTATCTGTTGGAACTCAAAATAGAAAAAGTAAGATTGTCGTACGCATAGTGTGCATTACAAAAGCTTGTGATTTAAACTTAGAACTGATAAGAAAATAATTAAAATAAACTTTTGATTACAACAATTGAAAATGTGTACTCTTTAGTTCGAGGATCCAAAATGCATCCTATTGTTTGATTATGAAAATGTCACCTTACAGCAATTAACTTCTATATCAACAGAAAGTTAACTAATAGGTTTGATGCATAAATTGAACTATATCACAACAACTGTTAAGTTAGCCGGAAGGTTTATGGTCCTTACAACAACCAAATAACCCTGGAAAATCCGAAGGTGAACCATTCAAAAGGTTTACTATAGTTATTTGAACAACAAGTCTGGGATTCAATAAATACGGAATTCCAGTTTATGCATTGAATCAAAAATATTGGCTATGAGAAAATTTAACCTGTCTATTACCAATCTCCTGATTATTACATAAATCTCAACTTTGTGCGTCATTAAATCATGCATGAAGTGCATAATAGTGTATAGATGAAATAGCATATAACAATAAGTTTAGCTCGGTACTCGTAATTATGAGCACATAGTAATACAATACCAAACAAAAATGAAAACCATCCATCATTTGACAGAAGTACAAACATTAAAGCTTATGTAAAACATCGGCATTTCCATAATACAAAAAACATTATACATGTCTTCAGCCTTTACTAAAGAATATAAATAGAATACTCAGACTTCATTGCTATAGACGTGCAAGAAAGGAAAGACAATCCCATTACAATACAATGCAAATACAAAGGCAAACACAACGAATCCTTCCCTGATGAATAGTTGAAATACCCTCATTCTTATTACCGACTAGGGAAAAAAATCAGGGAGGCTCAACCCTCCAAGTAAAAAGGAATACAAAAGAATTGTAGAATAAGAGAATTTTTGGCTAGAAGTGTTTAGGGTAGGGTATTTCTTCTCTCAGACTCTGGCATGCCAAAGGTGAAAGATTTCCTCTTAAAATGACTCTAAACACGCCTATTTATAGGCTATGATGAAGGGTTAAGGCGACAGACACCCAAAGCAGCCAATCAGGAGCTTAATTGCATCAACAGGCCAATGGGAGAAAAGGAGGAGGGGAGGCAGTTAAAGCCACTGTCTGAATAGTGTTCATTCTCTGGATTTTGCCTTACAGCCTCCTTTTCTGATTTCTATGACTTGGGCCACCATCGGGATGGTGAGCTTCATGCTAAAATTATTTTTGCGTCCCTCCTTTTGTTCCTTTTCGCACTTTAATCCTTTAAGTTTTCTTAATTACGTATGAAACCCTACAAAATATATAATTCAAACATTATTCATAACATAATCTCAATTAAATACTTTAAATCAATTAACACACATAATTAACCCTAATTCGTTTAAGCACTTTTTTGGGGTTAATCAACGGGGGTTTGGAATGCTCAAATTCATACAGATGGCATAACATGAGTTATGAGAGCCCGTAGGGCTCGATGTTGCATTGTGTGCGTGGTTTCTCATCTCATAGCATGACATAGAATTGTCGCGTTCATTTATGAAATTTATGTATTTGAATGGATGCTCGACATTATAATTTGCATGTGACATTTCATATGCATTTGGGTTGGGAGGCCATTTCATAGGAGATATTCTATTGAGTGTGCCTCACCCTTTATGAAAAATATTTTAGGTATCGAACAAACATCTACAGGAGGCCCTAACTTTGGCCTGCTTTGACAATAAAGTCGGACCGACACTATTATTTTTCATGTTGTAAATTTCATTCCCATTTATACTAACCTTGTATAAATTTCTTAAACAAAACTTGTAATTGAATTAAGAAATGTATATGAGACTTTTTTGGACGTTTATTCTTTCATGAATAAATGTATGCATAGATGAGGGTTATGTGTTGATATTCAATGTTATATGATTGAATAGCAATGATTGGGACCCAGTATGGTCAATGGTTAGAAATTGCACAGGTTGTGTGTGTTGGGTAGAGCTCCCCGTACAAAGGAGACTTCGCCCAAATTTTGTTAAAGTTATAGACCCCAGTGAATAGGGTATCACTACGTGTTATCGGGTTAAGCAGTATCACAGGTCATTCGTGAATCTATATTTTCTTATTTATTAAGACTACCCTTATTTCAGAACAATAAATAGAGAGAGTCTTTCTCACAGTTAGATTAATCCCCTTGTGAGATTTCTAAGAGAGAGAATCATTTTTCTACCTTAAGAGCTTCCACCATAACCTAGACCTCTAAACCTTAAGGCTACCACTAGAGATTAAGAATATCTTGTTGGTTTGATAAACCCATTGGTGTGTGTACATAGCGGGGATCATTGGCATGCCCATAATTGCTTGAGACCTAGACAAAACGTGCTACGAAGAGGTCCAAGTAAAACTACACTATAGAGGATCTTTGACGGAAAAACAATAAGAAAAATAGCATCTAACTATGAGAGGTGATAATGCGCGGTGATGGTGATGGTGATGGTGGGTTACGGCTAGTAATGGTGGTGGTGGTAATAGTAGTAGTGGTGGTAGGTGGTTATGGTAGCGGGTGGTCGGTGGTGGTTACAGTGGGTGACGATGGATAATGGTGGTGGTGGGTGTTGGTGGTGACGACAATGATGATGGTGGTGTGTTTGGTGGTTGGTTATTATGGTCGGTGGTTTTAATAGTGGTGGTGGTGGCTGCAAGTGGTGGTGGGTGGTGGTTACAGTGCACGGTCAAGGTGATGGTGGTGGCAGCTAGTTATAGTGATAGTGATTGTGGATAGCAGTGGTTAATGGTAGCATTAGTGGTGGGTGGTCAGTGGGTGGGATTGGTGAAGGTGGTGGTGGTGGCAGGTGGTGGCGACGACGGGTGGTGGGCGGTGGACGGTGGACGATGGGCGATGACGGGTGGTGGTCGTTATGGGAGGCGTCAAATAGTAGTGACGGCGGTGGGGTGATGAAGGTAGTGGTAATAATATAAGAATGGGATAATAGTAGAGGTTTTTAAATAACCTCCTTCATTAAGAGTATTTTTGTCAAGAGTTGATTGTATTGATTTTTGGGCTTAAAAGTGTTAAGGATGAACCTAAAATCAAAAAAGTTCCCAAATTTTTACCTTTCACCAAATCTCTCATTTAAATTTGGGTAAAAATCTTCTAAAAACTTTCTAAAATGCTAGACTCATACTCGTATCAAATCAAGGAGACTCATTTTTTACTCAAATCAAGGGAGACTCAAATTCGTACTCAAATCTTTAATACTGAGATTTCACCATTTTTAAAAACTCAATGGTCATATTTTACCTTCTTTTAAATTTGAATTTATCCTAATTTAAATTTGGGTTTCTATCTATACTATTAATAAAAAGCAGCTAAGTGAAAAAATTTTAATTGACTATTATGTCCCTATGAAAAAACTTAAAGACACTTATATTTTTATGTATTTAATTATCCAATATCAATATTTATATTTGTACTTCCTTCCTTGTTAACCTTTAGTCTTCCTACTATAATTGATTTACAACACAATAAATTATATGAATAAGTACTACATAAATATTTAAATGATAACTACATCCCTTTGGTCAATTAATTAGCCATTTGAAGATGAACCATTTCATCTACCAATTCTTCCTTCATTCGCCGACAACTGGACACAAGTATCCAATGTGTATTGAAGATTATTATTTTATGTTATTTCTTTATTCAATGTTGTAATTCAAATTTTAGATGAACAATTTTATTGTTTGAGGTACTTTTATTCGATAGTTTTCTATTTCATGAGGCTTTGTACATTTATTTATCTTGAATACTAATTTCTTTTTTTGGGTCTCCTATTGAATAGTGTTTTCAATGCAGGTGAACATGGACATCTATCAGTAAGCTTGTCAATAGATTAACATGAAACAAAAATTATATATCAAGCCACTCAAAGTCATCGTGGTGATGAATAAAAAGAGATTGGACAAATCACCAAGAAAGCAACATAAACAAAGTGAATTAAATTAATCATGTTTCCGAAAGGTAGGATGTGTCTACTAACGCTCATAAAAACATGTTGAAAGGACATATTAATCCCGGTCAAATTTTACCACAAGTCATCTAAGCATCATGCGTTGCTACTTCCAGTTGTGTAGTGGCACAACCTATGGTGGTGGAGGACACCCTTAGCATCCGGTTTGTCGTCACCATAACAATTCCTCTATGATCATTTTTTTTCAACTAGGCATCACTATGACAATTCAAAGAGTATTGCATGTTAGGTACATGTTGATTGCTTCAGTTTGTTTGTTCTTTTTTTTTTTATAGTGCTCTCTGGCTTTTATGCATGCTTCTAATTCATAAGATTCATCTACTCATTTCTAAAGATTGATTGATGGGTAGATGCACTGGTGAGGTAATTTCCAGTGATAATCATATAGGGTTAAAATTAACTAAAAGCCTATAATTCTATTTTTTTAGGTGAATTTCACATTAATGTGCTAAGTTATGTCTCTTGATATTAAAAATACTTTAGAACTTAGTTGTATATCCTCTGGTATAATTTTGAAAAATTATTCAAAGATTCAACAAATTAACTCTTATGCATCCATTAATTGCGATTTCAGTCAATAGTTATACAAAGTAGTAGCTAAGTTACTTCAATATCATTATTGATGATTAAGAATGTAGTCAAAAGTGAAACAACTGAACATTTTTTCATTTCCATGATTAGAAGAAGTAAAACTTCTGATTCAATAAATGAACTTTCTAGTTTCAAGTAACTTATATCTATCCATAAGACAGTGTCAAGATTAATCTGTAAAAGTGACGCTTGCCATAATTGACACTGTTATTGCGATATTGCAAATTTTGCATTCTTTCTTATTTAGCTTACATGCTACTTCAAACATGCTCTATTTTAGCACAATCCATTTAGCGAAGAAACAGTAAGATTAAGAAAACTCAACAGCGAGCATGTGAAACTTTATCTAAGGAACAAGATGTCGTAGATATTAAGTTTTTTCGTTAAATTTACTAATAGGGTAACCTTCCGGACTTTATTAACAAGGTTGGTTAGAGCTACATGATCTTCTATAATTTAACCATTTTGTTTATTTAGGAAAAATTCATTGTAACTCAATTACCTCATTTCATTTTAATTTTAGAACGTACAAGTCGCCCATGCCTTTTAATTTATGTATACTACGCATTATTATGAGAAAATATGCATGATAATGCTCAGGGTCACGCATGAATGCTTTTTGTATTGTCTGAATTTATGTCATTCTATTAGATAAATGATTGTGAGATACTCTTGTTAGATTCTCTAGGAGGTATGGTACGGCACTGAGATGTCATAAGTGAGTTAACCCTTGAATTCCTTGGAAAATTTTCACATGGTAACATTTCATTCCCTGAAAAAAATTGTAAATGCCTCTTCAATTCAATAAGTACTTTAAACTTAAAAAGACGTTGAATTTGTAAATACGAAACTCATATGGGTCTCAATGCTGTTTCTAGATTGGGTTGGATAATCTGTAGGGTATGTTTTCTTTAGTATGGACATTCTAAATGTTGACATACTTGGTGTTGTTCCATGATTCCACATAAACACCATTCCATGCATATCAATACTTATGTGGAAAAGTCTTAAACAAAAAAAGAATGATTAGAAACATCAATGATACTCTTCATTTGATTCTAAATCTCAAGTTTTGTTGTGAACTCTTGCTTTTAGGTTTCTACCGCTATCTTAAGAATGACAAAAAAGTCCAAAAATTTGTCTACAAGTGACACACACCCCAATTCTTACATCCCACTAATTGGGTAGTTAGATATGGGAAATTATGCCGAGTTGAGTTTGTATGGTGATAGAAACTCCTTTGTTAAATAAATTTAGGTCACGGTGGTTAGTTCATTGAAAGTGGAGAGATAGTTATTAGCAACACATGATAGAATGTGATTAGAGGAAATATTTTATTATAAATTTAAATAATCCAAACTTTTAAGAAATTAGAAAATAGAGATAAACATCTTTCCGAGCCCTTTCCCAATAAAATTGATTGTTCTTTTTGATATAAACTAATCATTTCCTGTTCCTGAAGACATTATGTAATAAAGAAGAAAATCGCAAGTAATTTTCTAAATTAAAAAACAATGACCCAAAAACATTCATACTAATTCTTCTTTTAAAATGACTTGCCCCCTATTATTGGAACTGTCATAAAAATGAACAAAAAACAACCCAAAGTAACACCACATTTACAATTACCTCAAAAAAAAATACTAACAGAACCAAATCAAATTTACAATATTTAGGCAATAAATAAAATCAATAAAATATTTCTCATCTATAAGAATTATGTAATCGTTGTCATTACCATGATTCAATTTAATAACATAACATAATTACAAACTCAATCCACCCACGTAATAAACATCTCAAATAAAAAAAAACTGCCTACAAATGCAACCATTTATATAATAAAAATAAGTTCACAAATGTTGTCAAAAAAATAAATTTTGCTATTTGAAATTCCACCAACTTCCAAAAGAATGAAATTAAATTTACAATTGTAAATTAAGAAATGTAATAATAAAACCAACTTAAATCAAGATATAAACAATACAGTTGTAACATATAACATTTAACAACAATCATCTAATGTCAAAGCATCTACAACTAAACCAAGACGAACATTAAACATTAAAACCAACAAACTCTTGCCAAAATATACACCACTAACATTTGGTGCAATTGGTTTCATGTATTTTTTTATATTGGTCACTTGTTAATTTTTTATTGGTAATTGGATTGACTTTGATTTTTATTTTATTTTTTGGTGCTTGTAGTAGTGATTTATTTTTTTGTATGAATAATAGCTTGAAGGTCTTATTTATGGATTGTATATTTATATTTTTCTTTGTGTGTAAGTGGTGATGGCGATTAGATTGATTTTGAATTTTTTCCCTCGACAGAAATTGGATTCAGTTGTTTTGTTTTTTATTGGTCACTTGTTATTTTTTTATTTTATACTTTTTGTTTGTATGGAAGAATTGGTAATTAGCTTAGATTTTTTTTTTTTGGTTCAATTGGTATCACTTAAATTTTTTTTTATTGGTGATTAGCTTGGGCTTTGTGTTTTTATTTTTTGGGAGAATTGTTTTGTTTTTATTGGTCACTTGTTATTTTTTTTATTGGTGATTAACTTGGGCTTTGGATTTTTGTTTCTTGGGAGAATTGTTTTGTTTTTATTGGTATTATTTGTTTGGTGCAATTGGTATCACTTATTTTTCTTAGTGAAAGTTAAGGGTGAGTTCCCCTAAATAGACTTATAATGACTTGAGTATTGGAAAGAAACTTATTTGGGGGTAAGTCCATGTTTAAACTTATATGTAGATACTTAAGTCCATTTATTTTTTAAATCTCAAAATTACCCCTAACAGTGTTAGTTTTGTCCAGTTATGAAAAATCACATAGGTTAGATGATTGAGGTATATATGTAAACTCTTGATTGAGTTATATATGAAAACATATATGAAAGTTATATATTCTAATATTTATATATGAGAAGCATAATGTACGAATAAATTGTTGGTCTATTAAGTCAAAATAAGGTCTGTAAACCCCCGCATGTAATAGAACTTGTATCAACTATAATTGATGTATAAATGTATGATGTATATGTTTGGGTTGACTTTGAAAGGGTTTAAGATTAATCATAAAACTAAATATTTTTAGGTCCAACTAA
>CM042186.1:32433886-32566928 GCA_023539305.1 Ilex asprella | reverse complement strand
GTATAAATATCTATGTATTTATATATATATATATTAGTAAATACACATGAATCAAGGTGCATTAAATATTAAAGTTCTCCCATAAAACTAGGAGATATTTAATGCACCACTTTCCAAAGAACATACACATGAATCAATGGAGAACAAAAATGTCACAAAAAATTTAGGTAAATTCAAATTGTGTACTTAGATACAAATAAGTATCAAAATTAAGGACTTAATAGCCTTACATTTTTTAGTGTGTACTTTTTGTCAAATAAGTCTAATTTGATATACCCCTTAACAATTTACCCCTCTAATGTTTATCTTCTCTCAAACTTTGGTGAAAATTTTTAGAAAAAGCGATAGCCGTCTTTTGAATTAAGTGAAAATTATTCAAAATTACAATTTTTGTACCTTTTTTTATCAATAAGCTTAGGCATAGACTTTATAAGTCATTAAGTCCGACTCAACTAATCTTTTTTGTCATCTAGTCCAAGTTAATTTTTTTTTATATATATATTACAATTACAATATTACTTGGCACGACGAGGCCTGTCGGATCAACCAAAAATAGACACGTGATACAATCTATCAATAATGATAGAAGTAATTATTCATGTGATATGATATGTTTGACCTCGGAGCTTCATTAGGGAAGTTGAGCACTAAGATCCCCTCAGTGCCTACAAAAGGCTTTTGAGAATTTCATGTCGAGCGACGCTAACCTCGGCATTGTCACAAGCAATGCACTAGGGTCTCCCCAACGTTACCATGAATGCCGACAAGAGATCTTTTCAATGCATACCGAAGATTGTTGAGACCGAGAGGGTTGGAATATCAACAGAGAATAGGCCGATGGGGCTGAGAAACAATTAACTTTATACACTGACCACTTCAGTCGGCATATTGGAAGACAACTAGCTTTGCATTGAGAACGCCCACCTGGGAATAAACGAAGGAATGTCTTACGAGGAACTATGTTCGATTGTCAGATAGCGTGGGCCCACTATCCCACGTTGTTAGATCCAGCAGGATCACTAAGACTAATTATGAGAGAGGTCTTTAAGAATGCAATTAATATTCTTCATGAGCATACGACAAGCAAGTCATAGGCATTTAATGCTCGGTGGTCAAGCACATGGAGGGCATGGATCCCTCAATGCACTATGTGATGTCGGACATTTACTCTCGCAGAGCTTAACATCAAATCTCGCAGTAAATGCTCGGCATGAGTATTAATGATCGGCTAGTGTTTAGATGTCGAGGGGTTAATGTCGTTAATGCATGCTAGATTTTAATGCCTTGCTCGATGCCCTGCTGTCTAACAAGATCAAAGAGATATCCATTGGGAGCCAATCAGGAGCCCTAATTAACCCTAAAAAGTGTGATAATGAATTAGGGTTTAGGGTTAATAGTTGTTTGATGCGGTTCACCCTAATCTCCGAGCACGAACCTTCAAATATTTATATGACTTATATGAGTAGGTAAGTGTCACTATCCCTCTAGTTCGATGCTAGAAATGGGAAAAACATGTGTGTGGATCAAAATGTGTGTGTGTGTGTGTGTGTGTGAAAATGTTCCCCAAGCATAGAGAGACTTTCGATGTCATGTTTTACTTGGAATGGAGTATTCCAATGTCGTCTCCTCAGGAAAGGTTGGTCAAATTGTGGTGAAGGTGATTTTATAAAAATGAAAAAGTGTAAAATCTTGTGAATTGGTGTTTGGGTGAGTGAAGATTGTTTATAAAATGCAACAAATATAAGGTTGGCTAATCTGAAGGGGTCATCCCAATGGGAATACCAAATCAACTCAATTCATTCAACCAATGGTGTCTATGTACTTGATTGATTCGTAGAAAATGAGGGACTAATGTGGAGTGTAGGCTCAAGCATACCCCGTGACAAATCTACCGTGTATCAAGAGCTCACAACCATGTCCGCACTCAATCTTGTCAAACCAAGCACTTTACACTACGAGGTAGAATAGAGAAGAGGTGATTTAGCATACCCAAGAAGTAGTTCCCCATGGATTAGCCAACAAAAAGCTTAGCTACTTATGTTTAAAGTAAAAGCATTCATAATGTGAAGAGACATGTAGATAAAATAAACTAAAAATAGAGATAAAATGAAGCTTAGAACTTGTATTAATGCTAGGAGAAGGTATACTACAAAGGAGATTTCATTTCATACCAAAATGGAAAGCTTAAAGACAAAACCCAATTGAAAATATAAAAGTACAAGAACATTGAATTAAACTTAATTACACTTGAAATAAACGAGATAAAAATGCAAGAAATGAAGATTACTAGTGAAATATAACTTACTACAACTCAAATGGGTGAGAAAATTGTAAAAAACTAAATTTTCTCTCTGTAAACTATGTCTTCTACATTGGGAGTTTCACTCTCTAGAAGTGCTGAACAATGTTGTGTAATGTGTAGAGAGTAGTGTAATTTCTTCCATGAGAGCTCTATGGTCTGTGTGCTGTAAAGTTTCCATGATTGGAAAAGTTTGGATACCTGCACAAGCAAAGTCCAGGCATGTATGCACTCCCTATGTCGTTGACCAGCCTCACTGTGTCTCTCTCCTCTTCATCCATACATTTTCTTCCAAATTTAGAATTTTTGGAAGGATGGCATGGTTGTTGGTAGAACATGTTAGGGTAGGTGTGGGAGAAGCATAGGTGGGCCCTCCAAGTTAATAGAGTTTAAGTTGCAGGTGTTTGGCGTTTCTGGGTCAAACCTTCCGGAAGGTATTCGCGAATGTGCAAATCCTTCCTGAAGGTCAAAGCAAAACCTTCTGGAATGTCTTCTCTAGTGCAAATCCTTCTAGAAGGTTGAAGCAAAACATTCCGAAAGGTTTTCTCCTGATTTGTCTTGTTCTTGATTTCTTCACCTTCCAAACCTCTCATTAAGCCACCCATTCTTCTCCATTGTTTTTAAGCATTATGGTGAGGGTTTAACTCAAGCCATTTCTTATTCTTTACCTGTAATCGCACTGAAACTTCATTAATTGTTAGATTAATTGCATTTTCTCCCATTTTCACCACAAAATCAAGTATAAAAGGGGTGCAAATGTATATGTGATGTGTAATATTTTGTGCTAATCACACCCCCAACTTGAGTTTTCCTAGTCCCCAACAAACCTTATTTTCAAACCTCAAAGCATAAAGCTACAACAATCATGTAAACTCCCACATTCGTATCTTTATATAGCAGTGTAATTATATTTTGAAATGCTAACTATGTAGATTGTAAGAGTAGAAATAAAAATGTTAGTTGAGGTAATAAGATATGTTGTAGAAGTTTGGAAGTATTCCGGAATGAAATGACACTTTAGAAAGAATTTGAGTAGGAAGGAGTTTTGATACATCCCTAGTGTTTGGATCATAAATTTTTACTTTGACATCCATTTGATCTGAAATTTTTAAATAAGATAGTAGACTCTCAGGGATACAAAAGAGTATTTCACAAATAATTTTCAAATCGACCTCAAAATGAGTCAAAACTTAACTGACGGTTTTAACAAAAACTAGAATGACGTTCGAACATGAATCGACGTTCAAACGACAGTGAGTCCCAATACTTCGGTGTCTACAAAAAATCTTATGAAAAAGTAAAAGTACTAGGAGGAACTAACGTTCGAACGCCAAAATGATGTTCGAACGCAAAGCAGTAATTTGCACTATTGACATTCGAATGCCAAATGATGTTCGAACGTGACTTACGAATCTGAGTTTCAGAATCGCGCACAGGAGACCATTTCTTCCCCTATAAATACTTAAGCACACCTCCCTTAGCCTCATTCAACATTTCTAACCCTAGAAAGTCTTAGAGAGGAAGAAAGAAGGAGAAAAACACAAGATCAAGAAGAATTTGCACATTGAAGTGGATCAAAATCTCAAGTTCTTCACACAAAACAAAGGAAAAAGGTAGGGGTTTCCTTCCACTCTTTTTTATTGAGGCTAGGGCATAAATATATGTATGTTTTGACTCTCAATCCTGTATATATGCTATAAAATCATTATTTCTTGATCCTCTTGTAAATATTATCATGTTTTGAAGGAATCTATGGTAGAATAGTCATGAAATCTCTTTTTCTTGTCCTGAAAACCCTAGTTTTTAAGAGAGATGAATTTTTATTTTCTCTCAATATTCCTTTATTCTTGATTTTGAAACTATAGTGGTTTGTATTGAACAATAAAATGGTATTTTGTATGATCGCTTGTATATTTTCTTAAATTGTTCTATTGGAATAATACGTGTGAAATTTAGGGATTTTTGGATTTGTTTGTGATTTGAGGAAATGGATTTGTGTTGTATCTCTTGTGGATATTTAGATAACCATGGGTGGTCGTTGACCGGATATCGTAGATTGAGTTAGATGTATTTCTTACTACATGTGCGTTTGAAGGTTCCCTATCACTCGTAGTGGGGTTGGTGTCTTGCGATGACCAAACCACTATTCGCTCACGTGTTATCGAGGCTGGCGATTAGTATACTATTCTGGGTTAGATTGTCCTTGTCGATGCGTCAGTATACGCCCTTCCTTAAGTTGTATATCTTTGCTAGGATTGAGTTTGTGTGTGTGGGCCAGGATATTATCGATGTGTTTATTCATGCGATGTCATACATCATACTTGAGATATAAGTTGTGGCTTGATATACATTGTGGAAAATTGTACAAATTGTGGGTTATTGTTTATTGTTGTGGAAATCATTTATTACAAAAACTTGTTGAAAATGGTTTATGGGTGGAAATGGGTTATTGTTGGGAATTGGTTTTACTTCATCATTTAATTTATTGTTGTTGCGCAAACTGGAGATCTGTTGTAATGTCATTATTTTATGTCAAAAGTTATATATGATATTTTTGAAATGAGACCGACCTATTTTCTATGTTTCAAAACCTTGTTCGCATTTGGGAGGATTTTCCTATAGAGCTTAGTGCTCACACCCTACAAACAACATTTTTTAAAAAAATTTAGCTTAGAGGAAGAGCTTGGAGTGGACAAGCAAGTACTTTGGGAAGCTAAAGTGGATGGGCATGTGGATTCGGAGGAGGATGTCTAGAATTGTTCTTTTTATATTTTAGGCTAGGAGATTCATTTTGACATAATGTTAATATTTTCCTTATTCCGCTGCAAGATAATAGTTTGGCATATTCTTTTGGGCGAAATTGTCATAGTTTGGCATATTCTTTTGGAGAATGTTGTAGATATTATGGATGATGAATTAAATTTTCTTTATTTATGGATCTTATTAGTTGCTCTCATGATGTAAATGATTTTAAATAGTAATGTCGTCCAACGGAGATTTTGGGGCGTTACAAGTTTTGTTATCAGAGCCTAGGAATTAGGTCTTACATAGGAGTTGTAGGTTATGGATTACCACTATAGAGGTAAGTTTAAGGTGAATAAAATTGTTGATTTAAATTTTATACAAGTCTTATGCTTTTGATTAAAGTGATAGTTCGGATGTCTTGTACATCGAGGAAACAAATTATGAATTAATGTGCAGGATGGACGATAAACGTGGACGTGGTCGGGGACGTGGTGGCCAAGCAAAACACCACCATCACCTCTTGATGCCATGAATGGCATTTATCAGTGCTTAAGAGAGCTAACCAATCTGGTACAACACCAGAATGGAAACAACAACCACAATAATGGGGTTTATCCCTTAGCTTAGGAACCGGGCAATGGGGACGAAAATTGAAAGATAATAGTTCTATGAGAATTTTTTAGGCAACACCCTCCTACTTTTCAAGGAAGCTCTCACCCCTTGGATATGGATAAATGGATTCACCGGGTGAGAAAGTTATGTGATGGGAGTTGCCAAGGATTTTTCGATTGGCTTGGCTACATACCTGTTAGAGGGGGAGACAGATCATTAGTGGGATTCAGTGAAGAGAATGAGGAATATGGATGCTCTTACATGGGAGGAGTTTGATCAGATCTTCCAAGACAAGTATTTTTCTGAATCGTTTAGGGACAAGATGAGTGCAGATTTTCTCGTTCTACGGTAGGGTAGCATGACGATAGCCGAGTATGAGAGGAAATTTGATGAGTTATCCCGCTATGCCACGGATTTTATATCTACTGAGCCCAAGAAAGCCAAACGCTTTGAGCAGGGCTTAAGGCTTACCATCCGAGAGAAGCTTGTTGCTCACAAGATCCGAGACAAGGATCTAGTTGATAGAGCTACACTAGTGGAGAGAGACACCGAGGATAACCAGAGGCGATAAAACTTCACAAGGGAGTTTCAATCAGGGTCGGTGCTGGCAACAATGGAATGCAGAAAGTGGCATCATACCGTCGCCTAGACCAGGCGGTTGGACAGAGACTTCAGACAACTCGAGGAGTTGGAGGCATACCAGAGAGGGGAGAAGTAGACCCACGAGCCTACTTTGCATGTGGAGGTTTGGGGCATATTCGAAATCATTGTCCAATCTTCCCACTCCAAAAGAATACCCCGACGGCTAGATAGCTTAATGCACATAAGCCACCATTACAAAAGCCACTACAGCAAAGACCGTTAGGAACTATAGCCCTCGGTGGTACTAATCGAGCAAGAGTTTTTGCTTTGATCCAACCGCAAGAAAATGTTTCCAATGCCATTGTGGAAGGTATTGTTCTTCTCTACAATTCTTGGGCCCAAATTTTATTTGATCCGGTGCTACTCATTCATTCATACGCACTACATATGCTCTTAATTTAGGAGTGGACTTTGAGAAGCTAGAACATGCTTTGAGTATTGACATGCCTACGGGAGAACGGTTGGATACTAGAAGGGTGTGTAGAGGTTATGTGCTTCGAATTGGGGAGCAAGAATTAATTATAGATTTTGTTGCACTAGACATGATGGGATATCACATAATATTTGGGATGAACTTGTTGTCCACTTTCTGTGTGGTAATGGATTATTTTTGTAAATGGATTTCATTTTAATTACCGGGAGGGGTAGTTTTCAATTTCTTGAATGATCAAAATTCTTCCCATCCATTTTCTACTACGGGTAGTAGATTCTTGAAAGCTAAGGCGGGGAGCCATTTTGAGTTTCTTAGCTAGCTTGATTGGAGATGATCCGGATAGATTCCAACCAGACGTGGTATTGATAATGTCAAAGTTTTCGAATATCTTCCCAGATGAACTACTCGGGTTACCCCTACAGAGAAAGATCGAGTTTGCAATCGATCTATATCCGAAAATTGAACCCACATCCATTGCTCCCTATAGGATAACACCTTTGGAGTTAAAAGAGATAAGGAAGCAGTTGGACCATTTGTTGGCTATTGGGTTTATCCATTTAAGTCCTTCACCTTGAGGAGCCCCCATGCTCTTTGTGAAGAAACATGATGAAACACTTCGGTTATGCACAGATTACTAGGGCTGTCAAAAATTGACACAACAAGATTAACCGACACGAATTAAGCAGGTTTGGGTTATAAATGGGTTGACACACCAAACACGTTTAATAAACGGGTTGTGTTCGGGTGAGACCTGTCAAACCGTTTATCACATGTTTACCCGTTTAAATAAAATTAATATAATAATAAATTAATAATTATTTTTAAAAAATTAACAAGAAAAAGGAAGTAAAGAAATCAATACGAAAAAAAGAAAAAAAAAGTAAAGTAGTAGTTCAAAGATAGGAGGAGAGATGGTGAGCACTTCAAAGGCAAAAGCAAACTAATACCTTTTGTTTTTGTCCCACATTAGAAAATGAGAGGAGAGGGGGAAGGTTGAGTTGTCTATAAAAAGGCAAAGGCCTCTTACCCTTTTTTTTTTAAACCTTCAAGTATGATTATTTATAAGATTTGGCTAAGATTTTGAGGTAAGTACACTTGGAAGTAAAAAAAATGAGTATTAAAATTTATTGATATAATTATTTTAAAATTAAATGGGTTAAACGAATCGTACTGTGTTACTCGTTTATTAAACGGGTCGTGTTCGTGTTGAAAATTTTCACCCGTTTATTAAACATGTCGTATATCGGTTTACATATTTTTCACCCGTCACCCATTTAACCCGATACGTTTGACACCCCTACAGATTACCGAAGGTTGAATCGGGTGACAGTGAAGAATAAATATTTGTTGCCACAAATTGATAATTTATTCGATTAGCTGAGGGGTTCAATGTATTACTCTAAGATTGATCTTCGCACAGCTGAGGGGTACCATCAACTGCGGATCAAGGTGGAGGATATTTCTAAGACAGCTTTTCATATGCGGTATGCTCATTTAGAGCATCTAGATCAGTTTGTTATCGTGTTTGTTGGTGACATATTAATTTATTCACGAACACAAGAGAAACATGAACGCCATCTCTCAATTGTGCTACAGACATTGAGAGAGCATAAGTTGTATGCTAAGATGAGTAAATGCGAGTTCTGGATGAAGGGAGTGAAATTTCTTGGCCATGTTGTGTCAGAACATGGTGTAGCTGTTGATCTCGCAAAGATTGAAGTCGTGATGAGATGAAAATCATCGAGGAATGTGATCGAAGTACGTAGTTTCCTAGGATTAGCAGGCTACTACCAGAGGTTTGTGGAAGGGTTATCAAAACTAACGATGCCCATGACCGTCTTACAAAGAAGGAGGAAAGATTTTTGTGGACTCAAGTGTGTGAACTAGTTTTTCGCACCTTGAAGAAGAGGTTGACAACAGCTCCTGTCCTCATTATTCCGAACAGTAGGTAAGGATACAATGTTTACACCGATGCTTCGTTACGAGGCTTGGGATGTGTGCTAATGCAAAGAGGTAAGGTAGTTACTTATGGCTTAAGACAACTAAAGGTCATGAGCAGAACTATCCCACTCATGACTTGGAGCTTACCGCTGTGGTTTTTGCTCTTAAGTTGTGGAGGTATTACCAATATGGAGAAAAAATTCAAGTGTTTTCTGATTATAAGGGTCTCAAGTATATATTCACACAGAAATACTTGAATCTTCGGCAAAGAAGGTGGATTGAATATCTAGAAGACTATGATTTCACACTCAACTACCATCCAAGGAAGGCAAACGTAGTAGCAAATACACTGAGCAAGAAGTCTTGGGGTGAAATCAACGTTCTTACTATTAATAGGAAGAAGATGATTGATGCTTTGGAGGAATTTGATCTATTAGTGGATAGACAAGGGGATCAACCATGCTTATTTAATCTTATAGCTCAACCAATTTTCCGACAAAGGATTATGGAGTTGCAACGATTAGATACCGAGTTGAGAGATATCCAGGGTAGATTAGAGAGAAATGAAATTGTTGAGAATTGGTCGATACATAATGATGAGTTACAGTTTCGTGGAAGACTATGTGTACCAAACAAGGACCAAGTAAGGGAAGAAGTGTTGAGTGAGTTCCATCGTTCAAAATTGTCCATACATTTAGGTAGTACTGAGATGTATAGATACATGAAGCATCAATATTGGTGGAAAGGGATGAAACAAGACGTGACTAAGTACGTTGCAAAGTGCGTAGTGTGTCAACAGGTAAAGATTGAGCATAAAAAACCCAGAGGATTGCAACAGTCCTTACCTATCCAAGAGTGAAAGTGGGATCACATCACCATGGATTTTGTGTCTGATTTTTCGTGTATGTCATGAGGGCATAATACTGTAGGGGTCATTGTAGATAGACTCACCAAGTCTACCCATTTCTTAAGTGTGAAGACTACTAACACTTTAGAGACCTTAAGCAAGCTGTATATTCGTAAGATTGTTAGATTACGTGGAGTTACACTCTCTGTTGTGTCGGATCGTG
This sequence comes from Ilex asprella, assembly GCA_023539305.1. NCBI lineage: Eukaryota > Viridiplantae > Streptophyta > Magnoliopsida > Aquifoliales > Aquifoliaceae > Ilex > Ilex asprella. The sequence goes on along the minus strand of CM042186.1, from coordinate 32,557,186 downwards.
ATTCTCCTTTTGTGGCCCAATTTTGGCAAAGTCTATAGCAAGCTATGAGTATAGAGTTACACTTTAGCACCACCTTTTATCCTCAAACGGATGGTCAATCCGAGAGGGTGATACAAATTTTGGAGCACATGCTACGAGCCTATGTGTTGGACTTCAAGGGAAGTTGGAGTGATCATTTTTCGTTAGTCGAGTTTGCATATAACAATAGTTTTCAATCTAACATTGGCATGGCACCTTAGGAAACATTGTATGGAAGACCATATAGGTCCCCGACTTGTTGGTTAGAAGCTGAAGAAAGTAGCTTGTGTGGACCAGAAATTGTTCGGGAGACTTGTGAGAAAATTCAACCCATCTGAGAAAGACTACGCACGACTCAAAGTTGACTGAAAAGCTATGCGGATAGAAAAAGAAGACCTTTAGAATTCAAAGAGGGGGACTATGTGTTCCTCAAGGTGTCACCTAAAAAAGGAGTGTTGAGATTTAGCAAAAAGGAAAATTAGCTCCAAGGTACATCAAACCATTCGAAGTTATCTAAGTGCTGGGCAAAATGGCGTATCAACTTCGGTTACCAGCTCAGTTGTTAGGGGTACATGACGTGTTCCATGTTTCAATGTTCAGGAAGTGTCAATCGGATACAACACATGTCATGGATTTGGAGGATATTGAAATTCAAGACGGAGCAGCATATGAAGCACAACCGGTGAAGATTCTTGATACCAAGGAGAAGGTGTTTCGCAATAAAGTAATCCAACCGGTGAAAGTCTTGTGGCAACATCATGGGGTGAAGGAAGCTACCTGAAAACCAGAGGAGGAGATGCAAGAGAAGTACTCTCATTTGTTCTCTACTTAAGGTAAGTTTCGAGGATGGAACTTTCTTTAAGGGGGTAGATTGTAAACCCTCACATTCATATCTTTATATAGCAACGTAATTATGTTTTGAAATACTAATATATGTAATGATATATGCATGAACTATGTAGATTGTAAGAGTAGAAATAAAAATGTTAGTTGAGGTAATAGGGTATGTTGTAGAAGTTTGGAAGTATTCCGGAGTGAAATCACACTTTAGAGAGAATTTGAGTAGGAAGGAGTTTTGATACATCCCTAGTGTTTGGATCATAAATTTTTACTTTGAAATCCATTTGATCTGAAATTTTTAAATAAAATAGTAGACTCGTAGGGATACAAAAGACTATTTCACAAATATTTTCCAAATCGACCTCAAAATGGGTCAAAACTTCACTGGAAGTTTTTGCAAAAACTGGAATGACGTTTGAACGACAGTTAGTTCCAGTACTTCGGTGTCTGCAAAACCTCTGATGGAAAAGTAAAAGTACTGGGAGCAGCTAATGTTCAAACGCCAAAATAACGTTCGAATGTAAAGTAGTAATTTGCACTACTGACATTCAAATGTCAAATGACATTCAAACGTGACTAACGAATTTGGGTTTCAGAATTGCGCACGGGAGACCATTTCTTACCCTATAAATACTTAAGCACACCTCCCTTAGCCCCATTTCAACATTTCTAACCTTAGAAATTCTTAGAGAGGAAGAAAAAAGGAAAAAAAAACACAAGATCAAGGAGGATTTGCACATTGAAGTGGATCAAAATCTCAAGTTCTTCATACAAAACAAAGAAAGAAGGTAGAGGATTCCTTCCACTCTTGTCCATTGAGGCTAGGGCATAAATATATGTATGTTTTGACTCTCAATCATATATATATGCAATAAATTTTTTATTTCTTCATCATCTTGCAAATTTTACCATGTTTTGAAGGAAGCTATGGTGGAATAGCCATAAAATCTCTTTTTGTTGTCTTGAAAACCCTAGTTTTTAAAAGAGATGGATTTTTTTTCTCTCAATATTCCTTTATTCTTAATTTCAAAACTCTAGTGCTTTGTATTGAACAATAAAATGGTATTTTTGATGATTTCTTGCATATTTTATTAAATTATTCTATTGGAATAATACACGTGAAATTTAAAAATTATTGGATTTGCTTGTGATTTGAGAAAATGGGTTTGTGTTGTATCTCTTGTGGATGTTTGAATGACCATGGGTGACCGTTGAACGGATATCGTAGAGTGGGTTAGATATGTTTCTTACTCCATGTGGGTTTGAAGGTTCTCTATCACTCATAATGAGGTTGGTGTCTTGCGATGACCAAACCACTATTCGATCACATGTTATCGAGTTAAGGGTTAGTATACTACTCCTAGGTTGGATCGTCCCTGCCGATGCGTCAGTATATGCCCTTCCTAAAGTTGTATATCCTTGCGAGGATTAGGTTTATGTGTGTGGGCTAGGATATTCTCGATGTGTTTATTCGTACAATGTCATATATCATACCTGAGATACAAGTTGTGACGTGATATACATTGTGGGTAATTGTACAAATTATGGCTTATTGTTTATTGTTGTGGAAGTCATTTATTACAAGAACTTGTTGGAAATGGTTTATGGGTTGAAATGACTTATTGTTGGGAATTGGTTTTACTTCATCATTTGATTTATTGTTGTTACGTAAGCTGGAGATTTGTTGAAATGTCACTGTTTTATATCAAAATTATATATGATATTTATGAAATGAGACCGACCTATTTTTTATGTTTCAAAACCTTGTTCGGATTTGGGAGCATTTTCATATAGAGCTTAGTGCTCACCCCCTACAAACAACATTTTTTTCAAATTTTGGCTTAGAGGATGATCTTGGAGTGGACGAGAAATGTTATTTTTTTGGAGGATGCTGTAGATATTATGGTTTAGAGGATGATCATGGTTTAGCATATTCTTTTGGAGGATGTTGTAGATATTATGGACGATGAATGAAATTTTATTTATTTATGGATCTTATTAGTCGCTCTCATGATGTGAATGGTTTTAAATAGTAACATTGTCTAAAGGGGATTTTGGGGCGTTACAAATCCATTCATGAAAAATAAAATGCAACAATCAAAATGCAAAAATCACAATGCAATTAAAGAAATAGACTTGGGCAAGATAAAGGGAAACAACTGTGATATTTTTCATTGATTACAAATAAAAGTTCAGTACGAGTATTTAGAATTCAAAAATAAAATGGCCCAAAATCCTAGAAACACTTCTACTAGGCCGATAATTTTAATCCTAACTGTGCAAAAACTAAAATTAAAATAAATAAAAAAAACACAACGACACAACTACTCGTCGTCGTCGTCGTCGTCGTCGTCATCACTTTCCTCCTCATCGTCACCCGAGTCGTCATCATCAAAACCCTCCACGTTGACGATAATAGAAGCCATAGGTGCAGAGGTAAAAGGTCTGGCCAAAGGATGTGGAGGTCCACCGAGGATCAGCTCACTTGAAAAGGTGTGCTCAAAGATCCCGGTCACCATCAGTGAAAGCCCATACATCATCCTCTCCAAGGCGTCTAAGTGTTACGGAACTCTACGGACCGAGAGAGAGATGGAAGGCCCAGAAATAGACGGCCCAGTAGAGGATGGCTCAAGTCTCGAGGCTCTAGCTCTCTCAACCCTAGTCCTTGTTGCCCTCTTACTGCTACTCGATTTCCCAATAGCGCCAAGCTCAAGGGGCAGCAACACATCGGAGACGTAACCCTTGACCTTTCAATAAAAACACATCTTAATGACAAGATTGGCAAAAGGGAGATTTGCCTTCGGCTTTGCAGCCTGAGCTAACTGCTTCATGAACTCCCAGATCAACAAAGACACATCCATAGTCTTCCCTGTCATAAATGCGTAGAAGAGGGCAAGTTTCTCCACATTTCTATGCACCCCGAGGTCTCAGATTATAGTGCAGGATCATCTTCACAACCCCATAGGAGTGCTTGAGGCCCCTAACTAGAGTTGTCCCTTTGAATTGGGTTGGGTCCTCATAGGTAAGTTATACATACTCAGGGAGTGTTTTTCTCCCTTGGACATTGTGTGGGTAGACTAGGGTATTAGGGGGAGGCCTCTGGTATTTCATAAAGGTCTCTATCAAATCCGAAGTCACATCAAAAGTATTCCCCCTCACATTTGTCCTGAGAATACAACCACCTTCATCTACCACATTCAAATTCTTACAGAACTCCCTACACAATGTCAGGTTATACCCGCTAACTGGCTCAAACAAAATCCCAAGTCAATGACCCTCAATTATCTTCACTGCCTCATCATTTGGCTCAAGATTGAGCCTTCCACAAAACGCTCGCATGTGATATTTTTCTCATCGATGCTTCAGTTGTGAGCATCATTCCGTGCTTTCTTCCTCTTCTCCACTCGGTCCTCTTGTGGGAACTAGTGCCCCCGGGTTGTGGGGGACCCGGACCAGTGTGCTTCGTGCGGGCCATGAATATCAATAGTGCCCTAACACCCAAAAATTACCAAAACCACATCAAGAGTTACTCCACGGGCTCAAAAGCGTCAAGCGAAATCTTTCCTAACCAATCCATTGCAATGGATTTCAAAGTTTTGAAGAAACCTAGGTGAAATCAATTTGGGGGGAAAAGTGGGGTTTATAAGAAAATTGAGCAATTTTAGGTAAAATTCAAGTAAAAACCAACCCTAGGTGTGAGAAATGAAAGATTTGATGGATTGGATAGGGATTTTCGAAGCTTAGAGAAGGTTTGAGGGAGAGAGAATTGCTTGGGAGGTCAAGTACAATAGGGGAAATGAACAGTTTGACCAAAAAATAAACATAAAACCCTCGTTTTTAGTTTTTTGTGCAAAACCTTCCGGAAGGTCGAAGCAAAACCTTCTGGAAGGTTGATGCACTGGAAAAATCCTTCTGAAAGGTTAATAACCAAACCTTCCAGAAGATTTTGTCTTTTTGCAAAAAAATCCTATGCTCCAAATCTCACTTTCATTCCAACTTATTTCAACTCCTAAACATTCTAACCACCTATCTATGACATCTACTCTACCAAAAACCTGAACCACAATTGAGTGATCATTCCCAAAGTAATTTCTGAAATTGCAATATGATTTAAAATTTTGATGCTTTCAAAATACAAGACATGGATTTCTAAGTTTAACTACCAAAATGTAAAGCATAGATTCAAATGGTAAAGGCATTCCTAAATCTTCCCAATATCGAAAATTTGAGGAATATTCCCCCATCCCACAAGCATAGGGCTACATGACGACATTGTTCAAATACCCGAATTAAGCACACATGAGCATCACCATGGCTTTAAATGTTATTTTAGAGTATGCACCTACACATTCATTTTCAAACTAGTGTGTGTGTAGTGTGTAATTTAAGCATTTACCCAACGGGATTCACATTCACTTGGCTATCCAAATTCAGCTTCGATGCAAAACTCACCAAGGTTTCTCTCAACAAGGAATCACACTAGAAATATTCTTGACATGCACTCCATGTGTATATGTGAGATAGAATCTTGGGCATAAAATGAAGTATGCTCACATATAATCCAAAAATAAGGCACATGCATAAAAATAAAACAACCTTGGCATAATCTCATGAAAGGAATGTTAGGGCACTAGATAGCATAATCAACTTCTCTTTTCTTTAAGGGTATGCTTTTCCCATATTTTTTTTCATATCATTTAGGACTTTTAAGGGTTGTAATGAGGCCTAGGGGTGATATTGAGACAAGTGAAATGAATGATAGAGGATAACAAAGAGGGTTGTTCCGGGTGAATGACATTTATTTCAAAACGATTTCCTTATTCATGGGATTTTCAGTCTAACATCATCACTTTAGTCTTTGTTTCCTTTCTTTCTTTTTCTTAACATTTTTCTTTTATTTTTGCTCATTCTTTTCTTCTTTCACCTCTTTCTCTCTCCTTTTTCTTAGATTTCTCATTATTTTTCATTCAGCATTTTTGAAACACGCATCATTCATCCCTTTTGCTGGGTTTCTGCACCACTATTCCTTCTCTTTTATGGTCAATCATAGTCGGCTCTCGGAACAACCAAGGTGTGGTAAAATTTTATCATTTTGCACCGGCTTCGTTAAATGTGTGGGATGGAAACGACAACAAGGCTCAAACATGACACTAGGGATAGAATTTCACAAGAAAAAAGGTTAAGGATCAAACAAATCAAAAATTGCCTAAGATCATCTCTAGATAAGCATGGGGGATCATTATGCATTTTAATACAAGTCAATCAACTACTCAAATGCACTTTAACCAAAATAAGCATAATAAGATTATTGAATAAATTTAAAATTTGAAGAATTGTTCCTTGAGTAAATGTAAGTTCCCTCCAACTATGATTAACACTAAAGTTCTCATGGGTACTTATTCTTCTTCACTATTCATGTCAAGCTCTAAAATGTGAACTCAATCCGTAAATTGTTGAAATTGCACATTCAAGGTGCACTTATGAGTGAGTTCAAAAGCAAACACAAATGTGATACTCTTAGAAATAGGATAAACTTCTATGATGTTCTCATGTATCCAAAGTTCAAAGCGACGATCAACATATCAATAAGCCCACAATACTTTGAATAAGGGAATATGGCTCAAAATTTATATATTTTTCAAAAAAAATCAAAATTTCCACATATTTTGCAACTATTCTACAAAAATTAGGTCAAATATGTGAATGATGAATTTCACCACAAAACGGTATCATCAAATAAAAATTTTCATAAAAAAATTGGTGTATCATACAAATGGTGAACCTCACCCCCCCAACTTGATTCATGCATTGTCCTCAATGCAACAAAAAAGATATGGTATGCAATGATGAACTTAAAAATATAAGTAGGGTTAGAGAACACCTCGCATTAGGCTTTGACAAAAACACCATAATCTGCTCATGTAACGAAAGAAAACTACACACGGATGAAAGTAAATAAACAAAATAACTTGGAAAGTAAATATTAAAAGAAAGCGAAAGTACACTAAAATCTACATGAACAATTATTCCTCCAAAAGATCCGAGTAAACCGGATCCACCAACTCTTCCTCCACCACTTGAACCTCAAACCCCTCAAAGAATGGCTTAAGTCTTTGGACATTAACCTTGAATGTTTTACCATCCTCAAGGTTTGTAATTTCTACAGCTCCGTTGGGGTAGGCCACCTTGACAAGATAGAGGCCATCCCAACAAGATTGGAAATTTCCTTGAAAGATAAAGAGTCGAGAATTATACAAGAGCACTTTTTGTCTAGGCTCAAATGTCTTTCTTACGATGGATTTATCATGAAAAATCTTAGCCCTTTCTTTAGAAAATTTTTAGCTCCCATATGCATCTCTACGGATCTCTTCTAATTCATTCAATTACAACTTCCTATTCTCTCTGACTATTCTCAAGTCAAAGTTCAAGGTCTTGATGGCCCAATGAGCCTTGTGTTCCATTTCTACTGGCAAATGGAAAGTCTTTCCGTAGACTAGCATATAGGGTGACATACCTAGAATGGTCTTGTACACTGTGCAGTAAGCCTATAGGGTATCAGTCAACCTAAGTGACCAATCCTTCCTACTTGGGTTCACTGTTTTGTCTATGATGTTCTTGATTTTCATATTGGTCAACTCGGCTTGGCCATTGGTCTGTGGGTGATAAGTAGTGGACACCTTGTGTGTGATGCCATACTTATGCACTAAGGATGCAAATGGCCTATTACAAAAATGAGAACCACCGTCACATATCATTACAAGAGGCATCCCAAACCTTGAAAATATGTTTTCTTTTAGGAACTTGACCACGACCCAGTGGTCATTGATCTTGGTTGGAATGGTCTCTACCCATTTGGACACATAGTCCACTGCCACAAAATATAAAGGTAGTCAAATGACATGGGGAATAGACCTATGAAGTCAATGCCCCAACAATCGAATATCTCAATTACTAACACGGGAAAAAGGGGCATCATATTCCTACGGGTCACACTACCCAATCTTTGGCACCTATTGCATTCCTTGAAAAAAGAAACACAATCCTCAATTAAAGAAGGCCAGCAAAAACCAGATTGTAAAACTTCAGTCGAAGTCTTTTTGGAAGAGAAGTGTCAACTGCACGTTTCGGAATGGCAAAATGCAAGGACATCTCGTTGTTCATTTTCAGGGACGCACCAGCTCATGATTTGGTCAGGGCAGTATTTGAACAAGTATGGGTTGTCAAAGTAAAAGTACCTCACATCCGCCATAAATTTCCATCTATCCTCCGGGCTCTAGTGCGGTGAAATTTGTCCTGTAGCAAGATAATTGCAAATATCAGCATACCAAGGACAAACAGAATGAATAAAAAATAAATGCTCGTTAGGAAAAGAGTCAGGGATAGGAATATGATCTTTGACATCTTGAACTACAAGTCGGGACAAATGGTCCGCCACCACATTCTCAACTCCCTTTTTATCTTTGATCGTCAAGTTGAATTCTTGTAGGAGGAGGATCCACCTAACGAGTCTTGATTTTGCATCCTACTTATATAAAAGATATTTCAAAGCAGAGTGATCAGTGTAGACTATAATAGGTGAACCAATGATGTAAGACCAAATTTATCCAATGCAAATACTACGACTAGCAACTCTTTTTCGGTAGTAGTTTAATTCATTTGTGCCTCATTTAGAGTCTTACTAGCGCAGAATATTACATATGGTTTCTTGTCTTCCCATTAACCAATCACAACGTTGATTGCGTAATCACTCGCGTCACACATGAGTTAAAATGGTAAGTCCCACTTGGGTGGTCACGTGATTGGAGGTGAAGTGAGCATTCTTTTGAGTTTTTTAAAAGATGTCTCACAAACATCCGACTACACAAATGAGACATCTTTGGAGATCAAATTGGTCAAGGTTCGTGCCAATGCGCTAAAATATTTTAGAAAACGACGATAAAAATCAGTATGGCCAAGAAATGACCTAACATCTTTGACGATTTTTGATGTGTGAAGGTTGGAAATTGCATCAGCCTTGGATTTGTTGACTTCAATCCCCTTTGCCTAAACGATGTGCCCGAGCACTATCCCTTGCGTCACCATGAAGTGACACTTCTCCTAGTTAAAAATCAAATTCTTCTCTTCAAATCTCCCAAGTACGCTCTCTAAGTTCACAAAACAACCTTCAAATGAATACCCAAATACGAAAAAGTCATCCATGAAGACGTCCACATTTTTCTCCACCATATTGTTGAAAATTTCCATCACACATATTTGAAACATCTCGGGACATTACATAACCCAAATGGCATTCGACGATAAATAAAGGTGCTAAAAGGACACATGAATGTAGTCTTCCTTTGGTCTTACAAAGCGATCTCAATTTGATTGTAGCTGGATTAGCCATCTAAGAAATAATAAAACAACTGTCTGACTATTCTTTCCAATACTTGGTCGAGGAATGACAAAGGGAAGTGATCATTTCTTGTGCAAGAGTTGAATTTTCGATAGTCAATACAAACTCTCCATCTGGTGACTATACTTGTCGGAATCAACTCGTTTTCTTCATTTGTTACCATAGTGACCCCCAATTTCTTTGGCACCACTTGAGTGGGAGTAACCCATTTACTGTCGGCTATTGGAAAGATGATGCTCACATCAAGTAGTTTGAGTACCGCATCCCTCACCACATCCTTCATGATAGAATTTAGTCTTCTCTGTGGTTGTTGGGATGGCTTGAAGTCTTCTTCTAGGTACATGCAGTGTGTGAAAATGCGGGGGCTTATCCCCTAGATATCGGCAATCATCCAACCAATTGTTCCATTGTTCCTCTTCAACACTTTCAATAGATTTTCTTCCTACTTCGGATCCAATGAAGAACTTATTACCACAGGGAAAGTATTGTGCTCCCCCAAGAATGAATATTTGAGGTTTGATGGCAAGGGCTTCAACTCCAAGTTTAGAGTTTGTAGCGTTGATGGAAAGATCCTCTTTTCTTGTTGTGGAAGCTTCTCAAATGTTGGGGTTCATTTTAAAGTAAAAGCATTCATAATGTAAAGAGACATGTAGATGAAATGGACTGAAAATAGAGATGAAATGAAGCTTAGAACTTGTATTAATGCGAGGAGAAGGTAAACTACAAAGGAGAATTCATTGCATACCAAAATAGAAAGCTTAAAGACAAAACCCAATTGAAAATATAAAAGTGCAAGAACATTGAATTAAACTTGATTACACTTGAAATAAAGGAGATTACAATGGAAGAAATGGAGATTACCAGTGAAATATAACTTACTATAACTCAAATGGGTGAGGAAATTGCAAAAATCTTAGCTTTCCTTCTCTAAACTATGTCTTCTATCTTGGGAGCTTCTCTCTCTAAAAGTGTTGAAATATGTTGGGTAATGTGTAGAGAGTGATGTAATTTTCATCCATGAGAGCTCTATGGTCTATGTGCTGCAGAGTTTCCATGATTGGAAGAGTTTGGATACCTGCAAAAGCAACGTGTAGGCATGCCTGCACTCCCATGCCCTTGACTAGCATCCCTCTTTCCCTCTCCTCTTCATCCATGCCTTTTCTTCCAAATTTAGAATTTTGTGTAAGGATGCTATGGTTTTTGGTAGAACATGTTATGGTAGGTGTGGGAGAAGCATAGGTGGGCCCCCCAAGTTGGAAGAGTTTAAGTTGCAGGTGTCTGATGTTTCTGGGTCAATCCTTCGAGAAGGTCTTCTCTAGTGTGTAAATCCTTTCGTAAGGTCGAAGAAAAACCTTCTAGAAGGTCTTCTACAGTGTGCAATCCTTCCGAAAGGTTTTGGCAGGGGCACAGGTAGAAGTTGTCCAGTGTGCAAACCTTCCGGAAGGTCGATGACCAAACCTTCCGGAAGATTTTCTCCTGATTTTCCTTTTTCTTGATTTCTTCACATTTCAAGCCTCCCGTTAAGCCACCCCTTCTTCTCCATTGTATTTAAGCATTATGATGAGGGCTTAACTCAAGCCATTTCCTATTCCTTACCTGCAATCGCACAAAAAATTCATAAATTGATAGATTAATTGCATTTTCTCCCATTTTCACCACAAAAGCAAGTATAAAAGAGTGAAAATATATACATGATGTGCAATATTTTGTGCTAATAATTAGTGTACGTTAATTGAATCAAAATGTTTAATTTAAATTATATTGTGGCTAATGTTTAAATTATGTTTTTTGTAGGGTTTCGTACGTAATTACGAAAACTTGTAAGGATAAAAATGCGAAAGACAAAAAAATTAGGGAAGACAGAGTAAAATCAACAAAAGCTATACACCATCCCAACGCCAGCAGAGTCAAAAAGTCAACAAAGAAGGTTGAAGCCACAAAAACTAGAGACTTAGCATCGTCCAGATGGTGGCTAAACCACCTTAAGCCTTTATCTCCTCATATTGGCCAAAAGTACAATGAAGGAATCTGATTGGCTACCCTGGGTGTCTGCCACCTTTGAACTCCTTCCTAGAGCCTATAAATAGGCTAGTTCATCCATTTTGAGAGGAGACTTCACCAGAAAAGGAAAGCAAAAGCAAGAGAAGAAGAAACCCTGCCCTAAACACTCTTAAGCTAGAAATTTTCTTCTTTTACATTTATTTTACATCCTTTTTATTTGCAAGGTTGAACCTCTCTCATTTTTATGCCCTAGTAGGTAATACGAGTGAAGGTGTTTCAACTATTCCTCGGGGAAAAATTTCTTGCCTTTTTTTTGTATTTGTGACAAGTTGTAATGAGATTATCCCACACTTCTTGCTCGTCTATAGTAATGGAGTGTGAGTATTCTATTTATACTATTTAGTGAAGGGTGAAGACATATGAAATATTGTTTGTGCTATGGAAATGTCGATGTTTTACCTATGTGTTAATGTGTATACCTCGCTTAATTGATGGATATGTTCATGGTTATGAATACCGAGCTAAACTTATTCTTATATACCAGTTCATCTTTATGTTTTTTACGTACTTCATGAATGATACAAGGATGAATGCAGTTGGGTTTTATGTAATAGTCAGTAGATTAGTTATAGACGGGTTAAATATCGCCATAGCTAATACTTTTGATTCAATGCATAAGCCGAAACAATGTTCTCATTGAATCATCGACCTACCGATTGAACAGCTAAAATAAATCTTTTGAATGGTTCACCTTTGGGTTTACTAGTGTTATTTGGTTGTTGTATGGTACATAGACTTTCCGGCTAACCTAATAGTTGTTGTGATGGTTCTGTTTATACAATAAATCTACTGGTTATCTTTCTAGTAATATGGAAGTTAATTGTTATAAGGTGATATTTTCATAATCAAACAATAAAATGAATGTTGGATCACCGAATTAAAGAGTAACTTTTCAATTGGTGTAATCAAGAGTTTAGTTTTAGAATTTGTTTATTAGTTATAAGTTTAGACCACAAGCTATTGTAAAGCACGCTACGTGCACGACAATCTTACATTTTTTATTTTGAATTCCAACAGATAGCTCCCTATGAATTCAACCTCGAACTTAATCGATTAATACTATAATTTGACCACTTATACTTGGGTGTATGATTTAAATCAGGTCAAGCTTTCGGCGTCATTGCTGGGGAGTTACGGTGATTTGAAAAAGAACAATGAAGTTGTCTAGTGTGTATTATATGTGTATCTACTGTTTGTTTTATTTTTATTGTTTATGTTTGTTAAATCTTCAGTAGTGTCTATAAATCAGTCTAGTCCTTCATCTTCATCATCACAAGCATCTTTGAATACTTTTGAGCTAAGTATGACCAATAATAATAAAGAGTAAGAGGTGGTTCGAAATGCTAGACCTTTGAGAGAATATTTGCATCCTGCAAGTACTATTTTTAACATTAAAAAGGGACAATACAACTTTTACCTCAGTTTCATGGTTTTGAGTCTAAAAATCCTTATTTACATATGAAAGAATTTGAGAAAGTATGTGGTGCACTACAAGATAATTCTAAAATGGCCTGGTTGAAACTTTTTTATTTTCTTTGAAGGATAAAGATAAATAGTGGCTAAATTCTTTGAAAACTCAATCCATTCTAAGCTGGCAATTCTTGCAAACTGAATTTTTCAAGAAATTTTTTCCTGTGCATCGCACTAATGCATTGAGACGTCAAACCACAATTTTTTGTGTAAAAGAGAGAGAAACATTTATCAATATTGGGAGAGATTTAAGTACGTTCTCAAATCTTGCCCACATCATAAATTTAAGTGTTGGACCATAGTTGGTTTTTTATGATACCCTTCCTTTTACAATGCGTCAATTTGTTGAAATGATGGCTCAAGAAGAATTTATGGGCAAGAATCCTGATGAGGCATTTGAGTTTTTTGATACAATTTCTGAGAGTTCCCAAATATGGAACTATGCCTCACCAAATATTGTTAAAACAAAACCATCTTTATTTTAGGGAGGGAAATACGTGTTAAAAGAAAATGATGACCTAAGGGCCAGAATGACTATGTTGTCTCAAAAGTTGGATGCTCTAGAGATGAAAAAATTCAATGAAGTTTTTGTTGTGTCACCCACAAATCAGTTGTGTGGAATCTGTGCTTTGGCAGGATATCCCTGTTAGTAGTATGCTCTAAGACCAATCATATAGATGATATTTTGGAGTTGTACTAGCAACATTCATTACTTATTTAAATAAAAGAGCAAGTTTATTTATCATGTTTATGCTTTATTTCATTTTGATATACATGATATAGTCCATAGAGTATAAGTTAAGAAGATAGTTTCTCAATGTGTTGAGAAGAGGAGACCTATACTTCTTAGTACTTAATACTTAAATGTTCCTAGTCATAGGATTATTATTTGGGCACTATGTAATCCAGATAGACTAGCACACATTATGTTTACTCATATTTGATATGAGGTGACTTGTCCAAGTCACTAGTGTAGGGACACTGAAACATGTGTGTGGGTGCTTGTTGGAGAACAAGTACACTGAACATGACCATTGACAAACTTAGGATTTTTATATGGAGTTTTACATGTCTGTCAATGTTAAATCCTAAAGTTATAGTTATGCAACTGATCCTTAGAGTTGAGACACCATGGTTGTCTTGTGTATGGACTTTTATGCTTTAACTACAGAATATATTCATATACTAACCATGTAACTTGGATATGTATTGTTGGACATAGTAAGGCATGCATGAAGACTTATGAGTGTACAAAATAGAATCTATCATCCTTAGTAATAAAGGGAGAATGTCCTATGTGATCTTCTGGGATATGACTTAAAGAGTCCTTGACCAAGGCAGAATGACAATTAGAAAAGAGTTTCTAATTGATCATTGAGAGTCATAGTCTTAAGATCAAACACATAAGATTGAATTAGGGGTTTGACAGTAATTCCATACCCTAGTAAGTCAATTGGGGCATTATATGATAAAAGGATTGAATTGCATAACAACTATAGACTGAATGGGTTCTTTACCTACTTCATGCTATCCGGAGGTTGATCATGATATGCTGCTAGGTGTCACTCATGATTAGTAGAAGCCCTAAGAATGAAATTAATATAAATATATTAATTGTTCTTCATAAAGGGAGAATTAGAAAAGTTCTAATTCAAGCTAAATTAGAAAGAGTTCTAATTTGAGATGCTACTTGTAGTTAGTATCGAATGCCTACAACTAGGTATGCTTGAACCTATAAGGTCACACAAAATAGAATTGATTGGAAATTAAAGGATATAAGAGAGACAACCAATTAAGAGTTAATTGGGGTGAAAAACCTAATTAAGAGTTAATTAGAGACTTTATTACAATTAATAGTTAATAAAGGGGTTATATGCAATTATAAGATAATTACAATTTGACTCAAACTAGGATTAGAACCTTTAAAGCTCTATAAATACCTTTATGTAGGAGGTGGATAAAACATAGATATTGTGACGACCCGTAGATAAAATAATTACTAATACGTTAATTTAGGTCGTCAATTATGATGTCATATACTTAAGGGTAATTTTTAGAAATTTCAAATAAATAAATAAATTTCAAATATGAATTCTTTATGTGAAAACGAGTAAAATGACTATAATTAGGTCAAGTTTCGTAATAATATAATATGTATATATATATATATACACTAGAACATATATATGTGTGTGTGTGTGTGTTGATGAAAAGGAAAATATCCTTTCTCATTCTTTAGTTAGAATTAGAAACGTGCACACACAAAAAAAAAATTGATACTGTTCAAGCCTTGCTCCCCAAGGAAATTTTGGCTATAAAAGCCAAGCAAATTCCAACCCATTCGGCACGGCAAAGAGGCAGAAAGCAAGGGAGAGAGAGAGAAAAAGAGAGAGAGGAAGTTAGAAAAATTATGAGATTTTTAAGTCAAAAATTGAGCAGTGATTTTATTTCAGATCGCTATCAAATTTGAGCATTTTGTTCATGACACTTTGAATTTCACACCTATTGGAGTCATTGATGATTTTGAGGTACGGGGTAGTATACAATATGCTCCTGTCTTTTAAATCTCTTTGCAAAGAGTGTCATTTCATTATTTGAAATTTGTATTCCTCTTGATTATTCCGATTGATATAAAATTCTGTCAATGTTATCGGTTGACCTCCTGTACGTGTACGTGGGGCTAAATACTTTGGGGTTGATTGGTACGTGTACGAAGTGTACTTGGAGGCATGATCGGTAAAATGTGATTATGACCCTGCGGGGTGCGATTGTGATTACAACCCGGATGGGTGTAATGGTTCGATATGAGTATGATTTAAAATGCCCAAGTGTCACTTGTCATGTTACCAAGAGGACCCAAGTATGAGGTTGTGTTTGATAGATATCGAGTTATGTGATTTATCGAATTGGGTTCTTGATTCTTTTATCTATGATTGTCTATCGATTAACTTATTTGATATTTGATCATTCGTGTTGCTTTTTCTCGTTGAGCATATTGTTTCCTGTCATATTGTATACTTCCCCGCCTTTAATATTTTTCAGGATTATCTCGGAGGGAAGGACCAGAGTTGATATTTGAGGAATCGAAGACGGACGAATTTAATATAATTTTTAACTTTGTATATTGAAAAGATTATTTTTATTATTTGGAGATGAAAATTTTGATTAAAATTTATTGAGGCAATTATAGCTCTGGTCATCTACTCGAAGATTTATTTGTGGTTTATTTGTGAACGATCGATTTAATCAAGTAACGGGTCCGGGAAACTGGGGCGTTACAGATATAACAACTCTCTTACTAGCACAACAAGAACCCTGCCTCAATCTCTATCTCTACTAGTTTATCAATGGTTGAAGTAGATCCTTCAAGTTTGTTAATTCGTGTGGATACTGATAGAGGCCAAACATTTGTGTGGCTTGGGGTAAAGATCAAATTCAGATTTGAAGATTTAAGGCCAAACCGGGTTTTTGAGAATACTTGAAGATTGCTAAAGGCACGCTTCAAGAGGTAACTCTTAATCTTCTCTACAGATCTAAAGTTTCTCGGTTTGTATTTAACATGAAAATATCTTGGTATGAGGAATCAAATTATTATTACTTTTAAATTATGTTGTGTTTATTATATGATTCCTATCAATCCCATGGGGGAGTGTCCCACCATCTCAGCCTTCAAGGAGTTTGGATGGAACAAACCAATCTCATTTCAAACTATAACAAGCCCTATTCAAACACATACTCTGAAACCTACAACCTAGGGTGGCAGAATCACCTGACTTTTAGTTGAAAAAACACACAGCTTGCGAGTTAGCAGCCAGCCTCACCTCCATCACAACCTCAGACTTAGCAGTCATATCAGCCTTATCAATCCCCACATAAAAAAGAGTTTATAAGACACCATGAATTAGTTCATTCAAAGTCAAATAAGTTTTAATATTCAGTCTACCCATGCATTCAATGATTTCAAAGCTCAAACTTCAGAAAACATTGAAGATATCAAGAGTCATCTAGCCAAGTTAACCAAGTCTTTGAGTACAACGGAGAAAGGAAAATTCTCATCTCAACTTAAACCTCCACAGGGTCAAAACCAAGTTAATGGTGTATTTCCTGAACCTTCTTCAAGTAAAGCTCAAGCAATTACCACATTGAGAAGTGGTAAGGTGATTGACAAGACTATTAAAACCAAAACTCTCGAGCCAATAGTTGAGTCAATCCCTGTGAATGAACCAATTGAATATGAGCCAATGATTGAAAAGAAAATAGAGTTGCCTGAAGAAAATGACAAATAAATCCAGTTCTTTTACATTTTTCTCAAAGAGTTAAGAAACCTTAACTGTTGAACAATCATGTTGAAATTGTTGAGTTGTTTAAGCAAGTAAAGATTAAGATCCCCCCGTTGGATGCAATCAAGCAAGTCTCATATGCCATGTTTTTGAAAGATTTTTGCACGGTAAAGAGAATGATTAATGTGCAGAAAAGAACGTTTTTGACTGAGCAGGCTAGTGCTATCATATAGTACAAGGCCACTCTAAAGTGCAAAGATCCGAGAAGTCCTACGATTTTATACATAATTGATAACTTCAGAATTAAGCAAGTTTTGCTTGATCTTGGAGCCAACAGTCTATGAGCAGTTAGGGTTGGGAGAGTTGAAACTCAAAAATGTCACATTACAGTTGATTGATTGTTCTATAAAAATCCTAGGAGAAGTTGTTGAGGATGTGCTTGTTCAATTCAACAAGTTTTATTTTTCAGTGAATTTTATTATTTTGGATACTTACCCTATTTTGCATATTGCTACTCAAATTCCTATCATTTTGGGACGATCATTCCTAACCAAATTAAATGCATTAATTAATTATAGGAATAGATTCATGAAACTTTCATTTGAAAATACGACCAATTAATTGAACGTCTTTGATTTGACAAAGCACCCATGTGAGGTGGGAGAAATATGTGAGGTAGATGTAATTGATGAGATTGTAGAGGAGAAATTTAACACGTCTTGTTTTGGGCAAGTTTGCTTGATTAGTTCTATTTATGATAGTGGAAATCCCGATCTGGAGCTTTATACTAATTTGTTAAATTCTTCGCAAAAATTATCAGGAGATGCAAGAGACTTAAGCAAGAAGAAGTTTGTTGGAGGAAACAAGCCTCGATGAAAATTGGGCACTAACTCTAATTGGGAACTTAAGCCCGATTGATCTATTCTCTAAGCACTTCTTGTATATAGTAGTTAGAGTTTTTCCTTTGTGTTTTATTTATTTTGTAAAGTTTTTCATTTTTTTTTTGCAGATTAGGGTTTTGCACTATGGATGTGTCTCATTTCCAAACCTTATTATCATATGTCTTAAAATTTTACCCTATGATGTTATACATTGAGGACAATGTTAAGTCTAGGTTGAGGGGAGAGAAGAATCCATAACCGTTGTTGTGACTGGAAAACTTTAAAGAATCTGATAGTGACCGACTAAAGTTAAAGAATTGTTCTTCTGACTGGCAGATGCTAAAGAACTAGATAATGATTCTTTTTACAAAATTTTCAAATTTTTTCAAAAAAAAACAAACTCTTTTGGTTTAGTCTTGGTTGTGTGAAGGGTGATTGATCAATGCATATAAGAGAATTCAATCAATGTTTTGATTGAATTAAGTATGGGTAGAGCCAAGATTACCCTGAAATGCCATCTTATTCCAGTCCAATTCTTACAAGATATGTGCAGCATGAATTGCTTGATTCATTGATTCACTGAGTTTAGAGGAATCTAATGAAAATTGATCTTTGTTATAATCAATAATGTTAACTTTTAGGATTTTGTGTTTCTTTTTAAATTTTGGTACGTTAAATTTTAATTGTAATTCGATGTGTTGTTATGAAGTTTAATTACTTATACTTGCATATACTGATGCTTTTTGAACACTGGAGCAAAACTGTAGTAAAAAATGAGAACCATATAGAGATCCTGAAGTTACTTGGAAGGAGATATGGTGGTGACCCATCATCGTCAACCCAGTCAGCCAGAATCTCCTGCACTTTCTACCTTATTTTATTACTCTTCTCAGACCCATAAGTAAAAAAAAAAAATCTTAAACCCATAAGCTAACCAAGCTTATGCAAGTATATTTGTCCAACCCTTACTATCTAATTTTCTTGCATCCTCTCTTGAAAAGGGCAACATACATCAAAAAGAGAAAAATAGAGAAATATGGTTGGAAAATAAAAGAAAAAGAAAGAAAAGTGTAACACCCTAAATACCACCCTGGACGGCATTACATTCTAAAAATATTTACATCATGAGAGTACTAAGATAATCCATCAATATATAAGACTTCATGAAATCATCCATAGAATTTACAACATTATCCTAAAAGAATAGACTCATCTTGCTCTTTACATTTCAAAAATCAACTAATGTAATGTAGCGGAAAGAACAAAAGAAAACTAGACTCCACAAGGTTAAAAATGAATATCCTAGTCTAGAACAAAAGATAGTCTCGCTCTAGGCGTCCACCTCGGGATCCACGCTCCCGTCTATCAGAGTCTCGCAGTGTGGGAGCTCCTCGTCTCCTAGCACTTCCTCGAGAGGATAATCTGAAAAGGTTGTTAAGTGGGGGTGAGCATGAAGCTCTGTAAGAAAATTCTTTCAAACCCGAACAAGGTTTAGAAAAGCATATAAAAGTGGTCGGTCTCATTTTACAAATATCATATATAACTTTGAAATAAAATCATGACATTTTAATAGATCTCTAGTTTACAAACAACAATAAAATTAAACTGAAAGGTGAAACCAATTTCCAACAATGAGTCATACAATTTCAAAAGTAAGCCAATATTTCATACATGATATAATATTGTCCTCTTTTGGCATGAGCATCCTTACTAAGAACCTCTCACCCTCAAGGTTTTGTTTATCAAGTATTCTTACAAGGAACCTCCCGAGAATACTACATATTATCCTCTTTTGGCATGAGCATCCTTACAAGGAACCTTTCACCCTTAAGGTTTTGTTTCTCAAGCATCCTTACAAGGAACCTCCCGAGAAGATCACATATTGCCCTCTTTTGGCGTGAGCATCCTTACAAGGAACCTCTCACCTTCAAAGCTTTATTTCTCAAGCATCCTTATAGGGAACCTCCTGAAAAGGAATGAGCATCCTTACAAGGAACCTCTCAATCATGTTCATCCTAACTACCATACAAGAAATATAATACCACCAACTATCTCAAATATCCAACATCTTTTCTCAAACCACAGGTAAACCCAAAAATCCCCAATCCTTAACATGTGATATTTTCAAATATGACAATTTAAAGAAAAACATGCAAGAGATCATTATCAATATCATTTTATTACTCAACACAAAGCACTATGGTTTCAAAACCAAGAATAAAGGAAGTGTTCAAGAGGAAAACCCATCTACTTGAAAACTAGGATTTTTCAAACAAAAAGAGGGTTTTAATGGGTATACAATCCTAACTTTGTGTAAAACATGTTAATAATCGCAAGAGAACCAAGAAACAAAGAACTCATAGCAAATACATATGATTATGAGTCAAAACATATATATATATATATATATATAATAACCCTAACATCAATGAATCAAGAATGGAAGAAACCCCTACTTTGGCTCTTGAATAACTAGGGCTTGAATCTTGAATCACTCTTAAATCTCTTATTTTTCCCTTTTTGATCTTGTGTTCTCTCTTTCTTTCTTCCTTTCTAGGTGTTTCTAGGGTTAGGAGTGGTGTAATGAACGCTAAGGGGGCGTCTCTAAGTATTTATAGGGCGAACACGGACCACAAATCGCGACTTTAAAACTATCAGATCCCTTTCGGCAATACCGGTACACAGTACCGGTATGCTGTTCTGGTATGGTAAACTCTCTGAACCTCGACGTACTAGTACACAATACCGGTACGGTTCAAAACCGGTACACAGTACCTGTAGGGTTTGCCAGTTTTTCCTATATTCTCTGTTATTCATTTCTAATTCATTCCAAACCCTCCCAAAACCAACCTAAACCTATACAATATAGATTTGTGCATTAAACATAGTTGGTATACTTTTTATTACGAGCTATTTCATATATTCTCGAGCTAAAAGTAGTTTTAACTATTATTTACAATATTAGTATTTCCTACGTCATTACCTATATTAAATTTGTGACACGATTAAAACCGGGGGTCCTTTTTAAACCGTTGATCACCGTCAACCCGCGGAAATACCCGTGAATGCCGCACAATCCTACATCACGCTAATAGTACCCCTTTTATCAGAATTATAACTCACACGTGCTACCCATGATTCCTTTAGTCATTTAATTCAATCGAGGTCCTATGTGCCTCAATATACCTCATTTAATGTCTTTTTGTATCATTTGAACTAAAAAAATCAAAGTCCAAATTCATGGCAAAACAATTTTAAAATTTCAGATTTTTGGAAAACCTACTTTCCGGAAAATATTTATTTTTGGAAAACCTTCCGTATTTTTTTGGTCGACCTTCCAGAAGGTTTTGCCTACCGGAAAAGTTCTTCCGGAAGGTTTTCATAAACCTTCCGGAAGATTTTACCTTCTGAAAAATATTTATATTCACCTTCACTCTTTTGGAAAACCTTCCGGAAGGTTTTGGTCAGCCTTCTAGAAGGTTTTTCCTTCTGAAAAAGTGTTGACATTAACCTTCCGGAAGATAGTTACAACCTTCTTGACAGAAATTTTAACCTTCCAGAAGATTTTTTATCGATCTTCCGGAAGGTTTTGCCTGTGTTTTCACAAATCCTTCCTTATTCATTTCCAATCCATTCCAATCAATTCCACAACTAACCAAAACATGTTTATTAAGGTTTTTCCACCAAAAACATGATCCATACTAGTTCCATTACATACAATTCCATATATTTACACATCAAAATAGAATTTTAACAAAAACCTTACAAAATGAACTATAAAAGCCACAAGTCGGCTTTCTTCATCCTTAAGGCTCGAAATGGGTGTCGTCCACCGGTGTAAACCCCGCACCTGAAATGTTTCCCCCCGAAGGGTGAGCCACGCTCAATAAGGTATCTTCTAAAGAGGCTACTCCCCAACCTAAGTGCATATGCAATGCTCACATGCAACATTTAACAAGCAACTACCATGCTAAGCAAGAATATACAATTCAAGGTTTGAATTTCACCATGACATGGTATTAAATAAGATAAGACTCAACCATGCCCTCAAACCCGAGCCCTCACCGGCTCCCACCACACAATGTATGTAAGTGTATGATAAATCCATCATTGATGTTATACATCCTATGACAATTTTATAGTAAAACTCATGTGTCTTTGTTGGGTAGCGGACTTTTGGTGCCACACTTCCGGCTCCGCACACCGATACACATTTTTTGGACTTGCACCGATGGAAGTGTATGAACCAATAGTCGGGTCTTGCACCCGAGAGAGAGTCTAGCACTTCTTACTATACCCGACACAAGTTTTTTCTTTTTCATGCAGTCGTGCGACTCTGCTGAACCTTGGTTCAACGGTACCAAGCCCACTCATCATCCATCAAGTACGATGTTTGACTTAACCATGCCTACACCACCCACACTCATGCCCAATTGCCCATGAATGTGATGTTCCTGTGTAAATACAATGTAATGTCTAATTACAATTCTATCACCATGCTCAATATGTAAAGAACGTCATATGCACAACCCACCATAAATCAACATACTCATGGTAATTTATATCGAAAACATATAAATACCATAATTTATCCCAATGTCAACATCTTTTGACAACATGTATATATTAACATTCCATTCAACCCAATTTTCAAGCATATTATCACATAATCATGCAATTAATATATTTAGCTCATCAAGGCATATGGTAAACACACAGCATGCCCACAATCAACGTTTTTCTACCAAGAACTACCGTTTCCACATTTTTCAAGAACCCACTTTAAGAAATTTCTATATATCAAAATCAAGATAGAAAATATTCTACCCAATTTCAAAACTCATTTCACCCAATCAACACAATAGGCAAGTGATATATATATATATATATATATATATATCAACCTACCCATTCTATATAAACCTCATAGGTTGAAAATAAGCCTGAATAGAAGGGAACCCTACCGCTTGTAACGTAGAGAACACGTTGGGAAGCTTCACAACTCAAACCCGAGCTCTAATCCAAGCCTTCCCAAGTTTTTATTTTTCAAAGTTCGGTGAAAACCCTCGTTTTTGGTACGTAGGTGTAGCCTCGACGAGGAGAATGACTTTCCCTCTTGGCCCGAATGGATCCGAGCACCGTAGCTTCATAGAACTTAGAGAGAAGTTGGATTTCTCCTTCTCTTTTCCCTCTCTTCTCTATCGGTTATCCGGATGAACAAGAATGGGAGAAAAATCAGATTTTTTCCCTATTTATATTTATCAATACTTGGCCCACAACGTGTCACACGATCTTTTTTTTCGGGCCTGTTTTCATCCCGAAACGATTAAATTTCGCTTCGGTTCAAGTTCAAAATATTTTTATTTTAAATTGTCTTCATTTATTTTTCAAAATTCAAAATTTTCTTAAATTTTTTATATCTGGGTCACCCGAGACCCGATCACCTCGTAAAACAC
Organism: Ilex asprella; assembly: GCA_023539305.1. NCBI lineage: Eukaryota > Viridiplantae > Streptophyta > Magnoliopsida > Aquifoliales > Aquifoliaceae > Ilex > Ilex asprella. Next base: position 32,533,785 of record CM042186.1, on the reverse strand, counting down.
GAAAAATTTGGCTATCTCAAAATTTGAGAGGGTAACTAGATTTTGCGAGACGAATCCAACAGTGTGATCCGTTTCGTCGTTTGAGCTCTAAAAAATTTCAGGTTTACAATCCAAACTGTGGTGGCAATTTATCGTTTTTTCCTTTATTCATAAAAGTTTAAATTTACCTGGATTTTACAAAATTACTATAAACATGTAGGGGTTTACAAAAAGAATTTGTGAAAGAAGAAAAAAAATAGAAAACGAAAAGGAAAATATGTTATGCAAAAAAAGAAAATAGCCAAGAAGCCTGAGATTGAAAATGAAGAATGGGAAGTATGATGTTGTAAAAGCCTGGAAAGTTAAAAGGGGATGTGTGCCACGCAAATTGAAAAGGATAACTTTTTGAATCTCTTAGACGTCATTTCTTAAATTCAATATCCGTAGCCACGTTATAACCCTAATTAAGTTCTTTTTTATTCCAGAAGTCATGCATATGTATCATTTTCATCCATTCATTAAAAGGGAGAGTGTTGATAATATTATTTGATATAGTGTTAATATTCTTTCATGATATTATGTCAAATTCTAATTTTATTCAAATAATCTTCTTTTGGAATATTTCATGTGCAATTACTTTACTTTGATTTCAATATTTTTATCACATGTAATATTGAGTGATAGTCACTAAAACTTGAGTGTGGTCTTTGCTAAGTAATTTTCAGGAAAGAATTGACGTCGAGGCTAACTCTTGTACAACTTAGTAAAGGGTTGTGTTATTCATTAATTGTTTTTGAAATAAAAGAAATCCCTACACACACGCACGAGTTTTTTTCTAAAAATATACTAAATAGTGCTACAATTGGTGTGTATTACTCTTACAAGTGATAAGGAAAGGGAATATTTTGTCAAAAAAGGTAGAATGATGATTTAATTTTATATGTAAAAATATGAACTATTTTGTCTTAAATGTTGAAATTTGTATGTACCTTCACTGGAAACTTTCGGAGAGAAAACTCGTCTACTAGGGATCATATAGGAGTTTAACGGCTTGTTAATTAAGCTAAATGTAATTGTGAAATTTATGAAAGTGATTTTATTTTATTTGTTTTTATTACTAGAGACTAGGAATATTTGGTTAGGGTGTGATTAACCCTAAAAAGTGCAGTAATGAACTAGGATTTAGGAAAAATAGTGTGTTAATTGAATCAAAATGTTTAATTTGAATTGTATTGGGGCTAATGCTTAAATTATGTGTTTTGCAAGGTTTCGTACGTAATTTCGAGAATTTGGAAGGACAAAAGTGCAGAAGACGAACAAAGGAGGGAGGAAAGAGTAAAATCAACAAAAGTCATACACCATCCGGATTGTAAAACACCATCTCAATGCCAGCAAAGTCAGCAAGTCAACAAAGGTGGCTGAAGCCACAAAAACCAGAGACTTAACATTGTTCGGACAGTGGTGGTGGCATCTGGACGGTGGCTAAACTACCTTAAGCCTTCTTCTTCTCCTATTGGTCCAAAAGTGCAACAAAGGAATCTGATTGGCCACCTCGGGTGTCTACCACCTCTAAACCCCTTCCTAGAGCCTATGAATAATATAATACATCCATTTTGAGAGGAGACTTTGCCAAAAAAGTAAAGCAAAAGCCAGAGAAGAAGAAACCCTACCCTAAACACTCCTAAGGCAGAATTTCTCTTCTTCTACATTTCTTTTACATCCATTTTACTTGGAGGGTTAAACCTCCCTCACTTTTGTAACGTAGCCGGTACTAAGAGTGATGGTGTTTCAACTATTCCTCGAGAAAGGATTTATTGCGTTTGTTTTTGTATTTGTGACACGCTAGAATAAGATTATCTCACCCTTCTTGCTTATCTATAGTAATGAAGTGCGAGTAGTACGTTTATACTCTTTAGTGAATGGTGAAGACATGTGTAATATTGTTTATGTTATGAAAAATGTCGATGTTTTACCTATACTTTAATGTCTGTATCTCCCTTAATTGATGGATGGTTATTATTATTTCCATTAGTGTCGTATTACTATATGCTCATGGTTAAGAATACCGAGCTAAACTTATTGCTATATACTAGTTCATCTTTATGTTGTTACGTACTTCATGAATGATACAAGGATGGATGTAGTTGAGTTTTCTGTAATTGTCAAGAGATTGGTAATAGACGTGTTAAATCTCGCCATAGTTAATACTTTTGATTCAACGCATAAGCCGAAACTACGTCCTCATTGAATCATCGACCTACCGATTGAATAGCTAAAGTAAACTTTTTGAATGGTTCACCTTCATGTTTACTAGGATTATTTGGTTGTTGTATGGTACATAGAATTTCCGGCTAACCGAATCAATGTAGCGATGTGGTTTAGTTTATACATAAAATCTACCGATTATCTTTCTAGTAAAATGGAAGTTAATTATTATAAGGTGTAGAACATCCAGAGATTTGGGTGACCTTGAACTTTTTCTAAAAATATCTAACCCCAAAATATAGGATGTTTAATTGCATATCCAACTACAACATAGAACCGAAATCTCATATCTCAAATTTCCTAATTCAGAGACCACATCTTCTCTAGGCTATAGGAACAGGTTTAGATCCTGACTTGCCTACAATGAGATTTGGGTTTATTCGACGAGCCTAGTAAAAAGGGAGAGTATTAGATGGTCTGCTTTTTGGATCATTGATAACTCCTATATGCAAGGGCAGAGGAGTTGTTATCCTAACCAGGGATTCATTGTCGTACCATATGAGGCCTTTGAACAAGAGTTCTATAAAGCAAAGCAAGGTCCAGGGTGACTATGTTATAGTGGTTGAAGAGATAGCAAAAGATGTAGGAGATCCACCAGTGCATCTTGAGACTAGTACGTCTAGGCCATCACCACCACCACCACCAAGACGTAGCCCATTTCAGACATCATTGTTGTTCAGTTAGCATTAATGGTTGATATGCTTACTAGTATGCAGCAGCACATGGAGGAACATCATCGTCTTAATTTTTAGAGACTAGAGGTGTTGGATGGTAGGATTTTGAGCATGGAGTCAACTCAGCAGACTGTCTTTGGATCTCTTACTAGGAGAGTGGGTCGACTACGCAAATTGATCAAGTGTAAGCAGATCATGGGAGAATCAGTGCTAGATGAAACAAATTCAGACACAGAGCTACCCAGAAATGATGGTGGATTGAGAGATGGTGGAGATAATGCAGGGATTTGAGCTATTTTAGAGACTCTAGTTTAGGCAATATGAGAGATTTGAGTGTTTATTATTTATTCATGGTCTGTACTAAGGTACTCTATTTTTTGTTGACTTTTCCATTATATTGACTTTTATTTGTTTGCTTTAATTTTTATTTATTGTGATAATACTCTTAGTCCTATTTATTGATATTTTATCATATTTGACTTTGAATTTTATTTCTCGTTTGTCATTTGCTTACTTTACATGTTTGATTTAGCTAGTTGGTATGTGTTTATACCTTCTTGTCATACCATTATGCTATGTCACACTTGTTATATATTGTCATTGGATTATATCAAATAATAAAAGAATATATTGAGTAACTTGATTCTGTATTGTGTTTGTCATATGTTGTCATTGGGTTGACATTTGTGACAAAAAGGGGAGAATATTTTAGGTACTTATGAGAGGAACCGGGAAGATTTACTCTTGACTAGGCTAGATATGTTGCATGTAAACATAGTGAGGGGGAGTTTGTTTAGATATTCAAGGGGAGTACATTTACAAACTTGGCATTAAGTCACCTATTTTACACTTCTTTTATTTTTTACTTGTGAACACCAACTAAAGAGGAAATATTTATATTTTTTACATTACTATATCAATAGGTTCTCAAGCATATGAGGCAATTTAGTTCTTAATATGTTACATATTTTCACTTACATGATGTATACATAAAGATGCCCGATGCTTAACTTGATGTTTACCATACCTATGATTATGTTATTTAATTCTTTAGCATATGATGCTCTTCACAAGTTTTTGGTTTGAGTGGTGTTGTTGAATACTATGATCTTCAAAAGTAATATCTTATGATGTAGATCTTGTACTAAGATAGAGATTTAGAACGTGTGCATGAGTATTATGATTAAATTTACAATTCGTTTTATTCAATGGTTTGTGGAGTCCATTGTAAATCTCAACTTATTTCATGGTCATGATGCTATAAAAATTGAAGATCCGAAAGCATCATTGAAGGGAGGAGATCAAACGGCAATACTACATCATTCATATTATGGTTTCACCTTCAATCATAGGATAAAGGTAATGACCTAGATACATAAGATCATTCCTTGGTTTAATAGACTTAGGAGGATTAGAGTTAAAATGAAATTAGGGATTAATTCGTGTATGGCCCCTAGGTATTTTAAATGAAAAGATTTTCTAAATCGTTTGTGTTTTAAAAACTTAGTTTGAGTCATTAGTGGACCCTCTTGAGTAAAAACACCCTTTAGTATGCAAAAGCAATAACCTATGACCGTCCTCCTACCAATCCCGCAGTCATTCGCGAATTTGAGTTTTCTTGTTGACAAATATTACCCTTATTCTGGACCTTTAAATAAGGAGAGTTTTTTTTTCCAGCTAGGCTAAGCCTCTTATAAGCCTTTTAAGAGTAAAAACTTATCTTCTACCTGGAGAGCTTCTACCACAACCCTAGATCCAAAAGGCCCAAGATTACAGTCTAGAGATTCTACCCAATCTCACAATTTGGTGTGAAGATCTTGATTGGTAAACCAAACCCATTGTTGTGTGCATATTGGGGATCGTTGTGTGTCCATCATTGCTTGAGGCCTAGAGAATCCTTTACGGAGGTGAATCCAAGTGAAGCTACACATGACATCAAAGGAAGGCCTTTGGCAGAGAGACATATTGAAGGAATGGAGCATCTAGCCATGATATTAGTTAAACTATAATACTCGAGTCATTATATGTTGACTTTGAGATTAGTGACTTAGGTTTTAGTGAAACCCGAGTGGTTCCCCGCGGTTTTTCCAGATGAGGGTTTTCTGAGTCAACAAATCACTTGTGTACTTTATTACTTATACTTATATATTTGTGATTGTTTGCACACACGCGTACTAAGTGTTCGTTTGAATGATTGGGTTTTGGGTTTTAGTTTTTGGGTCACCGTGAGATTGAGTGTTTCAGTAAATTAATTGAATATTAATTAACATCAATATTCATGGGTGCAAAGGTTTATGGTGATTAAAAGGGTTCTCAGACAAAATTGTTATATCTTTGTGCAAAGAGGTAATTGAAGTAGAGTTAGGTTTTAATTTATAATCGATTGTCCTTAAAATCGAAAAAACATATTCACCCCTTCTAGGTTTTGTCGTGCACTCTACATGTATAATTATGATGGAAGATCTACATCGTTCTCCTCCCTCTCGAAAAAAAAACTCCCTTATCAGCACAAACGGAATTCAAAAGACTCCTCAAGTGCTTAGAGTCTCGCCCACCTACAATAACAAACTAAGAGTCTAGAGTCCTCAACCAAAAGGAGTCCAACCTCCTCATAGTGGATAAGGGAGCCTAGAGTCCGCTCCCCTACAAAAACTGACTTACAACTATAAAAGGAAGCCCAAAAGAAATGCTAAGGTACACAACCTTATCCCTAAACATTTCCCTTCAGCTTTCACCAGTTACCGACTTAAGCATTAGAGGGTCGAACCCCAGAGCACCCCCTCCAATTTCCAACTTCTTTTCAAGTCTTTTGGAACTTTGAAAGCCTCGGTTAGAGCCTCAGAGAGCTCATCAAAACAACCATAAATTTGACACAAAGGCAAACAAAGTCTACCATAGCCTACGTAGAGATTGGGGCAAATATTGCACCAACAAATACCAACACTGGCAGTGTGATGAAGATACATTACACAAGCATTCCTAACAATGAATTTCCTACTTTTAAAAGAATTTTTCATGGCATTTAATGCTCTGAAGGTGGGATTCAGTAGAGGTTGTAGATCTTTCTTGGGTTTAGATGGTTGCCATTTGAAGGGACCATATGGGGGTTTCTTATTATCTGCTTTTTATCTTGATGGAAATGGTGGAATTTATCCTGTTGTTATTGTTGTGGTCGAATTGAATCAAGGGACAGCAAGGGTTTCTTCTTCACCTGTTTGAGTGAGTTTCTAGGTGGATTTTCTGATGCTAAGCCTTGGACTTTTATGAGTGATAGACATAAAGGAATCAAAGAAGGTGTCAACCAACTAGTACCACCGGCTACATATAGGTTTTGTGCTAGACAAATATATCATAACTTTAGGAAATTGTGTTCAGGACAACTGCTTATGTCTTTTTTTCTGGAAGGAAGCAATATCCTATGATGTGCATCATTTTAAGACTTCAATGTAAAGGATAAAAGAATAGCAGCCTGTTGCACATGATTGGTTGGAGAAGACACCAAGATCAATATGGGTAAGACATACATTTGATCCACAAATTAATATTGATCACATCACAAATAATCTGATTGAATTATTCAACATTTGATAGAAGACATCAGAGATCAACTAATTTTGATCTGACATGATGGACTTAGGTCAAGGGTAATGAGCAGGCACCAAAGAAGGTATGAGAAAGCATGCATGTGGGATTCTTCAATGGATCCTATTGTTGTGAAGAAGTTGAATGCAATTGTTACTACATCTAGGAAGTGTAACATGTAACTGGCTGGTGAGGATGAATTTGAGGTGATGGATACTAATAATGTTCACTACATTTGCAACTTGAGAAATAGGACTTGTGATTGTAGTGCTTGGGAGATTAGTGGGATACCCTATAGGCACGAAGCCCTAGGAATTGCTTACAGGAGGAAAAAAACTGGAGGATTACTGTGACCCTTGCTTCTCAAAGGAAAAATACTTCAGTGCATACTATGAGATTATTCATCCCATTCCACATTTGACTATGTGGACAAGGATGGAAGTATTTCCTGAAAAACTCCACCCTCCTCCCCTTAGAAGGCTTCCAGGTAGGCCAAAGAGGAACAAAAATAGAGAACCAGCGGAGACAAGTTCTTCCACTGCGTGTAAAAGATCATCTACTGTGAAATGTGTGTTGTGTAAACAATTTGGTCACAACAAAAAGACCTATCAAAGAGGCACTTTCAAGAAGAACAAGGCCAGAAGCAAAGGCCAAGCAACAGAAATGGTAGGAAATTATACTTGTTTTATGTATATTTACATTATTTGTGATAAACATGGATAATTATTAGTTAGTACCTAACACAGAACGGTGATGATAGGTGTGAATGATGAGGGGCAGGATACTAGAAGTCGGAATTCTAAGCATGGGGCTGTTGTGGATGGTTCAAGGGTGGTGAGTACGGTCTTATTTTCTTTTGCTTGGTTCTTATTATTTTATTTTGTTTGGTTCTTAACCTATGTATCTGAAGAATATTCCTGATACAACCCATTTTTTGTAACTGACAAGTGCAAAATCTTGAACTTGAACCTACTTTTTCTAAGATGTTTGATTCTACAAAAGGCTTACAACTATTGGGTTCTGGTTGCTAGGGTTGCTGCTGCTAGTGGAAATAGTGAATCTGTTTCCCCTGTTGTTACTGTTGCTACTGCTGAAAAGGTTGCTACTGCTGGTGGAAATACTGTATCTGCTTCTACTGATGCTATTGCTACTGGAAATACTGAATTTGTCTTTGTTGCTAGAAATACGGGTTCTTTCTCTACTTTTGGTGAATCTTCTGCTGGTGAGGGTTAGAAGGATAGTGGGGTTATTTTTCCAACTCTGATAAGCTTTTGTTATTAGTATGTTGAAATATTTTGTTATTCTTAAGCAAGTATGAGGACAGTTTAAAAACTTCTATTCTAGGGCATATGGTAAACTGCTCATGAGAGTTGTTTTTGTTTTTGCCGTATGAGCAACAAATGAACAAATGCAAAGGTATAGATACATGTCTCTGCATTAAGGGGGTACAGTATCGCAGACACATGTTGCAATTTATGGTATGTAAGTACAGCAATATAAAGGCAGTTCATTATTATTGCATCATACACTTGTTTCACATTAGCATAATGAAGATGATAAACAAACACAACATAACCATGAAAAAGTTAACATACATCAGCTTGGCTTTTACAAATTGCATGCGTCCTTCTCAGGATCTTATGTTCATTCCTTGGTTACAATCTAACACTTGGTTGTAACCATATTGATCCTCCCTTGAAGTAGGGGTTAGCATCCACCATTCAAAAAATCCATAATCCAAGCAATTGAAATACAATCTTCCTAGGTTTTGAGAAGATTCGAATATTCGCACTATCATCTTCTTTCTGCATCTACACGTTTTATTTCTAAACCTTAATTGACAATCATTATTGTTATGTGATGAAGCCATTCATTACCCTTTTCTTGTCCTTCCCTTCTTTGATCAACCTTTTTCATATACAACAACACATCACTCTCAATATCATGGTTGGCCTTTAAATAGTGTCAAGTGTAGCAAAACTAGCCGTTTGTCACATTTGCAAATAGTCATTGTAATGTGTAAATTTTAGCAAAAGTTTCACTTTTTACAACTACCTCCATTGTGGTTTGGAAAGTTTGTTAACTTTCCAATGAACTCGGGGGTTGGGGCCCGCAAGGCTAAAGTTAGAATTTCATAATTAAATGCTTACCTCATCAAAAGATTAACGTGCCCCTAATGATCAATTAACGATTAGAAGAACATGTGACAACAGCAAAAAAGGGGAGGTCAGTGTTATTTTTCAAACAAGAAAGGATATAATTATTATTTGATCAAACTTCAGAAAAGGTTGATGTAATTTTCCCAAAAAATTATAACAACCCTAGCTCTCATGACTACGAGATTTGAGAAAAGTTATGACATATAATTTTATCCCAGCTATGCATCTTTTCTTTGAAACATTCTCTCTCAATTTGGTGAAAATTATCTTCTTTATTTTGTATGTTTCTCAAAAGTGACGAGACTGCCCCGAAAGCGTGTCATTCCCTATGTGCAGAGCTGAGCATCTTCTATTCGTTCGGAGAAAGCTTTCCCTCGTCAGGGGCTAACCATTTGTAAAATGGTAACATGATCACCCATAGTGGATACCGGCCCATCAACTACATCTAGGAACATGTCCCTATGCCACCTTATTCTGTGCACACCCTTCGGTGTAGTTAATCCATTCTTCCTCATGTAGGAAAAATCTTATCCCTGCACCACATTATTCCAAGCTCCTGCTAAGTATAATATTACTGAATTTAGATAGTCTGAATTGAGAACTTGATAAAATTTAGTATTTGATAAAAATTTCTTGTCCTTAAATGCTTGACAATATTATAGAAACTTCCTGTTTGGAATTGAAAATTACTCTGACCTCACCCTGGAATTTCGTAGAAAGGGGGAGGCAAAGACTGACCTGCCACCATCCTTCGTGTCTGTCGACCCCCTCGTTTCAGATGCTGAAATATATCAATGGACAGCTAAAATATTCATAAACATACTACTAACTGGCCTTAAGATAACAATGGTAACTCATGTAACTTTTAGATCCCTAATTGCCGTATTAACATTTGGCTGCTGTGGTAATTAGCTGCTCATCAATATTCAACATCCACAATACAGGGGATTTCAAATATATAGTTTGTTATCATCCCATCAACGCCATAACTGCCTTGAAACTCATTCTTTTATATCAAAATCTATGCTATACAATCAAGACTCGTATTTCTCACAGATCCAAATGATCTATACATATATTGTTTGTATACACATTCGAGTTAGAGAATCCGTATGAAATTCTAAGGGGAAAAAATTCTCAGGCCTATAGTAAGAGCGTGCTCTTGCCAAATGATTCGGAGTAGAAGTAGTGATTGACAATGAATAACACTTGGAACCAGAAGAAACCATGTAGTTTTGGTTAGCAAAAACACCACAGCCTGAGTTATCTATCAGATAAGACGGAGGCACTCCAGGAAAGCATGACATCCCGGGCAACAGATGGGAAGTCTGCAAGTTCAATAAGCCCCGTCATGATATTGAAGAAGCAGACAAGATTTGTCTTATATAGGAAAAACAATTAATAAGTTGCTCATGTACGTAAGTTCCATGAAATTTTACCTCGTGCCACCTCAATAGCCATTGATGGTATATCTATTTGGTCTTCAATCAATTTATATACATCAACAAGCTAAAAAGAAAAAAGAAAAGCAAATTTTGTTACAATTTCATCACTATCACATAATTGAGACACCTATGAGATATTACATACCTCTTGAATGTGAAGTTTGGAGTCTTCAGTGAAAGCAAGAAGCAGCTGCCTGCGAATTCCTTCATCAACTAGGAAAAGGCGAGCTCCATCCTTGATGGTGTCTGTGAGGTCCAATTTCTTCTGAACCTGCCAGCCACTGGATCTTCGCCTGTTCCAAGGGAGAGTCCAATTGCAAATTCAGTTTTATATAACATTCAAAGCGGACTAGAAAATGTTTGGGCTTTTAGAATTGCCAAACGAATGAAAAAGAAATCTAGTAAGCAACTACGAAAAAATACAGACATGATCTTCCCTTGCAATGCAGGGTTGCTGCTCATCTTTGCCACATTTTCTTTTGCCAGAACAATTAGGTTCTCAAGCCGTTTCCACTGGAAAACACCATCTTTAAACAGAACCTAATGAATGAAACAGATAATTAAAAAATCACATGTTCAGGAACCTAATTTGAATGTGCCAGTTACAGCGTTTCATGACATATATAAGACAACTTTCCATGTGTCGATCTAATAAATGAGTTGCTTTGAATCACTATCTGACATTACTTACTCAAGCTGATTACCAAGGCAATGACTTAACCAAACTTGAATGGATTTGCTAACCCAAAGAACAGTTCACCAAGACTAAATTCAGAGACAGCATCGCACAATAATGAAACCAAACTATAAAATAGAAATTGACCATCTTTGGAAGAGATTAATTACAAGGGCATTTTAGTCGCCACCTCAATGTGTCTGGATAGATTAAACTTAAACATTTCTAAGTTACAACGACCTCACTCCTAGTTTGTCGATATTACAGGTGTTGCTGCAATACTTTCTTCCTGAAATCGACTTCCTAACTAAATGTCCTCTACAATTGTTTTGTGATAATCAGGCAACACTTCATATTACTGTTAATCATGAAATAAGACCAAACATATTGAGGTTGACTATCACTTTGTTCATGATATAAGATACTAAGTGGAGATATTGTGATGCCATTTATAAAGTCTGAAGATCAGCTTGTTAATATGTTCACTAAAGTGTTGAGTCGCACTCATCTACCAGCCATTTGTTCTAAAGCTCGGATTGTATGACATATATTCACCACCTTCAAATAAATTGTTGGAATAAATTAGGGTTTGGTTTCATTGTAATAAATATACTCTATAGGGGCATATTGGTCTAGTTAGTCTTATTGTACAAATATATATAACAAGTGTGGAAGGCAGCCATTTCTCTTAGCCTAACACACATTCTCTCTCTCTCTCTCTCATGCTTTAACACATCTCATCCTAAGAAAAAATAAGAGTAATGCAACCAAACTGAGATAGAGTCCCTGAATACTCTATCATATAAGTTTGGGACAACACGATATCACCTCAGCAACCATTGCTCCCACGAATTAGACGTCCATTCAACTTCCAACAAAACTTCCTGGTGTGTCTACTCTTCCCATGGTAATTACATTTAGCGCATTCTTGCCGAGAGACCTAGATTGGATAATTTTAGGTCACGTTAGAGAATAATAGCTAAAGCAGATTACTCCTAAATGGGAGCATGAACCACAACATTCATCGTGCTCTCCTCCTGTTGAACATAGGCATAGGCCAAACTTGTGAGGTGGGCAATGAACTACAACCAAAAATCAAAACCCCAATCTAATTATATTCCAAGTTGAGGCAATAAGGTCATAAACATGTTATTTCTCCACCAACTGCTGAAACTTCGTTGCATCACTAGCACAAACAGCCTGGTTTGTTTTGGAAGTATTCAAACTCCTGCCATGATGTGATCAACTCAACATAGTATAATGCAAGGAACTTATCCAGCTGGTTGGTCTCACAAACTTTCTTTTGAAGGCCATATGCCTTGTTGTCATTGTCCCTTTGAGAGGAAGGGTGAGATGAACAGTTCAAATCTTATGAGCAGTATCAAGCAACAGAAAATCACGACTGAATGGAGATTGCATTGAATTAAGCAACCACGATACACCTAGGCATTCTTACGTGTCAACTACTTATGGTAAGGACCCGGCTTACTGGGCATCGTGGTCTCTCTGCTCAAATACCCATCCAAAAAATAGCTTGAACGGATAACAAATAAGTCTCTGAAAATAATTGCTTGCATCCAACTTCTCCGTACTAACTGAAAAGAGAGTTGTTAAGATAGAAGCAAACCAAGCAGATACAAAGTTGAAATTTTGATTTTTGAGCCCTTTCACTGCAACTTCAAAATAGAAAAATCAGACCAAACATCTGCAGCAAATTTTTTTTAAAAAAATCACCATAATTCTTGGTAGAAAAAGTTGCAAATCAAACCATGTATCTTTCAACCAAATCTAACCAAGTTGAAGCTACAGCCAGCAGGTCAGATGCTGGCACCAATATGCTGTGAAATAGGTTAGTCTTTTTCCAATAAGTTCCAATGAATCTAAATGCCTTAGGTTTCAATTGGTGATCTAATACCTAATTACGTAAAAATATTACGTAAAGGGTAATGTGTTATATCACACCACTACGCCCCCAACCACATAAAAACGTAGTTAATGATACAAAGTACAGATATAAACTTAAAAAAACAATGTAATATAACATAATAAACCAGAGAAACCAGTAGCATGACAATGTGGGGATTCCATTTCCTGCATTTTACTTTGATTGACTGCATCAGTGAAACTAAGTCTTTGCTCACAGTGAAGCCAACATCTACCAAAGACACGCAACATTTCTTGGCCACAGGAAAAGAAGATTCACTTCGCTTTAGTCATCGACGATGAGATTGAAAAAAAGTTGAGGGTTGACGACATGAGTGTATGACACAGCTAGCCAAAGAGATTCTTGGTAAAATGAAATTTTGTCACATAGGATAAGGCTGCTAGTAATAATGGTACTAGCAATGAGACATCTATCCCTATATGTTCATACATGATGAAGACAGTAATTAATAGTAGAAACGTAAAATATTCCATATGAAAGATTGGGAACTAACCTGTATAAGACGTTCTCGTAAAGCTGGGTTAGGATCTGTCAGCAGACGCTTTGCCACATATGGATAGGCAACCTAGTACACTGCTTCTTATTAATACATAAAAGAAAACATAAATAAATAAATAAATAAAATACATGGATAGCGATCTGCGTGGCTTAAGAAGTTGAAGAACACTCCTTTCAGAGATGTGAAACTTACTGCCCTTAACTCATTAACTGGGCAGGTGATTAGTAATGGCAGTTAGGGTATGGTCGACTCATCAGCAAGTAAGACTTCTGGGCATGCATATGAATGCAACCATTTGCCATGAGCTAAATTATAATCATCAACTATTGCTTTTGACTATGTTCTGAAATGCCTATGGAAAAAGTGGCATGACAATTATGTAAAGTGCTTTGCTAAAATTCAGGCTTCTCTAGCTCAGGTTTTTATGAGCTCAAAGTCTGACTGGAATCAAGGTGATCCGTGCTCATGACAATTTCCGCTAGTGAAGCCTAAGTTTCACAACTTGAGTTTGCCAAGAGAGTAAAACTTCATATAAGGAATACTTTTATTACATTGGATAGGTGCATTTGTTTGTGTTGTGTCCATAATTCTGTGCATCTCTGCAAATTAATTGAGGAGTTGAAGTTAACAAAATAAGTTTTATGAACAGCATTCAGTGTATGACCAGTACAGTGAACATCAGGTAAACAAGATCCACATCCATTAAGTCATTTGTTCCCTTTTTAATGCATTTCCATAATTCTGTTGCATTTATTTACCTTGACACATTTATACAACTAAAACGGTGAAAAATGAAAGGTTGTCTGTTACCATTGTGACCCATAAATACTTGTAATGGTGATGATACCTTATGTTTAGAAACTAATTATGTGAAGTTGAACTTAACCAAAAGACCTAAAATGCTTTCATGTAGTTTACATCACTTATCGAGTACCATGTACAAAACAATTGAAAAGAATAAGGTAAAAATAAAAAAGCACAAAAAAAAAAATTCACCTCAAGAAATTTGAAATCTGGCTCCAGTGTGAAACAGATGCCTTCTTGAGTCAGTAATGAACGAATAACAAGAGAAAACCTTTCGGGAATGCGGATGGGATAATTGTAAACCAGTTGATTGAATTTGCCTGAAACATATGAAACATAGATTTTAGTTGGATACTCCTTAAATGGTATGCCCTAAAACAGTATAAAGAAATGTGAGATGGAACAATTCTAACATCAAGAAAAACTTCCACCAAAACCCTCAATAATTGTAAAGTAAGGATATATTCATAATATGATTGTCTAAATTACTAATGCCACTAACATTCATAATTGTATCCCCCTACACAATTGGTCCTAAGCCTCAAAGAAGGAGGGATACATTAAACAACTAAACATATAAATATCTCATGTTAAGACATAAATTACAAACATTAGTTCTTAGAAGAAAATTACGATAAAAATCTGCAGCAGAATTTTCTGCCTATTTATGAGTACAACAGGGATATAAATCATTGTAGATCATAAAATGTAACAGTTAGCACCTGAAATTATAAGAAACGAGTAATATCAACAAATAGTAGGCTCCAAATGCATTTGAATAGGTGTATTAAGAATGTCATTTACTGAGAACGGTTATTGTTGCATAGATGGTGTGATTGTTGATCGGGCAAACCAATGATTAATAATAGCTAACGAGCTTCATTGTGGCTGCTGTAAAATGAACTTAAAACAACCATACAGAACAACAATAGAAGGGAACTGATGCAGGAGATGGCTTACATGGGATTGGGTGCGCATTATGCGAAGACATCTTTTTTGTCTATTCCATCATCTTAGGACACATGGATATGTTTATATTGCTGAAGTATAAAAAATTTCTTCTACGTGCTAGACACAAATTTTCAGCAACATATAATTATCGACATTTATAATCAAATTTAACATGATAATTGGATTTTGTACTCAACAGTATGAGTGTCACACCTATCTTGTACCCATTACCATCTTGTGTCAAGAGCAAGACGGGTCTGGTATTCAAAGATATGATAAACATCTGTTGTCAATTCCACGTAGAGCTAATATTATCTTGAGCAGTCTCTCCGCTGCGGGCGAGCGGAAACCCATAAAAAAACTCTTGATGTTGCAGGCTTGTTTTAGCCAAAAATGCTGCTTCAAACCTCTCTACAATATTGCAAAAGATGCCTTCCAAGGGCCTTGCATGTTAGAGTCATTTTGTCAAGTGTTGCATCCTTCAATTATTTCCTCTTCCAACACATAGAGTAAATGAATTACTAAACTAACACAAATAACTAAATACAAAACAAGACAAGTTACACCGCATGTCAGGCAACTCATAATGGAACAAAATTATGTAAGATATGTCAATATATTCTTCTAGGGGTGAGTCTTGCTACAGTAATAAGGTTATTCCATTGTGGCTTGGGCATCAAGTGTTTGAGTTGCGAAAACAGTCTCTTTGCATGTGGAGGTATGGTTGTGTACATCTGACCCTTAACCAGACCCCTCAGTAGTGAGAGCCTAGTGCCCTGGACTGCCCTTTTTATGATAATATATTTTTTGTGGTAAATGTTGGCCAGAGTTGTAAACAACAAGATCTTGGGGGCAGTAGTAATAAAAGTGAAAGTAAAGATTTTCTTGGAGCCCAGTGAAAAATCTTGGCGGATAAGCCATCAACTTCTTTTTGTGTTTCCTGATTCTTTAATTTCTTGTAGATTTTCAATCTTCTCAATAATAGCAAAGGAAAGTGTAACAATAAATAGATAAAATCTAGATCCTTCTTCATTGCAACTAGCAGATAAAAAAAATGCACGAGAAACATATGAGTGGTAGAGAATTTAAGAGGCGACACAAACTTCTCTTTCGTAACCTCATAAAGAGACAATCAGAACAAAATCCAAAATTTAAAGTGCACAACCAAACGAACCAAGCTTTAATCAAATATAATAACCCCCCTCCCTCTTATAGGTGCACTACGTTTTTCATTTTTTTAATAAAAATCCATCGTACCCGAGGTACTAAAAAAATATATTTAAGCATACAAGACTAGATTTTTCCAAAGTAAGGCTAAGAACTTATCGCAGTCAAGCTTATTGAAAAGAAAAGTTTATAGTGGACACACATTTGTTGAAAAAATTAGAACAAAAGAAAAAGAAAAAAAAAAGCTTAAGGGAAATGTTCCCTGCAAACATTATACCGACGGCCAATCATTAAATCAAATATATGGAGAAGCGATAGCACTACCTACAATTTTACAAGAAAAAGGATAACCTCAACAAGAGCAACTCCCAAGCAAAAACAAACTATGACAATTTTGTCTTGTTTATGCTCCTATGATTCAAGGTCTCACAAAACTGAGTTAAAAATAAACTAAAAAAAAAATTAGATAGATGTTTCCTTCCCTCCTAGGAAGCATGAATATGAATACGAATGCCATATCTGATACGATATAGACACAATGATACAGTAAAGTTCTAAAATATAAAATATGGGTACGGTAAGGATACGACTATTAAAATTATATAATATATTTTTTAGATAATAATAGAATTTTAATATATTAAAAATAAAGAATATTATATAATAATATTAATAATAAGAACTATCAAATATTATTTTTTTATTAATTTTAAAATAGATCAAAATAAATATTCACCATTTTCATTAAACATCATTACAACTATTAACATTTATAGTATATAAGTTACATAACAAAAAATACAAAAAATTAAAATAAAGAAATCACACCCCTCTTAATAGTTAAGAGTCTTTTTTTATTGAAAAAAAAATCCCATAGTCAAATCATGGTTGAGTCCTAACCGTGTCCTAATTGTGTCAGACTGAGTTCTCTATTAGGACACTTCTAGCCATGTCAGCCATATGTCCGGCCTGTCCGAAAGTATCTATGGTTCCTAGCTTCCTACTATACCAACTAAAAAGATGCATAAGAAGCAAATGAATGGTATAAAAATTAAAACGCAATATACAAATCTTTTGAAACTTATTCTTATGTTATTTATAACCATACTAAGAGCTTTCGTACCCGCAAGAATTTCAACACTACTGCATTTGGAGATATACTAAGGATGAACATTGCATGTGCAACACTGAACAAGAATCACAATTGTGATGAAGGATTTTAGCGAGATTCTTAGAACAACAAAAAAAAGGTGAAGAGTTGTACTTTAAGAGATTTAAAAGTTAAATACTTCGGTTTGTGCACTTTTTTAATACAATCTAATTAAATATTTGACAGTTGAGTATAACGTTAGTGAAAGATTTCCAGCATCTCCTGCAGTTTCCTAACAATTGCAAGGGCCAGCCTTGAATTTTCTAACATGGCTTTCTGCTTGGAGTTGTTGGCTGGATGAAATAACTAATATTTTAGGTTTTTACCCTCATTAAGTAAATTTTCTTATATTAGGTGGGATAAGGTGGCTTGAAGTCAAGGCACCGAAAGTGCACCTAACTTTGGAGGCTCAATCAGTGCACTGAAATTTAAGGAATTCTGATTTTGGGTATTGTGGATCTACCTATTAATAGGCTACCTAGTTGCTTGTTTTAGCATCAGAACTTGACACAAGTTCCTTCAGTGAGAAAGCTTGTTGGAGAGTGTGAGTTGAAAGAGGTGTACAAAGGTTTAACAACTTGGGTTTTGGGATAGAAATCTGAGTGGTTAACTTGTACTAATATTCTCAATTTCTCTCATAGTCGATTATATCACAGCCCTAGACGTAGGCAAGGTTTCTTCGCCAAACCACGTAAATCTCGTGTCTTTGTGTGTATGTCTTATTTGTTTCTTATCACTTCATTGCCTATCTCGGTACTCAAATCTTGGGTCTATCACTAAATCTTATTCATTCAAAGGTTAAATCACATTTGACGCTCCCCTACAGTTGATATGTAGGATTCTTTCTTTATGAGGTATTTAGATAACACGATGTATAATATTCGTCCATATTCGTATAATTGTGTATTGCATGCTTGTGAGAAACAAAGGGCGGAGCCATTGCATATAACTAGAATCATCTTTAAAACGATGGTAAGAAATCTAATGACAACATATCTAGAAATCCTTTGAACTTCCCAGCTAATGTAAAGAATGCCATTAATTATGACATGCAGGAGCAAGAACAGAAATGAATTTTGGTAACAAACAGAGGGCATGAAGTTCACCTGTAACACTTCTGAAATTGAAGTCAGAGAGTCCCTTTTCAAGAGAATTCTGCCAAATTGCTTCCAAAGCTGGAATGATGGGGGAAACATCAGTCCCACTAGCAAGGAAACCAAGCCGCGTAAAATCATTTGCCATCTCAGCATAATCCTCATTTACAGCATGAACAACAGCATCGATCAAAATCTGTTTATTTTGCTGAAAAAGGAATAGCAGAAATATTTAAGCTGTTCCGTTGAAGATCCCTGCCAGCAGAAACACACTGTGCACAGAAACTTGTGGAATAATAGACAAATATTAAGAACAATGGTAAATTTCCAAGAACACAAGAGAACCTCTCTAAATAGTTTGGTGGCACATTTTTCAGGGCGAAGGGGCTTGCAATCATGACCATATTTACTATATACTTAAATCACAGAGAAGAAGCAAATTTCCACAGATTAATCATTTCTGCATCTGACACATGTGGGATAATAACTCCATTAGAAATGAATCAGATGCTAGTTCAATTTATCCTTGATTTGGACATAAAATTTCAGAATTTGGACACCAGGAAGGACTTTTTTGGAAATTCACCAAAACATAACCCATGTGACATGGAAAATTTTTTCTAAAGAGCTTGGTTAGACAAGTTTAGAAATAAAGGGGACACAACTAGAATGTTTCCACTTTTCCTTGAAAAATCTGACATCATCACATGCATATCTCAAATGAAGATACTGTACTTACCTTTAAAACAAAAGTTGAGCAGGAATAGACCTTTTCTTAATACCCGAAGCACGTGTTTGGTTTAGGCATTAGGAATGACCAGATTGGACAAACTTGTTCATTCCATACCCATCCATCCTGACCTTGGACTAATTATAGTGATAATGCCTCCTCATACCATGTTTGATTCAAATATTAAGAAGAAGTGGGCTCCACATTTATCCCATCTAATAATTTGTTTGGATGGAGTATTGAGTGATGATATAAATATTAAATTACTAAAAAACTCTCAAGATAAAGAATGATATTTATATCCTAGAAATTCTTGAGGGTAGAAATGCTTTTTGCCTAAATACATCCCCACCGGATTATTTAAATCCATATCAGAAGCTATAGATGGTATTAAATACACTACTCATCTAGGTCGGCATTATTTCTAGGTGATAATACCAGGGCCAAATGTGTATCCAAATATGGTATAAGAGGGTTAAGGTGGGCCTAATATTATTTTTTCCAATCCTTCTTTTCTAATACCTAAACCAAACACACCGGAAAGGTAAAAGGATTATAAAAGTAATTGCCTTATCATATACAAAATACGATTGTGTGTGACCTTTCAAGCGGTTATGCTCCACATTATTCATGTGTTCATATGATCAGAACTTATTCCTTCTTTCATAGTTCTACAATTTGCTACATTGGTGTTTTGTCATGTCAATGTCTTATGTTTGTTCTGTAGCACTTAAGAGCTATTTAGATTTTGATAATGTCTAGCACTTGAGAGCTATTTATATCAGTGCATGTGGACAAGACTGTGAAGGATGTAATGCATAGAGGGTTTGTTTTCTACTCTGAGTATCTACAATATAGTTTTCTTGAAACGCCAGCTTCTTCAGATCTCATGGAGTCCTTCTGCCCCCACAACTCTTCGGAGAAGCGTTTTTTTTTCAACTAGGGAGAATTGATAAAGATCGAAAAGGGATGTGTCATTTTCAAGATTATTTCCTCGATTATTTCGTCTTCCTCGTTATCATGGTCATAATATTGTCTCATTGATAAGGTCTCATTCCACACCGATTTCTTGGAATTTTGGGTTTTGTAGAAACCTAAATGATAGGGAGGCTTTGGAGTTGGTGTTGCTTCTTTCTTTAATTAGTTCATTTACTTGGAGCGATGTTGTTATGGATAGAAGATGTTGGGTCATTGAATCAACAGGGTTAGTCTCATGTAAGTCTTTTTTTTATTTGTGGATTGATGATCCCTCAATTCATTTTTTCATTCCTTCATTGAAGATTTCGATGGCTAAGGTGCCATTAAAAGTGCAAGTATGTGCATGAGTAATTGCTCATTGTAAGCTTAATACTTGTGCTATGTTACAAAGAAGGAGGCCTTCTACTTGTTTGTCCCCATATTAGTGTTATGTGTAGAGGAAATCGCGAAAGTATGGATCATTTATTCCTTTATTGTTCCATTGCATTCTCATTGTGGAATAAATTATTTGGGATGGTAGGGCTTTATTAGGTGGATCCAGGATCTATGTCATCAACGTTTTCTGTGGATTTTAAAAATTTAGGAGGAGGAGGAAAAGGTGAGACTGTATGGCACTGCGCTTTATTCGCTATTGTTTGGGTTATATTAATGGAAAGAAATGTGAGAAATTTTGATGATAGAACGGAAGTGATGGAAGGATTATGGGAAATACCTTATTTTTTTAGCTTCTTTTTGGGCCTCAGTGACAAACGAGTTCAAAGAAATCCTTTTATATGGTATCATTTCCAGCTAGACAGCATCCTGCTGCCACTGATTGATGTGGTTGGTGTTTCTTTCATTAACTATTTTTGGACAGTCATTGGTTTGTTTCTCGAGTTGGACTTCTTGTCTAACTGCATTTTAGATGATTGTAATGTTTCTTTCATTCATTAATAAAATGTTTGTTTTTTATCAACAATAATTGAAGAATTGAATTTTAATATTTATTTTAGTCATATCATATTATTTAGGGAGTATTTGTTTGATTAGAATTGTTGAATAGTGAGAGTAAGAGTTTGACTAGGAAATTGTTATAGAGATTCAGTATGATAGTAATTTGAGAGTTTGATTTTGAAACTCTTTTAGAATTTTAGCAGGAGAATAATTCTTATTTTGGTAGGACACTTATCCTATAAATATGAATGTCAACCATAATATTTTTATTCGAGAGAGTGATAGTAATAAAAGTATTCCTCCGCTGAGAATTCGTATTTCTTGATCGATTCCTTGTGAGTATGAGGTAAATTCATTTCATCCCTTCTTATTTTTTTCTCCTCTTTTTATTTTCTAATTTTAGCTTCTTTTCGCCTTGCATCATGTGTCCAGCACAAAATATTATATCACAAATCTACTTATCGTCATATATTTTTTATTTTACCCAACATTTATTGAAAAAAATAATTTTAAACAAGTATATTTTAGCAACTTAAGGCTTAAATAAAAAAGTGGGACCCACACCTTGAAATTGGTGAGACCGAGTTTAAGCGTGTTCTCCTCCGTGAGAAGATAAACGTCGTATATTTATTTGCTTAAAATCATTAAGTATGGAATGAGAAATTATATCTCAAACTGACACATTTGAAGTGATCAAATAAACTAAGATTAGTGTAGTGGAATAACGCTTGTCCTCCATTGGAAGAAAACCAATACCTTAGTGAGTTACTATACTCTTAGTAGGCTTCATTGGTTGGGCCCCAAGGGGTACTACACTTTTATGAGCGGAGTGAACGCCTACACTAACCTGGTACCACACGCACGCGTCGCCTGCCCGCCCACCTCGCCACGACCCGACCCGACCTGACTCGACTTGAGTTTGGGTAAAAAATATATAATCTTTTTGAACAAAATTTATTTGGTGTGCGAGTTATGGATCAAACCAAACGAATACGAACACTGAAATTTAAATCCAACCAGATTTTTAAATTTCCTTCCGTTAAAATTAAATCTGGCGCCGAGCCTATATTTGTTCTCAAGATGTGCCTTCTCCTTTTCGTTGTTGTTCAGGTTTAAGGTATGTCTCTTTAATCCGAACAGGTTCAACGAGCAGGGGCATCTTGTGCCTCTTCAGGTGATCCGAACAAGTATGAAGAGTCTATAAATAGACTGCCTCATTGCCATTTGCAATCCATCCCAATTTTGAATTTTGATTTTAGAGTTTCTTCATTCTCTCTTTGCATATTGTTGCATTACTCTTTCTTCTTTGGTTCAAGTATAAACACAAAATTGTGTTCACTAGAGTTCTAAAGATTGAAGTGCTACTTCTTTAGAAACGAATTCATTCTATCTCAGGAGATAGTTGCCTATCAACCTTAAGCACCGAGAGGGAACAAATTTGTCTTAAGCAAACTGTAATTACACTAGGTTCGAATTGTTATTATTTTTTGGTTTTATGAATTTTATTTGTGCAGTTCTGCGTCACTGTTTTTATTAAATTAGTTCACATATACCAGTATACTTAGTGATTTAGATTTTGATACAGTAATTAGTGATTAATTCTAATTATATACATATTTTGGTTAACAACACTTTGGTTAAGGTCAGCATAACTAAGTTTTGTTATAAAAGTAGATGGGATCTCAACATAAAGAAAAATAAACTAATTTGACGTTTTAACAAAATTTTAACAAAGATACTAGGGTCTGCATTAAAGTAAAAACTTATGTATTTCTAATCTTTTCCATTTGGTACTCTATTGATATAGATAAGAAGCGATAATTTATGTCGCAAAAGTGAAAACAATTACTTCAATCAAGAATAAATTTCTAGCAAAGTTGTGGTCTTATTAGCACTTTAGAATGCGAACTAGATAAGGCTCCACCAACTATCTTAAAGAAAAAAAAACTAAGAAAAACAATGGGGAAGAAGAAAAAGAGTGAACATATTATTTAAATATTTTTTACCTGACTTAGCACAGCAACGTTGCCAAAATCTACATATGCTATACGCCCATCACGCATAGCAAAGATATTTCCAGGGTGTGGGTCACCATGAAATAACCCAAATTCAAGTAACTGACGCAAAGCAGCACTCACTCCAACAGTCAAAAATCCATCTACATCAAGGCCTTCTGCCTTAATAGCCTAAGGTACAGAAAGGAGGACATGTCAACATAAGAGGCTGCATCTCACAACTTGCATTTATAAAAACATATAAAATCCAAACCTGTGGGTCAGTGCAACGTATTCCATCAATCCATTCCATTACCAAAACACGTGAACCAGAAAGATTTCTGTAAACCCGAGGTATCTTAACAGTAGGGTCATCTTTGAAGTTCTCCAGAAAATCTTCAATATTACGAGCTTCCTGAGTTACAAAAAAATGACAGAGGTGACAATGCATAAAACCATAATCATGAATAACTAGTTTAAGTTTCATTGTGGTGGAAGTGGCTATCATAAATGTCATGTCTCCATAATGATTAAAATTTAAAGCTCCTAAGCAATGTGGTCTACATCCTAACTCTATCTTTCCTGGGTATATGTGAATAATTTTTTTGGCACAGACAGATAACAGTTTTGGAATATTACTAAGGTATAATCAAGCTCCTCCAGAAGTTTCTCGCCAAACTCATCAACCAGAAGCTCTGCATTGCATCCCAGTTTCTGTAGGCTGATGCCATTCAAGAAAGAAGCAAGAGTACGGAAAAGAAAAAGATCTCGATAGATAATAGGCTCTATCCCTGGCCTTAGCACCTGCAGGTACAGGAAATCGTGTTTCCATTTCAGCATATATTTACTTATTGCATGTTTTGAAGAAAATTATACACTACAAAACCAATACTAAATTTCAACTGGAAAAAATAGAAGCATCAAATATCATACTGCCATAAAATGAGAGATAATTTAAAAGATATGAAAAGAACAAATGAGGATGAAGAAACACAGTGCATGTATTAAATATTTAAATTTAACAATAACAACGAAGCATATGTACTGGTTACACTGCTAGAGCTTGTCCCATATCAATAAAATAACACCTCCTAAAACTATTATATGAATGTTGCAGACCTCTCCACTCATTGTCAATAAATTTTTAATTTGATGCCTTAACTTAGTATCAGAGCTAGTGTCACAAGATACGTCTCTATTTGCAATTTTTTTCACAATGAAGGCTGTCAGTGAAGGTGTTGCCTCAGCAACCAGCCACTCAAACTCGTACTCGTAACGGGGCACATGCACGCGCACAAGTAACACACAATGAATAGGAAAAATACTTCACAACCTTATATAATTTTTCAAACAATACAAGGAACTAAAAAATTCGGCCAAGGATTCTCTACCTACGGATTGTCTCAGCATTCCCTATTTATACAAGGAATATGACAGTTGACACTCCCAACTACCTAGGGTTTATTAGCCCACTAACTAATCAGTTGCATGGGCATCGCAGTGTCCAGCTACAACTATCATGTCTGGCTGTAGTGCCCCATCTCCCACCAAAAAATTTCAAGTTCTTTGGCATTGCGACTGCCAAAGAACTACTTACGGTCAGGGACCTTGGCTTTCTACATGCATTCACTGCCAGAACCCATAGTAGAATTCTGCAATGCCTTGGTGTTTGTATCGCTGAAATGATCAGTTTTAGCCTTGTGGAGTTGTTCTTGGGACACACGCATTTCTTCGGACCTTTGGTACAGTAACTAGAGCTGCACAAACAAAACCACAACATCACCAGATTATGGGGGGACCAACAAAGGCCTCCAAACAAGCCACCATTTCCCTCAAATTGACATCGGTTTCACCAGCCATGGATTGATTTTTCCTTCAAAAACACGGTCCGATACTAAACTATTACGAGATAACTCTATTTATTTGCAACTTTTTTCACAAAGGAAACTACTCGTAAAGACGTTGTCTCCATAACCAGCCACTCAAACTCGTAAAGGGCACACACACTACACAAGCAACACACTATTTACAAGGAAAACACTCCTCAACCTTATATTATTGCTCAAACAATACAAGGAAATCACAAATCTATCCAAGTAGGTCTGTCAATGGATCGGATTCTGAGCCGAATCCGATTAGTGAATATGAATTAATATTTTTTATCGATAATCTAAACTCGAATTCGAATCTGATATCTTATATTTCACATAATCGAATTTGGATATATCTATATCTGATCCAAATAATTTATATATATTTTTTATAAATATTAACAAAATTAAGTAATTAGTTAAAAAAAATAGTTGAAATTTAGATATAATTTGTTAAAATTTAGTTACTTAAGTTATTCAGATCGAATCGAATTTTCGTATATGGACCATGAAAATAAAATTCCTCACATTATCGGATCAGACTTTTGAAATCGAATTCTGATTCAGATCAGTCAAAATCTGATTCAAACCTGATCCAGTGACAGACCTACGTCCAAGGACTCTATGCCTATAGCTTGCCCAGGCATGCCCTTTTATATAAGAAATATGGCAGTTGACACCCCCAAATTGCTAGAGTTTACTAGCCCACTAACCAGCCCGTTGTATAAGCATGGCAATTTTCAACTACAACTGTCATACTAGGCTGCATCTCTGCTTGACACATGGCTGGCAGTTCCTCCAATACAACACCTGACTTGGTAATCGCCGACAATTGCTTGCTAATGATCAGGTCATACTCGGTAACCGCCCGCAACTACTTCCCATGATCAGGTCATGCCCAATAACCACCTGCAACTGTTTCCCAATAATTAGGCCATGCACAACAACCACTCCCAACCTGCTGGTTCCATGCATTGAGTAAATCTATCCCAGCCACGTGCATGCAAATCTGTAGTCAAGCCTTGCCCACGAACCAATCAAGCATATAGAGCCAATCCCAAGCTATGCCTTGAGAAGCCATGAACCAACATTGCCTCAATTGTATCCATGATCCACCACATGCTGTCATCCTTGGTCATGAGGTCTTTTGTAGCTACAAGTCCCACAAACTTTTCCAGTCCCACCATTATTCGCGTTTCCCCTATCTGCTTTGCTAACGGTGCCAAGGATTGAGGACACAGGGCTTGTCAAGCCATTGGTGCCCCTCAACTGTCACCATCCCCTATATATGGTCTTAGAAGGTTTTCCAAAATGACATGAATGAGCATCAGTTGAACCAAGGAAGCATAATGCTTGAAGCCTTTTCTCAAACACCTAAGAAACATCACCTCGCTTCATGCCTTGGTACAAGATTTTACCAACCAAGACACATCCATTTCCACCTAAGCCAATTAGGGTCTGACAGCCAGGCTTAGTGATGTAGAACAACTTTGCAAAATAAAAATAGGGACTGTTTAAGAGCTGTGTACGGTACCCGTGAACAGTAATGGGGCTGTGAACAGTAGCTTGAACAGTATTTTTGCTAGGAATCACTCCTAGGGTTTCGTAGACATCACACCTAGGGTTAGAATTGCATCACACAACTCAAGAAACATGTAATTGCTGAAAATTCTGAATCTCTCTCTATATCTATTATTAAAAGTAACACTAATTATATATAGAGTTCTAAGTAATCCAAATCTCAAAAGATTAGGATTCCAAAGTCTCTACAACTTCAAAGACACTAAGTCCCTACAAATTAAAAAACTAAAATTAACTAGAACTAGGACTTTAAATTCTAGAATATTCAATACAAGAATTTGACAAAAAAATATGACCTGTTCTAGAAATTTTAGAAATTACAAAAATACCCTTGACACTAAAAAATATTAAAAGAACATATAAAATACTATTACTAACAAATTGAGTTAAAATAAGAATCAAAATAAAATAATGCAAGGATCCATATGAATCTTTGTCTTGATGGAAAGTCAATTCTATTATCTTTCACATCTTTGAATTTGTGTTTCCTTGAACTTCTTATGGATTGCATCACTTAGGGAAGTTTTAGGCAAGACTCAATTCTCCCGATTTGTAATTAATTCCCTCTTTCTCTGTGTCATGGGGACACTTGTTATGCCTCCTTGACTATTGTTCTCATTCTTCTGTTTGTCTCTCCACGTGCAAGGGAGGGGTAGTGTTAGAGCTTATCTCATATCTACAAAATAACACGTCCAAAGTTAATGAATGAACCTCGTAGGCCTCTCCACTCCTTATCATTTAGTTTTGGGTTGGATGCTATAGCATACACTTCGAACAAGACATCTTTCGCTGATCTCACACACATACAAACGATAATGCACAAACAATTAGCGGTTCAACTTACATCATATTCTACTAGGCGTCTAAGCCTGTCTCCTACAAAATGTAACATTCAACATTCCTTCAAGCTTGTCATTCTCAAACAAACAACTGGATCCAAGATGGGGTCTCCTAAAGCTTCACATGGCATCAGATGTGTTAGGTGTAAAGGTCAGACCAGAATCAACAGGAAACTTGAAAAACCTGTCTAAGAATGAGACAACCTAAATAAACCAGATAAATAAGATTAAAGCCCACTAAAAGTACAAAATGCTTGCCATATAAACGGAAAAAAGAGGGAATTTTAATCTTCTAGCTTGACTCTTTTTCATTCCTTTCCAATTCCATGAACCACACATTAAGCGCTTAGTCACAAAGCCACTTTTGTTATCCCTACGACATCTCTGTGTCAATTGTTTGCTTTTAAAAATAAAATAAAATAATGATCTCCAAAACCCCTCTAAAGTGTGCCACAAATTTCTTAATTTACACCAGCATTTCATGAGACAACACAAGAGTTCGTTAGCACGGTTCTGAATGATTTATGAGACAGACTCCAGGGTCCAGGCTTCCATTCTCTAGGCCCAACAGATTGCACACATGCATATAGGATGTCACCTAAGCAAGGATTATGGAATTTGGAGAACTCTTATGTCTTGAACAGAACATGGATGTCATAATTTTTTGCTCTTTTCAAATTGCCAAAAAATAAGAAAGAGAGGGTCCAATAACATAGAGCAAAAAGAGAGAAGATTAGAGAGGGTTGGCGCGGCGAGTTTTCCAAGCCTTTCATTCACAAGAGAAGAAGAGAAAAAATAACCAAAGATGGAGAAATAGTGAGAGAATATATTTCCATTCACTATTTATTCATCTTTGGAGCTTAATTCCATTTGCACCAATTAATCACTTCCATAGGATTCATAGCACCTTTAGAAGAAGTACAACTACTTAATACAATTAATGACCGACTCGTCAGCTCACGGCACTAGAATCAATTAGGGTGTCAAAAAGTGATGACACCATTATCAAGTAAATAGTTATGTTCTGAAAGATATTAGCCTGTCATTCTTAATCTATTTTTCCCATTAATATAGAAAACAGCAAAGGTGCTATTTTTTCGAACAACCATTCCCCTGCAATTGTCACTTATCAGAATGAATAGCATCAAATGCCCTTAATCTGCTACCTAGCTCAGCAATAACCATTGAGGCAAAACCTAAATTTACACATGTTCACTGGCAATTAGAGACCCAAGCAACTAAAATAAGAAAATTAAGCCCCTTTAACAGCTTCATTTTATGGTACGTAACCAGCTGCAAAATTAACCCAAAAAGACAACACAAATGGAACCAATTTTGTTCTTTACAAGTCACAGTGAACTAACTTCAGCGATAAACTTGAGATGGATTTTAGGATTACATTTTCATTCGAGAATATTTAATAACAAAATACAAATGCTATAAACGGAAGTAATAGCCAGTTTTCTCAACTGTCAAGTACCGATATGAATACTAGTTACAGACGTGATACAACACAAATATGACAATATGACTTAAAAAATTGAGTATGAGGAGGGATACGTCAACAGAACAGAAGACAGAACTAAATA
The DNA here is from genome assembly GCA_023539305.1 of Ilex asprella. Classification (NCBI taxonomy): domain Eukaryota; kingdom Viridiplantae; phylum Streptophyta; class Magnoliopsida; order Aquifoliales; family Aquifoliaceae; genus Ilex; species Ilex asprella. The sequence continues at coordinate 32,504,880 of CM042186.1, read as the reverse complement.
AAATTATATTAAACAACACCATCTCTTACAATTCTTAAATATGATAATGCTCTAATTAATATTAGGATTCAAGTCAGAAATAAATGGAGTTATGGTGCAATAGAAAAACACATTCAATACCCACTCTTATATTTTCAACTGGTTCAGAGGGAGGATCTGGATTTTCCTCCTATAAACATTAAGCAACCTTTATAATGCTTTACCTAACCATTATACTATTACTATAATCCTATATTGAGGAGTGCCATTTTAAAATTGGAGGCATAAGAGGCACATGTATAAGAGCATTCAAAAGTCATCAGTTATGTATTTGAGAGAGAGAGCTACCATCCAAGTTGTGGATCCTTCTAGGAAGTATCGAATGTGTTCAGAACAATATACATGGCTCCTTTATGAATATACAAGTCTGACGTGCATACTTATTCTTTTGCATGTTCACATTTCTTGGAGATTTCAAAAATTTAATGAATGAAGTTTTCAAAACAGTCATCTCCCGGTATTTTATTACTATTTTCTTTTTAAAAAGGATCGATGAGACAATTTTCAGCAAACAGTGTCCATAATGTATCATTGCATGCATTAGCTATCATTTTCATTTTTCCTAGTTGATAAAAGGTTTGTACAATCATACAAGTGGCTTCAAAGAATGTTAAAAAATTGAAAATTCAAGATACTTCCAACAAGAACGAAGATTAAAAAACCTTAATAGCAACGTCCTCCCCTGAGGCACGTAGAGTAGCTCGGTAAACTTGACCCAAACTTGCAGCAGCTATAGTCTCTGATGAAATTTTGCTGAAAATAGCTTCAAGGGGTTGCCCCAGTTCCTCTTCTATAATGTTGAAGGCAACCTAAACCATTGTTAACAACTCACCTTAAAGGAAAAGAAGTTCTATTCCATGGTAAAGGAAACATGTCTCATCACATAGACAAGATGTCACTCGGTAGTTAGTAGTACCTGATTAGGAAAAGGAGGAACATCATCTTGAAGAATGCAAAGCTCATTCATGTAATCCTCTCTGATAATATCAGGTCTATTTGCAAGAACCTGCAAGACCAGAAGAGCGGGTACACATAATGCCATTCAGAGATTGATCTAGAAAACCGAACAATTTATGAATACGAATACAGAACTATGAAGATGGAAACAGAGAAATGGCTTCTTATCTTGAAATATTGACCAAAAAATAAAGCAGCTAAAAGTCCACCAGATAAACCAAGTTTGGAACCCTCATCCTTTCTTTGGCTAGCAATATTTTTTTGTAATTGTACTTATCGTGGGGTCTGGTTGCACTAATTTTTCCCATCGGAAAAGAACAGAAGAGTAAATGCAAGCATCAAATCAATAAGGCAATAAAGAACAAAAAGGCATGTTTTCCACTAAAGTTTATATAAAGCATCAAATGAACAAAATATTATAACGATTACAAAGGAAATCAACAACAATATTAATCGAATAATTAAAATCTCGAAATGTTGCAAAACCTGTCCAGCTTTGATAAAAGAAGATCCCAAATCACACAAGAGATTCCTAAGCTGCCGTGCGCGAAAAGGAACGACTTCTTGATCACGACCCACCAAGCAATCATACATCAAAGCAGACCAATACAGTCCCAAATTCCAAACTATCTCAACTCCACGACCAAGTAGCGACAATATAGCCCCTCTCGATTCCAATACCTTATTCCTCACCTAAACAAAAAAAAAATCACAATTCTTATACATGACACAATGATAAGAGGGGGAAAAAAAAGAAGGTAGAATTAAAACTGAACTGAATAAAAGGGTCACTAGCCATTTTGGTTTCCACTGACCGAGAAGGGTAGACTGGATAACACTTAAACCTTGGCATTATTTGAAGGAAGTGGTTGCTTTCGCATTCAAACATATAACCTCATGGCCGCCAGGTCAACATTTTTTTTTTTTTTTTGCAATTTCATCTTTGGTATTTGTTTTTATTTGCACAAATTCAACTTAATTGACCCTTTGCAGTTAACTGTTGTAAACGTTATATTGGATAACACAACTATGAAAAAAGTTAAAACTCCATAAAAGAACTGGAAAAAAAAAATGTTACAAGTTCAAACTGAATGATTTACAGGGTCATTATGCAGCTCGGTCCCCATTAATCGAGGGTATTGCTATACATGGACTACCATACATTTGATGTAATATGCGAAAGGTGGCTATTGTCATATTTCAAACCCACAATGATTGTTAGTCTGACACCTTTGCATCCTGGGTATTATTTGAGCAAATCGATTGAATTTACTATATATATTACAAACTGTTGTAATATTTTAGTGGCATAAAAAGAAAAAAATGTCAGAATCATTTTGAACCGAATCCAAGGATAATCACCCAGTTTGGTCCCTTAACCGTCAAGAATACTTGGAGGCACAAACTTGGTAAAGATTTATCCTTTAGTATTGTTTGTATAAACTGATTGCCCTTAAATTTGAAGCTATAACGTCACCGATGCCACTCAACTCTTTTGCAACTGCACCTTTGGCATAGTGTGCACAAATTTAACTGAATGGCTACATATAACAAATCATTGCAACTTGGATTATCTAACACATAATAAAATGTTAGAATACTGTAGAACAAGAAGACAAAAAATTGTTAGCAATAAAGGGTCATAACCAGCCTGGTCATGCTACGAAAACTATATTGGTCCCAACCTAGCAACAAGTTTGAACCCACAACCTCACACTTCTTAACCAATACAGTTGTGCAAAATCTTGGAATTATTTGCAATTGCACAACTTAAAGTGAATTGACTGCAGACATAAAGAAGTCTTGTGAAATCGTACTGATTCGGGAGTGTACTTGCGAAATGGAACACAGACGCCACGTTCGATGTCGAGTTGTTCTAAAGCAGTGCTTGTGCTAGGCTTTGGCAATTCTAGTGCTTTGGCTTCAATTCTTCTCTGACTGCTACCGTTTACGGACGCCGCAAAACTCGATATTTTCAGTGACTTCGAGGTCCTGAAAAGCTTCTTTTTTGGGCGTATGGCGACACGGCTGTAACTTGAAGATGCCCCAAAAGGGTTGTGAGTGAACAAAGAGCGACTGCCTGAGTTGTACATGTGATCTGTACATAGTAGTTCCATGGGTGAAAATGAAAACTTCGCCAATTGTACTGTCTGAGTTTGAGAGAGAGACAGAGAGATTTCAGATTTGTATTGGTCAGTTGGTGTTGAAGGGGAGAGAGAGAGAAAAAAAAATTTGAAGACATGCAAGTTAGCTGAATGTCAAATGGAGGGCGACCGGGGAAGTGGTTAGAAGCGCACAAACCGGTATAGGATTTCGATCCTCTCACTATCAAAATTATTTATGAAGAATATTTTGTAACTCAAATTTATATTTTTAATAAATTATTAGAGTAAATAAGTTTTATTAAATTTTTTAAATAAAATTTATTGATCAAATAATTCTCATCATCATTTGAGATACAAATTTAAATTGTAAAATTAGATTATATAGCATTGCTCTTTATTTATTAGGGTCCAACTCAATCCTCTAACATTTGCCACCAAAAAAAAGGGGAGGTGGAAAGGATAAAAAAAAACTCTAGCACTAATGATCCATTAATCTTATTTCTCAAAATTTGTTTTAATGTTTAATTTATACCTTAAATATTAAAAATCTCGAGTTATATTTTCAATGTTATGAAATAATAGTAATGTAAATTTAACTTACACTGTTATTTAATTTTTCATCATAAATTAAAACACGTCAATTACAGATGTTTTGAGCACAAGAATAAAGTATGTCTATTACTATAATTTTTTTACGAGCCCAAATTCAATTGAGTCAGACCTAATAAATCAAGTAAGTTCAAATCAACTAAAAGGCAGGTTAAACCCAATTCGTAAATTCGACCCAGCCCAATGTCTAATGAATCCAAAAATAATTAGAACACGTGGAGAGTAATTATCAGGATACTCATTGTTAAATCAATTTCTCGTGTTACAAGAGGTTGCATTAATCTTCAACAATGAGTAACCTCTCGTAACACTTAATTCAAAAAATTACAAGAGTTTACAAGAGGTTGCATTAATCTCTTGTAACACGTAGCTACCCAAAAAATTAATATTTTTACCCTTACATTATCGTCTTAACCAAGACTTTATACCTATAAATTGTAAATTCTTTCTGCATAGGAAGACATCTCTTGATCTATCTTTATATCTCTTCAGACACCTTACACGTAACTTTTTACTCTCTTAGTTATTGTACTATTCCCGGAACTAATCATTGATCTCTCTTTTATTCATTTTACTTTATCAATAAAGGTCCTCTCACCACCATTTCCGTTTTTTTAAGTGGAGTAAGTGATTCATACTAAACCACTATACATACGTATGTTAATCTGATTTTTATATTATTATCATTTATTGTTCTATTAATTGTTCATTAATTACATTTTATCATATATTTGACTATTAATCTTATATAAATTTGTGTTGTGCATTATCACTTTTGGTATGCGATAAATTTGATATTGTTTTATATATCGAAAATAAATTTTTTAACATTGAAGAGACAACTTAAAATAAAAGTTATAGTATAAAAGTGTATTTATGAGATTTACTAAAAAATTGAAAGAAAAAAGGTAGTAGAGTAGATTATTTAAGGTTTGACTCTTCTATAATTATAAAATAATTAGAATATTCTTCAATTTATTGTGCATGGTAACGATTTATGAAAGTTAAAAAAATTAATATATCTTAAAATTTATTAATGCAGATAAATCTCAGTATAAAAAATAAATCAAACGATTCTTCAATTATTTTAGAATCTGAGAGCACCCTAACTCATATTTCTCGATAATATTACTTACGGATATAATTTATTAATCTATTTCAGTATACTCGTTAGATTAATCAGGACGTCGTTAGATGTTGAAATTGATACAACAAGTATAAAGAAGTCTTTACAGATTATGTGATTTTTAAATCCAAATAGTGTTAATTATGTATCTTTAAGCTGTTTCTGCCCAGAGCAGACGTACGAAGCGGGAATGCAAAGCAAATTGGCGGGAAATTCCACCATCTTCATGTAAAACTCCCCGCGCCCGCGGAAATCTCCATCCCTTCATTTCAATCTCTCTTACGCGCGCACTCATACACACACACACCAGTTTAACATTCACACAGATGTTTTCGAGTCAGTTCGATGGCAGCTCTCAGCCAACTCAGTCCACCGACTCCGGTCTTTCTTCTGCCAAAGTAAGACTCTTTTCTTAATCTGGCAACTAAAGAGGCTCTGTCGGATTTTGCCTTTTATAAACACTTTCTTTCGTTTTTATCGCAGAGTCGTGAAGCTCATGGAATAATCCCAGTCACTGTGAAGCGGATCAGCGAGTCTTCTCATTCTGGAGATGATAAATCCAATTTCGTCATCGATGGTGTCGATGCTACCAATGTAGTAACCTCCAAATACTAGTTTCTCGACTTTATTTTGTTATTTATTGCATTGTATAATTTTTTTTCCTTGGATACGAGAAATGGTAATTTTTTTTTTCATTTATGGCCTTGGGGCTTATTTCAAATAGAAAGATTGAATGATAAAAGGAATGTATGAACAAGTGTCAGGAGACAAAACTTGAACAGAGAAGCTGCACAATTTTACCTTTTTTTTTAAAAAACACAAATCTGCTTAGAGAACCTCTCTTTAGATAGGAAAGGCTACTGTACAAGTTACATTGACAGGGAAAATAAAAAACTTATCTAAATCCTAGCAAACAGAATTGGAGTACATTAACTTTCAAATACAAAACAAGTTAAACATGAGAAAAAATTCAGGAATAGATGCTGTGTTTAAGTTTAGTTTGATTTGAATTCCAACATACTCCCTATTGTTTTTTATAATTCAGACCATAGAAGTTTGATATTTCTCTTTCCCTGAATTAGTGAATTGACACATGGAATTGAAACTTTGCCTTCACACCTTGTTTGAGTTGTCAACTTGAATTTCCAACTTTTCAAAATTTTATGGAATTGTCTCTAGCAAAGAAACAACTTCCTTCGACACGTTTATTTGAATTTACCCTTCCCATTTTCCTTGACCTATCCAACTTTTGAGCACTAGAAATTGTCAACCCAGCTGAACTATGAGATCCGTTTGCAAGAATATCTTTGCTGGTACTGTGCCAGGGATCCTTCTATCTCCAAGATTTATTACTTCATATTTCTTGTACTAAGAGTTCTGAAATGAACTAATACATGATGAATTAAGGATGACATTACAAAAATCACAAAATAAAATATTGTTTCAAGTCATTTTTTTACAAAAAAATTGAACCCTTTGTGTTTTCTTTGTCGATTAGCAAGCATCTATTACCATCAAAGTGAACATAAAAGCCCTTTTCCATTAGTTGTCGCTAAATAGCCAAATTTGGAGTTAGACTTGAAACATACATAACATCTCAAATCAATTTCTTACCAAACTTGATAACAAGAAGACCAGTTCTTTTGTCTTAAACTATAATTTGGCTATCGTTTCCCATCTAGACCTAAGATTTCATAGATTCCATGTGATTGCTACCACCCTAGGAAGCACATATACTTTCGGAGGGCAGTGTAGGAATAATACACATTGGATGCGACTAGAAGTATCTTGAACAGAGAATTCCGTCACACACAAATAGGATAAAAACACAAATTTTATTAACTTCACGACTCTAAACTATTTAGCGGGGTGTGAAATTTCTTTATCTTCTTTTTGTGGTTTTTGCTATGCAACTTATGACAATGAATGGTAAACAGATGTAATAATGTTTGATGAATATAGTGGTTGTTTATTTTGATCTATTGCAATTTTAATCAAAGAATTAATATTTGGTAAATCTTATTATTAATATTGTCTAAAATGTGCTTTGTTTTTAATATATCACAATCCTATTGTTATCTAATACATATATAATATTACTTAAATTAATTGTATCCTTGTCATACCTGTGTCATATATTTTTAAACTTTTTCTTATCTTATGTTATATCGAATACGACGTCTGTGCTCGTATATGTGTTTCCTAACACCACCATTGTCTCCATACCAAACATTCTTTATAATGGCAATGAGCTAAGTTACAACCTAATGACCTAGGTTTCATCAACATAATCAATCTTTTATTCATGAGATACTACCAGCCTTCATTTTTCTCTTTTGCTGATTTCTTACAAGAGTAACAAGGAATGTTAGGGTTTTCATTGTTGCAAAGGCAATCTTGTTCAATTTACCTTTCTTTTAACAATAAAAGTATTTGGGATTACTTTTGTTGTAGGAACTCTACTTATTTGTGAACTGGTTTCTTTCCTTGCTTTGAAATCTTGATTTCTACCTCTTTTAGAATTTTGCCGTAAATAGAAGGCTTGCTCCACAAACGTTTTTCAATAGATCGAAAGCCTTCCTTCATGCATTTTTAAAGAATCTTTTAAATGAGTAAAAGGCATGGGAGTCTTTCTCAATTGCAACAACAATATTGTTGATTTTTAGAGTTAGACTTCCTAAAACCTTTTATGCAATTTTTTGGTTAATTAAATTCTCAGCTAGATATTTCAAAAAAGTAACTCTATTGAAATAATCATGAATAAGTTCAGAATTTTTTCATTGTCATTTAAAATCCATGATGAAAAGTTTGCAGTCTTGAGCTAATTACTTGACTTGATCCATGATATTCATTATGCATTGGCCCCATGCTTCTATGGATGTTTTTGCTCCAATTATCCTTGGGAAAACATATGATCTAGAGCTTGCTTAATGAACGACAAAGCCTTAGCATCCTTTTTTTAATTTTATTCGTGACAAAACAAGGATTGTCTGGATCACGGGTCGGTTGGGTATGTGGTACGGGTATAAGTACGGGGTACATTACTTTTTCCGGTGTGCGGTGTGGTGGAGGTAGGTTTAGTTGGTGCGTCTATTTTGGGTCATGGTTCATTATGAATTATAATCCGGATCGTTTTCATTATTACAAAAAATTATATAAATATATACATTATAAAATGCAAATCAAGACCAACAACAACACATCAACTAATAATCATATATAAAAAATGTATTGGTTGCATATTTTATTATGAAAAAAAGGCAACATATAAATTTAAAGACTTAAAATTTAAAAAATAACATACTAGAGAGCGATTAAATAGCTTCCTACTTGAAGCACAAATCAAAATAACACTCTTAAATATCTAATAAGTTTCAAATAAAAATTACTTAATAATAAGAAAAAAATGGAGCACATGAGTTAATTGTGAACTCTTTTTCCTTTATTTTTCACAATATTTTCTCCTCTTACAAAGTTACTAATTTGAGTTTGATGTAGTCTAGAATAATTGAGCGGTGATTTGCTAGAACTAGTAGGTGACTTGTCAATAGAGATAGGCATAGAAGCATATAAGGATGAAGCTTCTCGATTTTCGTCTCTAGCAATGGTAAAATTATCTATATTGTCATCTTTCAAAGATTTTCATCGCAAATCCTCTAATCTCATACTAGAATCATCTATATATGTGTGCTTAGGATTTATATCCTAATTCTTAAAAGGGCCATTTTTGTAGCTTTCATTGAAATGTGATTGGAGATGAATATTTGAATGGATGAAAATTAATTTGTCAGCTCTGGTAGAATTCAATATGTTTCTATTGATATTGTGAATAAATAAATACGTGCTCCAATTTCTTTCAGTTGAAGAATTTGTAATTGGTTCTGTTAACACCTTTTATGAAAAAATAATAAGACACATTAATAATGATAATTAATAATAAAAATAAATAACTTGTAATTTAAATTAGTACATTTTTTGTCATATCTGCTAATTTTGGAGTTTCTGAATCATATGTCGACCATCAATCAATGGAATCCATGGTCACAACATCTGTTTGAGCCGGCGCCATAGCATAAAGACCTTTTCGCGAGTGAAAATGTGCATACTATTCTCGCAATTGTTTTGTTTCTTTTACATCTTCTGTTATCTTTTCAAAAGCTTCCATAATACCTATGATGACTTCTTTATCTTGATTTAGAGTTTTCTTAACTTTACCTCTTGGTGCTAGCTTAGTAAGATAGTGAGTATCATAAAATTGTGGTGTTAGTGCAAACCTAAGACAATACAAAAGAATATTCATCTTCTCCCATCTGTCAAGTACAATTTTTTCAATTTGGAAAAATTTATTTACGTGTTTTCTAGCTCTCATAATATTTTTTATTTTACCAAGTATATTGTCCATATTCTCATAAATTTCACCCATTTTTTAACCTTCCCCATCACAAAATTTAATAAGAACAAATATAGGCTTTGTGATACTTATGATATTTTCCACATCCTTCCAAAATTCTTCACTAATTACGGTTTGTGCAGCCAAAGCACCTAACTTCCTTGTGTGTTCATCCCCAGATTTTATCAATTCTTTCTATGACTTGAGAACAAAAGTAGTTGTAAGGGACTAACTATAGTCACCAAGTCGTTTCAACAAAATATAATGCGTTGTAAATCTGGTCTTAGCCACTTTTAATAGCTCCAATTTAGACTGAGCCCTAAACATAGCCAAAACATGTGTATGGTTCAAGAAATATTTAACAATAGACTTTTGGCTTCTGTAAGTATTTCTAAACCACTTAAATTCCTTTGTAAAGTCTTTAAAAATTAGATTCAGAGAATGAACAACACAAGGAGACCAAAATATATGTTTGTGCACCTTTTGCACCTCTTTTGCAAGTAGTGACCAAAATATCGGTCACTACTTGAATGACATTTAGTGGACCTATCTTCAATGGCATTCAACAAAAAATCAACAATTGCTTTAATTGTTTTATCTATTCTTAAAAAAGCCACAACATAGAAAAATATAGCCTCACGGCCATTTGCAACAATGATATTAATAAGTGGTTGATGCTTCACATTAGTCCACCCATTTGATACAATGGATACGCCATTAGAATACCATGTATCTTTAACCAGAATCAAATCTTTTTCAATACTCCGTTTGCAGTTATCCAATAATGTAGTTCTTGATTTTTCATAGTTGGTAGCCTTGTAACCTTTAGGTCCTCTATTTATAGCTGAAATCATCTCATTAAATTGAGGATTTCTCAAAAAATTAAATGAGATTCCATTAGCACATAATCCCCTCATGATCTTCAAGTCAATTATGTCTCGATCTATTATTTTGAATGCATCTTTAATTGATCCCGTCATTAGTAAAGGTTACCATTTCATCAATGTAGATTTTTTCAGGGATGAAAAAACTTATATTTTTTCTGTCTTTTGTACTCTTTTTTTGTAATTTTGCATATTCAGTCAAATTATTCATCAATACTTGACATTGCTTAATAGTCAAGTAGTTCAAACTACCAACCAACTGTCAAAACATGGTAGGATTAGGAAGGAGATCACCCTCTTCACGACGATTTCACATTTACTTCCACAGGACAATCCACCGAAGTAGAATCCTAAAGTCTAGCCAAAGCAATTAAATCTTGTATATATTTGTGTTGATTCACAAATATACTCGAAGAATCGATATGAACTTCCAATCCTAAAAAATACGTAAGAGGACCAAGATCTTTCATATGAAAGGAATCTTGATTCCTAAAGATACTGTTGGAATCGGGTAATCAACAAGGATTCCGTTTTGGTAATGACAATATCATCCACATAAATATGTAGAAGGACAATACCAATTGAGGTCTTGCAAAGAAACGAAGAAGAGTCATATTGACTGCTCAAATGAGAAGCAAATCAAGGTAGACTAAAACTTTTCAAACTATTTCAAGCCATAGAGAGTTCGCTTCATCTTGCACACGTCTGAAGAAGAAGAGGAGAACAAACCCTGAGGAGGTGCCATGTAAATATCCTCCTTGAGATCATCATGAAGAAAATAATTTATTACGTGCATTTGGTGAAGTGGCTTGCCCTGGGAAGTAGCAATGAAAAGAATAGTATGCACCGTAGTCATCTTTGATGCTAGACCAATTGTTTTCTCATAGTCCATTCCATACTCCTTCCTGTTACCAAGTGCAACCAACTGTGCCTTATAGCGATCTAAAGTCCTATTAGAACAAAGCTTAATTTAACAAACCCATTTAGAGCCAATGACTTTTAATGGTAGAAAGGCAAGGAACAATGTCCAAAGTATGATTCTCTTAAAAGAGCCCAAAGTTCCTTATCCATTGCCTTCTGTCAGCATTCATGTTTGACAGCCTCGAAGTAGCATTAAGAGTAGACATGTAGGAATAAGAGTAGAATATAAAGTAGCATTAAGAGAAATATGAAAACCATACCAATCAGGAGGACGAGAAACTCTGGTAGAACGTCTAGGACTAGGCTTAAGAGGCGTGCCATGCTTGGAGAAGCAATCAGATCAGTCTTAGCTGGTAAGGTAGACTCGGGAAGAGCCGGATGAACAATCTTAGATGGCGGGTTAGTCTCAAGAAGGGGCGAATTCAGTTGACGTAGTTCATACACAAATCTAGGTTTGAACCATTTATGAAAAGGAGACAAGTCATCAAAATAAGGAAGAACACTAATTTTTGGAAATGACTCAACATGTGTAGAAAAGAAAGGTTGATTCTCAAAGAAAACATGACGAGAAATACGAAATTTGTTAGAGCATGGATCATAGCAAACATAGCCTTTGTGTGAAATACAATAATCCATAAAGCAGCATTTAACAGACAGAGCAGAAAGTTTGTGACGTTCATGAGAAGGTAAATGAACGAAACAAACACAATCAAAAGTATGCATATCAAGGTAGCTAAGATGCTGATGATAAAAACGATAATATGGACAATCAAATTTCAAGACATGAGAGGGTAGTCTATTAATTAGATAAACTGCAGTAGACAAAGTCTAAACCCAGAATTTAGAAGGAACAGTGGACTCAAGAATAAGGTGTGAATAACATCCAAAAGATGGCAATTCTTTAATTCTGCCACACCATTTTGTTGTGGTGTATAAGGGCAAGAGCGCTGAGAGACAATTCCTTTCTAGTGTAGGAAATCATAAAACTCATGAGACATATATTCCCCACCAGAATTAAACCTCAAAACTTTAATACCTGTAGAAAATTGAGTCTCAACATATGCCACAAGGTCTTAAAAATTGAAAAGAACTCAGATTTGGACCAAAGAAAATAGACCCAAGTATATCGATTGTAATCATCAATAAACATCACAAATACCTAAGAAGCACGGACACGGATACGACGATACATGGACACGTCGATACAGAATTTTTCAAAAAAGTAGGACACGGACACGTTAGCGATACGTTAAATAATATGTATTTTATATATATATATATATATATATATTTATAAAAAATCATGTGATAAAATAAAAATATTATCATAATAATATTTTAATTCATCATTTTCCTAATTCTAAAAATTTACATCATGATATCATTGCATAAAAAGTAGGAAAAACTTCAACCACACTCCTTCTAGTTTATCATATCTTCAAACACACCCCCTCTAGTTTCTAAATCTTTAATGACACCCCTAATTAGATTAAATTTTTTAACTAGAATGTAAATTTGCTAAATTGCCCATGATATATTTGAGGATAAACTTCAAACACACCCCCTCTAAATATGTATATCTTCAATGAGACCCCCTTTAGATAAGCATATCTTCAATGAGACCTCTTATATTTTCTATTTTTTTTAAGTATTAAAATTTCGAGTGAATTAAAATTCGATTCAAGTTAATTAAAAATTATTTTTTTGCATATTAAAATTTGAGCTAATTAAAAATTATATTTTTTTAAGTATTAAATTTGGGTTAATTAAAATTCTATTTGAGCCAATTAAAAATTATTTGTAATCGACTAGAGTCAAATTTTAATCAACTCGTATTGAATTTTAATTAGCCAAATTTTAATACATAAAAATATAAATTTTAATCGACTCAAATTTTAATAAATCAAATTTTAATTTACACGAATTTTAATAAGTAACAAAATATAAATTTTAATTGACTCGAAAGCGAATTTTAATCGGCGTTAACAACTCGGATAGAGTTCAAATCGACTAAAATTTTAATATGTCAAAAATATATTTTAATAAGTTTGAATTTTAATACGTTAAAAAAAATAAAATTTATTGAACTTCAATCAAATTTTAATATGTAGAAAAATAAATTTTAATCGTCTCGAATTTTAATAAAATTTTATGCAAAAAAATTACTTGAGATTTATGTAGAGGCATTTTTTGTATTTTAGATTAATTTTTTTTGTTAGAAATGGTAGTTTAATGGTAAGGGGTGTTAGTGATGTTTAAATATAAACTAGAAGGGGTGTCATTGAAGATTTAAAAACTAGAGGGGGTGTTTTTGAAGATATGATAAACTAGAGAGGGTGTGGCTGAAGTTTTTCCTAAAAAATATAATATAAGATATATTGATATACATTCAACATTAACATCCATGATTCAATAATCAATGATATCTACAATTTTTACTTAAAAAAATCCATTTCATTATACTAATTTTCATCAAATTTTAAGAGTTCAATTTTGTAATTCTATTTTTTCTAACATTAATTTCATATTAAAAGACTATTTCATTTGTATATAAGTTTGTATTTGTATCCAAAATTATATTAAATTCATGTCTTATGTTCAGTGTAATGATTATAACTTTTTTTATATTATAATTGTGACTCATATCCCTTTAAAATTATAAAAATAACTCTTAATTATAAAATTATCTGAAAAGTTCTAAAAAAATTGAAAATAAATCTCAAAATGTATCCTCCAAAGTGTCTCAACGTGTCGGCCACGTGTCCTAAAAAAATTTAATAATAAAAAAATTGGACACTCATTTTAACGTGTCCGAAATGTGTCCGAGCGTGTCAGTATCCCGACGTGTCTGACACCAACACCCTACCCAACATAAAGTGTTCGTGCTTCCTAGCAAAATACTTATAATGAGCAGGAGAAATTATAGGTGTAATGCATTAAAACAACTATGTATAATATCAAAACACTTTTTTTGCACGACTACTATGAGAAAGAAAAGAAAGACTTTTACTTTTTCGTAATTTACATGTAGAGCAATCAAAAGATAAATTATGTGCAAATTGATCTTTATTACCTAACAAACTAGAGTTCAACAAATGAGGCAAGACAACAAAATTTAGACGACCAAAACGTTTGTGCCATACTTTACTCGTATTGTTAATAGTCGTACAAGCCAAAGATAAACAACTAGGAATGGAAAAATGCAGTGGAAACAATCTGCCAACTTTAGGCCCTTTCGCGAGTATCTTCCTTGACACCTGATCCTGCACAAAACAACCATCACGAGAGAAATGGACATCATAGTGGTTATCAACTAACTGACCAAACGAAATAAGACTAGTAGAAAATTCAAGGAATACAAAAACATCTTTGAAAGATGGACTAATATCTCCAACAACATTAATATTAAATGACTCCCATTAACAATTTGAATATGTGATGAACCATGTTATTTATAAACATTTCGAAGAGTTTTAGTTGACCTAGTCATATGATTAGACGCACCAGAATCTACAAGCCAAGACTGAGATGAAGCATTGAGATGAAGTATTACCATTACCTTGAAGTCCTAATGTTGAAAAGGTTGAAACAATCATTTGTTGTACCATTTAAAGAGTAAGAATAAATTGTCCAGCAAAAGGAGAATTGTTTGAAGACATCGCTGGAGCAAAAGAAGCGTTGACTGCGGCCTGATAAGCATTAGCTTGACGATTTTGAGGTCGAGTAGGATAGTCCTTGATAATATGATCTTATTTCTTACAATAGTTTTAAGTTTTCTTTGCACAGTTGGCAACAATATGCCCATACTCTTTGCAGCTAAAACATTAGACTTTGTGCATATCCGTATCCTTCCCTTTCCTTTGGCTTGCATATGCAACATGATCATTATTGGATATCATTCGATCGTGCTGGAAAATAGCCTGTGCAAGAAGTCGTCGTTCTTTATGAAGCAATTCTCCAAAACAAACATCCAAGGATAGAGAAGAATCTCGATTCATCAAATTTGAGCAAGTAACCTCAAATTTAGTTTGCAATTTCATCAAAAATTGATCTCTCTTACTTTGCTCATGAACTTCCTAAATAGTCGGAAGAGATTCAGCTAGCACCTTCGCATAAACCATGTCAAAAAATTCTGCCCATAAATTTTAAAAGCCAGAAAAATAATCTTGAATGGATAGATTGCCTGGAGTGTAACTAGCAATCTCATACTGCAATTGAAAACGTCTTGTTGTGATGTCGTGATTGTAAACTTTTTCAAATACTCCCACATGGTTTTAGCATTCTTATATGACCTCAGATTAAGAACAATAAGTGGATCAACAGACCCTAAAATCCATGTCATGACAAAGGCATCTTTAACCTTCCATTGAGCTAACTTTGTAGGATCCGTAGGAGTTGGGTCACTTCCATTGATATGGCCCCACAAATCCTTTCCAGTAACAAATAACTGAAACTAAAATTCCCAAGCAAAGTAGTTTTTACCAGTGAAACGCACACCAAAAGAGTTAAGAGTTGCTGGTTGACATGATGCTTGAATGACTCAAATCCACAACACAACAACACTAGAAGTGTACCAAGGAAAACATCAAACCCAAGACACCAAAAAATACACCTGAAAATTGAGAAGTTATCAATAATCCACAACGTAGCAACCCTCAAAACAACACAACAATGACACAGAATTCTGACAGTCAAGAAGGCTAACAGAATTTACCCAAATAAAAGAAAACTAACGCCAAAAGAGAAACCCTATTAATCCCACAATTAAAACCACCCAAGAGAAAACTAGAAAAATTCTAATTTAAATTTTTTGGCTTTGATGCCATGTCAATGATACTGAGAATTTTCTCCATTAAATAGAAACTCCAAAGCATAATACAGGCTTAAAAATTTGTTATTTACAGCATCTAATATTACTAAATATAGAATGCAATATTTCCTACTAATTACAAATATTGACAATTAATATACAATAAATATATATAGTAAATATGGATAGATATCTGCTGGCATTGCGAGCAGACATATCCCAATGACAATCACTAGTTTGCCTTTGGCTATTATTTTGATTTTTTTTTTCTCGTGTTGGGTAATCTTCCAATTGTGAAGAATCCATGTTTGACATTAGTGGAGAATCTACCAACAATGAGAAAAGTGTGGTGAGTCGTGTTGGGACTCTTGGATGCAACCCTTCTCTTCAGATCACTCTAGTAAAAGTGGATGGTTACAATCACTTGGCATGGTCACGATTGTGCCTGTTATTAGGACGGACAAGTGGGCTTAATGGATACTTGACTGAAGCAAATGTGAAACCTGAATTTGAACCTAATTTTAGCCCGCGGATCTCTGAGAACTTGTTGGTAATGACATGACTCAAATTGATGCAGCCTCACATTAGTTTTGGTTTTTTGTTTCTTAAGACAACATCTAAGATTGGATCGGCGTTGTCTTAGACATATTCACAGTTTGAAAATGATGCCCAAATTTATGAGCTTGGGTAGAAGATTCATGAATCTAAATAGAAGGATATGACTCTGGCAAAATACTACGCAGGTCTGAGTAGTTTGTGGCAGGAGTTGAATTATTATCAAGATTTTCAAGCACGTGCTAAAAACAGTACCAAGTATCAGAAGTTGATTGCAAAAGAACGAGTATACGATTTTCTTTCAAACCTTAATATAGAGTATGATCAAATTCGTATACAAATTTTGGGTATAGCTGCCTTTCTTTCTTTAAAGCAAGCTTTTGATTATGTGCAGCAGGAGGATAGTAGGAGAGTAGGAATCATACTCTTGCTCATGATCGTTGTATCCTGGAAGCTATTCCACATAGAGAGAATAGATTCTTTCAGCCTCATGGTGATGGTAAGAATAGGAGCACAATAAAGGATTTGTTATAGTGTGATTACTGTGGGAAAATGAGACACACTAAAGATCATTGTTGGTAGCTACATAAGTATCCTTCTAAAGGGTGTGGTGGTAATACAGCTGGTCCTAGGCGCCCTTTTCATGTCCATTTGATTGAGACTGTTAATCTTACTCCCAGTGTTCTATCTTCATTGATAGTGCGAGCTTCACTGTAGATGAGATGCAGGCAATTAGGCAGTTAATGACCCGACTTGACATTTTTGCATTTGCCTCCACTTATATTGCTTCCAACTTTGCTTACACAGTATACCAGGTGCATTTATTGCATCTTCCTCTAATCCTTGGATCATATATTCTGGAGCCATTGACAATATGACAAGTTTGTTGAATATTTTTTCCTCTTATTTCACATGTTGCGGTAGAGAAAAATTTAAGTTAGTAGATGGCTCATCGTTATCTGTATTAGGAAAATGTTCCGTTCATTGTTCTCCATTTGTCTTTGTCTTCAGTTCTCCATATCCCTAATTTTTCTACTAACTTATTATCAATTAGTAACATTTTGAAGTCTTTGAAATGCTCCGTAACATTCTTCCCATCTCATTGTATTTGTAATGGGGATCGTGTAGGAATTGAATAGATATTTTAGATTAGTTATGAGAGTTATTTAAATATTTTTAATATTTATCTTTTAAGTAATTTCTTTAAATTTTTTAGGGTTTATGTGTCATTTATTATTTATTTTAGAGTTTAGTTCTCCTATATAAAGAGATGCATGTAAGAGTTTTATTTAGATTAGATTTTGATTATTATTAAATACTAATATTGTTTCCTTCTCAATTTTTTTTTCTCTTTTCTCATCCCTAATTATTTTCTTCTTAGTTTACATCAATTCGGTATCAGAGTTATTACGATCTATATCAATTTGGTATTAGAGTCCAACTTCGATTCGTACAAATCACAAAAATTACATCAACACTATTCATCGAAAAACACTGTTTTTTGTTCTTGGTCTCCAGTGTTCACTGTTCATCGCGACTGTTTATCACACATTGCTCTTGGTTTCGTTCTAACAAAATTAGCCACAAAAAAACAAAAACAAAAATAAAATTGTCCTTGTAGTCTTGAAAATTGCAACAACATCCTAACAGTTCCAGAAATTGTAGAATCACTCTCATAAGTTTCAGCAAACTGTAAAAATACCATCCAGAAGCTACAGAATTGCTGAAACATTCCCAGTTCATTCAAAAAATTGTAGAAACATCCCCAGAAATTCCAAAAATTGCATAATCATCTCTATAAAGTTTATGAATTTCAGAATTTCCTCAAAACAAGGTTTGAATTATGGTACCCATACTCCTATAGAAATTTGAAACTAATATTTTTATTTATTGGAAAATTAGAGAATTTGTAAAAGACCCAAAACATATTTTCTTCTATTTGAGCTTTCATACTTCTTGAAATTATCAATTGCAATTCTTGAATTTTTTGGGGCCCATTTCCTTCTTTCAAGAGTCACTCATGAATTTCTCTAATGCGCATGTTTTAAGAGTTTCTTCTCAAGGTCATCATCATAGGAAGTCTAGGGATGTTTACATGGAGTCCCATATGACCAAACTAGTCAAAGATTTTTCTATATTTAGTGGCACTTTAGATCCTTTTGAATTCTTGGATTGGTTAGCTAATTTAAAAGAATATTTTGATTGACATGACATGTCAAATTTTCATTGCATTCGTTTTGTTAAATTGATGTCGGAGAGTTCCGCCAAGCGGTATTGGCAAGCAATCCAAAGAAGCCTAGATAGCTTAAAGGAGATATAAATTGAAAGAGAAGTATTTGTCTACTTCCTACACGAATTAATTTTATGACCAAAAACTCAATCTTAGACAACATTCTTCTGGTGTCTCTAATTACTGTCCAGTTATAGACTATTTTGGGGCTATTATATGGACTATTTTGGGGCTATTTTAGGGCTGTTTTGGGGCTATTTTATGGGCTGTTATACGAGCTGTTATGTGTTATATTGTGCCTTGTGAAAGAGATGAATTATGATAAGTATATGCATTAGATATCAAATGCTATGACATATGTTGAGATATGTGGTTGAAATGGGTCCATATGGCGTTTATAGCATGGAGAACATAATTGTTGTTTGCAATGATTCATTACATTGCATATATTGGGTGTGAGTGTATTGTGATATCAAACACCACATTTGGTGATTGATAAGTAGGCTTGGAAAGGTTGGGTCGAAGACCTCTTTGAGTCGCATGGTTGCATGAGAAAGAAACTTGTGTCGGGTATAGCAAGAAGGGCTAGATTCTCTCTCGGGTGCAAGACCCGACTACTTGGTTTATACATTCCGACGGTGCAAGTCCAAAAAGTGTAAAAAGGCGTAGGGAGTCGGCGGTGTGATTCCAAAATCCCTTGCCCAACAAAGACACAAGATTTTATTTTATAAAAATACCCATTCAATGGGTAACATCCAACAATGATTTAATTTTATAAATACGCAACTTTTATTTTAAATAATCATTGGATGTATTTTCGTCAATTGACGGATTTATTACACATGTGCATTGCATCGTGTTGTGGGAGTCGATGATGACTCAGGTTGAAGTTGCATGAGTGAGTCTCATTTTAATTCATAATATGACATGAAAGTTCCTATCATGATTGGAATTTTTGATTGGAAATAATATTACTTATAAATTGTTGCATGTACACATTTCATATACATCTAGGGTGGGAAACAACCTCTGTAGGAGATACTCTATTGGGCGTTGTTCACCCTATACGGGAAAATATTTCAGGTGCGAGAGACTCACCCTTAGAGCCTCAAGGGTGAAGAAAGCCGACTTGTGGCTTTTATAACTCATTTTGTAAAACTTTTGGAGAAAATTTAGTCTTGGCATGTAATCTTATGAAAGGGACTATAACCAAACTTATGTGGACTATGAATTGATGTATGTTGAACCTCGGATGGGTCATGTAATTAATTGTTGTTATGGAATTGTGAATAAATAGACTCGGTGCGGCCAATGTTTACTTACAAATGGACCCGGTGTGATCTATGTTGAATATTGGACCTCGGATGGGTTTGGTAATTGTATGATGCACAAGTTGTATTTTTGGGTAGAGTTCTCCGTACAAAGGAGACTCTGCCAGAATTTTGTTAAAATAAAGATCCCGGTAAATGAGATAGAACGGTGTGATATTGAGTTACACGATATCCACAGGTATTTCGTGAGTTGATGGGTGATCAATAAACACTCGGATTTTGGGGTGTCACAATATTGTTTCTGCCTAAACTTAGAGTTCGTTTTCCCAGTAGTTTGCTTGACTTACTATTTGATTTGAGAGGATAGTTTTATTTTTCAATTTAGGAGAGGAGATAAGATGGAACTCATTTTTCTTGTAGCTTTACCTTTTTAATTTTGTGTTTTCTAAAGCAAAAATTATGAAAATTAGGATGGAAGAAATACTGAATTATTGAAAGCATATGTATGGATTTTTGGAGCCTTTTGACTTCAACTAATTTCTATTGAAACAGGCAGTGCTTTTTAAATCATTTTCCTTTTATTTTATAGTGATGGCTTTTGATTTTTTGTTTGTTTAGGTTTCTTTGGTTGGGATAGTGTATAATAAAGCTGAAAGGGTTACCGATGTTTCTTTCAATGTAGATGATGGAACAGGACGAATCGAATGTAACAGATGGTATATATTTGATTTGGTTTCTTTTCGGATTATAGTGTGTATGGTGTATTCTTTCAACTTTGGATTAAGTTCACTGCTTTATAGGAAGTAATTGAGGGCTGCTTGTTTGTTTATTTCTCTTGTTTAAGGTTCAATGAATCATTTGATACAAAGCAAATGGAAAACATACAGTAAGTTCTTCAGTCTTTCATGGTTAATATAGCTTGTGTTTGTAATTTGATCTATTAATATATGAGATGCATTCATGTTAGATTTTAGCATCATTGCATACTTGGGTTTTCTATTATTGGTTCGCTGAGGAGTGCATATGGTTTTCTTTGTTTCTTTGCCTTAGTGATGGGATGTATGTTCGCGTTAATGGACATGCAAAAAGCTTGAAGGGCAAAATACAGATAGTTGTCTTTTCTGTCCGGTATGAAATTCTAAAGTATTTTACAGTCTTTTTTCCTATTTAAAATCTGTTTTGATTTCATTTTCTCCGTCTTTGATAGCATCTGTAGTATGTAAAGGAAATTCTATTGATACTGGATCTACATATTTGTGATTGTCATAATTTCTGCATCTGATAGAAGATATGAAAAGTATTCTGGATTTAATTTATTATGGTCATGCTGAAATGTGTTCATGACCATACGTCAGTCATTCTTTTTTCTGTTGTATTGAAAACAGCTTAATCTGAATTTTAGTAAAGCCATAAGTCAAATTCAAGAATCTGATTTTTGCATATAGTGAACATGGTTCTGGCTTGTATAATGATTTATACTTTCAATTACATAGGTATCTCAGTTGAGGCCTCTTAAAATACTCTTCCAACATGAATTAAATGTCTGTTTTTCTTTTTCTTTTCTGATGCAAAAATATAGAAAATAATGTTGTTTGAGTGTGAGATGATATGTAGCTCATTATGCACCTTTTGTTTATTTGGGGATCATTTAGTGGAAATGATAGATTTAGTACTTTAGCATGCATTCATAAGATTACGAAGGGATGGCAGCATAGTAATGTGCCCCTCACCTCACATCTTTCTATCGAGACATTTGCCTAGTGCTTCATTGTGAATAGTCATTTGCATCCTACTGTCTTCTTTCCTTAAAGTAACTTGACTAATTGCAAATATTATTTTGCAAAAGAGCTCTCATTTCTTCCATCTTTGCTACCTTCCATTTCAAACTGCTAATAGCGTTCTGCCAACTTTGCGAAATAATCATCAATAGGACTAGGAGATTTAACAACAATAAACTTTAAGGGTTGCCTTAGTCAAAAGATTACAGACTAGTTTGAGGAGAAATGGTCTTAGCCTTCTATCTCCTTAAGTAGACAATGCATTGCTTCAAAGAATTATT
This sequence comes from Ilex asprella, assembly GCA_023539305.1. Lineage (NCBI taxonomy): Eukaryota > Viridiplantae > Streptophyta > Magnoliopsida > Aquifoliales > Aquifoliaceae > Ilex > Ilex asprella. The sequence continues at coordinate 32,482,924 of CM042186.1, read as the reverse complement.
TAGTTCCTTTGTAGGCTTCAAATGATTTTTTAGACAAATCCATTGCTTTACAGCCTTTTTTGGCGCTTCAAAAATTAATTTTTCAAGGATTACCTTGTTTTTTCTCAAAAGGTCAAGTACATTGTGGGTAATGGGATGGGAATTCAATTTTGGGAGGATAGGTGGGTTAAAGAGTTGTTGTTTTCCATTTATTCTCTCGTTTATTTCGACTCTATGATTATCATGGCCATAGTATTGCTTATTTGGTTAGGCTTGCTTCACACTGGGTATCTTAGGATTTTGGATTTTGTAGTCACTTTGGATGTTAATTCATTGGATAAAAGGTGTCAAGTTGATGATCCTTTGGGTTCTTTATCATGTAAGTCTTCTTTGAATTTTTGATTGATAATCCTTCTCTTCCTCTATTTGATATGTCCTTGAAGATTTGGAAGATTAAAGTGTCTTTAAATGTGCAAGTTTGTGCATAAGTGAGTGCTCATGGTAAGATCAATATAAATGATTTGCTTCAAAGGAGGAGGCCTAATACTTATCTTTGCCCGCAATCGTGCGTATTGTGTAATTATCTATTTTTACTTTGTCCTATAATGCTATGTCATGGAATACTATTTGATTTGGTTGGAAATTGTTGGGTGGCACCGAGAATTATTTCATCTTTATTGTGCTTGGACTTTAAAGGTTTCGATGGAGGAGGGAAGGAGTGCAACACCCCACCCTCCGCATGCCATAATATTGTCTATTTTGGGCCCACTGACCCTCACAGTTTTGTTCCTCCCAGTACCCCTATGAAAATGTCTTATACCATGTAAGGCAAGGGGATTACTTATAAACCCAACAACTTTCTTCTTCCTAATCGATGTGGGATACCAGGATCTTACAATCCACCCCCTTTAGGGTTGCACGTCCCCGTGCAGTAGCTTGCGAGCACAGCAAAGCCCCACACTTGATCCAGGTGAGAGTCGGCTTTGATACTATTTTGTAACACCCCACCCTCCACATGATATAATATTGTCCGCTTTGGGCCCACTGACACTCACGGTTTTGTTCCTCCCAGTAGCCCTGGGAAAAGACCTTATGCCATGTAAGGCAAGAGGATTACTTATAAACCCCACAACTTTTCTCTCTCTAACTGATGTGGGATACCAAGATCTCACAGGGAGTGATACTCTTTGGCAATGTGCTTTCTTAGTCATTTTGTAGGTTATTTGGGAGGAAAGAAATTCAAGGATTTTTAAATGCAACACGGAAATGGTGGAATGGATGTGGAATTGTATTTACTTCTTGGTATCTATTTGGGCTTTGGTGATTAAGGAGTTTAAGAATATTCCTTTACTTTGTATTGCAATGAGTTAGAAAGCTTCTTCTGGTTGTTAGGATGGCTCAGGGATGTAATGAGTTCTATTTTGTTTTTTCGGTTCTTTGCATGTTTGGAATTGGGCATCTTGTCCATTGGGATTATGTAATACCTTGTTTTTTTACTATTAATAAATTGAGTTTCTGATCAAAAAATAAACAAAAATAAAGACATAGTTGAAGACAATGCAAGACAACCGAAATAAAGCCATGGAATTGAAAAACTTGATTGTTCGACCCTCTTTCCGACCATAGAACATCTCAAATCATGTTGAAACACATTGGACAATGTTTTTGGCACGTTCAGATTCCATTCCAACTAGAAATTGTAGGATGGCGCTCAAGATGTTTTTTCATTGGAAAACCTTCCTTTTTATGAAAAATAAATCAAAGAAAATTCAACAAATGTTTTTTTGCCAATCTTAGAATTTGTTGGTATAATCTACTACGCTTGCATTCAATTTTTTTGGGCTTTTTTGAAGATATGATTTTTGCTCGGAAAACAAACCTGTTTTTCACGCATAGATGATTACCCTTGCTCTATTACCGGGTTGAATCAAAAGAAGGAAAAAGTGAACAAAAGAAAAGAAAAGGAAGATACATGGTGGTTGTATTATAGTACTCTCCTTGTATTGTACTAACTATTGTAAGTCAATGCACAAAGACACCTCTTCAAGGCATATAGATAATAAATAATAAATATATCAACAATGTCGGTGATATAGAGTAGATTATGTTTGTCAGTTCTAATTATTCGTAATGTTTGTACTCAAGTTTTATTATTTTTTTATATGTTTATGAGACTTCATAGAATTACTTCACCCAGTAGGTAGCAACATAGGCTGGGTATGCTTTTAGAGGGTATCTAATCACAACATGGACTTAATGGAATTTTATTTTTATCCTAGTTTGTGTAAACTTTGATCAAAATAAAGAAGAGCGAAAGAAACTATTATTGAGGCATAACTTGTCAGAACAATCTTAAAGAAAAACTACATAAAAGAAAATTACTATATAAGAGGTCTTTATATAGTAGGGCAAAGAAAAACAATCAGACTAAGCTAGGGCAATATAAAAATAAACAAAATAACTAAACTACTCCTAAGTTTAAATAATGTAACTACTCTAACATTCTCCCACAAATTCATGATGTGGTAGCAAAAAATATCAAGAGTTTGTCAAGAAGAAAACGAAAATAAGTGACAGGTTACGACTTTATGAAAAAATCTTCTAGCTGCATATAGTCCTCCCTTTTAGTTTTTTGGATTGTGGATCCTGAAGTACCTGAGGTAAATAAACCTATTGAAGGAGATATTGTAAGTGCACCAGGCTAATGGAGAGAGATTAACTTTTGCAATTGATTAGCAAGCATAGTTAGGTTGGATGCTTGTGAGGAGGACTTATCCATTGGTGTTGCGATTGTTGATTGATTTTTGTTCATCAGTTTAGGACATTGAGCCTTCCAGTGGCCCTTTTCATGGCAGAAGCTACATTAATCTAAAGCTACATGACCCCGATATTTAGAAGTCACTGTAGGAGGCACAACCAATACAGTCTGAGTAGACAATGAAATAAGATTTTTCCCAGAAAGAGTCTAAAATGAACTTTTTCAGCCAGAAGTTCATTCACTACTGCATCCACTGAGGAAAGTGGATTACAATGAAGAATAGAACCAAAAAGTCACTCGAAGTCATCCCTGAGGGCTATAAAAATTGCACCAACCTTTACTATTCTCTAAAAGTGTGATACAGTGTTTTGAAAATTGCGCCTAGGCGAGAAGCGAGGCGAAGCAAAGACAGCTCGCCTTAAGCACACCAGACGAAGTGAAGATGGCTGAAGCAAGAAAAAAGCGAGCGCTTTTTGCTTAGGCAAAAGGTGAAAAAGCGAACACCTTAGTAATGTGAGGCAATTTTTTTTTTTACTGTACACCGTTGAATTGTTTTATTTTTATTGTGGACTGTTGGATTGAGGCAATTGAAAAAAAAATTATAAGATGACAATACACTCAATTATCTCCTTATCCCATAAATATAAAACTCAACCCTAATTTTTAGACCAAACCATCGTTGGTGCTCCTGTTTCCCCGACGATCGCTGCTGCTGCTCTTTCCCAGTCAATCGCTGCTGCTGTTCCTTCCTAGTTGATCGCTGCTGCTGATCTTCCTAGTCGATCGCTGCTGCTCCTCTTCCTTCCCAGATGATCGATAGTGCTAATCTTCCTAGTCGATCGATCACTGTTGCTGCTGCTCCTTCCCAGACGATCATTGCTGTTCCTCCAGGTTTGTCTCCTCTTTTTTTTTTTTTGTCCTGTATCTCTTCTTCCTCTTTGCTTCTTCTTTCTGATTCTGATTCTTTCTTTTTTTGCTTCTGTATTTTTTTTATTTTGTTTCTTCTTTCTGCTCTTTCTTTCTGTTGTTTCTTCTTCTTGCTACTTCTTCGTTTTTTTTTTTCTGCTGCTTCTTTCTGTTGTTGCTTCCTTTTTTTTTTTCTCGTTTTTTTTGCTTCTGTTTTTTTTCTTTTTTCTGGTGTTGTTGCTCTTTTCCAAACATTCTGATTGATTTTGTTTTTTTTTCCTTCTTCTTTGATAATGAATGTTGTTGTTTTTTTAATGTTTATATAGCTAATTTTAATGCTGCTGTTTCTTCTGAATGCTGTAATGCATAGTGCTATTTTTTGTTGAGTGCTGTAATACTGTAATGCTGATTTTTGTTGAATGCTGTAATGCTATTTTTTGTTGAATGCTATAAGCTGTAATGCTGATTTTTTGCTGAATGTTGTAATGCATAATACTGATTTTTGTTGAATGCTTATTTTTGCTACTTGTTCTAAATGCTGTGATGCATAGTTCTGATTTTTGTCTTCTGAATGCTGTAATGCATAGTGCTAAATTCTGATTTTGCTGAATTTTGATATATAAAATTATAACTTAGATGTTTAGAATTAATTAAACTAAAATATTTATTTTTTTTTAACTGTTCGCTTTGTTTCGATAAAGCGTATCGCTTCGCTTCTCGCCTACGCGTTAGGAGCCTTGGTCGCTTCGGCTCGCTTTACGCGTTAAATAACACTGGTGCGATATATCATATGAGTACTCAGTTCAGCAGGTTTAGCAAGTGCTAACTGATTCCAATATCCAGTCATAACTGAGTAGAACTCTTGAATGTTCTTATCACCTTGACATGCAACCCGAATTTCTTGCTCTAACTAATATCTCTTTGCAAAATTAAATTGAACAAAAAGATAGCTAAATAATCTCAAATGTCCTTGGCTGTATTAAACTTAGTCAAATGAATATCAATGGTCCGATTAACTGAGTTGTTAATCCAAGTGATGATTTTAACATTGTTGATTTCTCAAGTATTCTTTAAGTTAGCATATTTCTCATCCTTAGAATTAGTTGGAGCTGATGAATCACCACTAACATATCTCCACATTTTCTTACCCAACAAGAAATTTTTCATAAGATAAGCCCAATATATATAGTTCTCACCTTTTAATCTGACACTGATAGCACGAAGAAAATCAGAATTTCTATTGGCCATAATACTCAAATCAAGCAATCCAAAGCAAACAAAATCTAGCCACCCAACAACTTAACAAAATCCAACAACCCAGCTGTTCATTCACAAAATTGGCCCAAATGCTCAAATCCACCAATTAGTAAGAAAAGAAACAAAAGTTTTCTACTTATTCAGTGCGAAACAATGCAAACAAACCCAAACAATGCAATCAAATAGCAAGCCCAAACAAACAAACCAGCAATGTGACAACTCCCCAATGCACAAAATCAACAAACCAACAAAATTCAACAACCCAACAAAACAACCACGGCGAGGCAGCAAAACAACAGAATAGTGGAAGATCTCAACAAAGCAACAAGCAAGGAGGAGAAGACCCAAAGCATAAAACAGTATCTACAACCCAAACACAACATGTTGCCTCAAAATTATAGACTTCAGGCCACTGTTCTTGTTGTGAATAGTTGGCCGAATTCCCCAAAGGCTCCAAATCACACCAAAGTCCAACCAAATGTGTTCAAACCACACAACTAGCCATTTAATCCCCTTAATCGCACCTATTAGACTTGATTTGAAGCAAAAAATTCAAAGAAATCATCCCCCAAATTGTAAATAAAAAATTAGGTCCAAGGGTTTTGAAAAAAGATTCAAAAATAAAAAAACCCTATCCAATGACCATGAAAGAGCAAAACAAGTACACCATAATATTATCCATGCAAAATCGAGTTTGGTAGTGTTTTGGTCTGGTCCAGAATGATGATTGTAGCATGACATCATCTTTGAAGCTCGCTGACATTAGCCCTATTTGTCCACGATCATGTGGAAATAAAAACACAAATACAATATATTTATTTATAAAGATAAGCTTAATAATTGATTAATTGAGCATGTTATTGGATTAACATTCATTTATTTGATAACATTAAGTTGGAGGGAAAAGAAAAGCTTGACACAAGGCAAAAGTCACTTTAATTAGTTTTAAACATTTAATTTTCATAAAGCAAACATATTTTTACATAATGTTAAGGTCTCATAATACAAATGAAGCGCTAATGAGAACATAATTACATGTATGGCTATATTTGTCCTGGTGTAGAGTATTGAGCAGACTCATACATCAGTGTAGGTTCTTAGTAGTCACTTAGACGAACTCTATATGTGGTATAAATATGATAACAATAGTTAGTCTAACTCATATTATTACGATAATATGAATTATACTCTATCTTGAACCTCTGATAGTCTGTAACAATACATCTAATCTGTTGGAAAATGAATGCACCAATCCCTACCAACCTTTGTCTTATTTATATGAGGAGGAAGTCATGACTAGATCCATAACCATATGTTGAGGATCTATATTTGTATTCTCGTGAGTCATACCTTGATACATAATCATATGAGGAAATGTCATATTCAAAACTATAATCATATGAAAATAACGAACCATAATTATGGTGTTTATTTTCACTTTCATTTGCATAGTAGAAAAATCATCATTAATCATCTTAACTCCATGGCTAATAGCATCCATACCATGTGGAGTGATCGGATTTTGAGTACGCTCGTGTCGACGATCTCGACTTGAGTGTCGTTCATATTAAAACATTCGTTGAGAGCCATGATCTTCATCTTGTGTAGCATGTGTAAATTCTTCCTCTACAATGAATGCAACTCCATGTGGACTTTAGCTCCTTATACCTTTATTACCACCACCTCCATTGCCACCATGTCCAAGACTATCACCACTATCACCACCACCACTACCATCTTGAGCTCCATCATAATTGTTACCATCATTATGATCATCATCAATACTTGTGAGAATGACTGGTTGATTACGTTTTGGTGGCCTTTTATTAGTCTCTGAAACTCTTCATCATCCATTGGTAAAGTATTTTTCGTTACTTTACTTGATCCTTCTCTATTTATTTTGGATCTTGATTTTCGTGGTGGCACAACACTCTGACTTTGGCTTACTCCTCCATCATCATATGAAAAACGATTTGCCCATGTTATCAAGAAAGTGTTTGTGAGAAAAACGATTGGCTTACTCCTCCATCATTGTGGTGGCATAGTACTTGTGAGAATGACTAGTAAAAGGACTGTTAGCTGTCAGTGGGTGTATACAGTCAAATTTAATCCTAATAGTTCTATTGAACACCTTAAAGCCAGACTTATTGCCAAGGGATTTACTCAAACCTATGACGTTGATTATGAGGATACCTTTTCTCCTGTTGCAAAATTTTTTTCTATTCATGTAATGATTTCTTTGGTAGCTAATCTTCATTGGCCTTTGTTTCAGTTGGATGTGAAAAATGTCTTCTTCCATGGTAACTTGGTTGAGGAACTATATATGGAGTAGTCTCCTGGGTTTGCTGCTCAAAGGGAGTATCATAAGAGTGTTTGTCAGCTAAAGAAATCTTTGTATGGTTTAAAGTAGTCACCAAATGCATGGTTTAGTAAGTTTTTAGAGGTAGTTTCAAAGTTTGGTCTTCTTAGATGTTAGATAGGCCATTCTGTTTTTCACAGACATACTAATTCTTCTATTGGTTGTTTATGTGGATGATAATGTAATTACTGGTGATAATTCTGATGGTATTACAAAATCGAAAGTCTTTAGGGGGCTTTAATATGTAAGTGGATTTTTTCAGGTATCTTAAGTATTGAAGTTGTTAGGTCTAAGCAGAGTATTTGTTTGTCTTAAAAAAATGTGTTTAACATGTTAGCGAAAGCAAGTTTATTAGATAGTAGACCAATTTATGTTCCTATGGATCTGCACTAGAAGTTGTTGATGGACAATGGTGCATTATTTAAAGGTCTTGGTCGGTATTGCAAGTTGGTTGGGAAGTTGAATTAGCTCACTATTACCTGACCAGATATTACATATGTAGTTAGTGTTGTGAGCCAGTTTATGAGAAGCCCAAGAATACAACGTTGGAATGCAGTATCCGCATTCTTTGATACGTTAAACGTGCTCTTGAACTTGAGTTGTTCTATCGAGTTAATGGATATCTTGGAGTTGAATGTTTTATAGGTTTCAATTGAGCTAGCTCTCCCTCGGATCGAAGATCACCTATTGGATATTGTACTTTTATGGAAGGTAACGTGGTTACATGAAAAAGTACAATCCAGTGCTAAGGTTGATTATAGGGCGATGACACGTATCCCTAGTGAGTTGACATGGTTACGACAGTTCCTTCAGGAGATTGGTTTCCCTATCTAGCTTCCCTTACAGTTGTTCTGCAATAATCAGTCAGCTATTCATATTGTTGCTAATCTCGTGTTCTATGAGAGAACCAAACATATTGAAGTTAATTGTCACTTTATTCGAGACAAAATATACTACATGATTACTATAAATATACGTTGAGAGTGAGAGATAGGGTAATATGATTACTCTGTCTCTCTCATATGGATTTTCTCTCGTAATTGTTCTCTCTCCATGCTCTAAATCTAACAAATACATTTCTAAATTTCAAATATCTCTATTAACTCTCAATTACCTACATTAATACCTCTACTACCTTCCAAGTAAATTTCCCAACCACTCACATTAATATATTTCTGGAAACTTGTAGGAATTGAGCTAAAGTTGGATATCTAATTAAGGCCCATTAACTTTTGGGCTTATTAGAATATTGAATCAAGATTAAGATCGATCTTGACCTGCAACATGTTCTACTTCTGCATCACTGCAATACACAACCAAAATAAAAAGGTCACTATTCCTGATAAACCACATTACTTTTAACCTATAACCTGCTTCTGCAGTTCATATGCTTTAACTACTTCATAAGTAGGTCTAGTGATGCTAAAATATTTCAAGATTCAACCAATTATTCGATATTTAAGATACCAGAGTAAAAGGTTCAGAGTTATGTTGGCCCCATATGTATTGGATTTGTTCAAGTTAGATTAGATTGAAATGCAATAGTGCTGTTAAAATGTAACATCACTGGGAAGTAGTAGAAAAGTCAATAAATTTAAACCTGCTAGATATTAACATGTTTCTAGAATGACTTGACAGTATTTGAACTTTTGCTGATGACTCTTTTGACCCCTCTACTTTGATAGTGGAAATTCCATTATAAGTTTCTTGTGGAATCTTATGTATCGACGCGTGATCATTTCTATGGAAATAATGATTTCTTCTCCCAAAAGAATGTGGGTTTTTCAAATTTCAAATGTTTTATATTTAAGGAAAGATGGGGGATAGATTTGGGAGGAAAGAATGATGCCTTCCTCAAAGAATGTGGTGTTATCAAATTGAAAATGTTTTATACTTGGGTGTTTGTACTTGGTAGGACAGCCTATGGGAGATAAATTTAGGAGCACACATGAATGTTCTTTGTTTTTTCTGTTTATTTTTTATTCTTTTCATGAAGTTTAAAATTGGCTCACCAAAAAAGTTATGTTGGCTATTTACCATAGAGAACTGAACTTTTTCTAACCGTTGATCCAATTGTGTAATAGTTTTCCAATTAGTTGGATAAGCCATAGTTTTTCAAATTGTAGCTCAAACACATGAACTGCAGATAGATGAAAGAGAACATATATGGACCAATTGGAGAATGTTTGGTCTGGTTTATGTTGATTTATCTTCTAGATAATGAGATTGAGTTTCTCAGAACTGTGTTTTTTTTTTCAGGCAGGTGACAAATTTTGATGAGATAGCATTCCACTTCATCGAGTGCATACATTTCCATGTGCAAAATTCTAGAATTCAGGTACTTTTTTGTCCAGTACTGTTGAATTTATTATGCTCTAAAATCTAAATTGACCACACATTCTATGGCTCGCTGACAGATTTATGATATGTGTCTATTAATATTTTTACTAAGAACCAAAATTTATGATATTTGTACAGTACTGTTGTATTTATTATGCTCTAAAATCTAAATTTACCACACATTCTATAGCTCGCTGACAGATTTATGATATGCATCTGTTAATATTATTACTGAGCACCAAAATTTTGTAGTTATCATACATGGTAATGTGTCCTTAAATAAACGTATTGTATTGCTTGAAGCAGAAAGGGGATACTTTGCTTCAGCCTGAGACTAGAAATCCATCTTTGGACGCACCTACATCCAACGGGTTGAATGGGAGTCAGACATCCCTATCAAATCAAGTATGGATACGTAACTTCATTTTCTTCTGTAGATATCTTGTTCCATGTATGTAAACAATGTACTGTGTTTTCTCTAGTTCTCTGGGCAATTTAGTGTCGATGGACTTAAAGGATTGGATCAGATGGTCCTTGCATATCTGCAGCAACCTTCAAATTTGTAAGTCATGCGTTAAACTATGCCTTTGATAATTTTTTTTCTTGTCACTTGTGTAATTTCTGCTTACATCAGTTTGCGCTTTTTTATTTTCTCTGCATTCATCTATATGATGCATGGCTACCTTGAAGAATCAACATTAAGCTCTAGAATCATGGTTCTGATAAAAACTTCCTCCTTTAGATAGTCTTATGTTTGATTTATCTTCTGTTTTTTTTGCCATTGACTCATTGTGAACAATGGATGTTTGCAGTGGACTTGAGAAGGGAGTACACAGGGATGAAATTGCCCAAAAGTTAAAAATTCATGTGGAGAAGATCATGTACTCTCTTGATCTCTGTCTCTCTTTCCCTGTGGGTGCTATGTCATTTATTTATATGTCCTCTTTGTCTATGGCAGGGAATCAATTAGAGTTCTCGAGGAGGAAGGCTTGATATACTCAACAATTGATGAATTTCATTACAAGTCAACTGTAGGCGGCTGATCTGTAGATTTGTTCCGATAAGAGATTGTTATGAAACACATTTGTTTTGTTTCTAGTTTGTAAAAAGGTTGATGATATTTTATGCTTTACTCATACAATGCCACCAGAACGCCAGTACCAAGTAGTATCGCTGCCCTTTTTTCAGAAGCAATTCACGTAGTCATCAGTCTCTTGCCACTTGATGCTTAGTATCTTCGTCTTGATCATGAGCAAATTATTTAAAGGCTTTTAATTTTGCTTAGTGTTCCTGTTCCAATTTAATTCATCAGATAGTCTAATTCCCCCCCCCCCCCCCCACCTCTGCTGTGGTGAGCACAACATTTTCCACTGCCTGTCTCGTTTAACCTGGCGTACCGTCAGAAATCCAGATCATTAGAGGTGATGAGTTGTTCATCCAAGTTTTCAGCCTATTTACTTTTATGTTGCCTTTTTGTCCGATTGCTGTTAAGGCTGTCAGTTCGGTCGCAAAATTTTGGGCCATGTTGGGCTGACAATGAGACTTGCCACTTAACTCTATGGGTAAAAAATATGATCTTTTATCTTTCTATTTGATATTTTGTGAAAGAATTTTTTCTTTGCTTACCTTGTCCGAATAAGTATAGTATTCTTACCTAATTTTTGTCCAATTTAATCGGGTAGTAAATTTGGTGAACATGTTTTGTAGTTAATAATTTTGGATTATTTTAACAATTCAAATAAATAATATGTACTAATTTAATAGTACAATAAATTAATAATACTCAAATCTAAGACAATTACAATAAAACACAAGAAAGTTCAAGACATAAACATTAATTTATCATTATTGTTGTACAAATATAGTAATAATTATTTTAGGCTTAAACCATATAAAACACATCAAAAATCATAAAAATGTTCTAATAGATCATCACAAATCATGTAACTTGCACAAAAGCACAAGTCGATGTTTTAGCAACTCAAACATCCACAATAATTAATAGCAATATTATAAATTATACAACATATATAATCTTATATATATATATAGTGCTAGTGTCATTCAAGAGCAATTGCAATTTTCTTTACAATTATTTATGAGATAAAAAAGAGTGAAGAAAAAAATTAGATACGAAAAACTCATCAACAAATAATAGAAATGTAACAATAAAAATATAAAAATCTGAATCTAGTTTATAGCTTTTTGAATCCTTCAAAACATATTCAAAGTCATAAGCAATGGATGACGATCAAAACCAATTTTGTGCATATATGAGACCCTTAACTGTTTTTGGTGTCAGACAACTCCGAAAAAGATCTAAAATACGACTCCTAATACTAAAAATCGATTCTGATGCCACAACAGAAATGAGAATAGTTAACATATCACGAGCTATTTGGGCAAGGATTAGGAATTTAGAAGAATTAACCTTCCACCAATCCAAAATATCAAAATTGACACTAGCTAATTTAACATCTTTTAGCAAATATCGATCAAACTTTGATTTGTTCTGTATATTGCCTCACTTAGCTCTATACTTGAGGTACCTATTCATGAAATTTGTCAATGCTTGATCTTGAACAAACATATTAGTCGAAGAAACATTTTTCTCATGGTTAACACTTGACCCCACTCCACACCCACACTAAATCTAGTGTATTGTTGGTATAACCAATCAATCAACTAGTTGAACCTTAATTACTTTATCCTCAATCTTATAATTCTCGTTGAGCCAAAATTTTAAAGCATCTAATTTATAGCATGGGTCAAGGACAATAGCAGCAAATAATATCAAATTACTATTATCTAAATGACCTCAATACTTATCATACTTGCTTTTCATTCTCATAGCCATGGTACTCAAAAGATAGTTATCGTCTTCACAATAATCTTGCAAATGTTCATACATAGTGGAAAGTTATTGAAAAAACAAGTTAGATGCGGTATACAATGATCCAAAAATGCGCAAAGTGACTTCATAGAAAAGTTTCAAAAACTTCATAAACACATGAACAATGTCCCAATCATCAAATGTAGGTGGCCCTAAACCACCCCTCCACTCAATTGACTTAAAAATTGGCCATCATCTTCTAGCAATAAATCAAATGCACATTGGTACTATTAAGCAACTTTGAGCATCAAATATGTAGAGTTTCATCTTGTTGGAATATCAAGGCAAAGAACACCCTTTTCACCAATTTTTTTGCCTCTCAACGCATGACTTAAACTTGTCAAGCCTTGAAGAAGAAGACTTCACATATTTAAGAACATTTTGTACCTTCAAAATTGACGTGTTCACTTCCTTCAAACCTTCCATGACAATTAGATTCAAAATGTGTGCACAACACTTAACATGCACAAATTCATTTTTTAAGATAGTGCTCTTCTCATTCTTACTTCGTCTCTTTAAATAATCAAGAGCACCATCATTAGAAATAGCATTATCCACTGTAACATAAATAGAACACAAAACAAGAAAATTAAACCAAATGGCACAACCACTGCCCATTGCCTAATGACACAGCCACTGTCCATTGCCACCACAACACAGTCACTACCCACTGCGACCACCATAGCACAACCAAGTCATTTTAAATTTACACTTGAAAAAATATGACAATGAAAATGAAATCAAAAAATTTTGCACTTAAAAAAAATTGAAAATGAAAATGAAAAAACTCTAAAACTCTGAAAATTTGAAAAACATCTAAAAATAAAAATGAAAATTACATACCTGATCTGATCTGATCTAATTTGAGATCGATTAAGGGAGAGGCACAAATCTAATTTGAGTTGATCTTTGATTTTTTTAAGTGTAGATCTAATTTTTTCAAACGATCTGAGATAAAAGAAGAATCGCAGATGAAGGGAGAGGAAGTGAGAGAGAGAGAGAGGAGGCTTAGGGGAGAGAGGGATCTGAGAATGAGAGAGGAATCTAAGAGTTAGAGGGATCTGAGAGTGAGAGAATAATCTGAGATTGAAAGGGATCTGAGAGTGAGAGAGTGATCTGAGAGTGAGGGAGACTCAGGGGGTGAGAAGTGAGAGTCTGAAGAGTTAACCTAGTTAAAATATATTTATATATATTTGGGTTCAACCCGTTTTTAATACTCGGGTTTAACTTGATTTTAATATTCGGGTTGAACCCCGTAACCCAAGGCATTAACTTGATGCTTGCTCGAATTCAAATCGGATTGGAGTTTTTTTTTCATGCATAACCCAAGTATTAAAAATTACAACCCAACCCCTATTCTTTTTAGGGTTGGACTCAAGTTGAATTAGGGTTGCCCACCCAAAACATACAATGAGCTCTCAAGCTTCTAAACTCAATATAAGCTCTCCGGCTCATAAACATACGATGAGCTCTTAAGCTCACAAACTCAAAATGAGCTCTTGAGAACATACACATCTGATGAGCTATTCAGCTCATAAACATACAATGAGCTCTTAAACTCATAAACTCAATATGAGCTCTTCAGCTCATAAATATTCGATGAGCTTTTAAGCTTATATATGCAAGATGAGATCTTCAGCTCATAAACACTTGATGAGCTCCTAAGCTTATAAACTCAAGATTAGCTTTTCAGCTCATAAATTTAAGATGAGCTCTTCAACTTTTAAACATACGATGAGCTCTTCAGCTAAAAAACATATGATGAACTATTCAGCTTATAATTATAAGATGGGCTCTTTAACTCAAAAATATAAGATGAATTTTTATGCTTATGAACAAGCGATGAGCTTTTAAGCTCATAAACATACGATGAATTATTCAGCTCATAAATAGAAGATAAGCACTTCAACTCATAAACATACGATGAGACTTTCATCTCATAAATATACGATGAGCTAGTTTACTCATAAATATACGATGAACTCTTTAACTCATAATTAGACGATGAGCTCTTCAGCTCATAAACTTAAGATGAGCTCTTTAACTCATAAAAATAAGATGAGTTCTTCAGCTCGTAAACTCTAGATGAACTCTTCATCTCATAAACATAAGATGAACCCTTTAGCTCATAAATAGACGATGCGCACTTCAGCTTATTAACTCTAGATAAGCTCTTCGGTTCATAAACACACGATGAGCTCTTCAGCGAATAAACATACAACAAGCTTTTAAGCTAATAAACTCAAGATGAGCTCTTCAGATCTTAAATATATGATGAGCTCTTCAACTCATAAACTTACGATGAGTTACTCAGCTCATAAGCATACGATAAGTTATTCAGCTTATAAGCAGACGATGAACTCTTAAGCTCATAAACTCAAGATGAGCTCTTCAACTCATAAATACTAGATGAGCTCTTAAGCTAATATATTCAAGACAAGATCTTCTGCTCATAAACACTTGATGAGCTGCTAAGCTCATAAACTCAAGATGAGCTCTTAAGCTCATAAACATACGATAAGCTATTCAGCTCAAAAAGATAAGACGAGCTCTTCAACTAAAAAACATACGATGAGTTTTTCAGCTCATGAACATAAGATGTGCTCTTAAGCTCATAAACATACGATAAGCTATTCAGCTCATAAATAGAAGATAAGCTCTTCAGCTCATAATTATACGATGATCTTTTCTGTAACGCCTCAAAATCCACCCTAGAAGACATTACTATCTAAACATCATCCAATCATGAGAGCAACTACAATAACCATTAAATAATGAACCATTCATCCATTTGACAAAGAATAAATACTAAAGCCAATAAAACATAATAACTTCTCTGACTTACGATTAAAAATCAAATAGTATCTAACAATGAATTAATTAAACTAGCTAAAATATTGTTTCACAAAAATCTCTCGAACACTAAACCAAAAATAAAACAACTATATTCCTCTAAAACAGGGTCCACGTCTTGATCCTCCAATGGCTTGTAATCAACCGGCTCATCCACATTGACATCCTCTTCTATGTCAAAATCTATAAGTGTGTTGTATGGGGTGAGAAATAACCTGTAGAAAATCCCTCCCAAATTCCAACAAGGTATTAAAAGAAATAAAAGAAGGCAAGTCTCTTTTGAAAAATAACATATATATTGTTTTAAAAGTAAAACAATGACATTTGTATTGATCTCAAGTGTACGAATTATAGTAAATCAATGATAGGGATAAAATTGCAAGAAATTAAAACAATCAATAAATAACTCAATAGCATCATCTTATATTCTCGTGTATATTGGTTCATCCAAATTCTCATGTATGTTGGTTCATCCCCATTCTCATTTATGTTGGTTACTTCTTTAGGAATCCTTCCCAAATCACAAACAACTTTAGGAAGGGTGTATATCGTCTCCCACAGCATTGACGAATCCTTCATAGGAAAGGTATACCATCTCTCAGCCTCGAACTTGCGTGACAATAGTGGTTGCCCTCACAAATAACAATCCATTACAAGTGTTAGACAACCATCTCACCACCATTAGGATAGACTAATCTCTAACACTCTACGACAGCTCTCAAAAATAATTTAAGTCTGTCACAACAAACCATACAAGAGATGAAACGACAACTTTCTCAACAACTACAATCTTAACCAATCAAAATTTCCATTAATAATTCAAGTATCACAATTTCATAATTCTCAATATACTATAATAATAAAGAAATTAAAACATGCAAGGGATCATATCAAGAAACCTTCACAATTTCGATATTCAAAATTCTAGGATTTTGTCAAAAATGATAATTTCTTGAAACAAGAACAAGTATTAGATGAAAACATGATTTAATGAAGAATAGTAATTTAGAAATCAAGAATCCATGTATTTTTCATAACCAAACATGTTTTTAACAAAACTAGGATTTTGGAAATTCAAGAACAAGTATTCTTTGAACCCAAACATGTATTTTGTTTAAAATTATGTTTCTATGATAAAGAAATCAAGAACTCATAAATATTTATCATATAACTATCAAGAAGATTGAAAACATACATAGATAATACCCTAAGTCACAATGAAAGAACTCAGGAAGAATCCCTTACCATGATTCTGTAGTTTTTGTGTGAAAACCTAGCGTGTTTGATCCGTTCCAACGTGAAAATCTCTTTGATCTTGTGTTTCTCCATCTTTCTCGTTTTTAGGGGTGTTAATCATGTTAGGTTAAACGGTTACGTGTCGGGTTAAATGGGTGACGGTAAAAACATATAAACCCATACACGACACGTTTAATAAACGGGTAAAAAACTTCAACACGAACACGAACACAAACACGAATACGAACTGTTTAATAAACAGGTAATACGACATGACTTGTTTAACCCATTTAACTCAAAATTTAAACATTGGCCCAAGATAAAAGCCCAAAGCTTTATACAATGCTGACCCAAAAAACACTAGGCAGTCTCACATGCACTGCTTGAGCATAGACAACTATAAAAATTTATAGACATGAGATGCGACCAGCATCTCAAGTCTATTCGATGTGGGATACTGTTCAAAGGCAAACAAATGCCTTCCAAAGAGCTTTGTGTTGCTACCATCGCAAGAGTTATGTTTAAGACAAATTAATAGTGAAATAAATTTAAATATTAAACCATGTATTTTTGTATATAATTTATTTTTTAAAATATATTTTTTTTATAACTTTTATATATGTAAACTTTATAAAACTAACAATCTAACAATTTTAGATGGCTTATGTATTTTTTGTGGCCATCACTAAGAATAAAAAAATTATGGTTAATTTTTTAAAATAATTATTAATTTATTATTATATTAAATTTTTTTAAATGGGTAAACGGGTGATAAACGGGTTGACAGGTCTGACCCGAACACGATTCGTTTATTAAACATGTTTGACGGGTCAACCTGTTTACCACCAAAACTCACTTAAATCGTGTCGATTTGTGTTGCACTTTGACAGGCCGACTCGTTCTATAGGGTTGCCTAGGGTTGAAAACTGATGAAACATGGCTAAAGGGATGCCCTTATGGTATTTATAGGGTGAAAAACAGAGAAAACTCCTAAAACTAAGCGGGGCCATTTTTTAGGGTAGCATCTGGATGGTGTAAATTCACTATTTTGGATGAATAGGGTATGAAGTATAGCTTGGATGGTGCCAACTTTCTTCCCTGACTTCCAGAGCAGTTTTCACCTATTTAGAAGTTGATTTAGAATTTTTTTTTTGTGAAATACACTTTTGTAGACCTTGAAATCTAGTTTCTACTGTACAAAAATAAGCTCAATCTAAGTTCAGAGTAAAGAGTGATGGCTGAAATACTAAGGTAGTGCCAAATTCCTTCCTACGCAAATTCTTTTTAAAAAGCATTTTTACTTCCAAATTACTTTCTAACTTCTAATACATCCCATATTACATATCCCATGGTTTCTTGACCTTCCGGGTTCAATGGAAACCATATTTTGACATAAAAAAAATTTAGAAACTTACCTAATCACCCTTCTCAAGCTTACACACATTCGAAACGAAGTTTGACCCGAAAGTTAATTCGTCTGAAACTCAAACTTCATAATCAATCTTTTAACAATGCTTCGAGATTTCTACCATAATTTTATTCATCTTAGGAGAACTCTTAAGATAATATTATCCTTATTTAATTTTAATACGGGGTCTTACAATCTACCCTCTAAAAGAAAGCTTCGTCCTCAAAACTTAATTGTTGAGTTTGTCTATTTAATTCTCATTTGGCCATGATGTCTCGCCTTCTATTCATCCTTTAAGCATCACATCCAAAATTAAAATGGAATATCTTATACTAAATTTTAAATTCATCCCTTCAAATTATACCATCATTGCAGTTAGTAAAGTCCCCAAGTTTACCTTCATTCACTACTTTCGATTATTCTTTATATTGAATAATTTAATGTGATTGTCTAAACTCATTTCATATCATGCATAATTACTAGATATTCAACTTGTTTCCTATTCATTAGATATCACTTCTCTTTTGAATTTACCAATCATTTAAAAAAAAAAAAATCTCATGTTTGCTTTTTATATGTAGCTTGTCCATAAGCATTTCACAAAAATCAAATTCAATTTCGCTAATGGGATTACTCTTCGTTCCTATACTCAAATTATGGTATAATCCAAAACTTAGTAATGCCATTACGACAAGATCTACAATGATTCCTTAAATAAACCCATCATTCTTAATGACTTTGTCTCTCACTAGACTAAAGAAATTCACAATATTTAAAAACTAATAATAACTTCATATCCTATGGACACTTATTAATTTCTATGGTTTGGTGGACGCCATAAGATTCCCAAAAATTATAATCATCAAACTATACACAAAGTTTTGTAACAGATTGAATCTTACTCATCAAGTTTATACTCTTTACATTCACCACTGTAATCATAACTAATGGTTAATTCCACTAATATTAAATCTAATCCAATGATTCACTACATACTATGATATAAATTATAATTCAATAATCCTCAAGTAGAAACTAGCATCAAGATAAGAATTCCCATTGGTTTGTAAGATTTTGTGAAGATATGTCATGTTTCACCATATATGTTCATTGATTATAACTTCCAAAATGTGTTCACTAACGATCCATCTTTCTCCTCCAAAGGGAATTTTAGTAAATAAACAAATATACTACTTAGACTATGGGTCAAGTTATAGCTCTAAAATATTGTTTTCAGTCCTCAATAAGGCTTAAAATCCCATTCATAACTCACACGCATTCAAATTCCTACTGTTAAATCAATCTTAATATCTGTACATTGCTCACTAACTTGACTAACACTAATCATTTTCTTTATCTCCCCAATATTCTTTCTCAATCTCTAACCTTGAACTAGAATTAATAACCCATGTAATCAATCCCGAGCAGCTTTCACACCCTCTCCCTTCTATTCGTTACATATAATCTTGAATTCCCATGATTCAATCCATAATAAATATATTTCTAATTCATAAGATAAAGATAGACTTAAAAGGATCACAATAATCTCCCTCAATTCAATACTATCAGGATTCTTGTAATATAATTAGAGCAAAAAAAAAAAAAAAGACTCTCGATGATTAAACCAATATTCCTCTATTTAACCACATTAGTCATCATAGTCTTAACCATTATTCATAATTCTCAAGATAATAACGATTTGCTAATTATTATGATAACCATAGTCATTTATCCCAAATATTACATAAATTTTCACATCCATGTCAAAGTCAATCTGCATAGGTATCATTATTGATTCCTCAAATTAGATCTTCCCAATTATCACCACTAATGGTAAAGTTCAAATCTTCAATACTTATACCACCAATCCTCAAGTATAAATAATCGAACCTATCTTAATAGTGTACTAAAAGAGACACGAAAAAGAACTCCATATTCCCCTAATACAACTCCAATAACATTAAAAGATACCACATAATGATAGAAGTAAACACCAAACATTGAAATCATCCTTATTTCAGTAATTATCTTCTACATTTGACCTCGAGCTTTTTAAGCCGCTATAATCTTTAATTCTACAAAATCAAGGGTCAAAGATAACTACTACAACTTAATTAGATTTCGTAGATTTCCTTTTTACATGACTATAAATTCGTTTCCATAACTCACCTCAAATTTTCAATCAAAATTTGTAAATACAAGTCAGCTATTAATCTCACACTCAATCATGAGATTCTTGATTGTTAATACTTTAAAGAGTCCAAGTGTAGTGAGCTAATCTCATCACGAAATAATGTTACCTAAGTACATTGTTCTCAATGAGTATCCTACTTATGACCCTTCTAAACCGTTAATACTTCAAAAGTAAATTTAATCAACTCTCTGTAATATTTTTGAACCAATATTGGTAACCTCAAGTACGTGGTTATGAAAAGAAACTCCTATCCATTTAAGAACCACAACCACAATTCCTATCATTATTCCAAAATAGACTCTCATTCGATGTTACTTCACCATATTCCTTCAATTTATCATATTTGAGAATTATACTATCTCATACTGTTGTACTCACCTTAGAGGAAAACATATATAAAACTCCCATGATTCATATCGTAAAACCAAAACTACATTCATTCCTTAATTTTTATTACTTTTAAGTAACACACATAACTTTTCATACCCTTATTATTCAAAACTTATTCTAACTTAAAACATTTAAGTTGATCTTACCTCCACACACCCAAATTGGGTTATCATATCTTCTTGACTTCCAAAAATATAAACATCACTAATAGTAGAATAGAACATTTAGAGTCGACAAGGCACCAAATCATAGTCAAATTTTATATTATCCATCAAAATACTTCAATCAACATGGGGTGTCTCTAAATAAAAGCCTAAAAAGTGTGGAAGCTTGCTTAAGAACAAGTCCTTAAGAGTCTAAGAAGAAAATCATGAAACTTTGATATACAAGGAATAGCATAGTGCAATTTTCTTTTTTTTTTATCAATTTCGGAGAACAAGCTGATTTAAATTAGGTATTTTTAGCATGTGTAATCTATATGGTCGGAAATATGTGCGAGTTAAGCTTCTAACAAAAATAACAGTGCCCAATTTGGAATTTTCAACAAAGAATTATGGTCAAATTAGTGAAACGTAGTCTGTTTGACTGATAGTTTTGCTACAGTTGTCCAATTCGAGTTCGATTGTCTTTTGTCACAAATCCTATCGCATACCCTTCTCCAATATAGATAATATCAATTGTATAAATATCCATGCCTAGCCTCATTTACGAACCAAAAACCAAATTATCATTCATCTCCTAGCATAGTCCATAATGACATGATATAAAACTAGCATATCCATCCCAAATTTTTTGTCAACACTTCTAAGGAAGCTAATCCATGAATTCAAACAAATAATTAATCTCTGACCTAACTAAGCAACAAATCACACTTATCTTATAAATACATAACTTCAAACAAATTCTACCCTAGATTTTCTTCAACCTAACCTAATACTCTAATGATAGTTCACAACCTATAGCTCCCATGTAAGACCTAATTCCTAAGCTCTGATACAAAACCTATAACGCCCCAAAATCCACACTGGAAGACATTACTATCTAAAAACCATCCAACCGTGAGAGCAACTACAATAACCATTAAATAATAAACCATTCGCCCATTTGACAAAGAATAAATACTAAAGCCAATAAAACACTATAACTTCTCCAACTTACAAAACCAAATAGTCTCTAGCAACAAATTAATTAAACTAGTTAAAACATTGTTTCACAAAAATCTCTCGAACACTAAACCAAACATAAAACAACTCTATTCCTCTAAAATAGGGTCCACGTCTTGATCCTTCAATGACTTGTAATCAACTTGCTCATCCACACTGACATCCTCTTCTATGTCAAAATCTATAAGTCTGTTCTAGGGGTTGAGCAAAACCCCGTAGAATATCCCTCTCAAATCCCAACAAGGTTTTAAAACAAATAAAAAAAGGCAAGTCTATTTTAGAAAATAACATATATATCATTTTAAAAATAAAACAATGACAGTTGTAATGATATCAAGTGTATGGACTACAGTAAATCAATGACAGAAATAAACTTGCAAGAAATTAAAGCAATGAATAAATAACACAGTGGCATCATCCCATATTCTCATGTATGTTGATTCATCCAAATTCTCATGTATGTTTGTTGCTTCTCAGAAATCTACACAATGATTCAACTTCATTCACCCATCACAACCACACAATCTCAATCATTTCTCGCAGGGCCAAATCACAAAAAACTTTAGGAATGACGTATACCGTCTCCTACCGCATTGACGAATCCTTCCCAGGAAAGGTATACCATCCCTCAGCCTCAAACTTACGTGAACAATAGTAGTTGCTCTCATAAACAACAATCCACTACAAGTGTTAAACAACCATCTCACCCTCACTGGGATAGACTAACCTGCTCTAACACTCTATGACAACTCTTGAAGACAATTCAAGTATGTCACAACAAACCATACAAGAGATGAAACCACAGCTTTCTTAACAACCACAATCTTAATCAATTACAACTTTCATTAACAATTCAAGTATCACAATTGCATAATTCTCAATATACTATAATACTAAAAAAATTAAAATATTCTAGAGGTCATATCAAGAAACCTTCACAATTTCAATATTCAAAATTCTAGGGTTTTGTCAAAAATCATAGTTTCTTGAAACAAGAACAAGTATTAGATGAAAACATGATTTAATTAAGAATAGTAATTTAGAAATCAAGAATCCATGTATTTTTCATAACCAAACATGTTTTTAACAGAACTAGGGTTTTGAAAATTCAAGAACATGTATTCTTTGAACCCAAACATGTATTTTGTTCAAAACTACGTTTCAATGATAAAGAAATCAAGAACTCATAAATATTTATCATATAACTATCAAGAAGATTGAAAACATACATAGATAATTCCTTAAGTTTAAATGAACGAACTCAAAAAGAATCCCCTACCTTGATTCCGTAGTTTTGTGTGAAAACATAGTGTGTTTGATCCGTTCTAACGTGAGAATCTCTTTGAATCTTGTGTTTCTCCTTCTCTCTTGCTCACTAGGGTTGCCTAAAGAGCTACCCAACCTTTAGGCAACTAAGTTGCTTACCTAGGGTTCTAAATTTTAAAGGGCCCCCACAATATTTATCCCTTTAGTATAGTAGGCCTAATTTTTTATTTTAGATATGATTAAAATTTTAGGGCCCAAATTTTATTAGTTTAGATCAGTATCTAATTTTGTTATGTCTAAAATTATTCTCTACTTGGTTAAGCCCAAATTTTAGAGGCCTCCATAAAATTTACCACTTTAGTATAATAGTCCTTTTTATTTTTATTTTTTGTATTTTAGATATGATTCAAATTTTTAGGGCAAAAATTCAAATCAATATCTAATTTTTTTGGGTCCAAATTACTCCTTCATGTGAGCTTTGATTTCAAATTTTTAAAAATATTTTGGGTGTGTTCATAATTGTATTTTATTCACTCACATAGAAAATTTATATTCATTTTTTTTAACCTCGACGGTGCGAGGAGATTTTATTGATTAAAAAAATTAAATTACACTTAGTCAGGGGGGACGTATGTACCTTACCTCTCGATGCAATCTAATTACATGGAATAAAAATTAAAAAATTTAAAAAGGGAGCTAAATGCATGCTTAGTACATAATAAATGACAGAAAATAAAACTTAATCAGGCGACTCCTAAAATAGAATAGTTAGCTGAGAGTTGTGACCTAAATATGGGCTGTAGTAATGACAGCTATAGTGGGAGTTGATCTGAAAGAGCTGTTGAGTTGATAGGTCGAACTGAGCTGAGAGGAGAAGAGATCTGAAAAACCTTGAGCTGTGAGTTGGAGCCAAAAGAGCATATGAAAAGGCAGTTGATATGGCAGCTGCCTTATTGATAAGTCAGCTGATAAGGCCTTTGAACTGACTGACTTTGAAAGTTGCACCGAGGGAAATAAAGCTCTGCTTTTTTGATCAGGTAGTTGAATGGGCACAACAGCCAAAAGGAGATTTCCCAGTAATTCTGCATAGGCGAAAGAGAAAAAAATTCTTTAAGACTGAGAAGGGCTTGGCGTGAGATCGATCAAAAGTTGTAGACCAAAAATCCTTCTCCTTGGAGCCACAAGGAAGGCGAACATCTAGCGTTAATTGGTTAGAGGAATGAACAAAATAATTCAAGACCTTTGAAGGGTGCCTTGCAATTTCGGAGGGAGCTCCAAAGATCCTCGTAATTGGGAGAGAAGATGAATATCCATCATATAAATAAAAGGAGAAGTCCCAATATATTTGTAGCTTGTGAGGGATACCAATAGTCAGAAAATGATGGAAGATAAAAATTCTTGAAAGGTAGTCAGCCGGAGATAGGATACAGAAGAGTCCTTCATTGATACTCCAGGGGCCATGAGAGAAGACTTTCGAGAGGCCAAGAGGAAGAAATGCTTGAAGATATTTGAATAAATGAAGTTTCAGAAGAGAAGACCATTCCTCTTCCTTCAAACTGGAGAGATGTTGCAGAGATGAAAAACTCAAGTTTCCTTCTTCAAACGTGATGCAAGAAGAATATCCACCTATATAAAGTCTGAGAAGAAAGAAGAAGAGCTTAGGAGAGACATCCAATGAGTACATTAAGGAATCCAATTGCCTTGATGCATAACATAGCACAAACAACTACGAGCCACGAAAATGAGATAGGAGGATGAACATTAGGTAAAATCCAGTCAGAATAATAGAACTTTTAAACATACTTTCTTCCTTAGATTCAGCCAATGCAAGTAGTGTTTTTTCGCTTGTAACTGCTTTTCTTGCATTCATAATAAATGAAGAAGTCCAACTGTACCAATGAAGTAGAGATCCAAACATAGGATCTAACTTGTAAAAAACTCGCATCCCAACTGAAGATCCAATAAAATTGCTTTGCATCATTGAAATTTAGAGCATGTTTTCTTCCTGAGAACCCTTATCTTCTTGGCATCTTGCATCATTAAGAATCTTATAGAGGGATGGAGTAGATTCGAATTAGAGTAAATGGAAGAGACCTGATCAGAGACCTCTTTGTTCACCAGTGAGTCAGCTACGAAGACCTTGTATAAAAGACCATGTAGATCCCCAACTTGTTGGTTAGAAGCTGGAGAGAGTAGCTTGTTTGGGCTGGAAATTGTTCGGGAGACTACAGAGAAAATTCAACTCATCTGAGAGAGACTACGCACAGCACAAAGTAGATAGAAAAGCTATGAAGATAGAAGATGAAAACCCTTGGAATTCCAAGAGGGGGTCTATGTGTTCATTAAAGTGTCACCAAAGAAGGGAATGTTTAAATTTGGCAAGAAGAAAAAATTAGCTCCAAGGTACATCAGACCATTTGAATTGATCAAAGTGGTGGACAAAGTGGCGTATCAACTTCGGTTATCAGCTCAGTTGTCAGGGGTACATGACGTGTTCCATGTTTTAATATTAAGAAAGTGTCAATCGGATATAATGCTTGTCGTGGATTTGGAGGATATTGAAGTTCAAGATGGAGCAACCTATGAGGAACAACCAGTGAAGATTCTTGATACCAAGGAAAAGGTGCTTTGCAATAAAGTCATTCAACTGGTGAAAGTCTTGTGGCAACATCATGGGGTGGAGGAAGCTACTTGGGAACCTGAGCTGGAGATGCGAGAGAAGTACCCTTATTTATTCGCTACTTAAGGTAAGTTTCGAGGACGAAACTTTCTTTAAGGGGGTGGATTGTAAACCCCAACACTCTTATCTTTATATAGCAAGTAATTATTTTTGAAATGCTAACATAGGTGATGAGGTATGCATGAACCCTA
This sequence comes from Ilex asprella, assembly GCA_023539305.1. Classification (NCBI taxonomy): domain Eukaryota; kingdom Viridiplantae; phylum Streptophyta; class Magnoliopsida; order Aquifoliales; family Aquifoliaceae; genus Ilex; species Ilex asprella. Next base: position 32,457,051 of record CM042186.1, on the reverse strand, counting down.
TAAATTGTAATAGATAAATATTAGAGAGGCAAATTGGTTGTGAAATTTAATTTTTTGAGGTGTTTAAGGTTGATAAGGGTAACTAAGAAAAAATATTAATTTTTTTAGGTCAAAATAATATTATCATTGAACCTGGAAGATCCGAATTTTTTTTTTGGAATAGCCATTTAGCACATATAGCTGTTCGGAGGAATAAAATAGTAATTTTAGTGTTTTGAGTGTAAATCTATTTTAGTTTTGAGGTAAATCATAAAAATAAATATTTTAGGTTAAAATAATATTAAAAATGAATCCTGAATGTCAAAAAATTTTATGATAGTCATATGGATCAAATTGGAGATTTTTAGTGGTAAAACTATAATTTTGGAGAAAACCCAAACAACTTATGAACAGTAAAAATCAGGATTTTGCTGACCTTATAACACCATTTCATCCCATTTTTCCTCATTTATTTCACTCCACTCTTAGTCCACACCTCTTGGAACCTTAGAGGAAGATTAAGGGAGGAAGAAAAGGGAAGAAGGAGGTCACTAGAGCTTGGGTTCTTACTTGGAATTTTGATTCAAGGTAGGGATTTTCTTCCATTCTTGTTCATTGAGGTTAGGGTAGTTATATATGTATGTTTTACCTCTAAATGTTATATATATGATATGAAATCATCATCTCTTAGTCTTTTTGCAAAGATTACATGTTTTGAGGGTTGAATACCCATGAAATCTCTTTTCTTGTTTTAAAACCCTAGTTTTTTGAGAGTGATGCATTTTCTTCTTAAAACTCATAAATTTTCAATAAGCCTAAGTTAAGGTGGTCACACAGACCTTAGACTTGGCTCCATATACAAGCAGTATTAAAGGGGTAATATAAAGCAGTATTCCAAGTAAATACGAGCTGAGCTTATCCACAGCCAGAAGTGTAGGTCATTCCTAATCCACGTCAAGTAAGGTAGACTTGGCTCAAGATTGGGAGACAACTGATGATACAAAAAATTATCCAAGGTTAAGCTCAGCCCAGAAGTAGCTCGGAGACATGCCCCCAATAGGGGCCTAAATGATGACGTCAAAATCTTGGTTCCAGTTCGAGATAAGTAGGGTTAGGTGAACTGGCTGAGGTCCCAATCCCTAGTTGCCCAAATTAGCTCAGACCTCCCAGCTTGCGACCCCAACGCAGACCTCCAAGCTCATGATTCCTTGTTCGGGAACCGCATAACGGGAGTTAGCAATAATGTGACCCTCATGCATACTATGACAACTATAACTCACACCTTCTAGAAGACCACGTCACACCTAAGGAATGTAGCCTCCAATAACCAAATATTTCATCACATGGATCAAAACAATCCCGAAGGATTCACGTTGATTACTCAACGACCATGCTCCTATATATACACTATAAATAGGAATCAATCCCTCATATTGTAAAGGATCTAATATTTGAGAATAAACTCTTAAGTGCATTGTAATTGTCTTCCCTAAGCAATACAAAAACTCCCAAGAACAAGAGACTCCATTAGAGTGAACTAGCCAAACTTTCAAGCTAGTGAACCACTATAAACCCCCGGTCCATCAATTTTCATCCCCTGTTGTTGTCTTTGTGTTTGGCTGTTTTCCATCGAGAGCCTAGTAGCTCTGACTGCGCATCAGTGTACTCTATTAACACCCCTCACGAATCTCTAATCCATTTCCCCCTTTTTAAGCCCCAAGCTCAGCCACTCAACCACATAAATTACACCATCAACACTAGTGATCGATAATATGCATCTTCAGCTATTCAAGTGTTACCAAACCCAATGAAGAACACTAATTGCTTTAGAAGTGATGAGTGTTTCAACAGTGCCCACATGAAGAATGGGTTTCGGTGGTAGTTATTGCAGGATGGGCAACAATTTACAAAGCTACTATCTATTGTACTAGGCTCTTTAACAGTGGATTTAAAACTTCTTATGTGTCACAATATAATTGGTTGGTCGTAAACTCCCTACCTACAGGTAATCCACATAGAATCTTTCTCTTATCTAGGATTTTGACCCAAAAAAATATAGATGCAGGATTTTAGATTTAGAATTTTGTATTTTTTCCCTTGCTCTCTTTTTTTTTTTTTTTTTTTGAATTCATCCTTTAACTCTTATATATTAATACAAATTTTAAACATGGTTTTATTTCAAAATATAATAATATCTTTTACAATTTACATAAAATTATCATTTAATAAAACTCAGAGTAAGAGGGTGTCATATGATAAAATTTGTCCCTTATTAACTGCGCTACACTAGCCTTATTATACTACAAGCACAGTAAGGAAAATAATGGGTCTTCTGGTCTTGGGCATCCAAAATTAGTATTGTTAATTGGCAATTTCCCTCTTCCCCTTACTAGAAGTAGAAGATGAATTTACTAGAAAGAAGAGAACTACTACCAAGAAAGAGATAGATTTTTTTTGAAAAGGACTTCAAACTCTGACTCCAACTCTGATTGGAGTCTGACCTTTTTCTCCTACTTCATTCAAATCTAATTCCGAATGAAGGAAAAAACGGACTAGAGTTGAAGTCGGAGTGGGAATTTTGGATTCTTGCACACCCCTAGGTCGAAGTTGTTAGTTGTGCCCCTAATGGCTTCCATCTCCATCTTCTCCCTGTAATTTCCCTCCAAAGCCTTCGTCTCTCTCCTTTATACATCCCACATCTCTTAGTCTTTCCTACTCCACTGCCCTAAAAAATTACAGATGATAGTGAATCGGAAAAAAATAGATATTCGTCAAAACTTGTTCCGTTTGAACTGGGGATAAACTATCTGTATTGGATGATGGACGTATATGAGGATACCCATATAAACCCGTGCGAGGATGGATGCAGGGACAGACTAAAACTTACCGCTGCCCCTACCCTTTTATGCTTGTTAATTTTTTTTATATATACAAAAATATATATATTTATATATATAAAGTAAAACAAATTTTGAATCCAAAGACAAATAGTGGCTAAGATCGTTTCTTAATAAAATAAGTCCTTAACCCTAATTCAACGCCGCCGCCTTCTCTCACACTCTATAAACCCCAACACTCTTATCTTTATATAACAAGCAATTATTTTTGAAATGCTAACATAGGTGATGAGGTATGCATGAACGCTATAAATTGTAATAGTAGGAATAAATACTAGAGAAGAAAATTGATTGTGAAATTTAATTTTTGGAGGTGTTTAAGGTTAATAAGGGTAACTAAAAAAAATATTAATTTTTTTAGGTCAAAATAATATTATAATTGAACCTAGGACATCTGAAAAAAAATTTAGAATAGCCGTTTAGCACATACAGCGATTCGGAGGAATAAAATAGTAATTTTAGTGTTTTGAGTGTAAATTAATTTTACTTTTGAGATAAATCATAAAAATAAATATTTTTAGGTTAAAATAATATTAAAAATGAATCCGGAACGTCGGAAAACCTTAGGATAGTCATATAGATCAAATTGAAAATTCTTAGTAGCAAAACCGTAATTTTGGAGAAAACCCCAAACAATCTGTGAACAGTAAAAAATGGGATTTGGCTGACCTTATAATACCATTTCATCCTATTTTTCCTCATTTCTTTCACTTCATTCTCACCCCACACCTCTTGGAACCTTAGGGAAAAATTAAGGGAGGAAGAAAAGGGAAGAATGAGGTTACTAGAGCTTGGGTGCTTACTTGAAATTTTGATTCAAGGTAGGAGTTTTCTTCTATTCTTGTTTATTGAGGTTAGGGTATTTATATATGTATGTTTTGCCTCTAAATGTTATATATATGATATGAAATCATCCTCTCTTAGTCTTTTTGCAAAGATTACATGTTTTGAACAAAGTTAGGGTTGAATACCCATGAAATCTCTTTTCTTATTTTAAAACCCTAGTTTTTAGAGAGTGATGAATTTTCTTCTTAAATTCTTCCTTTATTATTGATTTCGAAACCATAGTGCTTTATGTTGAGTAATAAAATGATGTTGTGATCTCTTGTATTTTTCGTAATTGGTTGTTAGAATTGTCATATGATAAATTTAGAAAATTTTGAGATATGCTTATAAATTGAGAAATTGAGTTTGGTATTGTATCTCTTATGAGTGTGGGATGACCATGGGTGGCCTTTGATGAGATATCGTAGAGTGAGTAGACGTTCTTCATACTCCGTGTGGGTTTGAACTTTTTCTACCACTCGTAGTGGGGTTAGTACTTTGGTAAGACTAAACCGCTATTGCTCATGAGTATCGAGATAGACGGCCAGTATACTAATGCCTGGGTTGGATATGTCACTGCCATTGGTATGACATATGCCCTTCCAAAAGAATGAATATCTTGGAGAAGATTAGTGTGTGTGTGTGTGTGGGCTAGATATTACTCAATGTGTTGATTCATGGGGTTTGCCTCACATCATGTTTGAGATATATATACATATTGTTGTGGCATATTCAAGTTATGGATTACTGTTATTGTTGTGAAAAATGGTTTCCTACAAGGACTTGTGGAAGTATGAGATTCTACAAGGTCTTGTGGGAAAATGGTTTATATTTTGAAAATGGTTATTTATTGTAACTTGGTTTTTACTGTTTATTTAATTTACCGTGGCTACTTAAACTTGAGATCTGTTTTAAAATGTCCCTGTTTTATTTCAAAGATTATATATGCTATTTGTAAAATGAGACCGACCATTTTATATGCTTTTATAAACCTTGTTCGGGTTTGAAAGGATTTTTCTATAGAGCTTTGTGCTCACCCCTACAAACAATGTCTTTTTTTAGATTATAATATCCTAGAGAAAGATCTCGGCGTTGGTGAGCCAACACAGTGGGAAGCTCCAGTAGAAGGAGACGTAGATCCCGAAGTGGATGCTTAGAGCATTACCTTCTTTTGTTCTAGATTGAGACTTTGTAAAATCCAATACTTTTGTTATTCCGCTGCACAAAATGAGTCTGATTCTTTTGGGGATGGAAGTGTTGTAGTTGGGCACATTCTTTTGGATGACATTGTAAGCATGGTAAATGATGTATTAAATTCTTTTGATTAGAAAGTTATTTAGTCGCTCTCATGATTGTGAATGATTTTAGATAGTAATATTGTCCAAAGTGGATATGGACTGTTTTAATGTAAAAGAAAAATTGCATGTGGTTATACGTTTACTTATAAATGGACCCGGTGTGGTTAATATAGTATAATTGTACAAGTTGTGTTTTGAGTAGAGCTCCCATTACAAAGGAGACTCTGCCCGAATTTTGTTAAATTAAGGACCCCAAGTTTTTGGGGCGTTACACACTCTCTCTCTTGCTGACCACAGACCACAGTAACATCTACTTTTCTTTTTCTTTCTGTCTCTTTCTCTTTCTTTCTTTCTTTCTCTCTCTCTGTCACTGACCAGGCGATACACAACTAACAACCCGCCATTTTTCTCTCTTTTACCTCTCTTTATGTCCCAAACCCCCACCACATACCTATCTCTCTCATCGTAAACTCCACCACTATCTCAAAATCATCCTCTATAACCAGAGTTGTCACCAAAACTCTCAAAATCACCAGAGTTGCCACTAGAACTTCACCAGAGCTGTCAATCATTCGAACCCCTATAAATCAATCGACACACACACACACAACCCCTATTCTATTGTTCAATCTTTCAACCCCAAAATCTCAACCGTTTTGCAATTACACAAGCATAAGATGAATATGAGAAGTAAATATGTGTTGTGTGTGTGTCAATTGTTGCCTGGTTTCTTATAGCCTATAGAAATAGTTTTTGGGGAAGAGAGAGAGAGGTAATTTCGGGAAAGGTGATGGGTATTGTGAGGTAATGCCGTAATGGCACATGGTATTTGGGAGGCCGATGAAAGGCAAGTTTCAACTTTCTCTTTGTCCCTTCTTCTGGCTATCCTATTGTTTCATAGCAACATATGATTAGCACAAAAATTTATTTTTTTTTGTTTAAATATTGGCCTAAGAGAATATATTTACTGTTAGAGGTTGTCTCATATTGCTAGCGGATAAAATTTTCGATAGTAACATTGTGGATCTCACTTGCACCCAACTGGTTTTGGATTAGATATGTTAACATGACATATTCTTCTAATAGTTTTTTTTTTCTTTGAATGCTTCAGGAAAGTGATGTTGAAGAAGTGGATACTATAATCACCAATGGTATTTAGAGATGATTGAGTTGATAATTTTTTAATTTCAATCAATCAATTTTATTAGCAAATACAAAATATATATTTATACAATTATTATAGTTTTTTATGTTTTATTTTTAGATGGAAGAAAAGTTTCTACTTTACATAAAAGCAATTAGAATTGGATCTTTATTGTTCATGTTATGATATTATGTAGAATGTTATTATTATGAATTATGTTTGATTATATTGGATCTTTATTGCTCATGTCATGATGTCATATGTTTAATTTTTTCCCATGATTGCCTCCTATGGATGACAATATTAAAGGTTTTTAAATTTTGAGTCATTGTAAGACCCTGTACTGGAATTAAATAAGAATAATATCATCTTAATATTTTTTCTAGGATGAATAAAAATATTGTAGACTCCTCAAATTGTTGTTGAAAGATTGATCATGAAGTTTGAGTTTTGGGTAAATTGAGTTTTGGCTCAAACTTAGTTTCGAAGGTGTTTAAATTTGAGAAGGGTAGCTAAGTAACTTTGTAAATATTTTTAGGTCAAAATAAGGTTTCTAATGAATCCGGAAGGTTGAAAACATTGGAAGAGGTTATATGAGATATATATTAGAAGTACTCCAGAGTTAAGACCTATTTTGGAGAGGATTTAGGTAGAAAGAAATTTGACACTACCTTAGCATTTTAGTCATAAATTTCTAATCTGAATTTCGATTAAGCTAATTTTTAGATAGTAGAAACTCGACTTAAAGGGCTATAAAAGTGTGTTTCACTAGAATTTCTTGAATCAACTTATAAATAATTCAAAATCGAGTTGAAAGTCTGGAGTATGCCGTCAGACACGTCTAGACGGGAGAAACACGCGTCCGGACGCACTGGCCAGAAGTTGAACGATCTGGGTTAAGAGTTTTCTCTACTTTTGGCATTATAAATACCTAAGGAACGACCCTTAGGCCTATGTTTAGCAATTGTTCGTCCAAGAAAAACCCTAGAAAGCTTGAGAGGAAGAAAGAGAAGAGACACGGGGAGGATTTTCGTTTCGAGATTGATTCAAACACGGTAGGGTTATCTTTAATCATCAGATTAAAGATAGGGGATTCTTCTTGAGCTCTTTCATTGAGACTTAGTGTATTATCTATGTATATTTTCAATCTTCTTGATAGTTATATGATAAATATTTATGAGTTCTTGATTTCTTTATCATTTAAACATAGTTTTGAACAAAATACATGTTTAGATTCAAAGAATATTTGTTCTAGAATTTCCTAAACCCTAATTTTGCTAAATACATGTTTGGTTATGAAAAATACGTGGATTCTAGATTTCTAAATCCCAATTCTTGATTAAATCATGTTTTTATCTAATTCTTGTTCTTGTTCTAAGAAATTATGATTTTTGGCAAAACCCTAGAATTTTGAATGGCAAAACCCTTGAATTTTGAATATCAAAATTGTGAAGGTTTTCTTGATACGATCTCTTGCATATTTTAATTCTTTTATTATTATAGTATATTGAGATTGTGCAATTGTGATACTTGAAATGTTAATGAAAATTTTGATTGGTTAAGATTATGGTTGAAAAAATTATGGTTTCATCTCTTGTATGGCTTGAGTGTGATGGACTTGAATTACATTCGATAGCTATCGTAGAGTGTTAGAGGTTAGTCTATCTCAGTGGGGGTGAGATAGTTGTCTAACACTTGTAGTAGATTATTGTTTGAAAAAGCAACCACTATTATTCACTTAAGTTCGAGGCTGAGGGACGATATACCTTTCGTGGGAAGGATTCGTCAATGCCGTGGGAGACGGTATACGTCATTCCTAAAGTTGTTTGCGATTTGGCCGTGCGGGAAATGATTAAGATTGTTTGGTTTGCGGTGAGTGAACGAGGTAGAATCGTTGTGTAGATTCTTAAGAAACAACCAACATACATGAGAATATAGGATAATGCTACTGAGTTATTAATTGATTGCTTTAATTCAGGCATGTTTATTCATTTAATTGATTTTTTGTATTACGTACACTTGAGATCATTCCGATTGTCATGGTTTTACTCTAAAAAATTTATATATGCTATTTTCTAAAAGTGACTTGCCTTTTTTTATTGTTTTTAAAACTTTGTTGGGATTTGAGAGGAATTTTTTACGGGCTTTTGCTCACCCCCTCAACACACTTACAAATTTTGGTATAGAAGAGGATGTCTATGTGGATGAGCAGGTTGATTACGCGCTATTGGATAATCAAGATGTAGACCATGTCTTAGAGGAATAGAGTTGTTTTATTTTTTAGTTTAGTGTTTGAGAGATTTTTATGAAACAATATTTTAGCTTGTTTAATTATTCTGCTACTAGATATTCTTTGATTTTGAATTGTAAGTTTGAGAAGTACAATGTTTTATTGGCTTTAGTATTTATTTTTTGTCAATTGGACGAATGGTTTATTACTTAATGGTTATCTTTAGTTGCTCTTATGGCTGAATGGTTTGTAGATATAATGCATTCAAGGGTGAATTTTAGGGCGTTACAGGTTTGGTATCAGAGCTTAGGAATTAGGTCTTACATGAGAGTTGTAGGTTGTTGACTATCACTGGAGTATTATGTTCGGTTGAAGAAACTTTAGGGATGAATTTGTTTGAAGTAATATGTTTATAATATTTGTGTGATTTGTTGCTTAGTTAGCTTAGGTATTAGTTATTTGTTTAAATTCATTGATTACCTAGTTTTAAGGGGTTGACGAAATTTTTGGGATGGATATTCTAGTTTTATATCATGTAGTTATGGATTATTCTAAGAGACGGATGGTAATTTGACTTTTGGTTAGTCAATTATGCTAGGCGTAGATCTTTATACAAGTGATATTATCTATATTGGAGAGGGTATTAGATAGGATTTGGGATAAAAGACACCCAAACTCGAATTAGACAACTGTAGTAGAACTATCAGTCAAGCAAATCACCTTTCACTAATTGGAGTATAACTCTTTGCGAAAAATTCTAAATTGTGTTTCGTTTTTTTTGTTTGAAGCTTAACTCGTATATCTTTCCAACCATATAGGTCACGCATGCTAGAAATACCTGAATTAAATCAGTGTATTCTCCAAAGTTGATCAAAACTCTACATTGTGTTATTCCTTGGAAATCACAGTGTCGTGATTTTCTTCTTAGACTCTAAATGATTTATCCTTAAGCAAGCTTCCACACTACTTAGGCTTTGATTTAAAGACACCCCTATGTTGATTGAAGTATTTTGATGAATAAAAATATAAAATTTGACTCTAATTTGGTGCCTTATTGGCTCTAAGTATTCTATTTTACTATTAGTGTTGCTTATATTTTAAGAAGTCAAGGAGATATGATAACCCAATTTGGATGCATGGAGGCATTGTCTACTTAGATATTTTTAAGATGGACTAATTTTTGAATAATAAGGTTTTGGAAAGTTATGTGTGTTGCTTAAATGTCATAGAAATTAAGGAATAAATATAGTTTTGGTTTTATGATATGAACCATGAGAGTGTTATGTTTTCCTCTAAGGTGAGTGCGATAGTATGAGATAGTATAATTTTTAAATATGATTAATTGAAGGAATACAGTGAAGTAACATCGAATGAGAGTCTATTTTGGAATAACGATAGGAATTGTGGTTATAGTTCTTAAATGGACTATAGTTTGTTTCATAACCATGTGCTTGAGGTTATCAATATTGGTTTGAAAATATTACGGAGAGTTGATTAAATTTACTTGGAAGTATTAATGGTTTAGAAGGGTCATACATAGGATTCTCATCGAGGACATTATACTTAGGTGATATTATTTCCTTGTGGATTTATTCCATTACATTTAGACTCTATAAAGTATTAACAATCAAGAATCTCTTGGTTGAGAATGGGGATAATAGTGGACTTGTATTTACAACTTTTGATTGAAAATTAAGATCAATTTATGAAAATGAACTTATAGACATTTAAAATGGGAAATCTAAGAAGCCTAATTAAGTTGTAGTAGTTACTTTTAATTGTAGGATTAAAAGCAGACAATTATTAAAATAAAGATGATATCCAAAGTTTGATATGAACTTTTATTATTTCTTGGGATATTTCAATGTTATTGAAGTTGTGTTGGGAGAATATGGAGTTCTTTTTTCTGTCTCTCTTAGTACATTATTAAGATAGGTTTGATTAATTATAATTGAGGATTGTTGGTATGAATACTGAAGATTTGAACTTTACAGTAGTGGTGATAATTGGGAGATGTAATTTGGGGAGTCAATGATGCTACCTGTGTAGATTGACTTTGAAATAGATGTAGAAACTTTATGTAATTTTTGAGATAAATGACTATGGTTATCCAAGTATTTAGCAGATCGTTATTATCCTGGAGATTATGAATAGTAGTTAAGACTGTGATGACAAATATGGTTAAATAAGAGAAAATTGGATTAATCACCGGGAGTCTTGTTTTTTGCTATGATTATATTGTAAGAAATCTGATCGTATTGAATTGAGGGAGATTATTGTGATCCTTCAAAAAATATCTTTATCTTATGAATTAGAAATATATTTATTGTAGATTGAATCATAAGAATTCAAGATTATATGTAACCAATAGAATGGATGGGGTGTAGAAACCACTAGGGATTGATTACATGAGTTATTGATTATAGTTCAAGGTCAGAGATTGAGAAATAATACTTGGGATATACAGAAAAATATTAGCATGAATAGAGTTGGTGAATACTGTGAATATATTAAGATTGATCTAATAGTAGGAATTCAAATGCGTGTGAGTTACGAATGAGATTTTAAGGGCTTATGGAGTTTAGCACAAGATTGAGGATTGAAAATAAATATTTTAAAACTCTAACTTGACCCTTAGCCCAAGTAGTATATTAATTTCTTTTGGATGAGAAAGATAGATTGTTGGTGTATACATTTTGGAAGACAAGTTGATCCTAGAATATTGACTTATGTGGGAATGTGAAGTTGTGAATTGAAATTATTGTTAGGTTTCAAAGATTGTGAATTCCTCTTGGCTAGTAAGAGAAACAAAGTCATTCAGAATGTTGTATCTATTTCAAGAATCGAGATAAACCTTACCGTAATGCCATTAGTAAGTTTTGTGTTGTACCATAATGTTAGTATATGAAAGATGAGTAACCCTACTAGCAGAATTACATTTGAGTTATTTTGATATGCTTATGGATAAGTTACATGTAAGAAGCAAATATGAGCTTTATTGAAGTGGTTGGTGAAATTCAAAAGAGAAGTGATATTTGATGAGTAGACAATTAAGTATTATGATCTAGTAGTTATGCATGATAATAAATTACTTGAAACAATCGTATAAAATTATTAAGAATAATGGTGATAATGAATTCTAATGAAGGAAGATAAACTTGAGCACTTCACTAACTGCAATGACGATATACATTGAAGGGATGTATTTAAAATTTAGGATATAATATTCTATTTTCATATTGGATTGGATGCTTAAAGGATGAATAGAAGTTGAGATATCATGGCCAAATGAGTATTAGATAGACTAATTCGACAAGTTTTGAGGACAAAAATTTCTTTTAGGGGGGGAGGATTGCAAGACCCCGTAATAGAATTAAATAAGAATAATATTGATGACACCCAAGAGCAAATTCAACTGAGTACGAGGTCTGGATCTGAGTTCAGACCAAGAGATCAAGAAAGACCTTCAGAGCTCAGATAATCAGAGATAAAACTCCCCCCATACGAGATAATAGTGGAAATGATAAGGGAACAACTGGATGACATCGGGCACCCCCGAAGCAATAGGAAGTAAGAGTCAAGGCATAAAACTCTTAACTAGTCAGGATCCACTCCTAAAATCAAGGAGGATTCCATGCATTAAAGGCAAGAATCTCGGCAGAGATCCCACAAAACAAGGAATAACTCTATAAATACTGTATAACACATTCACTGTAGAGGCAGAACCCTAATTTTCTCCACATCTGCACTGTAAAGCATCCAAGCAATCAATAAAGAAAGAGGAGGAAGAGTCTCCATTGAAGAGTGGATTAATCGAGCTCCCACGCCGACGAACCACTATATTTTTACTGTGTAAACCCTCCAGCCCCCTAAGCTCTTACAACAACTCACGCACGCCAAACAACTCTGATTCACATTGCCCACGAATACTCACACCTCTTGCTCATCCGCGTTAAAATAACATCTTCAAATATCATCTTAATATTTGTCCTAGGATGAATACAAATATTGTAGAAACCTCGAATTGTTGTTGAAAGATTGATCCTGAAGTTTGAGTTTTGGGCAAATTGACTTTCGGATCAAACTTAGTTTCGAAGGTTTTTAAGTTTAAGAAGGGTGGCTAAGTAATTTTGTAAATATTTTTGGGTCAAAATAAGGTTTCCAATGAATCCAGAAGGTTGAAAAACATTGGAAGAGATTTTATGAGATATATATTCGAAGTATTCTAGAGTTAAGACTTATTTTGAAGAGGATTTGGGTAGAAATTTTTTTGATACTACCTTAGTATTTTAGTCATAACTTTCTACTCTGAATTCCAATTGAGCTGATTTTTGAAAATTAGAAACTAGACTTCAAGGACTACAAAAATGTATTTCACGAAAATATCTTGAATCGAGATGAAAGTTGGGGTTATGCTGTCAGACGCGTCCGGACTGGAGAAACATGCGTCCGGACTCATCGGGCAGAAGTTGAACGATTTGTGTTGAGAGTTTTCTCCATTTTTGGCATCATAAATACCTAAGGAACAATCATTAGGCCTATGTTTAGCAATTGTTCATCCAAAAAAACCCTAGAAAGCTTGAGAGGAAGAAAGAGAAGAGATACATGGAGGATTCTCGCTTCAGAAGTGATTCAAACACAGTAGAGTTATCTTCAATCATCGGATTAAAGGTAGGGAATTCTTATTCAGTTAATTCATTGATACTTAAGGTATTATCTATTTATGTTTTCAATCTTCTTGATAGTTATATGATAAATATTTATGAGTTCTTAGTTTCTTTATCATTGAAATATAGTTTTGAACAAAATACATGTTTGTGTTCAAAAAATATTTGTTCTAGAATTTCCAAAACCATAATTTTTCTAAATACATGTTTGGTTATGAAAAATTCATAGATTCTTGATTTCTAAATCCCTATTCTTGATTAAATCATGTTTTCATCTAATACTTGTTCTTGTTCCAAGAAATTATGATTTTTGGCAAAACCCTAGAATTTTGAATATCAAAATTGTGAAGGTTTTCTTGATATGATCTCTTGCATATTTTAATTCTTTTATCACTATAGTATATTGAGAATTGTGCAATTGTGATTGGTTAAGATTGTGGGTGTTGAAAAAATTATAGTTTCATCTCTTATATGGTTTGGATGTGACAGACTTGAATTATCTTCGAAAGTTGCCGTAGAGTGTTAGAGGTTAGCTTATCCCAGTGGGAATGAGATAATTGCCTAACACTCGTAGTGGATTATTGTTTGTGAGAGCAACCACTATTTACATAAGTTCAAGGCTGAGGGATGATATACCATTTTTTGGGAAGGATTTGTCAATGTCCTGGGAGACGATATAGGCCATTCCTAAAGTGGTTTTAATTTTGATTTGGCCATGCGGAGAATGATTGAGATTGTTTAGTTTGTGGTAGGTGAGCGAGGTAAAATCGTTGTGTAGATTCTTGAGAAACAACCAACATACATGCGAATATGGGATGATACTATTAAGTTATTGATTGGTTGCTTTAATTCAGAGATATTTATTCATTTCATTGATTTACTATATTCTGTACACTGGAAATCATTACAACTGTCATGGTTTTACTCAAAAAAATTTATATATGCTATTTTCCAAAAGATACTTGTCTTCTTTTTATTGTTTTAAAAACCTTGTTTGGATTTGAGAGGAATTTCTAACGGGCTTTTGCTCACCTCCTACAACACACTTACAAATTTTGGCATAAAAGAGAATGTCTATGTGAATGAGTAGGTTTATTACGCGCTAGTGGAGAATCAAGATGTGGACCCTGTATTAGAGGAATATAGTTGTATTATTTTTGGTTTAGTATTTGAGAAATTTTTATGAAACAACGGTTTAGCTAGTTTAATTATTCCGGTGCTAGATATTCTTTAGTTTTGAATAGTAAGTTGGAGAAGTACAATGTTTTATTGGCTTTAGTATTTATTCTTTGTCAATTGGATGAATGATTTATTACTTAATGGTTATCTTTAATTGCTCTCATAACTGGATGGTTTGTAGATAGTTAATGCATTCAATGGTGGATTTTAGGGCATTACAGTCACAAACTTTTGTTAACTTATTATTTTGATTGTTATGATTTTTTTTTCAATTTTTTGTCTTAAAATTATTTAAATTAATTGTTATGAGCGGGGCGGTGAAAGCGAGGGCGGGGATTAAAACTAACCCATTAGAAGGGTGGACCGGGAAACAAAAGTGTGTCCATTATGAAATGCATAAATTCCCTCATAACACATTCGTTAAAAAAAAAAGTAACAAAAGTGAACCGAAAGAGAGGTATTTTTATAAGCTAATTTCATCATAATAAGAAGGTTCCTCGGTTGAAAGGAGAAATTTATTGATTAATTAGTAAGTTACGTGGGCCAAGCCAACATAGGAGTATATTGGAGATACACCACATTGTCCCCAGCTTTAGCTTTTAAAGGGTATGCATGCATAAATTAAAGTCTTGATAACTAAAGCAACTTTTTTTTTTCCTAAATGATATATATAGGCTGACCTCATTCTCATTTAGTCTAAAATATATGTCAAGTTGGTTTTAGTTTAAAATAAGTACTATTTTCTCTATTGTGGGTTCTAGGTGCAGCCAATCAACTTTACACATGCTAAAAATAATCAGAATAAAACCCTTATTCTGAGCATCCGTCTTAGTTTATTAGCAGAGACAATTGTAATTGGTTTTGAATCTGATTGGTGCAATAATAAAATTGTTTTATTATGATATGATGAAAGCCTATTTGTATGCGTATAAGACTGCATACATCTAATTCTTTAAAAATCTCGGTGAAAGTATCGTGCACTGTTTAACTAATAATTAATGGAAAAACTTAACTAAGATTTATCGTCTTCCAATAGTTGATTCGCTCTCAACGGACATGGTCCATAGTCCCTCTCAATGGTTTTGAAAATTAAGAAATTATGCACTTCCATTGCTAGGGCATTGTCATTCTCCAATGAGAATATACCATCGGCAAGGCCAAGCTTTAGCAATGTGACTAATTATATTAAGAGTAAAGCTATTTAAGTCTAAAAGTCTTATGTAATTAATTTGCTGATATAGTAATGCAATGTCACGGTAATTGTTAGATTAAAACAAAAATTCAATGTCTAATGAGATCTACAGTCAGGACCGACCCTTAGGCTAGGCAATCAAAGACATTGCTTAGAGCCCTATATTTTTTGGGGCCTCAATTTTTTTTGATTTAGATTTATTGAACTTTAAATTATTTTTAAAAATTTTATATTCAAGTTTAATGAAGTATAGATTTGTTTTCAAGGTCCTAGATAAAACTTTTAGATCAATGTTCAATCAAACCAAATTTTGTATTTCAATGAAGTCAAATTTTACTTTTACGAGTTTTATATTAATATGAGATTCATTATGTTAATCATAATACTATTAATGTATTGGAACCTACCATGTATAACAAAATTATGTAATTACTTCTTTCGTATATTGTTTCAACTATTTTTATCAACTTGAAAAGTGTTTATTTTGGCCTTTCTTTTAGAATTTGATGGTCTTTTGATAAGTTAAATTTATTGAAATTTAAATTGAGTTTGTTAATAGTTTCATTCTATTGCCATGACAACATAAACATCATTAGAGTGTCTAGTATTGAACTTTAAATCTACTCTCTTATTATTTTGCTAACTATTAATCCTTGAACGAATTTTATAAATCTAAATGATATGCTAAATAATTTGAATATAAAAATTTAAATAGTATGTTGACATTTCAAATAACAAGAAATGAATTTTAAATAAATATATTTTAATACTTTAATAAAAAAAAATATATTTTCATAATAATCATAATTAATGAGGTCACATCCAAGAATTTCGCCAAAGAACTCCATTTGGCTTGGGCCCGCCCTATCCATAGTCAATTTAAAGACTATAATGACTTAGATTGATAAATTAAATTCAAATAGCATTGCTTTTTATATTAATGCATAGTTGGTTATTTCTCATATCTTTTGCAAGAAGCCTAACTGAAATTTAAAAGCATATTTTTGCAAGGTATCTCTTGATAGTCAGATGTAGGCCTAGTGCAGTTCCGTTTAATTCTAGCAATATTCCTTCTAGCTATCTTCAGCTCCAATATCTTGTCTAAAAATTCCTTTAAGCTAACATTTATTTGTGCATTAAAGTTTATGCATACCACAAGCAAAGCACCAACCAAAATGATCACAGAAAAGACTTTTAGCCAATGCTCAGCCTCGTTCCGTGGCCCAAGTGGACCACCCTGCAGGTCAACCATGGCGGGGCCTGCTTTTGCTAGCATCTTAGGGCAGACTGTCAAGCCATGGACATCTTTCGGTTGATTAAGTTCTTCAATCATCATCTAGCCTTCTCCTAGCTAGTTCTCTTCCAAGCAATTTATCTTCACCCTAATGGAAACCCCTCTACAACTGAAAAGTAACACTACTTTCTTTAGTTGTTTTAGCGCAAGCTTGATTTATATTTCACTAAGCTTTTGACCTAAAGCTTGATGAAACCACTTCTGACTTGCCTTGGCCAATTCACATCTAAATCCTATCTAATCATTGACTTCTTATGCTCGTCTTTAAGGTTTCATATATGATTATGTGCAATAGTTGATTTTTAATTGTAATTGTGATATATCGTGGTAAAAAAAATTATTTTTATTATTAAAACGTAAGTAGAGATGTAAATTGGGTCAATCGGGCTAGCACGATACAAATAAAAGTGAACACGACAAGACTTGAAATGGGCTGGCCTAGCTTGTGATTTGAGACCACGGGCATGACTAACGGTTATTTTTAAAAAATTTGGCCAAAAAATATGTTTTAACCCTCTCAACAACTCTATAACGACTAGTTTAAGGTAAATCTAGAATTTATATTTTTATGCTTCTATGTGCCATTTTTGTCCATCCTATCAGATATATATCGACTAGTTTGAGGGATAAATTTGGAATTTAATATTTTAAAATTCTCTATAAATACCTTACCTCATTTCTTTTCTTTCTCACCAAATTACTCACTTTCTCACTACAATCTCTCTTTCTCCCAACACTAGTGTGTGTACTTTCATCTACAAGGCTACAAGCATAGGTTTTAATTTACCACTACATCAACATCTACGATTACTAGTCTACATCTACATATTCAGTTACAAGTATATATCTACATCTTTAATTACTTCAACTTTGGTCGATGTATTTTTTAAATTAATTACGTGTTTTAATTGTAGTTACTTATTTTAAATTGAAAAATGGACCCTAGAAATTTTGACTTTGAGAATTTAAATTTTAATGAATTTAACAAAATTAATGTTGTGCCCGAAGGTTAAAGCTAACCTAGCAATAATGGCACTCAAGGTAGGAAAAAAAAAAGAGACGCACCACTTCTGATGTGTGGAACAATTTTAAAAAAGAAAAAAAAAGAATGTTATTATGGAAGAAAGGGCTATATGCAATTATATATTGTAAAATTGATTTGAATTGTAAACATAATAGTGGCACAGGTCACCTTGACGGACATTGAAGAAAAATGCTTGGTAAAACATGGTGGTGGTAATGACCCTAGCCAAACTCAACTTAGTCAAACCGAAAATAATTTGTCAACTTTTCATACTCTCAAGGCAAAATGAGAGAGAGATGAGCCAAATATATAGCTTCAGTAGAGCAACATTTTACTTTTGCTGAAGCTGCTAGATTTGAATTTTTTACAAAAGTATATCTTCATCCTGCTTGTTATTGTGTTTCTATAACCACTACTAGAAGTGACTGTTTAAAGGTTTTGAATGAAATGAAAAAAAAAAATTGATTTATATTTTCAAGTTTTACTACTACAATATCTTGTACTTTTGATTTATGGATGTGACACAATAAACTACGTTTTATTTGTGTTACGGCTCATTTTATTGATTCAAGTTCGGTGTCACATAAAAAAAAATATAACATGCCAATTATTTTTTGTTTAGGTGCGGTAATGGATTCTAGAATAAAATTAATTGGTGTAGAGGTGCTACTAAATGTAATATTCTGAAAATTTAAACATGTCACTTCATGTTACTTTAGAGGATATTAATAATTAATTAAATTTCATGTACAATTCATATCAATCTAAATATACAAACAATACAAGTACTACTTCTTTATTATTTCCTACAAGTAGCAGTAACTTATCTTGGCCTATACTTGCCAAGATTGAAAAACAAAGGTCCAATGTAAGTTCTTCATGCATTGAACTCTATAAGTATTTAGAGACTAATTTGACAGATTTTCTTATCCAAGAGAAAACAGACAATTTTGATATTTTGGGATGGTAGAAATTACATGAAAGGAACTTTCCTATTCTTTCCATCATTACACTTGTATACTTACCCTCCGATGTCCATAATAGTTTCAGAGTCGGCTTTTAGTGCAGGTAATAGTTTATTGGATGAGAGGAGGAGCAGATTAACTCCACAAATATTGGAATAATATCTTATGTATATGAAGGATTGGGAGGATGCAACACTTAGAGCTCAAAGTTGGAAAGATGACACGGCTGAAGACTTTGCATCAAATAAGTAGTGACAAATGTAATCTATTTGTTTTATTTTTTACCGAATGTGTATTTGTAATTCACATTGTATCTCATTCATTGCATTGTTTTTTTTTTTTAAATCTTTATCAGTTTTCTAACTTTGGATGAGACTCATTATGTCCCCCCTCCTCTTACGCGTGATTTTTTATTTTATATTAATAAAATTTCCTCACATCGCCTAAGGTTTACCCAAGTAAAAAAATTATTGACATTAATTAGTTTTTTTAACAATTCCAATAGAACTCTCTATTTTAAGAAATAGATTTTATTGTGAATAGTATTCAATCCAGAATGCACATGTGTGATTTTATTTATTAATTAATTAATTAATTATAGAGTAGACAGTGAGATTGACTCTCAAAATGTGAACCCTCTATTTTAGCTAGACTAAATAAAAGGCTTATTGGAGATGAATTTTAGGGATTCACTCTCTAAAAATACCCTTAAAATAGCGAAAAAGTGGAAATAGAGAACTTACTGGAGATATCCTAATGCTAACACTTATGACTCATTTGTGATGGATAAAAGGTTATGTTTGATCAAGATAAAAAAAACTTACATAAGTCATAGTAGACAGATTAGTCCTTTTTTTTTTAAACCACCAAAATTTATCCTTAAAATTGGATGGAAAAATAAAAGGACAAATAAGCATGTGTTATGAAATATAAGTTATTTATTTTTATATCTCTTCACATGCATAATTTTATTGATCTGTTTAAATATGATGGGTAACTTCATTTTATGTAATGGAAAATTTGTATGCACACTCTTTTTTTTCTTTCTAATTTTCCATCCACAACAAATATAAAAAGAATTAGTTCTTTCTAATATTTATGTTTCCTACTAAACGTAAATGACGAAAGGAAGATTTCTTTTTCTGAGAATAGAAAGTATATCATGGATATAATTGCATTAACGAAAAAATAAATTTTTGGTATCATACCGAAAATAAATTTAAGCCATACAACTTGATTTAATTTTTTTGTATTCCAACTGTACACCTCTCCACTTGTAGTTGGATGAAAAAAGAAGAGTATTGGAAAGTTATTTTTTGCCACCAAAGTTTATCCAGTTTTATTTTGCTTCGTTTTTATTTTTAAATTCATTATTTACCAAACGGACTATAAATGGTTTTGGACATGGTAATTGGACAATGCCATTTCTTAGTTTTATTCTCAAGATGTTCTTCTTGGAAAAATGGTTATAAAAAATAAATTAAAATGGGATTCACACATCGAAATTAGTGAAACCATGATTTTATTATTTGTTCAGAACTATTAATATTTGAATGAAAAATTATGTCTCAAAAATTACAAATTTGTATTGGTATAACAGATTGAACTTTTGGATTTAGAATTAGATAAAAATGGATTAAATCAGAACAGTGGACAAAGCACGCAGCGGAACCCGTAGATAGCGCCTAAGGCTTTTGGCGCCTTGGCAAGTGGGGCCCAGGGGTCTGGCGCCTTGGCTTGGAGCGTCCTCTCTTGTGGTTGTCTCGCACCGCCTCGCCTCGTAGTCTATTGCTTTAACTTTTCACCGCTTGACCCATCCGTCTTTTAAAATAATTTTTAAAATAAGCACCATTTAATTGTCGTCGTTCAAAATGTGTCTCTGAACAGGCGTGGCAAGCAGTGGCGTCCCTTGTCTGTTTAGTTTAATTGAACAGATGTTTGGAGTCTATAAAATGGTGACCTCTATTGCCATTTGGAATACACTGAAATTTAGGAACAGTTCTTCTAATTTTCATATTTCTCTCCCTTTGCTTACATCTTGTTGCATCGTTGTTCTTCTTCGTCAGTTCAAGTACAATGCACAAAGTAGTGTTTGTTGGAATTTTGGAGATTGAAGTGTTGTTTCTCCAAAAACATAAATCCGTTCTATCTTGGGAGACAATTACTCATCAACCTTGAGGACCAAGAGAGAGCAAATTTGTGTTAAAGAGACTATAAATACAGTGCTAAGATTTATTCTGATTTTCTGATTTTGATCGTTGCTGCTGTTCTGTATTCACGTGAGTGCATTATTTTGTTTTAAACAGTAAACTTTCAGTTTTAGATTTACAACACTTATTAAGTTTCCTAAATCTAATTATATACACAATATTTGGAATAACAGTACTCGCCTATGATGTTCTAAAGTTCTGTGGTCACATGTCCAAGTCTTTGTGCACGAGGACTTTAAGGAAGATAACAAATATTTCGCAATCTGCATGCTCATGGGCAGTGTTCCAGCTCTGAACTAAGAAAAGCAACCATCCGGAGCCAATACGTGGGCATTTACTCTTGGCCCTTTATAAAGGTTCCACCATGCACTTCACGTGAAGCCCCCATTCCCTTCTTACCTCTGCCTTGGGACCTCACCGAATCATCCTCAATATTCCAAGTACTCCCTATAATTGGGTACTCTGTCCCCCTCCCCCACCCCTCGACTTGGATGCTAGGGGGTAATGTTTGAAACAACTGTAAGAGTGGACAAATGATGTCTGAAATCGATGCATGTTTTCAGCGGTTTGTACTTTTAAAAAAATAAGATTACATCAATTTAAAGGAGTAGATTTTTATTTCTTTTATTATTTTCATAACATTTAAATCTTTAGATTTGGGCTAAACATAATGTCATGTCAATCCCAATAAAGTTAATTCCAAGATATCATCTCTTTACGCCACACTTGTTGCATATGTGTCCCCATTTAGATCTCCATCAACAAGGACTCAACTGAAAGTACCTAGACTGTTAATAGCAATCATAAGCTCACTGTTAATAGCTAATTTTTAAAAGTATTCGAGTATATATATATATATATATATATATATGCTAGTGCTATCTAGCATTTGAATTAAAATGAGACCTTAAGGGTCTGTTTGGTATGTCTTTTGGGAGGGGTTTAGATTGATTTGTTCAAACCCTTCCAAACTTAAAGATGAGATTTAACATTTAATGATGTTCATACCCATGTTTGTTATGCGCATGGATATATGATTATTATGATAATGTATTTGTATATAAATGACTATTGTGCCTCTTAACTAATTGAAGCCAAACATGAGTATGAATATATGAGGGGTATAAATGTCATTTGGATGTGAAACCTCCAAACCCACATATGAAACCCACCCCCATGGGTTTCATGAAACCCATGAACTTGGGTTTCATGACCAGGCCGGATTTCAAACCCTAGATTTCATGCATAGTTATAAAACATGAGTTTATGGGGGTTTAATCCCCAACCCATGTTCCAAATCCCCCCTCCCCCACATACCAAATAACCCCTAGACTTTCACTTGCACAAAAGTGGGACAAGTGGAGAAAGTACATTTACAAAACACACTGACCAGCCTAGTCCACACCTAGGTATCAGCCCCCTGGCTAGCCTTATTTAATTATTTTTCGTGCTAGTTTTTCTATAAATATTTTTTATTAGTTATTATCTGATTAAATATGAGAGTAATTACGAAATATTAAACACATATTATATATATATATATATATACATATTTCAGTATAGAAAAATATAATCTGAATATCTATTACAATTTCTCTACTGCATAAGTTTATGGACAATATTCAAAAATACCGTGTGAAGTTTCTACTTCATTCAATTGTACAGATCTGAGTGAAGCAACAGTCAATAGGTTGGGTTATTGTATCCTAGGCACGATGGGTTATTACTTTCTGCGCTGTGTTTCTTTCATAAAAAGGCACAAATCGCCTGAAGAGAGCAATCTAATTCGCGTCTCACCGCGCTGTTCACTTTATTTTTCGAAAACCATTTTTTTCCAACACTTACAGATATGATAGATATTATAGACTTACATATATAGCACTATAGTAGCTAAGGGTGCGTTTGGTAATCACAAGTTTATTTTTTATTTTTTGTTTATTTTTTCAATTTTTGGGACAAATCAAAATAAAAATATGTTTGGTAAATGTTTTTGTTTATATTTGCTGATTTGTTTTGAAAACAATGCCAGTTTTTAAAAACATGTAAAATGATGTTTTTGTTAACATCAAAAAAAAAAAAAAGACGGAAGATAGGGTCTCATTTAATGAGGTATGGACTTCGAACTTCATTAACAACAAAAAATATTTCTTTTTTTCTTACCATATAAAAGGCCAAAATGAAGAAAGCTCTCGTCCACCTATTTTCTCTGCAACTTCCAACCGAAGCTGCCCTTTTGCCTTCATCATCCGAAGGCTTTGCCC
>CM042186.1:32343515-32428886 GCA_023539305.1 Ilex asprella | reverse complement strand
GTGTGAGGAAAAAAATATAAAAGTAATGGGGGCTCTGAGTTCTCGATTTGTTCTGGATTTGATCATATAATTTTGTCTAATGAGTAATTGTCATGCACTTCAGGGATACTTTCTGTTTCATGTGGCTAGGATTAACATCTCAAGAAAAACTATTTTTTAATGTGTCATGAACTGTAATATTTGGTAATATTAGTTTACTTGTTAATGGAGATGGAAATCCTTATATAGAATAATGGATGATGAAAAGAGATTAGATCAGATGGTCTCTATTTCATTTGCTTCTTGATGTAAGTTGACCGTTATACCGAATTAGAGATGAAAACGAAATTTTATAATGAAGTGACATGTTACTTAAAACTTTTGTATCAAACTAAAGCTATAATATAATTTTAAAGATCCTAAATTGCTAGACTACCACAAATTTTGCTTCAGCACTTTTTAGTTGGGCACTCTACTGATCTTAAGTAGCTCAGAAGTTTTGTAATACTAGTCCTTGCTGAGTTGCCGTGGTCAATTCTTAATAGTTTTGGCATACCTTTAATTCTTATACAATTATTTTAGAATTTATACCTTCTCTTAGAATGGCAATAGTTAAGTCGCTAGTTTTTTAAAATTGATTTTGAACTTAAAAGACTTACTGTTTGGATTAATGGGTTTGTATTACAATTCAATTCCTTGTGACAGTTACACTGATTCATAAATATATCTCTAGTGTTGCTGTATTTTATTATTTGGCAAAGTAAATATTTTTGTTAATTTCATTTGGATTATGGGAATATATGATTTTAAAATGTGTTGTTTTAAATCATGATTTACACCAAGAAGAAAGTGTTGATGTGGAGTAACGTCGCAATTTTAGACTTGGATAAAATAGAACATTAAACTTAACATGTCAAAAGCCAAAAAATCTTTAGTATTTTGGTTGGTGAATGGTGTTTGAATTTCTAAATGCCACAAATATTGACTCTAAGATTTCTTTGAAACATTTAAATTTTATCACCCAATGGAGCTAAAGAAAAAAAGGCTTATTAAAAAACTGGTGTGTTTTGAGAGTTGAGCAACAAAAACAGAGATATGAACATTGATGGATATTTCACAAGAAAATGGGGTGCATCCCACTTTGAAACAAAATTCAGCTTTTTTGGGTTCTTGTTAAGAAGTATTGTAGCATCAAATTGACTTAGTGCACTAATGTGATTTTGGAAACCCACTAATGGGTCTCATAAGTTTTTTTTAAGTGTTATTTATGAATTGAATTCATTTGACCAAACTAAGGCATCTGACCTGTTTTGGTGATTAGAAATTTAATATTCATTTATTCTCTAGTTAATGTGAGATTATGTATAAATTTTTGTTGGGTCGTAACATGCTATAAGCCACTCTTGCTAGCGCTACTGCTCGATGCTAGTATGCTGCTGGTCTTATTTAACACAAGTACATGAATGTAGTATTTGTCACTATAATATATATTGATGATACCCAAAATACGCCTAAGGTTGAACTCAGGTATTCAGTTCGGACCTTCCCAACTAAGGCCACTCAGCCCATTACGGATGGCTGGGGAATTTGAGGTCGGTACCTCTTCTCTAGCTACTGCACCTCCATAGGAATAGCACCGAAGACAGTTGACTTCCATCCAAGCACCATACACAATGTAATGGTCGTGCATCTAGGCAAAGAAGTTGCAACCATCTCAACGATGTCCATGACAATCGCATAAAAGGCACAATTGTTATAAGAAGAAAGCAAAGATCACACGTAGGATCATGCAAGGCCTCTGAGGACTATAAATAAGAGGCACACCCCTCACAACAAGGGACAAGCAACTAGTATAAGCAAATACCCGGTGTAATCTTCATTCTTTATCAATATAATCACCTCAGTAGTAAGAGACTCTTTTTAGAGTAGAATAGCCGAGCTCTTGAGCTGATGAATTACTATAAACTCTCTGTGTGCAAATACCCCATTCCCTTTTGTTCAATTCTTAAGAGTCTAGGTGCTCCGACTGAACTATTCAGTGATCCACTAATCCCTAAGCTCAGTTCATTTGTGTAACACACTCCATCATATATAAAGCTCATTTATTTTATTCATGTGCTTAGCAAAATTTTGATTGCATGAAGATTCTGTTAGACACACTTCAATTTCAAGTAATTTAATTCCACAATCTAATCCACCTACATTCTGAATTATCTTAAGTAACCTGTGAAGACTTTATTCGATGATAAACAAGATTTTGCATTTTTTGTGTGCATAAGTCATTGACACTGTCCCTGATATCTATGCTAGTTCATATATTCATTTTGGCTATGATTGAATGTCACTTTTCAACTGGTCATCATATGAGAGTCATGAGACCAAAGAGGGATCTAAAAGCTTGAGTGTATGCTAATATACTGGTTAGTCGATAAAAGGAAAGTATTCTGTCTTTTCCTTTGTCTCTAATTAACCAGCTTGTTTGGGATATTTTCTCAAATTAACTAGGCATTCTCTCATCAGATTATGTGCACATTAAAAGAAAAAATGAATCACCTATTATTTGGGCTTTAAATTTTGTCCGCAAATTTGATCAATGTAGCATTACTGATGACTGTAGCTATCAAACATGTATTGTTTTCGATACAACATCACTCCTGAGCATATATACCAACACCATTTTTGATGATGCACAAAATCGTATTCGTGCGAGATCAACAGTCACTAGAGTGATTAATGAGCAGTCAATGACAATTAGTGGCAAAACAGTAAATATAGGTCAACACAGGAGATTTATAGTGGCTCGGTCTCGGATGACCTACGTCCACTCTTCGAACGGCGACGGTGGCCTGGGGTGTTTTATTGATCAACGGTGGTACTCCGGAGAGTTTACAATGAGTCTAGAGAGAGAGTGTGCAGAGAGCTTGCTGAATGCAACTAGTGTAGTGTATCTGTCTCAAGAGTCATTCTCTTGCCCTTTATATAGTGAGGGCTTACATTATATAAGCTCACCAAAGCGGTAACGTGAGGGAGAAGTCTCCCGTTAATTTGGTAAGTAGAGTTATGGTAGGAATGAGCCTCTTTGGTAAGTAGAGTTATGGTAGGAGATCTCCGTATCCCGAGTCTTCCTCCACGTGCTCTTATTTGCTCGGACGTCACTATGGTGCGGAGTGTGCTCATGCTTAGCCTTGGACTTGAGTCTTGAAGTAAGGAGGATACGAGGAGGAGAAGGGAGGATAGGAGAGGGCCAAAGTGGGAGGCGCCCACTTGGCCTCCTATGGGCGGCGCCCAATTGGAGGGGAGTGGGCGGCGCCCACTTGGTGTGGAGAGGTGGGCGGCGCCCCATGGGGGGTGTCCTCACCTCACTTTGTTGTTCAACTCCTCCTTTTCTTGGCTTCCAAGTAACCCATTTAATTCCATAGCTCATCTTTCTCTCCCTCGTACTCCTTGGAGGATGATAGTGAGTTTGGCTTGGTCTTGATCTTGAGTCTTGAGCTCGGGTTTGCTTCCGAGTGGACTTGGTTGTCTTGGACTTGAGTGAGGAGGCCGGAGGAAGGAA
Source organism: Ilex asprella (assembly GCA_023539305.1). NCBI lineage: Eukaryota > Viridiplantae > Streptophyta > Magnoliopsida > Aquifoliales > Aquifoliaceae > Ilex > Ilex asprella. The sequence continues at coordinate 32,425,351 of CM042186.1, read as the reverse complement.
GAGGAAGAGACGCCCAAAGGGGAGCCAGCCCGAGCCGGCGCCCAAGGGTGCCTGGGCGGCGCCCAAGGGCCTTCGGCCTCTTGAGTGTTGTCCTCTTGACGCCCGCGCCTTCTTGGAGGAGCTTGGGCGTTGGCCACTTGATCTCCTTGGACTCCCTTCACTATTCAACTCCGATTCACTGTTCACCTCCGATTTACTATTCAACTCCCTTTGACGGGTGGACCCAGCTCCATGGTTCTTTTGGGCTCCTCTATGAGCTTCTTCGACTCCGTTCGGATTGGGCCTTAGCTTAGTAAAATCCGGACTCATCAATTTTATTCATATTTTATTTTTGAAATCAAAATAATTTATTTTTCTTCATTCAATATTATGGTTCAAGAATAAAGAGGTTGGAGAAATGTATCGAAGTTGGGTACACATACATAGAACTAATTTAAAAAATAAATGCTGCATCAGGTGGTGGTCATGCATTAAAGTTATGCATTAAAGTTATGCTTTGTCAATAACCATGTAGGGAAAGGTCTCATTCATAACAGCTGGGAAATTTTAAGACTAATTAAAATAATCATACCTTACCATTTAGGTTATGGGTCACCCACAAGAGACAAAACTAGTAAACTTGCATAATGGATGCATGAACGTGGATTTACATGGTTGATGTTTCTATTTACCCACTAATTAATTAAAATAACTCACCTACAAGAGTCATTGGGGGGTTAATATTGGCAAATCGAATTCTTTTATCTCTTAATATGTGTAACTCACATTCATGTTCCATCTTGACATGAAGTATCAAGTTTAAATGGATTTTTGTGAAGGCTCAATATTGTGTACATTAAGTAACATAACATGGACATCATTGTTTATGATTTGATCATCTTTAAGAGACAAAAATAAAGACGTTTGATAAGTGTGGACCAAAGTGTAAAATAGCTATGTGTAATACAAATGTTCCAAATTTTTTGGAAAATATTGAGATGTTTTTTTTTTCTTGAATGTCATGGAAAAAATAGAAATATCAAGCAATTTGAAATCGTCAAATTCTAAGAGCTTATCTCCTATTTGAGATTTTATGTTGTGGTTTATTTATATTCAAGACTTTGAAAATTCTATCTCAGTTCATGATTTATTTGAAATAAGATTTTCAAGGAAATATTGAGATCTTTTATGTGGGCGTTATAAAATCTTAGCTTTATGTGACAACGTTGAAATTTCGTTGCAATACTAGGCTATAATTATTTGGTCATTTATCAATTGAATTTCATCTTTGATCAAAAGTGTGCGTGGAGATTTTGTCATAATATCACGTTTTTTTTTTGTCAAATTTGGGGGAGCAAAATAATTGGAGATTTTTATTGCATATGGGGTTTTTTATGGGCATTTGAGATTTTTCCATGAGATGTATAAAGGAAAAATTGAGAATCGATAAAATGACTCATAATAAGTGAAAGACTACTGGTCATTATTGATAAATAAGGAAACATATATGGATCATATTTATTTGATGGGTCCTTCTTTATGCCCCTTGTGATGGAGATTTCGTGGTGGGTTGTGATGCCTGAGCAAATTATTGTATTGGCCTACGATGATATTGTTATAATGTGTAGCTGTCATTATTAGTGGTAATGTTGTGGAGAATATTGAGCTATTTTATAAAAAATACCACTATACGACAACAATTATCGTGGCTAGTGAGAAACAGGATGGTGATATGTTGTGCACACTTATTATTTGAAAAATACCACTTATGATGTATAGTACTGAATATTATTGGTGCAGTGCTAAAGATTGGACTTTTGTATTGATATATTATTATGTGAAATTGTTGAAACTCTAGCTGGAGGTAAATGTTTGATGTACATAGAGGGGGATGAGACTTAAGCCCAAATATGTATTAAGTTGCCTATAAGGATACCCTACCTAAGGATTGGAGATTCCAATAATTAGGTTAAAGGGCCAAATGAAACATAGAGTGACTTGTTGTGGGACATACACTATCTAATTTTTAATGACTCATTGTTCATCACTATGGTGTAAGTGCATGTAATCTTGTGATGACTGTGGAGGCTGAGATTGGTTTAAATCTCTTAATGAGTTCTATAGCCCTCATGATGGGATGTCTTAGTCGTGAAAGCATTTTTGATAGACTCACCTATATGAGTGTGAAAGACAAGTCACTTCATATGAGAATTGGGGTTGATTCTTTAGAGCTCTCATGAAAGCTGGGATAAAGCACAATGCCGTAATGTGCTGGCTTAAGAATCTTAATTTTGACACCTTTAATATCATGTGTATGTGTGATATGGTTTTATGTGCCCTAAGGTAGTCATCGTTTAAAGTCTAAGTCCACTTTGACTCTAATACAGGAACATTGAAACACTAAGTAAAGGTTTAAAGGTATTGCCGCTTTTATAATGTATGGTATTCTATCTTTGTCCAAGTATATGTTATTTATGTTTTTATTAAAAGTAGTTGATGCACACGCGTGTTGCATGTGAGTTATTTTTTATAATTTTTTTTGAGACATAGATGTATCTATATTAATGTACACAATGACGACATTTTAGCCAATAATCAAACATTGTTAATCCCTTGGATAGTTCCCCATAAATTTATTCTGACATTTTACATTGTGCATGTAGAGTGCGACTTAATTTGTCCTTCTGTTGCCTCAACATTACATAAATTCTTCAAACTTACTATTTATAGAAAGCAATTCCAAAGGTCAAAGAAAACCAAACAATGCACACACTTCCTTTTATTAAGTCCCATAACTTTGATTTCTTTACTTATTTTTCATTCATATGTTAATATAGTAAAAAAAAATGGCAATGAGCCAACACAAACTTTGAGCATTGCCTGAAAGCCCTAATATGTTGGATGATGACATTATCTCTACAAAGGAACTCTTTGCTAAAGCATGAAAAAAAAAACCAACAAAAAGATGATATTTTTCTTTATTAGCTATGCTAATTAAGTCTGTAAATAACCTGTGAATAACCTCAGCCACTATAAATAACCTGTGATAAAAGAATGAAATGGTACAAAGTCTGTGAATAACCTCAGCCACTATAAATAAATATAGATATGAAACATTCATATCGTGTTCTTCTTTGAGTTATTTGGGGTCATACCGAAATTTAACTTTTTCAGTGTCATACCGAATAATGATTCTCTCTTGTAGATCTTGCTTTTGAGTTATTTGTAAATAATGATCTTGAAAATAATTAAACAAAGATTTAAAGTAAAATAATAAAACTTTATAGGTGTAACCTTGTCTTTGATTTTACCGCAGTCTAACTTTGGCTATGTGATTAGCACACAACTTTGTATATTCTAAAGATGCTAATCAACTCATTTTTTCTTGCTTTTAAGCTTTAAATGATATGAAGTATGATAATTGAAGTCTTAACGTCAAATTGTTGTATTTGCAGTTGAATGGAGACAATCATTGCTTTTAAAGACCCTCCCACACCTCTGGGGTTGAAAGGAATTAAAAAGATAGCTTGAGGATAGCTCGGGAGCAAAGAAATCAAGAAATTCAAATAAGGAAGCAGAACGGTACCGGTACCTTGTATCGGTACTCAAAACCTACTGGAATCGGGGTACCGGTACTTGGTACCAGTACCTCGTTCCTGACGTGCCCAAATTCTGCAGATCTGCTCAGCTGTCTTGAGGGCCTCACCATTGCGACTCCACGACTTTTCTGACACACCCAGAATACTGATCAGCGTGCCCTCTCCTTCCTCTGAACCCTGGAGCTACAACATTTAATGAGGAGTGAGAAATGAGGGGCAAAACAGCCCTGACATGGACCTGGCCCTAGTTGTCCCCCTGACCTCTTTTGCTGACTGTCACCTCCAGAGGGTCAGCCATACTCCCTTGCACGTTTTTGGAAGGAGGTAGCTTACTTCTCCAGGAAGAGGGGGTTGGAAAGAGGGAGACATTATTATTGTATGGAATATAGAGAGAGAAGCTCTCAAGATAGAAGACAATGAATAGTGGGTTCTAGAGAGAGAAAGTGACGTTTTTCATGTATTTTTCATTGTTTTCAGCTTTGAATGCTTTGTAAGGATCCTTAGAACTTCTTTGAATGTGATTAATGCTAGTTTCTCTATGTTAGTTTTTTGTTTTGATGCTCTCTTTTCACTTCTACCATTAATGCTCATGGGTTGTTCATGTTCTTTGATATAAAATGCATTTTTACTCATTTCACTTCTAATCAACGACTCTTGTACTTAGTTGTTCTAAATCTTCATAGTGTAACAATGCATTGTCTCTTTATTGTTATTTTGATTTTAAATATGAGTAGCTAATTTATTAGTTGGCATAACCAAGGGGAAGCTCTCCTTGGTATATGGTTTCAACTCTTGTTCTCATTCCTCTCTTCAAGACCAATGGTTCGGTTTTACCGGGTTGAAGGTGGATGATTTGGTGAGTCTTTGATAAACCGTAGGCATAGTCACGGTTTATGCTTAGATACTCACCGGACTCATCCTCGGCTTCCCGCTAATCAATCGTTCATTTTTGCTTGACCGGCGGAGTAGTTTGAGTTGAGATTACATACCTAGTGGAGTGACCACTTGGAAATGCCAACACTTGTTTTCTCATTGCATTCTCATTAGCTCACACTTTACCAACCAAATCTCAAGACAAAATATTTTACATTTCCGTTTTTTCACCAAATCACTCCAACCTTGACTCACTTCCTTCCCTGTGGATACGACCTTGGAATACTCTTCCAAGTAACACACGACACACGAAAGTCTCCTTGCGATTGGGGAGCATTTTTGTGCGTACATATTCCATTTTACATTATTCTATTTCCCTTGCCTCATTGCCCTTTCTTTTGACACTATCCCTAGGGGAATAAATCTTTCTCCCCCGGCCATACATTGCATCATTTGAGGGAGAGTAATTAGGGGTTAGTTGAGGTTAGGTATTTCATTCAATCACTATGGTAGTTCCTAGATAAAATTAATGAAATCCTTGGCTTACATAAACTTCCAGGTTTTCTTGTTTGAATCAAATTGTACACACTGTAGGAGATTGATTGATAAACCCATTTTCCTTTTGCACCTAGTGGGTTACTCGCAACTTCACCTATGGCATGACTGTTGCTTATAAGAAGGCATGCTTATTGATATGTGATGGTAATCCAAGCATTAGCAATTTAAATTTTGGCATGTTTTTCATGTAAAGTGGAGGAGCATAGACGACATAGTTGCAACTGGATGGTGAGATCCGTCTTCTGACTCTTTCCTAGTTAAGTTTCTTAGTTTCTTGAGTAGAATATTGACTAATGGTGTCTGAACATTTTTATACTCACCTAACCCAAACTTCCTCATATATATGGACATACACTTGCAGTGAATTATAATAATAAATCTAAGATAAAATCTAATTAGACCGATATCTTTATTTTAAAACAAAAAAGGCTGAAGACAAATTCACTTCTATAAATGTAGCCTAATTGTCCATGTAATTTTACCATTAATATAGCACATTGATGGTCATGATTACATTGTAAGCCTGGAAGAGCCATATAGTGTTTCCTCATAATTAATTAATCTTGTTCTTGGATATTACCTACTCGAGTCCTATCAAGTTCATTGATTAACCATTAAAAGTGTTATTTTATTATATTTAATGATTGGTTAATTGTATATTATTTGTGATTAAATAATTTAAATTCCTTGATTTTCTAGTTTAATACTTTTTCTAGTTGTTTGGTTTATTTTGCAGATAAATTGGTTGATTTAAAGTAATAATGAATAATGCAAGTGAAGCAACCACTAGAGGAAGAATTATAACTAATAAGGATTGAAGAATCATGAGTAAGATAGGAAGACTTCAATATAAATCAATATTTTAATCCTTATAAGAGTCCAAGTTTGAGGAAAACTCATTTAAAGTTGGATTCGAAAAGTTTACTAGAAGATAAGGATTTGACATGTTTTCCAGTATTTTGGTCATAACTTTCAACTCCAATATCTGATTGACCTGATTTTATGGGGTTGAAAAGAAGACTCCAAGGATTACAAAAGTGTATTTCACGAACATTTTGTGAATCAACCTCTAAATATGGGAAATCTAAGCTCGAAGTCTGGACAGATTTTGTACCCTCGATCCTAAGATTTTATACGCGGGATTTAACTTTAACAGACTCCTATTTGGAAAAGAATTCCTCCCAAGCCAACCTTATATCTTCTACATGTACCTAGGATTTATTTTATTATAAATAAAGACTCTCATCTATTGAGAGGAATAATTAGAATTAGGATAATTCTTTTCTCATCTTTTTATTTTGATTTTAGTTTGTCATGTATGGCTAAAAGGTTTAGTTAGGGCTAGGGGAGAACCTCTCAATGAAGTACGGTACTGTTATTGACTCTGTGCTTAATGATTTATGATGTTCTATTAATTCAACTTCTAATCTTTTAGCAAAAATTTTTCTCTATAAAAATTCTTGAGTTGTTGTTTCATGTACATTGATTGATTGAATTTTTCTGCAGGTAAATAACTGGTTATTCCACGCTTGAGGTGATTATCATTATTTCATAAAATAATATAATTGGTTGATTATTCTGGTTCCTGAGTAATATTTTAATTATAACTTTATGTTTTCTTACTTGATTTGTTACTTGAGTTAACCGACATCTAATTCTTGTGTCAAGTTAAGATTTGAGTCTTTAATCATTATTGTACGGAATTGAGAGGGAGTACTTGATGCTCTAGTTTATTTATATTACTGTTTTAATTATTTAAATCAATTATTTTCACTTAACAATTCCCTAAATAAATCATTTACTTATAAGATTGTTTCAGTATTTGTGTGATTGTTTTCTTGTTACAATTCTTTGAGGGTTCGACCTCGGTCTTCCGAGAATTATATTACTTCGCTCAGTCTGCGCTTGGGTATACAATATTAAAGTTAAAGCATTCATTAATCACAATATCCAACACATGTTGTTTGTCATTGCTATGGTAGACCACAATTTTCATCTAGGTATCACATTACTTTCCTTGTAGCAATAGATAGGGGTAATTGGGTCCCGCCTCTCAGGTAGGAGTCCTCATTCTTCCAAGGTGGCGACGGGCAAAGTCTTCTCTCCAATGGTACTTGCCGAGGCGAGCTCTCCTCATCTAACCCCTCCACCGGCACCTCGGGCCCCCTCCTATCAAGTGACCCTGTCAGAGGTGCCCCCTCAGTTGAAGACTCCCTCAGTTGCACCTCTTGCTTCAAAGTCTTGTCCATTGGCCACACCTTCTACCCCACATTCATCCACTCTTCCTGTGGAGACTTCTACTAGGACATCTTCCCAAATTGACTCCATGTTGGGTAATGTGCGGGTCATCAAAGATCGGCTTGGGAAATTTGTATTCACCAAGGAGGTGAATCAGATTAGTGCCTTGGACACCGAGGGAATTCTCAACTTTGTTCTGGAAAGCTGGGCTCAGGTAAGAGTTTGTCATCTCCCCTTCCTCCCTTCCTTCCATAAGTGTCTGACATTCTTTTGTCTTTTGTTTCTCTTTAGGCCTTAATTACATCTATGTGTTTAATTTCATGGACCCTCCTTTACCACCAGCTGAAACACAGTCATGAAGTCGTGCAAAATGTGCTACTTGCTGCTCAAGGGAGGATTACCGAGCTTGAAGCTACTGGTAGGGCTTCTGATGCTGACCTTGTGGCAACCTGTGAGAGGGCGATTGGTCTTGAGACCGAGCTTTTGGCTACCCATGGAAAGGTGGCTAGGCACAAGGCTGAACTTGCTGAGGTCCGTGAGAGGGTCACGCTCAGTGAGGCTGAGCTTTCGAAGACCCATGGGAGGGCGGCCAAGCTTGAGGCGACCTATGGAAGGGCGACCAAGCTTGAGGTTAAGCTTGCAGAGGTCCGTGAGAGGGCCACGCTCAGTGAGGCTGAGCTTGTAGAGACCCGCGAGAGGACCATGCTCAGAGAGGCTGCCATAGAGGCTGAGTTGAAGGCTTCTCAAGAAAGAATTTCTCGGGCTGAGGCCGACCTGAAGAATAGCATTGCAGATGCTTTCATTGACGGTTATGAAAAGCTACAGGGAAAAAATTCTGTGATTTTTCGCGATATTGATGTTTGAGGCTTCTTACCAACTGAGGCGCTCGATGATAGTGATGGAGCTTTTGATGATGTCGAGGGTGATGAGGAGGAGGAAGATGACGACCATGAGAGAAGTTATAGTGGTAGAGACTTTTTGATTTTTTTTTTAGGAAAACATTTTGTTGCATTTGTAGCACTACTTTTTATAAAAGTGGTTTTTGCTACTCATGCTCATTTGAGAAGTTGAATACAAAAATGCATTTGTCTTTTTTAAGTAAATCTAGAAATTTTATTCATTTCACTCCTAATGTAAAGCAATATCGGGTAATAGCCAAAAAAAAGTACAAAAAATAAGACCAAGTCCCCAACTTTTCTATTTTGACTCTCTCAAGGTGTCATTGGTAGCATCTCTTCAAATGTTCAACATTTCATGGATGAGACAATACCTTCTCCTCAGAACTTTATATCTTGTAGGTGCTCGACCTCACTACTTATGTTACGAGATAGGGTCCCTCTCAATTTGGTCCAAGTTTTTCTTCTCGTGAGTCTTTTGTGGCAATGATCACTTTTTTGAGGACCCAGTCTCCTGGTTGAAAGGAACGTGGCTTCACCCTCGAGTTGTAATACTTTTCCATGCGACGCTTGTACTTCGCGTTGCAGATCACATCCATCTCCCTTGCCTCTTCTACCAAGTCGAGGTTGATGTGGAGTCCTTCCTTGTTGGTGGCGTGGTCGTGGTTTTGGACCCTTAGAGAATGTACCTCGATCTCCATAGGGATGACTACCTCAGTTTCAAAGGCAAGGTAGAAGGGGGTTTCTCCAGTTGGAGTTCTTGGTGTGGTTCGGTAGGCCCATAATACGCCTGGGAGCTCGTCAACCCACAAATCCTTCGCCTTTTTTAGCCTTATTTTTAGGTTGCATAGCACTATTCTCAACATGACTTTTGCTTGTCCATTTTCCTAGAAGTGCATTGGGATGCAATGAGGCTGCTTTATTTGGAGGTCGGTGCAGAATAAGTTCAAGACCTTGTTGTCAAACTATTTGGCATTATCGCTAATAATGGCATGGGGTGTCCCGAAGCGGCCGACCAAGTTCTTCTAAATAAAATCCTTTACCTTTACGTCTTTTATTTTTGTTAAAGGGTTCGGCCTTAGGGTATCTTGTAAGATGGTGAACTTGGAGGCAAGCTTCCTAGTCTCATAGGGGCCATCTGGCAACACGCCCTCTAGGAGGTAAGCCCTTATTGGGGTCATCCAGTTTGGCTCGACAGATGCGCAATTGACACTTGTGGCCTCCATATCTAACTTACTTGGTTCGAACTGGTGACCCATAAATGTTGGTCCTGGTGGGGCTTCAGAGGATGAGGTGAGCCTGACTAGTGCATCGGCAACAATGTTGTCCTCTCTCGAGATGTAGTAGATTTGAAAGTATTGGAACTTTGCGATCAAGACTTTTGCCATGGCAAGGTACTCCTGCATTTTGGCTCATTTCGCTTCAAACTCACCCTTCATTTGGTTGACTATCAGCTGAAAATCGCTATGAGTGATGAGGTGCTGGGGTTCTATTTCAATTCCCAACCTTAGGCCGGAGAGGAGGGCTTCATATTCCGCTTCATTGTTAGAGGTGATGAAATGGAGCTTTACAACATAATTGATGGGAGTGCCATCGGGGCTAATAAGGATGAGGCCTACTCCACTTCCTTCACTGGTTGAGGAGACATCCATATAAATATTCCAGAGGGGCAGGGAGGAGGGCTCGGAGATCGCTGAGGGAGCAGGTTGGGATGGCAGAACGCCAGGCTGGGTGCTAGGAAGGGCCTAGGCGCCTGGAAACCAAACTGGGTGCTAGAAAGGGCCTGGGCGCTAGGATGGGCACGAGGAGGGCTTGGGCGTCTGGCATGGACCCTTGGGCTCCGAAGCAGTCTTGATTGTCTGGTCCAGATGCCTGGGTGCACTCACCAAGAGTCAGATTGCTTCATACTGAATATCAAAATCTGTTAAGACTTGTGCTTTGATGGCCGCTCTTGACTGGTATTGAATATCAAACTCCCTCAGTTCCACTGTCCACTTAAGGAGTCTTCCAAATACATCCAGTTTTCCCAAGACTCTCTTTAAAGGGTGGTCTGTGATCACAACAACGATATGACTCTGAAAGTAATGTCACATGCGCCTAGCTATTGAGATGAGGGCGAAAGCTAACTTCTTTAGTCCCTAATATCTGATTTCTACTCCTCAGTATGTTCTGCTCACAAAATAGACAGACTTTTACACTCCATTGTGGTTCCTTATGACGGAGCTTACCGCCGATGGGGAAGCAGAAAGGTATAGATATATTTTTTCTCCTGGTGTGGCATGTGAAAGGGGAGGAGGTGTAGCCAAGTAGACTTTGAGCTTTTGAAATGCCTCCTCTGTCTCAGGTCCCCACTCGAACGCCTTTCAGTGAATCTTGAGGAAAGGTAAACATTTGTCTACAGACTTGAAAACCAACCTGTTGAGTGTTGTAACTCTCCCATTGAGGCGCTGGAGCTCGTTGGTTGAGGAAGACGCCTTTATATCTAGGATGACCTTGATCTTGTTGGGGTTCGCCTCAATTCCCCTTTGGTTTACCATAAAGCCAAGGAATTTTCCTGACTCCATGTCAAAGGCACACTTCTCAGGATTCAGCTTCATACGGTATGTCCTAAGAACGTTGAAAGTTTCTTGGAGGTGGTCAATGTGGTCTGCTGTAGTGAGACTTTTTACCAGCATGTCGTCTACGTACACTTTCATTGTTTTTCCGATCTGCAACTGGAACATCTTGTTCACCAGTCGCTGATAGGTTGCTCATGCGTTCTTCAATCCAAAGGGCATGAACTTATAGTAGTAGGTTCCTTTTGGAGTAATGAAGGATGTCTTCTCTTGGTCTAGGGGGTGTATGCTAACCTGGTTATACCCAAAATATGCATCTAAGAAGGTGAGTAATTCATGTCCTACAGTGGCGTCAATGAGGAGGTCAATTTGTGAAAGTGGGTAGCTATCTTTTGGACACGCCTTATTGAGCTCAGTAAAATCGACGTAGAGGAGCTACTTTCCATTAGGTTTTGTCACCATTATCACATTAGAGAGCCACTCAAGATAGGCTACCTCTTTGACCGCTCCGTTCTCTATCAACTTTCCCACATCTTTTTCCATCGCTTGGGCCCTTTCAGTGGAGGCAACCCTTAGCTTTTGGTTAACAGGCTTTGTGGTGTGGGTCGACATTGAGGAGGTGGGTGGCGACCTCAGGGTCAATGCCCTCAAGATCTGCATGTGACTATGGAAAAACATCCATGTCGAGTCTCAAAAAATCTATAAGTTGTCGGACCAAATCTTCAAGAAGGAAAAAGCCAATGTATACTCTTTTGTCTTGGTACTCCTTATCTAAGACCATTGGGGTAAGCTCCTTCACTGGTTCTCCTCTTTCTAGGGTGGCATCACCTCTTGGGTAGAGGACCTCCACTTGCAAGGCCTCTTGTGGCTTTTTGGCCTTCATGGAAGAGACGTAGTACTCTCTTGCAGCTACCTGGTCTCCTCGAACCTCTCTGATTCCATTTGGGGTTGAAAAATAGAGAATAAGATGATCGGTGGAGGGCACGACTCTTAGGGTGTTGAGAGTAGGTTGCCCTAGGATGATATTGTAGACTGATGGACAATTTATCACCAGGAACTTCCTTATGATTATGGAGCTTCGGGTGCCACCCCGACAGTGATAGGTAAGGTGATGGATCCTAGGGGATACATTTTTTCCCCGAAGAACCCAATAAGGGGTGATCTGGTAGGCTACAATCTTTTTCTGCCCAAGTTGAGCTTGTCATAAGCCTCTGTGAACAAGATATCAGTAGAGCTGCCGCTGTCCATGAGAATTCTTCGCACCTAGAAGTTGGCAACGGTAATGGTGAGCAACAAAGGGTCGTCATAGGGGTGTTGGATTACTTCTAAGTCCTTGTCTGAAAAGGATATGACCTCACAGCTTTTGTGCTTGGGCGCCTTGGATGGGCACGAATCATCTATGTTCCTTGCTTTTCTGGCTTGGGCTTTTATGGAGGAGAGGAATTTTTCTCCCCCTTCTAGCGCTTCTGAGATGGTATGAATCTCCCCGATATGCAGCTGGTTTTCCTGATTACGAGGTGGTGGCGGAGCCTGTCCTCTTCCGGTAATATACTGGCGTAGGTGACTTCACTAGATGAGCTCCTTAATTTGCCTTTTGAGATCATAGCATTCGTCGATGTCATGACCATTGTCGCGATGGAAGCGACAATATTTGTTCATCTTCATGCGGTTTGGGGGAGACTTCATTCTCCCTGGCCACTTTACTGTAGGGTCATCCTGGATTTGTAATAGGATGTGCCCGACAGAGGCATTAAGGGGAGTGAAGGCTTGTCGATCTCTTTGGGAAGTAGGACCGAGCCGATCTTTAGTAGGTACCCTCTCTGTCCTACTATGCATGTTGCTACTCTCCTTCTTGTCGTCCCTTTCTCTGTCCTTCTTTTTTTCCATAGTCCTAGAGGACTCACCTCATCTGACCCTTGTGATGTCTTCAGCATTTATGTATTTTTAAGCCTTGGTTAGTAGCTCTGGCATGCTCTTAAGTGGGCGTTTCATCACGAAAAAAGGAAGTTTGATGACCGGAGGCCTCCCAGGAAGGCGGTCATGCTTACCTTTTGATCGGGCTCTTCAACTTAAAGGACTTCCTCAGTTAAACGAGTGAGGTAGCTTCTCAAGTTCTCATCTTGATTCTTCCTTATGCTGAGCAGGTGGGTGACAGACTTCTGATGGCTGCGTCCTCCAATGAAGTGTGACATAAAGGATTTGCGCAGCTCAGCAAATGTGGCAATGGAGGCGGGGGAGATCTTGGCGAACCACTGTCGAGCGGATCCCTTCAAGGTAGTTGGGAATGCTCTGCACATGATTTCGTCGAGAATTTTGTGCAGCTGCATCAAAGTCTTAAAATTTTCGAGGTGGTCCAATGGATCTTTCGTTTCGTCAAAGGTTTTGACAGATGACATCTTGAATTTTTGAGGAAGTGGGTACTTCGCCACGCCTAGTTTGAAAGGTGTGTCAGTCTGACTTACGAGGTAGTCCACTGTCTCGGGTCCGTATGTCTTAATGGCGTTGAAAACGTCCCTTGCTTGAGGTCCAAGCTATGCTCCTCCTTATTGCCCAAACATCAATTGCAGAATCTGCTAGTTTTGGGCTATAAACCACTGCATTGTGTCCAACATGTGTTGTGCATTTGGAACGGGATTGGCAGGTGGAGGAGCAACCTCCTCCTCTTGTGGTGAAATGTCTTCAGGTGGATTCATGGATCTCGGTGGTGATCGCATTTGATTCAACAAAGAAAATGTTTATGGGAGAATTTTGTCGTTTCCTCAAATGGCGCCAAACTGATTATGCACAAATTGGTTTGCACACCACCTGTCAAGTGAGATGTATGAAATGCAGTAAAGTAGAGGAAGATAGAAGACCAAGTTTATAGTGGTTCGGTCAAGGTAACCTACGTCCACTTTCAATGGCTAGATTTTTCGGTATTTTATTAACTCCGATATGTAGGGAAAGCAGAGAATTACAAGAGAGATAAGAGACGAACTTGATTTTGTGAGATGCCCCCTAGTGTTGGGGAGCTTACAATTTATGGTCGTCTGCGTAGTAATTGAATAGTCAGTCTGACGGTCATAACGATGATAACGGATTGTGGACAACTTAATGGTATTAAATAGATTGGCGACATCTCCTCTCCTTGGTGACCTCTCCTCTCCTCGACGACCTTTCCTATCCTCAACGGGCAAGAAAGTTAGGGTGCTTTCCAAAGGACTTGGTCAAAGGATGAGGGAAGACTAACTCTCTCAAGCGGCGAGAGTGAGGCTCCTAGATGCTCCTTAGTGGTGTAGCTCCCTGATGAGCTTGACTGTCTTGGACCTCACAGCGTCTGCTGGGTCTTCATATAAGCTTGGGCTCTTTGTTAAGTTTGGGATTTCCACATGGATTGGGCGTGACCTATCAAATTTAATGACACACCTATTATATTAGTTGTCAACAATCAACTTCATATTATTAATGAAATAGAATATCAAATTGGTATTAATTTGGTGAAATTAAAGGTTGATTTGAGAAAAATTGAATATTTATTTGATGAAATTTAATGTCAATTTTGTATTAATTTGATAAAATTGAATATAATTAATTGAATGACCATTGAGTGGATGTAAATTTAATTTTATGAAATTGTATGTTAATTTGATAAAATTTAATGTTAATTTTAGAAATTTAATGGTCACCATTGTAATTAATTTGATTAACTTAGAAAAAAATGTAATATTGATTTAATTGAGAGATAGAGGTGAGGGGAGAAAGATGTGAATGGCATGAGACTTGTTTAAGATTATTATTATTCAAAAAGAGAATAAAGAATGTTTGGGTATAAGAATAATATTTTATAACTTTACATTTAAAGGGAAAAATTGTTATTTAGAGCATCTCCAAAAGACTAGTTAAACCCTCCCCTTTAGCTATTTTAGATAGCTTTTCCTTAAAACATGGCTCCAACAGACTAGCTAAAAGGCTATCTAAAATAGATAACCCCTTTTTTGCTAGATAAATGTAGCTCTATTTGTGGCTATCTAAAATAGATAATCCAATTTTTATTATATTTGTAGGTATATTTCATACATGCATTCAGATTTATCTTTTTTTTATACTTACATTCAGATCTTCAAAAAAAAATTCGGCGGATATATTTTACTCAATCTTTCTTTCGTTTATATTTTACTCAATCATGTGGGTATTGGTTTACTTGATGGGTCTTGCTTAATTCGGTACGCGTCGGGTTCGTGTCAATATTCGTGTTAATAAAAAACTATTTAATTTGACAACAACTAATATAACCCCTATTGATTTAATTGTTAATTTGTTTGTATTATTGATCATTAATTTTTTAAATTTTGATGACGTGACGTAACACGTCATGTGACATCATCAATATGGTGATGATATGATGTATTAAATAATATTTTAAATTTTATTATTGAAAGTTAGTTGAAGTGGTTAGTCGTTGTTGGAGTGAGTTTGAAAAAGTGGTTAGTTAAAGTAGATATTTAAATATATTTTGAGTAGCTATTTTAGATAGCTCTCTTGGAGATGCTCTAAGAGAGAAAATTCACTGACATCATCACTTTTTGGCATTGTCAGTAACATCCTTGACGGTAGAGGCAACAATTGAAATATAGATATGAAATATAGAGGGTAACAGTGATATTTTAGAAACTGTAAGGGGTGTCCCTATAATTAGGTTATTTTCCAAGGGGTGTCAATGAAATTTACCCATAAAATTATGCACATTACTCCTTTTTATTTATGTAAAAAAGTGAAATGGTTACTTTTATCATTTAAGTTAACAAAGAGTGTGCTCCACATACCCAAAACATATTGTGAATTTTGTCTCAATTGTTTTCCTCCAAAAGAACATTATTTAAGAGCCTAAAATACCATTTGTAATATATATTATAATATCCAAATACGCAGGGCTTCGGTCTCATATCTAAAAACATGTAAGAAAATTATAAGTGATTTTTGGTCTCCGATCAACACCTCACTTGAGGGAAAAAGATACTCAACATGTTTGATTAAAATGTGTTGGTTTGTTGTCATATTTCATTAGTTTTATGGTCAAAAGCAAATTAAATTAAAAGTCTGATTTTAAAACGTGGGTATTATAGAAGCTTGATCTTCCCTCTTTTTACTATTCTCTCATTCTCTTCACCCCTAAATTTCAATGATTTTTGGAATCATATCGGTGATTTACTCTCTATTCTCTCACATATTCATCGATTTCAGCAAAATAAAAAATGACATTTGTTCCCCCCTCCCTCCCCTTCTCTCTCCTTTTTTATTCTCTTTCAATTTTGAAATGAACACACTTAAGGAAATATTCCCAACCCAACTGATAGTATTTCGGCCATTTAAGTTATTTTATAAGCCATGTCATGATATGTACAACTGACATATTTTGTCCATACACAAGGAATCTTCAATCCTTTTCTAAGTCTAAGGGGTAACCTTAATTTCAAAAACCATTGAAGAAAATTTGTGAATTATTAACTTCCAGAGGGGGAGTTTTCAAAAATTACCAGAATACAAATATTTTGCACAAAATGCATGGAGAGACAGAAAACATGCACACTTGGCTAATGCACATAACATGAAGCATTCAAAACATACAAATGCTTAAGAAGGAAACTCACCAAGATAGAAAATATAGATTCTAAGCAAATATTCCGCTCAGATGGAAATTTCAATAGTACATGGTAGATAGATACACAATCTACTTGAATTTCAAGAGAAGAAATAAGTGGGCCAGAGATTAGGTGAAGCTCATTAATTGTGGTTATGTACTCTAAATTCTATGCGAGAAAGAGATTTGAAAACTAGGGTTGTTTCATAGGCAGTCATTGTAGAGATCACTTCAATCAGTGATAGAAAGGGTTTGAGGAAGCAGATAAAGAAAATAATGGTGTCATGTCATAGTCAATTATTATATAATATGGGTAAGGCTTAGGAGGTGAGAAACATAAGGATGAGTGAGAAACATAGAGAGCAATAATTGGGGGAGATGAGAATAGTAGAAAAAAAAAGGAGATTTTAGATTTTGAGAGTGTTTGGTGTATTTTGGATTGAGGACGTGCCAAATTTAAATGAACTTAAATTCCAATATTTACGACTTTACCTACTCAAACCGGCGTTAGGTTATTAAATTGTGATTATTCAGATGATTGAAACAAAGCGTAAAGATACTTCTAGACTCTTTTCTCTGCCTTGGAGTTCAAGGACTAAAACAATTTCTCTCGTAGGAAGCAAATGAACTTGAAATTGAAAATAACTCGGAAGTGGAAACAAAAGACACTAATGTAAATGACAAAGATGAATTGTTATATGAAATATTATACTTAAAATTAAACAGAAAGTATGTCGCCAGCATGACAATTATAGAGTAAAAACAAATAAACTAAACTAAACAATGCAGGGGAAGGGTCTGGTTTTCTGTCTCTGTATGTGTATGATTGAGAGATCCCTTTTTTGTAGCCTATGCCTCAATATTTATAGGTGTTGGCTCTTAACCACTAGAGTCGTCTTTTCTAACCATGAAACCAATACTCATGGCCTTTACTTCCAACGTCATCTATCGTGCATCGAATTGTCTATAACTTTCTGCTCAGGACGTCACATTTGCCATGCCTCTTCGTTGTACAAGATCCACGGAGACCCTTTCTCTTCACTGTCTTATCTCCCTTGGACCTTCTTTAACTCAATCCTGGTTGTTGGATCTTGTCATGTGTCACTCAGTTTTTTTTTTATTTGGATGTAAACATTGCCCCCTACCAAAATGATGTGACGATGTGCTTCTCCTTTAGAGAGTCATTTTGGTTTTTTAAATTTGAACTGTTGCCGCCTTAATCCTTATACTTACCTGTCACATCAGGATTAGCCACTATGCTCAATGCATGCAGCTCGACTTCCATGTTTAAACCCTCAGTTTTTTTTGCGTCTTTTCAAATCAACAGTAAATGGCTACTATGGTATCCATTCTTATCCTTTCATCAGTATGACGATTTGTTTATTGTGCCTATTTATTCCCTCTTCAAAACTTGATTCTTATCATCATTCCAATTCTTCAACCATACCTTTTCTTAGAATGGAGATACCTTGTGCTACCTTTCTTCAAGAAGTACTTGAAGAAGTTCCTTCTCATAAAATCGACCATCATGCCATTATTCCTGAATCCAACACTTCTCCCTTGGTGATTGGCCTTGGTCCTACTTTCACTCAATTTTCTCCAACCACTATTCATCGGTTATATCACGTTTCCCATGAACCTCTTCCATTTAAAGAACATCTGCAATGGTTTATCTGGAGTTCTAGAACTCCTGTTCGCTCATGGAAGGCTCCATCGATAGACCTTTGTTTTGTTCGGGTCTCCTATTCTAGTCTACGATGAATAACACCTTTTACTTTCGTTGAGGCAAGTTGGGTTTGACTGTCTAATATATCTCTACCATCCTCAGCCTTCCTCCTTTTGGGGCCAAAGTCAATGCTATTTTTTCTCATATAGACAAGTCCTACCATTTGCCACTTAACCATCAAGGCAAACCAATCTTTGCCTATTTTGACTTTCTCATGGTCTGTAGCCACCAGGATGACTCAGAAGGCAAAGAAACTGAGCATATTTTTTTTCCTCTTATACTAGCTCAACCATTTCTTTTATGTGTTTCTTCTTGCAAAATCACCATGGATTATGTTTTCCTGGCCATTAACTTAGTTTTGGGTGCTTCCTATGCCTTGGCCCCTGTTATGTTTTTCCATCTTTACCGTGGGGTGTCTGAGACACTTGGCACCAATATCCACAAAGGTGTTAGTCAGCCTTTGGGTTCTCTATTGTTCATTCCAATGATCCTAACATTACCTATGGTCAGCTTTACAATTCAACTCTTTGCCAAGAATAAACTTTTGTCTATTGTTTCATCTTTTTCTATTAGCAAGTCAACTCTCAGCTTATTTGGATGCCACTTACTCGCAACTACGGCCCTGAATAGTTCCTCAACACACGGTTGCTTGGGTCTCCTACCTCTTTCATAGAGATTTTTATTATGGCCTTGCACCCTCAATTGATCCCAATGCTCACAATGGTGTAGAGGTATACATGCTTCAATAGTTAGCACACCAATTTGGTTTGGTTCAGCATATCCCATATCCTTTTTCCACCATATTTAATATGGATTTTACCATTGAGCCTAGTTAACGGG
The DNA here is from genome assembly GCA_023539305.1 of Ilex asprella. Lineage (NCBI taxonomy): Eukaryota > Viridiplantae > Streptophyta > Magnoliopsida > Aquifoliales > Aquifoliaceae > Ilex > Ilex asprella. The sequence continues at coordinate 32,406,470 of CM042186.1, read as the reverse complement.
AGATCTCGCGACACTACTCCATGAACCGTCGATCTTTCCACAGGATATCATTCAAGGCCATGCTTGATACCACCTTTTTAGGCCTTGATCTCTTCCACAAAGTCTAGCCTTGGCTCCTTGTTGCCCTTCCTAAGAGCCTAACTTTCCATTGGTTCTGTTTTCGTCTGGAACTTGGAATGGATCTGGACCTTGACTTTAAGGAGGCTCATTGAGTGATGAAGTTGGTCGTGGATAGTCACCTAGATGAGTCATTAGATGAACCAAATCTCATTTACTCTCGGCTTGAAGCATTTTGAGGCTGAGCCTTTATATAAGAAATGACAAGGCTAACTTACTATTCTTAATGAATGAAGAGATATGATAGTCGGCCTGAAGTCTCACATTGGATAGTTCACCAACCTTTCCAACCTATGAAAATTATGCCTTGAACAACTAACCTCAGTGAATTTCCAAATTGCAAAGCTTGAATCCCATTGTGAGGCCCTACTAGAGGAGGCCGCCACTCACGATCTTGCGACCCATATTGATGATACTCTTAATCAAGCCAACAATTGTGTACCTTGTTGTATTAGCTCCCTTTGGTCATTCTGGGGGGCCCATATATATGCTGGAGGTACTATGGATTGATCGATTATGCCTAATCTAGAGGAATCCAGAGAAGGCTTTGTATTTGGCTTTAGGTGCATATGACAGTTCCTCTTACACGAGTTTCCTCTTTTTGCTTCCCATCATTATTATGAGGAAAGTGACAATGGTATGCATTTCTTAGCCAAAATGGAATAGAGGGATAAGGAGGTTTTTCATTATGAAGGTCAACCTTTGAAGACGTAGTCGTCGTCATACTCCATTTTAAGTTTTCCTCTTGAGCCTTTTCAAAGCTTCCTCCTTCTCGTGCTCCTTTCTTTGCCTCAATCGATCAAGTTGCCATCTTCAAACTAGGACGTGCGTCTTTCAGAATAGTTTATATTGGCGTGGAATATTGTTTTATTCTATTCACTCATTGTATCAACTAGAAATGTACAAAAACTTTATTAATAAAACTACAACTTTATTTACTACTCGTCCCCTTTTTTCTTTTGCCTTGCATTTGTACAAAAACTTACCCTTTTGTAGAAGATGATACTCCAACAAAATTACTGACCGCTATATTAGTTGTGGGCTAGATATTTACTTCCTTTGTTCAAAATTTTCAACATCATTGAAAGTAGGATATTAACCATTGCCTCATTATCAACCAAAACCTTGCTAATAGGTTCATCATCAATGTGGGCTTGTATGTACAATGGTCTCAAATGCTTGACTAATTCTTTTCTAGGAGAATGCAACGCCACTTTATCTGCCATTAGGCTCCTTTTTCTACACTTATATACCTCTCATCAGGTTTAGTTTCATCTATAGATTCTGTGAAAATTGCCACTAACTCGAAGCTATCTTCTACATCTCCTTGTATTTGATTTGGTTGTCCTGACTTAGCCTTAAATGTCTCAGACCTAACCACAATCATGTTACATGCTACATTATCTTTGAGGAGAGGTTCTATGTCCTCAAAATCTATAAGCTCCTCGTAAAAGAGCATTTATTTTTCTTCTTCTAATTTTTCTTTACCCTTTGTTGATGGATTCTCTAGTCACTTATCTATTTCTCCTTTAGATAGATCCAAGATTTATTTGAATTCAACAATCTTTTGATCTAGGATGTCCTGCTTTGTTTGGACTTCCTTGATCTCTTTTTGTTGTTCCCTAGTCTATGTGGGATTTTTTCCCCGTCGATGGACGTGGCTTTGGATAGGCCTCAACAGGAGTGGGATCTCACATGCTCATCCAAGCAGTAAATGTCCTTTGTTCCCTACTTTTTTAGGTCCTACTGAGTTTCTGATACCATCAATTAGTAGGAAATTTTGGATGTTGAACATGGTATTATTTTTCATCATGGACAACAGGAGGATTTACTATTCTAGATCCAACTTTTGTTATGATTTCGAACCTTTCTTTTCTTTTTTGGTTCTATCTTTCCTGATGTTCTTGCTTCTTGACTCTCTGCCAAACACCTTCTCTTGCCATTGATGGTCCGGCAAAATGGTCCATTTTTTGTAGCCATTCTTTCTTGGCTTAGCCTTGATAACTAATGTTTCTTGAGGTACCTTGATTCTCAGTAAAATGATAAGGTCCATGCCCATATTGGTACTTTTCTTGGAATTTGAAAATTCCTAAGTCAGCACCATCAAAGATATTTTTCAATGTCATTGTAAATTTGGATGTCTCCTTCTCATCTGGTTCTGAATTGGAGACCTTCTCATCTAGTTCTGAATTGGAGACCCTTATATGTGAATTCTCTTACGTACCATATCATTAAGTGGTATAACATTTGGTATGGCCAATTCTTTAGCACACTTGAAGCACATGACCAATGACTCTGTCTCCCTGGGACCAAACCTGTTGTGGACTAGCTTCCTCATTTTTGGACAGTTCTCTCATCGCCAACAACCATACTAGAAATCTTCTTGTATTTATGCAAATTATTAGACATCATTTTAGTATTAACTTCTTTAGGGAAAGGATCATTCACCACACCCATCACTTCTTCTTCTTTTGAAACATATTTAAGCAATTTTTTGAATTAAATTCTTCTTACAATTTCTAAAAGTGGTGTACTTATTAGTTAAATGCCTAAATGAATTATGTCATTTGCAGTAATCTTTTCCTTTTCTGGTGGAATATTATGTCGTTGAGATAAGACAATAAACTTCTAGTTGATTAACTCATCAAATAGAGTATCAACAATCAATAGATCAAAGAAATAATACCAATAGGTTAATGGTGTATCCTTTCTAAAAAGATGGCGAGATGACATGTTCACTGAATCCTCAATCTTTTGCAAGGTATTACATACAATTGGTGATTTTCCTATGACTTGTGCCAAATCGATTCCAACTTCCCCATCAAAATCTTGGTAATAGGTTCCAAGTGAACTATGTTTCCTCTGTTGCTTTTCTCTGGGCGACATCTCATATAAAGTAGCCCTAGTTGAAAGTTTAAAAAAATCTCTGAACTCCATTCCTTCGAATTTCTTTCTTAATTCAATTTCTAAACCATTCTAGGCTAATTTAACTAATTCAATATCAGACAAATAAACATGACATTTTGTTTATGCATTTTTTAAATTTCCTGATATACTATTCAATAGATTCATTTGAATTGTGCCCTAATTTTGACAAATCTTCCATTAAGACTTCTAGTTCATTTCTAAAGAATTGAGCATGAAACTACTCTTTCATTTCTTGTCAATTCTGAATTGAATTAGTAGGGAAGTTTATGAACCAATAGTCAAAGATTGTGGACACAATATCATTTTTAAGTTCCCACTGTTTTCAACTTCCTCACACGGAAAGTAGATCTTCCTATGTGTTCTATGGTCGATTGATTTTCTTCACTAGAGTACAAGTGAAATTCTGCAAATTTATAGCCCCTTTGAAATTCCTCAAAAACACCAAGTAAGAGAAGAAGGTACAAATGAATTAACTCACATTTTCTCTTCAAAGAGGGGTCACCGAACTTCGGGGTAGAACCACCATCTTTGGACATAAGGACTCCAAAGTCTTTTTCAGGATAAGCTCTCACTGCTTCCAGCTTTCATTCTTGGTCCTTGGAGAGCACAAGATGATCTGCAAGAGGAATGATGAGTAAAAAATATATATACATAAAATAGCAAAGGAGAGAAGGCAAGTGTACAATATACCAAATTTCTTAGAGACACCTCATCCTCTCGGAAGCAAAGCCCTCTTGGCTTTTGCAACCCATTCTCCGCCGACAAATATAAATCGAGATTTCCAACTATGACAATTGGACCTCAGTCCAGTGATCAGCTTGTCTCTCGTGGTAAAATAATACCAACCCCGATTGTGAGTAGAGGGTCTCGCTCAAAGTGTAAACTCCATGAAACTCCTTTGAAGAGGCATCCTCATGGTGTACTTTTCTCCACAACACCAAAAAGCATAGTAAAATTCTCCAACCATTGGGTGACAATCGTCTCAGGGTGAGGGAAAAATATTTGTGAATGCGACAAATAGAGGGGGACGTGGGAAACCTGAGCCCAACCTCAAGCATCTCCTCATAGATAGTAATGTCACCAGAGGAGTCAACAAAGGCGGGCTCACCCATTTCAACTCGGTGGCACAACACAGTCGGAGAAATGTGATAAGCAGAAACAATCTTCAAAATATCATCATTAATGTTGAGCAAACTAGAAAGGGTACTCATCTTGGACCCATCATCAACTATTTTTCTTTTGTGTTTCTTCTTGCGAGGACCTGGAATATTGCCTAAGCTATTCAGAGGGAGGCTTCGAGAAGCCGAGGTGCCCAAAGCAACCCCAGGCATGCCCAAGGCGCCTAGGACAGCCCCTTGCTGACCCAAAGCCTCCTCCACATGCGCCCTAGTGTGCCCAACACCCACCTGCTGTGCGCGCCTAGCAGAAACACCCACAGTAGCTCCTCTTGGGTTGCTCGCCAGTTGTGCCACGCGCCCTGCTGTCCCACGAGCAGGCTGCTCGCCTAAACTCTCCAAAACAGCCCTCAAAAGGGTGCCCAAAGCTCCCTGGTCGCCGAAATTGCCTAGTTTAGCGCCTAAAGTGGCGTCCAAATGGTTGTCCAGTTCAGCGCCTAAAGTGGTGATTAGATTTTTGCTAAAATCAGAACCCAAACAGGCGCAACACCCTCTCCTACTCGTCTACCATGTGATCTTCTTGCCCACCTGAGGCACCATAGCCTGTGCGCCTAGGAAGCTCGCCTAGGCGGTCCAGATCTGCCCCTTTGGCGCCCAAAATAGTCTGTTGCTCGCCTAGGACAACTCTTTTTAGTCTCTGCTCGCCCAGTGCAGTGGGCTCCCTGACCTCTTCACCAAAGTCTCCCCTGCTCACCCACGCCACGCTGGACAATGACCTAGTAGATTGGTCAACTCGCCCAAACTGAACCAGCACACCAACGACTGCCACCTCCTCCCTTATTTTCTCCTTCGTCCCGCCTTGCTCGCTAAGCACACGAGCTGCTCGCCTATAAGCAGCCTTGCCAAATGTATGCCCTCTATCACCACCCAACTCGATCTTCACCATAACCTGTTGATTTCGCCTATCATCGAGGACCAGTTCGCCCAAATGGCTCCCTCGCCCACCATTGGCACCTTGGTGCCCCTTAGGCGCCTCGCCTCCTTGGGTCACCCCTATAATACCTTCTTGACTCATGAAAACCCGAGAAGTACTTGTTTGCACGACAACTTCGGCATTGAGTGCTCGACAGATACCTGTATCTTCCTCCATGATAATGGATGTTTGAATCTCCTGTCGACATTGATCGAAGTGTTTAGCACACAAACTCAAGAATCTCTAACTTGGGTCTCCAAGAATCTCAAGAAAGAACACTCTTGAATGAAATGTTTAGAATGAAAAGGGAGTTTCCTATTTATACCTAGGGTTTCTTGAAATCAAGGAAAAAAAAAAAAACCAAATTCAAAACCAAGGGCTCTTCTAGAATTCAAAAGGGGAATAAAAGGAAGAGTTTATGTAGTTGAAAGAGGGAGGAGCCTTGGTATGTGATTCAAAAACCGTTTAGGTGGAACCCCGTGACCTATTCGAACAGGTCGATCCTCGAGTCATAGCGCAACATGGACATAGCAAGAGAGGAGTCTTCTTGGGTCAGAATTCAAATTCAATTGAAATGCCCTCTTCTCCAAGTTTCATTGGACATGGGGCATTGGGGGAGGGGGGGAATGATGGGCTAGGCCCAAATGGCCCAATCCATGTGGAAAACCCAACCTTAACTAAGAACTCAAGCTTATAAGAAGACCTAGCAAACTCTGTGAGGTCCAAGACAGTCAAGCCCATCAGAGAGCTACACCACCAAGGGAGCATCTAGGAGCCTCACCTTGCCCGCTTGGAGAGAGTCAGTCTTCTCTCGTCCTTTGACCAAGTCATTTGGAGAGCACCCTAACTTCCTTGCCCATTGAGGAGAGGAGAGGTCACCGAGGAGAAGAAAGGTCGCCAAAGAGAGGAGAGATCGCCAAGCTATTTAATACTATTAAGTTGTCCCCAATCCGTTATCACCATTATGACCGTCAGACTGTCTATTTAATTACTACGCAAACGACTATAAATTGTAAGCTCTCCCAACACTTGAGGTATATATCACAAAAGCAAGCTCATATCTTATCTCTCTTGTAATTCTCTACTCTCCTTACACACTGGAGTTAATAAAATACCGGCGAATCTAGCCATTGAAAGTGGACGTAGGTTACCTTAACCGAACCACTATAAACTTGGTCTTCTCTCTTCCTCTACTTTACTGTATTTCATACAGCTCACTTGACAGGTGGTGTGCAAACCAATTTGTGCATCATCAAAATCTAATATTAATTGATAAAATAGGTGTTAATTGGATTAAATTAAATTTTAATTTGATAAAATAGAAGTTCAATTTAATGAAACTAAATTCTTAAGTAAATAAATTGAATGTTAATTTGACTTTAGTTTGAGAAAAATAAATTTTATAATGTTAATTTAATGAAATTTAATATGAATTTGATGAAATTAAATATTAATTTGATGTTAAATTGATGAAATTGGTATTAATGTGATGAAATTAATATTTGACTCAAGAAAGTTAAATGTCAATTTGATGAAATTGAAGTTTAACTTAATGTTAATTTTGATGAAACTAAATTCTATATTAAATTAAATTGAATGCTAATTTGAAGAAATTAAATTTTAAAATGTTAATTTGATGAAATTGAATATGAATTTGATGAAATTAAATATTATTTTGGTGTTAAATTGATGAAATTAGTGTTAATGTGATGAAATTCATATTTCAATTAATAAAATTAAATATCAATTTGATGAAATTAAAATCTTAATTAAACAAATTGAATGTCAATTTGACTTTAATTTGATAAATTAAATTTTTAAATATTAATTTGATGAAATTGAATAGGAATTTGATAAAATTAGATATTAATTTGGTGTTAAATTGTTAAAATTAGTGGTAGTATGATGAAATTAATATCTAAATTAATGAATATAAATATCATTTTTTAAAAATTAATTGATGAAATTGAAAATCGATTTTACTAAAATGAAATTTTAAATGAAATTTAATGTTCTGTTAAGGGTAAATGGGTAAAAAGGGTTTTTGTTAAGGGGTAATTGTGTAAAAATAGATTTTTTCGTTAGTGATATTTGAGAAACTATAGGACTGTCCCTGCAATTAAGCTATTTTTCAGGGAGTGTTAGTGAATTTATCTTAATTTTAAGATATTTCTAATCGAAACCACATGGAGGTAAAAATCAATTAACCCTTAATCCAATTACATCAGTAAATTAAATAACCTTGGAGGGCATTTTACGATTTTTGGTGCGGAAATTGTGGCACTGGACCGACCTAACAGAAGAAATGGAAGAGGGGTACTATCAATATATTCCAAACCTTTAAGGGGCGACCATATTTTCAAGACCACGGTCCACGGGGAACTTGTGAATCATCCTATTTTAGAGGGTATTTTTGTAAACTCCCTTTAACATAATTAGAAGATTCCTACAAATTATCTTCTTCTTAGCGACTAGATTTATACTAAATAAACCACACTATTCCTAGCTTTAAGGACATGCTTGCAGCTTATCTCTCTCCCTCCCCCCCCCCCCCCAAAAAAAAAAAAGGGGCATTCCTGCGTATATTAAAGTCTATGAGCTAAAAAATATGTCAAGTCGCTCTGAGATTAAAATAAGCACCAATTTCTGTATTGTGACTTCTAGGCGGAGCCGATGAACTTTACACATGCTAAAATAATATGGCTGGAACACTTCCTGTGAACATTCTCATTTTAGGCTATAGTATTTGGGAGGGATAGAGAGGGAAAAAAAACTCTATGGATAGATGAAAATGTTCTCTTTACACGTTAAAGTAAGACTGCATACATATGATCCTTTATATATCTTGTAGTGTAGTATATCGTTGTCTAGACTATTAGTAATTGTTAGAGATACTTAACTAAGATTTATTGTCTTCCAACTGTCTATGCCATCTTAAGAAAATGGTACACAGTTCCTCTCCATTGTTTTGATTGGGAAATTAAAAAACAAAAGCATTTGACAAAAATGTCTCAATCATCAAATCAAATGTGTTATTTGGGAATTTATGCATTTCCACTGCTAGGGAATTATTCTTCTTGCAAGAGAGAATGACATAGGCAGAGAGAGGGGGGGGGGGGAGGAAGGTTTAGGAATCTACTAATTATATTACTACCTAGTTCTATACTTATTCCTCACTTTTGCTAGGAGCCTAATTCAAATTTAAAAACTAGTTTATGCAAAGTATCTGTTGATAATCAAGTTAGGATTAGTGCAATTCCGTTTAATTATAGCAATATTCCTTCTAGCTAGCTTCACCTCAATATCCTGTAGTATTATTCCTTTAGGCTAGCATTAATATTTGTGTATTAAAAGTGTATGTATTCCACAAGCAAAGCACCAACCACAACAATCACCCTTCTCTCTCTCTCTTTCTCTCCCTCTCTCTCACACACACATATTATATGGTGAGATACCCTCTAAAATAGTTTTCTTTTATTTATATTTTTAATAGATCACCTACCGTGAAATCAAGTGACATTCACTGTATATAAATGGGTTCTTTAGCCATCAATAATGGATGATTTATCAATCTTCCGAGTTTCAGACGTCTCATGGGAATAACCTGTGATGATTAGAAATGTAAACTATTGCTGAGAATGAATAGGGGCAATGCCCCAGTAAAAGAATTTAGGACCTGTTCCGGTATTTGACCCGAATAGATAATTGATAATGCTTTGGAAGTCTGTGCTGCTGAGAAATTTAAAAGGCTAAATTTGTTGCCAAAGATATTTGGGTTTTAAATTTATGGTAAATCTGAGATAGTTTGATTCATCTATTATCCTGCCTTGTGTGTTTTGTATATTTCGTCTCCCTAGTTCATTGGACGTCTCGTGAACAAGAACAACCAAACGTTTTAGTGTACTGGCATTATAGAATTTTCCCTACCAAGCACATTCTTTGAAACGTCTATTACATCGAAAGAAGATTGTGCAAATGTCGTATTAATTTAACAAGAGAAAAGTAAAGCGTATGCCTAGTTAACTAGTTATCCTCTCATCTTTGTTGAATTTATATTAGTAACATCAATAACAACCTAAAAAGTAAAGGGTACACATTTTGACCTTTTGACTGAAGCCTAATCTCAAACGAACCACTGACTAAAATAATTTTTCCCAAATGTCATGCACTAGTAAACTCAAATGTTTTGAAGTCTGGTGCATTTAACAAACATGATGAGTAAAGAATAGTCATTAGTTAATTTGGTCATATTTAATCTAGGCTGTTGTAAGAGGTAAAAACCTAACTTTTGACTTTGTCTGTATTCTTAAAAATCGTGGAATGAATTCCTTAATTCTATTATTCACGTGAATGTTTCTTTATAATACAATAAGGGAAAGACAAAAGCCAAGTCCTAATTGTACATGAAAACAAAAACTTATTTTTTTGATAACAAAAATTTCATTTCCTAATAACAAAAATTTATTTTTATAATACTCCCCCTCATTGGATGAGGGTGAGGGACACCAAGATCATGGAGAAGCTTCTAAAGCCATACTAGCTCACATGTGGCGACAGACATGGCCCTATATTTTGCTTCACCAGAAGAATGAGCTACAATAGCTTGCTTCTTAGTTTGCCATGAAATGGGACTGTCGCCAATGTGAATGAAGTAGCTGCCAATGGATCGTTGGGACAAAGGACAGCTTGCCCAATTATAATTAGTGTAGGCAGTGACATGTAGAGTGCTGGTAGAAGAGAAGATGTGGCCCTATCCATGGGAGCTTTTAGGTAACGAAGAACATGAACAACATCATTCACGTGAGTGTTCTAGGGATACCCACCAATTGACGATAAGAGTCTTGATGAGGAAGAAGATCGTCGTCAGTGTTATTAAGTTTTAAATTTTGCTCCATGGAAAAGAAAGCGGGTTCTAGCGCCCAAGTGACCATTGTTAGAGAGAATCTCCAAGGCATACTTTCGTTGATTGAGAAAAATCCCAGAAGGGGAACGGGCAACTTGAAGACCCAAAAAAATACTTGAGGGGGCCAAGATCCTTGGTCTTGAACCCTTGTGAGAGAAACAGGTTGAAGTGATTCACCTGGGAAACATCATTTCCTGCAACAAGAATGTCATCCATATACACCAGGATATCAATGAATTAAAATGTAGTCACATGACTGAAGAGGAAATGATTTGAATGGGACTGCTTAAAACCTGCATCAAGAAGAATAGAGTAAGGCTTGAAAAACCAATTGCGAGAAGCCTGTTTGAACCCATAAAAAGATTTCCCTTAGTGCAATATCCAGGGGAAGGGTTATATAAACCTCCTTATCAAGATCACCATGTAGAAAGGCGTTATGAACATCAAGTTGATGAATAATCCAATTCCTAGCTTAAGTCACAACCAAAACATAACAAACTATAACCATCTGAGCAATAGGCGCAAAGGTTTCACGGTAGTCGAGCCCCTGAACCTATGTGTGTACCTTTGCCACAAGTTGAACCTTATGGCGCTCAATGGAATCATCAGCCTAAATTTTAGTCTTAAAGACCCACTTGCAACCAATTGGTTTCTTACCAGGAGGAAGATAATCGAGAGTCCAAGTATTATTAGCCTCCAAACCACTAAGTTCAGAGCATATGACCTCATGCCAATGAGAAAGACAGGTGGCTTCAGAGTAGGAGAAAGGCTCAACAACATTAGTAAGAGCAGCTAATAAGGCCAAAATGAGAAGCAAAAAAAGGGAATAAGAGAGGAAAGAAATAAGTAAATGAAAAGTACCTAAGGGCTATGGAACAAATAAAGGCGTAGTGGGCTTTGCATGGACGGTAGTAAAAGATATAATCATGGAGATGGAGGAAGCGAGTAATTGTACATCGCGAACGAGAGGGTGGTAGGGGTAGAGAGGTGGTAGTGAAAGTGCCAAGGATAAGGTGGTGGTGACATGTCAGACGATGAAGTAAGAGTGATCTCCGGGGTGGGGTAGGCATCAAGAGTTTCAGGAATTGGATGGGGAAGGACAAGAAGTGGAAGGACTGGGGATGTGGCAGAGAGGAATAAGGAAAGACCATTTCTTAGATGGTCACATCCCTAGAGATTTTTTTTTGTTGGATTCAAGACCATAGACATGATAGGTTTTGTGTGAGCTAGGGTAACCTAAGAAGACACATTTGATGGCATGATGTAAAAATTTATCTCGATGAGCTTTGAGTGTTTGCACATAGCAAAGACAACCAAAGATGCATAGACGATCATAAGATGGTGGCTTACTAAAAAGTATTTCGAAAGGAAACTTATTTTGCAGATGAGGAGATGGTTAGATTGCAGTGAGGACACGCTCACCCCAAAACGTAATGGGAAGGTTGGCTTGGAAATGGAGACAACGAGCTACATTCAAGAAGCATCTGTGTTTGAGTTCAACCATGCCATTTTGTTACGGAGTCTTAACATAGGTAGACTCATGAATGATGTCATTGTCAATAAATAAATTTTGCTAAGAATTAGAAAAAAAATTAGCACCACTGTTAGAGCAGACATGTTTAACTTGAATATGAAATTGAGTCTCAACAAGTGCAAAAAAATGTTTAAGGCAAAAGAATGTTTCAGATTTAAAGCGCATGAGGTAAACTCAAGTAGTACATTAAAAGTTATTGACAATAGTGAGAAAAAAATGTGCACCACTAGTGGATTGTGTGTGATAACCACATTCGATTAAAAACTACTTCACTTTTATTAGCAAAATCTGAAAAAGGAGTTAGAGTGCGCTTGGCACGAGCGTATACATCACAATTATTAAGAGAATAAGAAAAATTTATTAAAATTAGAAACATGAAAAATAGAGGGATAGCTGAGGCATTGGTGCCAAAGGACTATAGTGGGGTGACTACTAGTAGAGGAGGTCATAAGTGGAGTAGAATGGTAAATGTAAAGGCTGTTGCATGACTCACTCATTCCAATTAATCTCTTCGTGAGAGGGTCATGAAAAAACCCAAGAGGAGCAAGAATAAGTAGCAACATGACCAAGAGAATGTGTAAGCTTAGGAATAGAAAGAAGATTAAATTTAAATGTAGGGACATACATTCAAAAGATGGAGAGAATGAGATATGTGAGTATTAACAATTCATTCAATATAAACCAAATCCCCAGTGGGTAAACGAATGGGATGAGCATTTGTAAAATGAGTTACGATTAGGAGACATATATATGATCAATAACACCACTATTGATCAACCGATAATGATTGGGATTAAAGGAAAGAGATGAAGAAGATAAAATATAGGAGTTACCAATGAAATTTATAGCAAATGGTGCGGGCGTGAGAAGATCAATTAGTTGCTGATACTACTTAGGTATCAAGCTAGAGACTATGGCACGTAAGGAGCACTACACTGCCAAAACGTGATTGGATGCCAGCTGGACGAGAGGTCTGCCGTGAATAGACTTCTTGGAATTGCGAGGTTTCACACATTGAGAATCATAAGATAGAAGATGATAAGGTGAAGAGGTATCCCCAACGACTATTGGAGGAGAGGCGTCAATTTTTTTTATCTTTTTTAGATCAAACCGTAGAGAAAGAAACACTCTGAGACCATCTTAAAAATTGTGGAATGAATTATGTAATTCTATCGTTCACGTGAATGTTTATTTATAATATAATAAGGGAAAGACAAAGGAAAAGTCCTAGCTATACATGGAAGCAAAAATTTCCTTTCCTAATAGAAAAAATTTTCTTTCCTAGTATTTTGTTTTCTAATAACAAAAATTTCCTTTCCTAATATAATTTTCTTACACATATCAGTTAACTATGTGTAACTCGTATCTGAAGGTACGCTATAATGTGAATGGTTTTAAGAGAGATGTTGGTGACTGTTGGATGAGTCTATTTGAGACCGTCAGATGAACTTATTAAAACTTACACTGGTTTATATTATAGATGAAAAGAAATTGATTTTCAATTTTATTCTCAATCAATAATATACAACCAAGGGACAACTAATCCGTGGCACGATATTGGGATAGTAATCAATGGAAGGGAAAGTCTTTGTTGACTGTCATCCTTAAATTGAGCTTAACAGCCATTGCAAACCATATTTGGAGAGAAAGAAATAGATGAATCCACAACAATGATCAACCATTTCCTGGATCATAGTGCTATCTTGTGCAAGATTAGAAAGGCAATCATAGAGAGAATAACTTCTCTTAAGTTCAAGACATCTTCACAGACATCCAACTGGTAGAAGAATGATCCCTGCCATTATGTTGTTGGAATCTTAAGGATATATAAACTCTTTTTGATGATGCACAAATAGGTCTTCGTGTGAGATCAACAATCACAAGTGTGATTAATGAGTAGTAATGAGCAATCAATGGTAAAACGGTAAATATAGAGTCAACACAGGATTTACAGTGGTTCGGTCTCGAATGACCTACGTCCACTTTTGGTAATGGCAGCGGTGGTCGGCGTTCTTTATTGATGAATTTGGGTACTCCGGAAAGTTACAGTGTTTAAGAAGAGAAAGGGAGTGAGAGTAGTGTGTGTGTAGGGATCAAGATGCCTCTCCTTGTAGAGAGAGCTTACATTATATAGGCTAGGGTTAAGGCAGTGAGGCGGTGACGTAACAAAGGAGGTCTCTATCACTTTGGTAAGTTCCATTTTAGTAGTACTCAATCTTCTCAATCCTGGTATTCTCTCTTGTGTTCCTATTCCTTCGGAGGTGGACTTTGAGATAGATTGTACTTGAGCTTGAGCTTGGAGTTTGATTGGACTGCACCTAGTCTTCGGAGTCACATTGGCGCTGAGATAGACTTGAGCTTGAGTGGCTAGGAGAATAGAGCGAAGGAGAGGCAGGAGGACGGACTAGGAAGGCCTGGCCCTGGGCGGCTCCCATTTGGAGACTAGCTGGGCGGCGACCACTTGAGACTCTTGGGCAGCGCCCTCCTTTGGGGGTCCTGGAGTAGGCTTCTTGGTCCTTTGGTGTATTGGACTCCTTTTCGGTGGGTTGACCCTGCTCTGTTTGGGCTTCCTCAGTTTATTTGAATTGGGCTTAGCCCGGTAAAATTCGGGCTCATCATTTACCCCCATGCCCCGAGCCTATGAATTTTTGCGAAAAGATAGGGGTGGTGGGCATGTGCTTTGTCTTCATCAGAGTGAGTTTACATTTTCTTATTTCCCCCAGTATCTTTTTATTCCCGGAGATTTACTAAATTTTTTTGATATTAGATAGAATACATATATATTCATACATATATATATACATACATATATATAGATACATACATATATATATATATATATATATAGATATATGCTTTTAGCCAACTTTTGTTGACCTTTGCTCCCCCCCTTTTCTCTTTTTTTTTTTTTTGCTTTCTTTGCTTGGCTGGGCGTCGCCCTTTGCTTCTCTCATTTTTTTTTGTTTTCTTTTCTCCCTTTGGCTTGCTTGGCTTCCTTTTTTTTTCCTTCTTTGCTTGGTCTGGGCGCCGCCTCTTGTTTTTCTTCTCTTTTTTTTTTCTTCCTCTTAGCTTGGTCTGGGCGCCGCCTCTTGTTTTTCTTCTCTTTTTTTTTCTTCCTCTTGGTCTTCACTTGGGCGCCGCCATCCCCTTTTGCTCCTTCCTTTTTTTTTTCTTCACTTGATCTTCACTTGGGCGCTACCCAGCCCCCCCGTTTTTTTGTTTTGGCTTTCACTTGGGCGCCACCCAACCCCCTTTCTCTCTCTTTTTTTTTGTAGGGCGCTTCCCAGTTCATCACTTTTTTTTTTTTGGGTCTTCCTTTGGGTGCTGGTTGCTTCTGGCTCCTCTTGGGCGACGCCAGGAAGAGATTGGGCGGCACCTTTGGGAAGTTGGGCGAATCCTGAAGTGCTAAGCACGGGTACTTTGAGTGACGCCAAGAGGTTGGCAGGGTGCCTTGGGTGACACCTTGAGGCCCTGGGTGCTGCTATAAGTGACACCTTGAGTCTTGTTATGGGCGGCCCCTCTCGATAATGGAGACTTTCTGTGCTTTTGGGTGGTGTTTTCCCCTCTTCTCCAGAGGACGAGGTCTGATGCCCCAGTTCTTCTCGATCAAGGTTCGATGGTCAGGTTGCTTCCCGGGAGATGAGTCCCGATAGTGCCCCCATTCCTTCTGTGACTCATGTGTGCGTCAGAGCTAGATGTAGGAGTTGGCACTCCAGTGCAAATGGCTTGAGTTTCAAAAGTGTACTTGACAGAAACAGTGTTATCCCAACATTAAAATATCTTAACATGATTACTTGCGAGTTGTTTGCATGAGAGCAAAGGCAAAATTGTGGGCGTCTCGAGTCGCATGAGCTGAGGCAGAACAAAGTATAATGTCGATAGATGACTATCGTAGTAGAGGTGACTACTTGCACCACAACAGAGTCATAAAGGCTGAGCTACGTATAGTCTCGAAGACGGCTGATGTATTAGAGGCTTATAGGGTGACTTGCGCGAGAGCATAGTAAGAGGGTGACTTGCACGAGAGCATAGTCAGAGGCCGACCTACGTATAGTCTCGGGAGTTGGTTGCCGTAGTAGAGGCTTATAAGGTGACTTGCGCGAGATCATAGTAAGAGGGTGACTTGCACGAGAGCATAGTCAGAGGCCGAGCTACGTATAGTCTCGGGAGTTAGTTTCCGCAGCAGAGGCTTATAAGGTGACTTGCGCGAGAGCATAGTTAGAGGGTGACTTGCACGAGAGCATAGTCAGAGGCCGAACTACGTATAGTTTCAGAAGTTGGCTGCCGTAGCAGAGGTTTATAAGGTGACTTGCGCGAAAGCATAGTCAGAGGGTGACTTGCACGAGAACATAGTCAGAGGCTGAGCTACGTATAGTCTCGGGAGTTGGCTGCCGTAGTAGAGGTTTATAAGGTGACTTGCGCGAGAGCATAGTCAGAGGGTGACTTGCACGAGAGCATAGTCAGAGGCCGAGCTACGTATAGTCTCGGAAATTAGCTGCCGTAGCAGAGACTTATAAGGTGACTTGCGCGAGAGCATAGTCAGAGGGTGACTTGCACAAGAGTATAGTCAGAGGCTGAGCTACGTATAGTCTCGGGAGTTGGTTGCTGTGGCAGAGAATCATTTCATTGAGATGAAGATGATGAGGGCTTTGAGTAGGAGCTGGGCGTCTGGTAAGAAGGGGTGAGACCCATCATCTAGGGTGCCTGATGCGAGAGGGTGAGACCCATCGTTTGGGCATCATGGAGAGCGCCAAAGGTGGAGAGGGCGAGACCCCTCATCTAGGCAACATCATGGAAGACGCCCAAGGTAGAGAGGGCGAGACTGGCTCATAAGGTAGAGAGGGCGAGGCCATCATGGGGAAGCTGAAGGTGGAGAGGACGAGATCGTCATAGAGGTACATAAGGTGGAGAGGACGAGATCGTCATAGAGGTACATAAGGTGGAGAGGGCGAGACCCCTCGTCTAGACCACATCATGGGAGGCGTCCGAGGTGGAAAGGGCGAGACCGACGCCCATGGTAGAGAGGGTGAGTCCATCATAGGGACGCCGAAGGTGGAGAGGGCGAGGCCGTCATGGAGGCGTCGAAGGTGGAGAGGGTGAGACCCCTCGTCTAGGTGACATCATGGGAGACTCCTAAGGTGGAGAGGGCGAGACCCCTCGTCTAAGCCACAGCATGGGAGACGTTCAAGGTGGAGAGGGCGAGACCCCTTGTTTAGGCCACATCATGGGAGGCATCCGAGGTGGAGAGGGTAAGACCGGCGCTCAAGGTAAAGAGGGCAAAGTCACCATAAGGATGCCGAAAGTGGAAAGGGCGAGACTGTCATGGAGGCGCCAAAGGTGGAGAGGGCGACACCTCTCGTCTAGGCGACATCTTGGGAGGCGCCCAAGGTCGAGAGGGCGAGACCCCTCGTATGGGTGCCTTTGTTTACCTCGTTGTTGTTAGGTCGTAAGCAGGTAGTCCACAGTTGCAGGCGCCTGTGCCTTGATGGCGTTGGGGGCATCACCGAGTTGGTTTTGTACCTCTCTGATTTTCTCATCCCATTGGTTGGGGACATCCTGAGTTGGGCGAGGGTACTGGCTCTCGTGGTTCCCGTATTGACTTTCTCCTTAATCCTCATGCGCAGGTACGTGAAAAGGGTGAACACGTGAACTCTCTGCATGTTGAGGAGGGGCTACTGGACGAGGGGCTCCCTGGCGAGGCACAGGAGCATTCTGGCGAGGACCCCATGGTGGGGGGCTGTCTGGCGCCCAGAAAAGACAGACAGTGGCTCCTCTCCTGTTGGAGGAAGTGGGATTCCTTCTACGGGGTGAGGCACAGTGCTTTCCTGGGTGAGCATTAACTGAATAATCTATTGGTTTTGTTTTACTAGCAGTTGCATGGTTTGGAGAAGCTGTTGTTGTTGCCCGGCAAGAGTCGCAGTAGTGGATGGTTTCAGACGGTGCGAAGGGAGGCGGAGCCTCCTCCCGGTAGACCGGGTTGTGGTCTCCCGACTGTTGGCTCATCGATCGGGTGGTAATCGTCATGGATTGCGAAGGGGACTGAAAGGTAGTAGAAACTATGTCGTTCCCACAGACGGCGCCAAACTGATGATGCACAAATCGGTCTTCGTGTAAGATCAATAGTCACGAATGTGATTAATGAGTAGTAATGAGCAATCAATGGTAAAACGGTAAATATAGAGTCAACACAGGATTTACAGTGGTTCGGTATTGGATGACCTACGTCCACTTTTGATAATGGCAGCAGTGGTCGGCGTTCTTTATTGATAAATTTGGGTACTCCAGAGAGTTACAATGTTTAAGGAGAGAAAGGGAGTGAGAGTAGTGTGTGTGAGGGGTTAGGAGGCATAGTGTGTATAGGGATCAAGATGCCTCTCTTTGTGGAGAGAGCTTACATTATATAGGCTAGGGTTAAGGCGGTGAGGCTGTGATGTGACAAAGGAGGTCTCTATCACTTTGGTAAGTTCCATTTTAGTAGTACCCAATCTTCTCAATCCCGGTATTCTCTCTTGTGTCCCTATTCCTTCGGAAGTGGACTTTGAGGTAGATTGTACTTGAACCTAAGCTTGGAGTTTTAGTGGACTGCACCTGGTCTTCAGAGTCACCTTGGCGCTGAGATAGACTTGAGGTTGAGTGGCTAGGAGCAGAGAGCGAAGAAGAGACAGGAGGACCGACCAGGAGGCCCTGGCCCTGGGCGGCTCCCGTTTGGAGACTAGCTGGGCGGCAACCACTTGAGACTCTTGGGCGGCGCCCTCTTTTGGGGGTCCTGGAGCTGGCCTCTTGGTCTTTTGGTGCATTTGACTCCTTTTCGGTGGGTTGACCCTGCTCTGTTTGGGCTTCCTCAGTTTATTTGAATTGGGCTTGGCCCGATAAAATTTGAGTTCATCACTTTTTTTTCCCCGGATTTGTTGAATCTCTTGTGAAGTTTTTCTTTGTTTAGTTTGTTTTGTATGACTTTTACTAATTTGCAACTGTTTTGTATGAGCTTGTACTCTTGCAATGCTCCTTTGAGATCTCCAATTGTTTTTTTCTGATCCTTTGCCCAACTCATTTAGGATTTTTCGGGAAGTAGTAACTCAAGGCTTATATGTCCCTCAGCATTTTGAGTACTCGAGTGAGTTGTAGATCCTTTTGATACAACTGGTGGTCGCATTGTATATTTAAAGCATTACTTTCAAAGTTGCTTCTTTTTATTAATAGAATTTATTTACTTTTCGGAATAATATACAGCCAATTATAACTATATCTTATTTTTTTTTATCTTAACCTAAGTATATACATGACTTATATTAATCAACAAATTCTTTGTATTAGTCTCTATTAAATATATACGCAAGAAATCAACACTATATATAAAGGGATAGGTGGGTTGTGGAATTCTCTCCCTTTATTAGTAGTTTTTGGGTACTCTTTAATAGTTATTATATTTCAACTCTTTTATATTTTTTTTTTAACTAGGGCTAACTATTTAGTTACCCGTATCAAACCACTTAATTTTATTTATTCTATTTCTTTTTCACTTTTTTATCTTTTTTAATTTTTTCTATTTGCACACTAATATCCGGTGAACACGACCCCTAATATAGATAACTTAATTGGTCCCTCATGATTTTTCCATGGCATGTCAATCTTTCACAAATAAAACTACAAACCCTTAGTTCAAAAAAAAAAGGAAAAAAGAAGAAGAAGAAGAAAAAAAAAAAAAAACTCTAGCCCAAATGGTTCACGTACTACAATGCATTGCATGCTTGCTGCGACTAGTTCTCATAAGGCGACTGGCCATATATTCTAGATCACAATGTAGTGATTATAGATCAAACAAATTTATCACTGCCCTTGTAGTGTATATCATAACTTTATTTGGTCGACTTTTGGGCTATTTCTTCAAATCTGATCCATCTGACATAACAATACTAGCCTGTGTCTTCAAAAATTCATCCACTGCAGCTATCTAGTCGTCATGTGCTGCATTACACACGCTCCCTAGATTGATAGCATTAATGCTGTAATTGTAATCTTTTAGTTTGGGAACATCTCAGCTGACACACATATTCGGTCTGATATCATTATTGTTGCAATTTTACATGTGATAGATTCGGTTGCTGTTGGGTTAAGTGCATTGGTTACGGTTCCATAATCAAAAACAAAAAATGTTTGGTGCTAAAGTAAAAGAAAAACTACGGAGTGTTCTGCTTGTCCGTTTATG
This sequence comes from Ilex asprella, assembly GCA_023539305.1. NCBI lineage: Eukaryota > Viridiplantae > Streptophyta > Magnoliopsida > Aquifoliales > Aquifoliaceae > Ilex > Ilex asprella. The sequence continues at coordinate 32,386,694 of CM042186.1, read as the reverse complement.
ATTTCGATTGTTCTTCTTTGTGTTTGTTTTTTACTTATTTATTTTTGGCACATGTGATAATCACTTATACATAACACACTGCTACACTTCCCTAATTATATTTTTCAAAGTTATGTATCCAAAATTAATGTGAATGGTAAAATTAGGTGGTTCCATTAACCTTTTTCTAATATTAGAACTTATTCATTCTATCATCCCTATCATTTGAGATCTAAAATTTGATTTTCTTTGTGGGTTCGATAGCATTACGTCATTCCAAGATTTTTAAAATCGGAATCTAACCTTGAATCAATGGGGAGGCTAACAAATTAGGATTGTAGGATCGAATTGAGAATCAAAAAATCATACAAACCTTAAAAAATGAGCCAAAAAATATATGTTGGAAGTAAGAATGGTACCATGAAAAATATAAATATTAAAATTTGAGAATCTATAATTTGAATGTTGAAGAGGATTGAAAATCACACATGGACTTTTAATCTTATGGGATTTTGCAACGGGAGTAGGAAAATTGAGATATCTTGATCTTAACTTTGGGAGAAACATATATAGAAGAGAGACTAAAAAGTTGTACGATTGTTGAATTAATAACTTTAAATATTCTATTTTCAAACAAAAAAACTGAAGAGAATGCAAATGAAATACTATCGGACAATAATCATTTGTTGAGAGAGCATATCAAACCTAACAGTTGTTTTCAAAATTTTCAGCAAGAGAGATGAACAAATGAAGAGAATTTTCTATAATGAAGAAAACTTTGTGTAGTTTTTTTCATCCTCCAAAATTTCAAGCTTTCTCATTAGACAAAATCTCCCAATTGACTAACCATCGTTTGAGACAATTACACTTGAGTTTAGTCTTTAAGAATGTACTAAAACAAACAAATATGGATTAGGTCAGTTCAATAACTAAATGTGCCTAACAACATACCCAATGACTTTGATCAGTAAAATTATAATTCGGATTAAAATCCTACAATTGTATAAGAACGATAAAACAATCCATTAACATCCTAGAAGTAAGAATTTTGCAAGGCCATCTTATGATCTGGATTGATAACCAGGTTCCATACACATCATGTTTGCAACACGTTCCAGTCACCAAAAAGTTGTGCACCACTTAGGATCTCCAAAGTCATAAGTCCAGACGATGAGTGAGCTTTGGCAGGACCTCTTGGCATGCATAAAGAGGAACATGGAGAAGCAAAGACTTACACTTTTTGCATGACAGCATGAGGCTGGAATGGCAAAAGGCCAGCACAAGGCTTTTTGCCCTTCAATTCCCAATGGGTGTCAACCCAACATTCTGACACTTAAAGCTTGAGGACCACCATTGGCTTGTTGGGTAAAGATGTACCTTAGGGTCTCACTTTAAGCACCAACCTATGGGTCTGACATTCAAAAATAACAACTATGTTTCCTTTGGTGCTGAATAGACTTTCTTTTTTTCTTCATAGTCCACGAATTGTCTCCCACGAGTTTAGAGTCTGTCCCTTGAACCATTCCACGGAAGGCTGACAATGAAATCATGTTGTGTCATTTTGTGTTCATATTGAATATTATTTAGGGAAAATTCAATTTTACACCCTAAAAGATACAAACAAAATTTAGTTTGCTTCCGGAATGATTAATTTTTTCACATTGCCCTCTCAAAAAATAAAAACATTACAATATGGTCTAACAACTTGCAATATGCTTCCAAAAACGTTGCAAAAAAAATGTTTTTGGACCGCATCACAATGTTTTTATTTCTTTAAAGGAGCAATGTAGAAAAATTAATCATTTAGGATAAAAATTGAGAATTTTTATATCTTTTAGGATCAAAATGGAATTTTCTTTATTATTTAATTATAACTCAGACCTTTTACTTAGTCGGGTAAGATGTCATAACACTAATTGAGCCTATTTATTTATGTTATATTTATGTTGACACGTATAACTTGTAAACGAGAAACAAATTAATAATATCACTTTCGTTTATTTTAACAAAATCCGTCACCCATAGGTCCTTTACAAGCTAAACATTCACGCGATCCAGATGAAACGAAAATCAAGTGAAAAAGTCTTCCAATTTACTAGATTTATAAACACAAGTCCAAGAAATGAAAAGAAGAATTAAAATCAAATACTTTTTTCATATAATATGCTCAACCTATCTGTCAAGTAAAAAACGAGTTTGGCCGTTGGACACTTAACTAGACTATTTATTGTTTAGTATACAAGTTGTTTGAAAACCAATTAATTATATTCCCTGAATTTCGTATTGAATTTGTGCTGTCTTTCTCTCCCAACCTATGACAATAAAGTTTTTCCCCGAATCGGTCCTTCTGTCGGCTAAATTTTTTAGCAAAAATCTAAGGTATCTTTTGACAAATTTCTTTCAAATGATTGATTGGAGAAAACAGGTTCTAAGATGGTGCCGCAAAGGACATTCAAGTGGAGGACCAGATAGCCCATGTGAGCACATGTGGGCAGCATAGCAAACTTAGGCGACATATTTGCAAAATAGAAAGGGAGGTAAAAGGTAAAGGAAACAAGAACTAGCCGTAGGTGGTCCTCAACAATTATGGGGTCAGGAAGGACTAACAGATTCTGGTGGAGTTGGAGAAATCTGCGGAAAGCCCAGTCATGAAACCAAGTATTTATGATCACCATGAGTTTATTAGATAATTTTTAGTGAAAATTCAGACTGAATGCTCCTGTATAGACTTATAATGACTTGAGTCCGTCAATAAAACTTATTTGGTGATAATTCTGTTTTTTATCTTACTAATAAGTATTTAAGTCCACTATTTTTTTAAATTTCAAAAATGCCCTTCATTGAAAGGATGTTAAATTAATTTCCTATCTTGAAATTTTTTATTCCTTAATTCAATGTCAATTAAAATATGTCAATAAAATCTCCGTCATAAATTTAAAATTGAAATTCAAAGCTCGCCCTCTCTCTCTTTCATACACACACAAATATTCATTCACAAAAAGAAATCACAATTCTTACAAGAAGAAACTTCAAATGCTAGACAAAAATAATTAGAAGGATGCATTACAATCCATACACAATTATACAAACATTTTCTTGCTCTTTACTATCATCTTCTTCCCATACAATAAAAAAGGAAATTCGGAACACAAACAAACTGGAATTAAGTAAATCATCAGTAATATCATAAGCTCATACCAATGGTAACGATGACAAATGTGTCGGCTGGAACTACAAGCGAAGCGATCTCCATCATTGGAATGACAAGACTTGTGCTTGGGATTGTTGATAAACTATCCGCCTCGAACTTCTTGGCAAATGAGAAACAGCTCTGCCAATCAAGTTTTTGAATTGCAAACATTTTCTTCTACTGATATGTCAATTTTGTTTGTAATAAATGAAAATCTCTGATCCTTGTTGTTAATTTTCTGCTTTTTGTAATTTGTGGTGTTTTTGTGAGAGTTGATTTGTTAAATTGAATGTTTTATGTTACTATTTTTTTACTATATTACTTTTTATGTTACTATTTTTGTTGAATTTATAGCAGATTTAGATCCCCCCATTACCTCTTCCCTTCAATTCCCCTCAATACAATGCTAGATGAGTGATACATGTAAAATTTTGAATTTCAATGGATAAGATTTTTTTTCTTGTGAGAAAATTCCTTAATAGTTGTTAACACTCCACCAACAACAATGAGGAAATATCTTATTCATTGAAATTCAAAATCTTATACACGTCACTCATCTGACATTGTATTGAGGAAAATTGAAGGAAAGGAGTAATGGAGGGGATCTAAATTCATGTTACTATTCATGCTACTATTATTTTGAGCATATTACTGTTTTTGTTGATCATGTTACTACTATTATTTCTTAAATATTAATATTCAATGTTACTATTTTTTTTAAATATTACTAATTTTTGTGTTTGAATGGTACTATTTTTTGTGTTTGTATTTAATAGAGATAATTATTGTTAAACATGTTACTATTCTTATTTTTAAAAAATATTAATATTGAATGTTACTATTTTTTTTTTGTTTAAATGGTATTATTTTGTGTGTCTAAATGATAATTTTTTTTTTTTGTATTTGAATCTTACTACACACACACACACACACACACATATATATATGAGAGATATAGTCCTAACCCATATATGGATATAGATAGATATGAGAGAGAATTTTTTTTAATGTTAATCAAACTCTAAGATTTATGAGTTTTTTATTTTAAATTTTACTTCATTTCTAAAGGGAATCGATAGTCTGATAAAAATGACAAAAAATGGACTTCATAACAAATAAGTTTCATTTGTGGACTTAAGTCCAAATAAGTCTATATAAAGGGACCGACCTCCAAGTGAAATTTGAGGTTGAGTCATCCTGTATGGACTTATAATAATTGAGTCCATCAATGAAACTTATTTAGTGATAAGTCCGTTTTTTATCTCACTAATAAGTATTTAAGTCCACTATTTTTTTTAAATCAAAAAAATACTCTTCCTTGAAAAGAGGTTAAATTAATTTCCTATCTTGAAAATTATTATCCCTTAATTCAATATCAATTAAAATATGTCAGTAAAGTCTCCATCATAAATTTAAAATTTAAATTCAAAGTTCTCTCTCTCTCTCTCACACACACACACAAATATTCATTCACAAAAAGAAATCACAATTCTTACAAGAAGAAATTCAAATGCTAGACAAAAATAATTAGAAGGAAGCATTACAATTGATACACAATTATACAAACATTTTCTTGCTCTTTACTATCATCTTCGTCCCACACAATAAAAAAGGAAATCTAGAAAACAAACAAACTGGAATTAAGTAAATAATCAGTAATATCATAAGCTCATACCAATGGTAACGACGACAAATGAGCCGGATGGAACTACGAACGAAGCGATCTCCATCATTAGAATGACAAGACCTTGTGATTGGGATTGTTGATAAACTCTCTGCCTCGAACTTCCCGACGAATAAGAAATAGCTCTGCCAGTCAAGTTCTTGAATTGTAAGAGATCTTGTATTCAAAACTCGTCGCCATTCAATTAATATTTTTCAAGTGATTGTTTGTAAGGGGTTTAAATGTTTTGTTTTAGAAATTCCTTGGTTGGAAAGAAAAAACAATGAACAAACAAACAATATAGGGAACTAATAAAAGGGATTTCTTCATTAGTTCAATTGAAGTGACTTCGGTTACAAGAAAACTGAATAAATATCCTTGGTTGTAGAATTAATTGCCTCCTACAATTAATTTAAAACTACTCCTAAAAATTCCCAGATCATGGGTTTTGTGTGGGGTTTGAGTGTATCCTTCAACTTCTCCACTACATGTCCTTTTATAGCCACTGTGTTCGACAATTTTGCTTCCATCGACGGTTATTGACTGGTTATCTCAAGTTAGTCCTTCTTCTTTTTCAAATATGATTGTGGCTGATTCTGCCATGTGACATCTTCTCAATGCATCCAAGTTACTAGAAGTCAATACATTGAATATTCTTGAAAATTAATATTATTTGTCCAAACAATTCCCCCTCATTTAATTGGGTTTAATTAATAACCCAAATGAATGAACAGTCACAACCGTAGTTTTTTTTAAATACCTATTGAAAGAGTTTTGGTGGTTGAACTATTCAATTAACTTTCCTTCGTTTGTTTCCTGCTTCTTATCTTCGTTTTCCTACAACGATTATTCTTCTAGTGCTTGAAATGGCTCCAATGGAGCAAAACCCTCCATCTTCGTCTTCATTTGAAATCTCTGTCTCTTCGAAGTTTCCTACTGATATCAAGTAGATAGCCCATGACTCGATGGATAATAGGATTCTGATTCCTACCTCTAGTTCTAGAGGGAATCTTGGTATTGATCCTTCTTTCAAGTCATATGTCTATGAGGGATTCTTAGATCACTACTCTATCCACGAAGGCGAGATCTCATTGCAGAATTAATCCTAACTTTTATGGAAGTTCTTGAATTAGGGAACTAATCCTCTTCATTTGTAGATTAACCCTATCAACGTTTGGTCGAATGGGTTGCAAAGTCAGAGTATCATTTCGCATCTCAATAGGGCACCCAGGTATCTTTGAAATGATCAAGTTCTCCACTTGTGAAATGCACATGAGTCAGTAGCTAACTGGTGTTGCCACATGTTTCTGGTCCCAGTCATTCAGTCTCATGCTTCTTTCTATTGGCATGATGTCCCCAACAAAACTAGACATTATTCATCTGACGGGGCTTCCATCGACAGGTATGGAGGTAAACGTTTGCATTTCTACCAATATTGGTTGTGATTTTGTTAATATCTTTTCCACTATAGGGTATAGTGAACTCATCAATCGTTTCATTGTGTCTAAATCTCTTAACCCTTCGTTTATGGAGCATGTTGCTTTCCTTCTCCATTGGCTTTGTAGACCTGTTCTTTGTGTTCTTGGCTTCAGAGTAACCAAGGAATATGTTGGAGGGGGGATTAAATTAGAAAATAAAAAGAAGCTTTCCTTAACCCTTTTTGTTTTAGGGCATTGTACAAAGGTTTTTTTAATATGATAGAAAATAGGATCGCTGTTAGTTATGGAGGGCCCTTCTTGCTCTTCCAAGCTTGGGCTCTATGCCTATTTTCCTGAGGCTTGGCCCCTCGAGTGTTTGCATAGGCCCAAGTATCAACCCATGAACTATGCGCATCAATTATTGTCTTCCCCTACTTTATATACAGCGAAAATTTTCAATTATTATTTTAGAGCCTTTTTTACTCTCAGCAATGATAGATTAAACTCTTTATATACTCCTTTTTCTAAGTTTCTCTACTCTTCTTCTCTTCGTGAGTCATTGTTTTCTGACCTGGATACTACCTCTAAAGAAACTAGTGAATTTCAGCGTATCTTCTAGGGTAGTGTCTTGCTACCTCGTTACATTCATGTTGGAATGAAAATCTCAAGAATGATTGACAGTGCGTATGTATTAAATACAAAAAATTTTCTTTAAAACCTTACAAGGCGGGATTAGGGTTTACCTTCAAAATTGCTCTGGATTGATCTTGTCTCAACACGAATGTAGAAATTAACAACAAATGTGGATGACAGCTTGACGAACTTGACGGTCTTTTGTTGTATATCTCCCAACGTCGAAATCCGGAGGTTGTGTGGGATGCAAGAATTTTCGAAGTTCTGCTCTCTCTCTCTCTCAGCCTCTCTAAAAAACGTGAGTAATGAATTGATGCTAATTTAGAGATTCTAGACGTCTATATATAGGTTACGACAAAAACCCTAAGGAGAAATGAGGACCGGACTTCTAATGGGCCTAGGATTCAAATGTTCAACACAGAACAAACATCTTACAGTCTATTAATAATAAGTTTGTCCACTAAAAACTTGTTATTGATCTCCTGAGTCTTATCTCAAAATTATATTCGAGTTCATTATTATTATATGCTTAATAATCTCCTAACTTTTAAGATTGTATATGCCTATCAATTAAATAAATTACTAACAATTATATTTAATTGACTTCTTTTATTCCTTGAGACCTTACCACTCAATTTATTTGTCATGTCAAATCATTAAATCCATTTACAAGGTTTGACATGGACAAAACTTATGAGCTTCCTAAAGAGGACATCATCAATCCATTTAAATATCAGGATGTGATTTCCTTTAATAATTAATTTTTATCATACAAATAATATCATCTCTCAATTCACTAAGCTTATTGACTCTATGAATCTCACTCTTTGATAAATTAACGTGATAAACATTATATGCATGTGACAATTAAATATTTTGGGATTAAAAGCATAAGCAATCATAATAATTATGAGATATTTATTATCTTATTAAATCAGTAAAAGATAATAACATCAATATAGGTTTGTTCAATACACAAAGTGTACTAGCACAATAATCCAAGACATCAAATAGTCCCTATAGTCAAGACAGATTATGCTAGAATATTACACTACAATCTACTAATGGTGTGTCCAATTCCATATAGAATTGTGAACCTATACTAATATTATTCTAGGATCTGATAAGCTGGTCTTATGTGCATAAATGAAATTTTACACACTAGATTATCTACAATATAAAATATAAGACACACATGCATACCATATATTAATTATAATGCAAACATTATGCCCACGTAGATTCTCAATAAAATGGAAAGAACAAACTTCTATTAATTAATAAAATGAGTTTCACTACAAAAAGTAAACTTTTAGTATACAACTTTATCAGGTTTCATAGCTGCCTCCAAAATTTTCAATTGTAGCTTCGAAAGCTACAATCCTAGTCAGTTTTCCAGACTATGTGGCATGACTCAAAACTCTCTTTTTCCCTACATGCACCCCTCTATCGACGAGCCTGCAAGTGAAATGATGAAAATAAAATTAGATATTCTAGTCCATTAAATCTCTTAGGCTTATGAGAAATTGTTAGAATCTTTTAGATTTTCCCATTTTGTCTCTAGCCCATCTCAATCTTTCATTTATTCAGAGTGGTGACAGAACATTTTAGCCTTGATTTTCATTTGCTCTATAGACAAGTATGTGTCCATGTTGTGTTTTAAAAATCGACAAGCAAATGAAGCTCCTGTCAGCTGAAAGAAAAAACTATTTGAGGCACCTACTCTTGTCCATTCTCCCCTTAGTGATCCAAATAAGGGTAATGCTATCTTGATTAAGAAGCCAAAGAAGAAAAGACAATGAGGTTCTTCTCCAAGACTGCTACAATCTATTATTGACGGCCATGACACTGTTGCTCATTCCTCAAAAAGGGTTAAGCCTTCTCAAGCGGCTACTGATGTGCCAATAGTACCTGCAATCGACAAGCAAGAGGCTAAAGAAACTCCTCTTCTTCGCAAAAGACTAGTGATCCTCCATCTTTGAATACACCATAAACTTTTACTTCCAATGTCATCTAATCCTTCTCTGAAGGGAGATAAAGAAATAATTCTTTCTCCATCTAATAGTGGACATATATTGATTAGCAAACTCATCCCAACACCGAAGCAAACTGGCAGAAAGTTTAAGGTGGCTACTAAAGTAAGAACAACATCTTCATATTTCTCATTTTTTCTTTTTTTCAGCCTGCCTTTTAATATTTCAATCTTCTATCTTTCATAAAGGGGATAAGAAACTGGTGGTGCCATCAAAACATAGTAGTTCTGAACCTTCTTCCCCAACCCCTTCAGAGTAAGAGGACAATACCATCCCAAATAATCAAGGAGACAACACAATAGCAGCTATAGTTGTTGCCACTCCTGTGAGTCAATATATGCCTCTTCTGCCTGTTGAGTGTCAGCTTGCATCTCCTCGACAAGATTCTCCTACTAAAACTATCATTGTTCCTGAGGAACTTGCATGTAGGACACTATTATTCCAGCTCTTGTTCTTCCTATTGAGAATCCAGCTACGTTTCTTCAACCAGACCCTCCTTAACAAGTCCTTCTTGCTAAACAAAGTCTTATTCATGAGGAGTCTATGATGAAGGTCCCATCATTACAACTTCTTCTAATGAATCCTAATGGACAAATATACCAATTGAAGAAGTCATTGCCATTTGTTTCTTCTATGAACCAAGTAATTTTTTCAGCAATTTTTCTGTTGCTTCATTTTCATGTGTCTTTTCTTGATTTTTGTAACCAATTTTCTCCTATTCTTTGCATTCACTACCTGAATCTGTCTCTCACATCTCAATCTCAGATTCTGATATTGAAGCTATCTATCAGAAAACAAATGAGTTTATAAAGGCACTTGATTTTGTATCTTCTTCCAACATCTATCTCCCTCTTATCGAAGAAATTTGAAGTAACAATTTTTACATTTCTTTAGGTTGCTCGAGCTTTCTTTCGACCAACTCATCACAAATGATCCTTTTGCCATAATTTCTTGGCTAAGATTCCAGTTGTCTCTTTTGCTTACTTCACAAAGTAACAACATCAACAAATGGCCTACATAAGCACCCATCTTCAGGCTAAAATCTTACAAGCTTTATTGACTAGGTGTAGAATAAGATAGACTTTATTGACTATGTGTAAGATTTTTTTCTTCAACTTTCTTCAAATAAAGAGAATGAGAACAAGTTAAAGCAACAAGATGCCATCTTACTACAAGAAGAAATTGAGCTTAGAGGAAGGTTGTCAAAAATAATTGAAGACTAAACTAGAATACGACAAGAAAGAGGGAGTTTGCTCTTAAGAACTAAGGAAATTTGAGGCACACCCAATAACAATTGAGACTACTGTCAAATGAATATGACACCTTCAAGCTTTATTTCCTTTACCTTAGCATTTTTAAGAAACTATATAGTGTTTTGTGGCTTCTTTTATTTTTGTACATATGTAACTTTGCCACCTGGCCTTTTGACTAATATATATAAAAAAAATTTCTATCTATGGCGCACAACCTTTGTTGTTATTCATTCATTGGATTATATTATCACTGAAACCAACAAAAAGTGGTTATATATAATGACTGAAAATGAATGAAAGTTCTTTCATTTTATTTCTAAAATATATAAAATTAAACAAGCTATCTTATTACAGAATAATTCAACACCATTGAATTTCTTATTCAAATGGTAGACTGCTTGTTTCTCGCCTTGGTCACTATTTTGTGGAAGTAGGCTACCAATAAAGTTACCCTTTGTTAAAGGATAAAACTTCAATGGCTTGCCTTCCCTTTGTGGCATAAATGCTTAGTAGTATAACTTGTTATTTGACATCCAATCTTGCTTGATCATCTTCTTTTTGTACCCATTCACTTTGGTTCATGCTTTCTGGACTATATCCTAACACCTTTAGTGCAATCGACATAGACCCAATGGCTTCACTTTTTTTCAGGGTATATGGAGATAACCTTGTCAATACAGCTTTAATGGTAGCCACCTTGCCATTCTAGAACCTCTTGTAGGTCATAGTCGTAGATCTCTTTGGACCTTTTACTTTCTAATCTAAGCTGCAAAAAAACCAAATCATGGTAGATATGATGTAGGTTTTCTTCAACATACTAATTTAATCGGTTTTTGAAGTTGCTTTGCCCAATTAAAGTTAGATCCTTGTGATAGAACTGGGCTTCCACATTGTGTACATCTACAGAGAAAGGTTTGGTATCAACCCAATGCACTTCCATTCCTTTTCTCCCTTCATCATCTCTATATATTAGGAAAATTAGTGCTTGAAGTAAGAACGATGATACATAACCATTGGCGTGTATCCAATCTCTTTATAGAAGAGTATTAAAATTGGATGAGAAATCGGATGAGAAATCCACGACAAATAATGTTGTTGTAGTCTTTCTATTGCCTACTTGAAATTGGACAAACAAGATTCCCTTTTTTAGAGGATGATCCTCCATCAAAATTGCTGATTGTGATGTCAACATCAAGAAGGTCTTCATCTCCTTTGTACGTACACTGGTCTTAGATATTTGACCAATTTTGTTTCCTAGGGGAGTGTAACACCACTCTATCTAGTCACAGTCTCCTTGCTCTACACTTATAGACCTTCCATCAAGTCTAGTTTCATTCACAGTTTCTATATAGACAGACACTGACTCAGTGCAGTCTTCCACTTCTCCTGCTAGTTGGTTTGGTTGTTCTGACTTAGCCTAGAATGCTTTAGGCAAAGCCATAATCAATTACATGTGCATAATCTCTGAGAAAATGTTCTATGTCTTCAAAGTCCATAAGCTTCTCATATGAAAACGTGTTTTTTCTTCTCCTACTCTATCTTTCCCTTTTGTTGATGGATTTTCTGGTGCCTTCTCTGGTTCTCCTTCAGACAGATCCATAATTTATCTAAACTCATCAATCTTTTAATCAAGGATGTCCTACTTTGTTTGGACTTTTTTGATCTCTTTTTGTTGCTCCCTAGTCCATATGAGATTTTCTTCACTATCGATGGACATGGTTTTGAATAAGCCTTAAGAGGAGTAAGATCTCACTTGCTCATCCATGCAGTAAACTTTCTTTGTTTTCTCCTTTTTTAGGTTCTGGTAAATACTTGGTATCATGTCCTAAAAGGGAATTTTGGATGTTGATCTCAAACCTTTGTTATGATTTCAAACCTCTCTTTCCTTTTATGATTTTGTCTTTCCTATTGTTCTTGCCTCCTGATCTTTTGTTAGACACTTTCCTTAGCCGTTGATGGACCAGCAAAATGGTTCATCCTTTATAGCTTTTATTTCTTGGCTTAGCCTTGGTAGCTAGTGTTTGCTGGGGTGCTTTGAGTTTTAGCAAAATAATAAGGACCACACCCATGTTAGTACCTTTCCTACAATTTGAAAATGTCTGGGTCTGCACCATTACTTATTTTCTCAAAACCATAATAGATCCATACATCTTCTTCTCCTCTAGTGTTGAATTGGCGACCCTTGTTTGTGAATTCTTTTTCCACATCATCTAGTGGTATAGCATCTAACTTAGCCATTTTCTTGGCAAATTTAAAACATATAACTTGTAGCTCTTCCTCTTTACGACCAAGCCAACTGTGGATTAGTGTCCTCATCTTGGGAACAATTTTTTCTTTGCTAATTACCAAACTGACAACATTTTTGTCTTCCTGCAAATTTCCAAAAATCATATCTATATTAACTTCTTTAGAGAAAGGATGTTTATCCACACCCACGGTTTAATCTTTTTTTTGTAGAATACTTAAGCATCACTTTTTGGATTAAATCATGCACTCAATTTCTAAAAATAATACAATTCTTAGTCAAATGCCTAAGTGAATTATGTCATTTATAGTATTCTTTTCCCTTTTTGTTCTTTTTTGCTGGGATTATTATGTCCTTGAGATAGGACAATAAATTTTTGATTGATTAACTCATCAAACAAAGCATCGACCATCGATAGATCCAAAGAATACTACCGAAATGTTAAGGGTGCATCCTTCTTGAAATAATCACTAGATGACATGTTCACATGATCCTCGATCTTTCAAGGTGTCACTTGGTGATTTTCCTATGATCTATGTCACATCTTTTTCGACTTCTCCATCGAACTTTTGAAAATAAGTTCCCAGTGATCTATTTTTTTCTTTTGCTCTTCCTTGAACAACATATCATATCTGGGGGCCTTGCCCGAGAGTTCAAAGAGATCTCTAAACTCCATTCCTTCGAATTTCTTTCTTAATTTGAAGTCCAAACCATTCTTGGCCAGTTTGACCAATTCAGCTTCAAAAATTTAAACTTGACATTTTTTTTTTGAATTTTTCAATATATTGATCTGCATATTCATTTGATTTTTGTCTTAATCTTGACAGGTTTTCCTTCAAAACCTCTAATTCATTTCTAAAAAATTGATCATAAAACTTCTCTTCTCCATTTCTTTTGAAGTTTGAAATGAATTGTCAAGAAAATTTATGAACCAAGTAAAGGTTGTCTTCATTAAAGATTGTGGGAACAATTTCATTTTTAGATTACCATTATTTTTAACTTTCCCGCATTGGCAAGTGAATCTGCCAATGTGCTCTATGGTCGATTGATTTTATTCAATAGAGTAATGATGGAATTCTAGAATTTTATATCCCCTTGGAAACTCCTCATAATCAACCCATGATGGATATGGTTTTCTAAATAAAGGCCTTTCAGTTTTTCAAAGGCTAGGACCATAAATATCTTGAATTACCTCCACTTGTTGATTCCTATTAAAAGTCACGTATTAGTGGCCTTCTAAATTTTCAAATTAGTTAAATGGTTGCCCCCTGCACTTGGGTTGAATTCCTCTATGGGTTCTATTGGGGGCATGTCATGCATTTCACGACCTCTTTTAGGAAATTCAGGGGGCCATCATTGACCCATTCTACCCCTAGGATTTTTTCTTGTGAAGAAATTAGGAAACATTTGAACAGGTTCCCCATTGAACACCATATTGAATTGATTTTGGTGTGGTGGGTCTGGTCTATTATTAGTCACCATTGGTGGTGATCTTTGCTTTTCTATATGAAGCACCACATGACTGGTGTTTCCTTCTTCTACCATTTGATTTCTAATTGTAGTAGTTGATTTTTGATTAACTAGTCTTGACATTGGTGTTTGGACATTCATTAACCCATACATGACACTAACTAAGTCTTGTCTAATGCCAGAATTAGAATTATGCAGTCTTACTTCAGGTTTTGAACAAATTTCTATTTCTGAAAATTATCCTGGTCACTGGGTTGACCATTTTCTTTATTTGTAGACTCCACAGGGTTGGTACTTGAACTTACTTCATGATTGCCATTATTTGGCATCAATTTCGTAGTTTCATTAGTGTTAAACACAATCTCATCTTATTTTCTTATTTGAACCATTATCCTGATCCAAGTTAGTAATTTTGTCCAATTGGGTGTGCCAAAAGATTATTGCTCTAAAATCTGATGGGCTCGATGGATATGTCACAATCGATAGACAATTTTTAGGCGATTATGTGTAAGGTGTTGAAATGCCTTGTTTCAGAACTTCCTTGGATGAATATAAATAATGAACATACACATAGTACAAAGAACTAATAAAAGAGGATTTCTTCAATAATTCAATTGAAGGAACTTTGGTTACAATGATATTGAATAAACAACCTTAATTGTAGTAATAACTGTCCCCTAAAACTAATCTATAACTACTCTTAAAATTGTCTAGATCGTGGGTCTTATGAGGGCATGAGCCTTCTCAACTACATGTCATTTTATAGCCACTGTCTTCGACAACTTCGCTTCCATCAACATTTATTGACTGATAACCTTCAATTAGTTATTCTTCTTTTCAAGTATGGATGTGGCTAATCATCTATTGCCTTTCTTCAAATTTTGTCATGTGGAATCTTCTCAATGCATTCATATTGTTAGATGTTAATACATCAAATATTCTTGAAAATTAATATTTTATGTCCAAAAAAAAAAAAAAGACTTGCACAGACTTCGCCCATAATTTAGCATGTACGTTAAGGGACATGTTGAAGTAGGTAAACATTTAGCTATATATACTCTTTCTAACAGCTTAAGTTTTAAGAGTAGATAATGATTAACATGGTATTAGAGTATCAAATCATACTAGATCTTTTCCTTTATTAATTAAAAAAAAATCACTAGTATAAACCACCCAAGATGAGTGATATGTGAGGAGTAATATTGGATAGATACAATCTTACACCCCTTTTTAATCAAATTAAGTTTTTTGACTAGATTGTGGTTCAATAGAGTTAGTACAAAATGCCTTGAAATTTTTTCTCCACTAGGAGTCATAAAGTTCGATTCTTATCAAATACAAAATGTAAGTGATGAAAAAAGAGAATCATTATTAAGTTTAAGACTTGAATTCAATTTTTATAAAATTCTTAGTGACTTCCATAGATCTTTTCTTTTTTTGGGGAGACTACATCTGTCACCATATTCCACCAGAAAAATTAGGGGTGGGCCCAAGGATGTTGTCCTATCAACAAAATCATACATATAATTTGGTGCCCTTAATTAAAGTGTAAAATATTATGCACCAAATGGGAATTAGTGAGACCCATAGATCTAATATCTCACATAGATTTGGTGTAAAAATTTGGTGTAAGTTTTGGTTTGATACAATTACTCTTTTAAATTAAAATTGACTGAACTACTCAAACAATAACTCATTCCAATTGGTCGCCATCTGAACATTTATTATCTGGTTATATGAGGGCTAATTATAGTACAATGATATTATTCCCACTCCTAAAAAAGGTCCCAACTTTCTTTTGATTATTTTTATTGTATAGCAAAAAACAATATGAAGATGTTAAATGACTTACGTGCTCTTATTTTAACATGTAATCAATTACAAACCTTGAATTGAAAACTTTTGGGGGCTGGTCCTTAGTTTAGGACTTATGGGGTTATAAGTTCATCCAGAAACTAATGTTAGGTTTAAGTCTATTTTTGATTCAAATGCCCAAACTCTCCCCCGAACTCCCTCTTTCCTCACAGAAGACACTGATTCAATGAATGCGACAGTGCCTGTCAGAATGCTTTTGAAAATATCAAACAATATCTCATTTATCCCCCTAGCCCTTGCAACACCAATTCAAGGAGAACCATTGATCCTTTTTTGCTCCCAAGAACAATCATTAGGAGCACTCTTAGTACAAGTTAATGACGAGGGAAAGAAAAACATGTTATACTATCTGAGTCAGACATTAGTAGGTGTAAAACTAAACTACTCATCTATTGAAAAGATGTGTCTTGTATTAGTCTTCGCTATAAAGAAGTTGAGGCATTATATGTTGGCTCATGTTGTTAATCTCATTTCAAAATCTAATCATGTCAAGTACATTATGTCAAGACTAGTTCTCTCGTGAATGTTGGTAAAGTGGGCACTTTTATTGTCTGAATATGACATAGTTTATGTTTCACAAAAGGCAGTCAAAGGACAAGCATTAGCTGATTTTCTTGCAAATCACCTGATCCTTGCAGGCTGGGAGATACCAAAAGAATTGCCAGATGAAGAAGTTTTCTTCACTGACTTCATACCGTCTTAGAAATTATACTTTGATGGGGCTGCTCGAAGGTATGGAGTTGGTGCTGATGCGACCTTCATCACCCCTGAAGACGAAGTATTACCTTATGCAATTACCTTGACAGAGTCTTGCTCCAATAACGTGGCGGAGTACCAAGATTTGATCATTGACTTAGAAATAACACTTGATATGCAGCTCTCTTAGTTGAAAATCTATGGAGACTCATAATTGGTGGTTCATTAGATTTTAGAATTGTACGATGTTCGTAAATCAGATTTGATTCCATTCTGTCGCTATGCAACTCAACTTATGAGTCAGTTTGATCGAGTCACCATTGAAAACGTATCACGCAGTGAAAATAGATATGCTATGCTCTTGTCAATCTTGCCGTCGTGCTTACAAAACCCTGTTACCAAATAATTTCAGTTTCAGTTTGTCAAAGATGAGTAATGCCTCAGTTACTCCTTGAAATGGAGGAAATTACTACTGTTTCAGTAGTGCAAGTTGAAAATGAAGATTGGATGCAACCTCTGATTGACTATTTGCAGTATAAAAAATTACTAAATGACCCACATCACAGAACTGAAATACGATGGAGAGCTCCTCGATTTATTTATTATAAAGGCATCCTCTACCGTCATTTATTTGATGATATTTTCCTTGGATGTTTGGACAAAGATGAAGCTGCTCAAGCACCCAAGGAAGCTCATTATGGAATCTGTGGTGCTCTTCAATTAGGGCCTAAATTACATTTTTGCATAAAGAGAATGGGGGTATTATTGGCCCATTATGGTACAAGACTCGATGAATTACATTAAGAAATGTCAAGCTTGTTAGTTCCATGCCAACTTCATTCACCAGCCACTTAAACCGTTGCATCCTACAGTCGCATCATGGTATTTTGATGTATGGGGACTTGATGTCGTAGGACTTTTGGCTCCACAATCGTCACTAGGAAATTTTTACATCTTAGTAGCAACCGATTATTTCTCCAAATGGGCGAAAGTGGTTCCTCTTAAAGAAGTAAAAAAAGAGAATGTTGTCGGTTTCATTCGGATAAATATTATATATCGGTATGGTGTACCTCATTACATTATTATTGATAATAGAAAACCATTTGTCAATAGCCTCAAGGTCAAGCTCTGTATCAAATTTGGGTTTGTGTACCATAATTCATCTATGTGTAACACACCAGACAATGGACTCGTAGAAGCCTTCAATATGACCTTGTGCAATTTGTTGAAGAAGTTGTCTCCAAATCAAAGAAGGATTGGCATGAAAGGGTTAGTGAAGCTCTATGAACATATCGAACAACATATCAAACTCCAACACAAGCTATTACATATTCCCTTGTGCATGGCGTTGAAGTTCTTCCTTTGGAGCGTCAAATTCCCTCCCAGCGGATTGCCTTACAAGAAGAACTCACAAATGAAAAAAATGTTCATTTACGTTTAGATGAGCTTGAAGCACTTGACGAGAAGAGACTAGATGCACAAAAAAACTTGGAATGCTATCAAGCTAGACTTTCCAAAGCCTTCAATAAAAAGGTTCAAGTCCAATCATTCCAAATAAGACATTTGGTCCTTACGATTCGAAGACTCATTGTCTTCTTCATTGCACTAGTGGAAAATTCATGCCAGAATGGGATGGTCCATATGTGGTAAAAGAAGTCTACACCAACGGCGCATACAAGATTGTTGACAAAGATGGCTTGAGGGTTGACTTAATCAATGGAAAATTTCTAAAGCGCTTCTAGACTTGAAAGCAAGCATCACTCCTTTATGCACGAGCCTAAACTGCATGTTACTCCTGGTCTGCAAGAGTTAAAACTGTGTACGACTTAAACCAAAAAAAAATTACTGAACCTTAAAAAAAATAAATTTTTTTACTCCTGACCCGCATAAGTTAAAAAAATGTACAACTTTTTTTAAAAAAAACTTTTTGCTACTGGCCCATATGAATTAAAATTGTGTACAGCTTAACCCAAAAAAAAAACGTTTTTTACTCCTAACCCGCATGAGTTAAAAGTGTGTACGACTCAACTAAAAAAAAAACTTTTTGCTCTTGATCCACATGAGTTAAAACAGTGTATGGTTAAACCAAAAAAAAAAATTGCTCTTGACCCGCATGAGTTAAAATTATGAACAGCTCAACAACAAAAAAAAAAAAACAAATTCCATTCGAAATTGTGTTTAAAGTTAAACATTTTTCAAGATATCTAAGTTATTTGAGAACCAACCCTTTTTTTAGTACATTAAATAATAGCATTAAAAAAATTCCAAATCTAAACATCCATATTTGCTAATATATAAAGAATTACAATTGAGAAGTTATGAGATCAAAAAAATTTCTCAACCCAGTCGATCGAGGCTAGTGAAGCAAATTTTTTCTCTCACATGTATTGCATCTTGTCAACATTTTGTATGTTCTCAACATTGCAAATATGAGACTCTTGGAGTTCGACATGTTCTTTCTCCTTCACCACATAGTCTCTTCAGTGTTCTGTCGTTCCTCACAAATGAAGTCGATTCTAGATGCTACCTCGGTCCTCCGATCTTGCAGTCGCTGGAATTCATCATCAATACTCAATAACTCTGGTTCTATTTCAACAGTTGTTCACTCAAGCTAAGAACTTTGAATTGTCTTGCTCATATCATGCTATCAATTGTCATCAACCTTCTATCTCTTTCTCTAGAGGTTAAAGCTTTGACGCTTTCTTAGCATTTTAAAAGGTACTCATCTACTTTTGTGACACCCCTAAAATCGGGGGTCATTTATCTACTGCTGATCACCCAGCAACCCACGGAATTACCCATGGATGTCACTTAGCCCAACATCACGGCAGAACATCTCCTTTACTGGGATCACAAAACACTAAACTATATACATTTAATCAAATGACCTATCCAAGGTCGAATATACGACAATTTAAACTCCATTATTGTTCCTTTACATCATTTGAATAAGAGAACACAAAATTCAAAAGCATGGCAAAGCATTCTTAAAATTTCAAAATTTTGGAAAACCTACCGGTAGGATTGTCATTGTTCTATCGGTAGGTTTTGCCCACTGAAAAAGTTTTATCGATAGGTTTTAATGTTCTATCGGTAGGTTTTGCCTACTAAAAAAGTTTTATCGGTAAGTTGTAATGTTCTACCGGTAGGTCTTGCCTACAAGACCACATCTACCAGTAGCTATACTTACGACCTACTGGTAGGTTTTGCCCAGATTTGTCTATTTCACCTGTTTTTGATTTCCAATCCATGCCATTTCCATCTAACACATGCTTAATGAAAATTTTCATATAAAAGATAGTTTGTACAAGTTTGATTACAATCATTTTCATATAATTACAAGTCAAAACTAAGTTTTCATAATAAGTTTACAAAAAACTCAAGATAAAACTACATCTCAGCTTTTCTTCAATCATAAGGGCCCAAATGAGAGTCGTCCGCCAGTGTATACCCCGCACCTAAAATATTTTCCCATAAAGAGTGAGTCATGCTCAATAAGGTATCTCCTAAAGAGACTACTCCCCTATCTAGATGGATATAAAATGTTCACATGCAATAATTAGCAAACAACAACCATTCCAATAAAGAAGATGCAATCCTATGGTAAGAATGACCATGTCATGCCGTGAAATGAGATGAGACTCACTCATGCAACTTCAATCCAAGTGGGTCTTTCTTGGGGTGAGTATTCATGGACTTACTCCAACGGCACCCAACCAACACAAAATTCATGGACTTCTACCAATAGTTCAGTTTACACAAACACACTTGAAGGACTCTATACAATGGAGTGCGTACCCAATCACAAGGTCTCTCACCCTAGGGATAGTCTAGCCCTTCTTGCATACCCCTACCCAATTTTCAATGCAAACATGCAATTCAGCCAGATCTTCAATCCAACTTCCCCAAGCCCACCCAAAATCCATAAAATTTGGTGTTTGATGTCAAACATGTACACAGACCCACATAATGCGATACCTCCATTCATGTGCAATGTAATGTACACTTGCAATACAATAATCATGTCCAATATGCTATAAATGCTATAGGGAGAAATTTCAATTACATCACAACATATTCTATGGTCAAATATATCCAAAATGTATTACCACCAACATCCGTCATAATGTATCCATATCAATAAACATCTATCGATATTTTATACTCAACAATCAATCACAAGCATGTTATTACATAATCTATGTCAATAACAACTTCATTCACAAAGACACAATATAAACACATAGCATGCCCACATAATAACAAATTCTAAGAAATTACACCAGTAACTTTCACATATCAAACTTAAGCTATAAATTGGTTTTAGACCATTTCTATACTCATTTCCACATTCCAACCACTATAGGCAATTGTTAATGTTTCTAACCACCTATCCACTTCATATAAACACCTTAGGTTGGAAATAAGCCTAAGTAGGAGGAAACCCTACCTCTTAGAGCGTAAAATCAACATAGGAGGCTTCAAGAATTCAATCCAAGCTCTAATCCAAGTTTTTCCAAAAAAATTTTTTCGAACCTTCGGTGACAGCCTTTGTTTTTTGTATGGTTGTGTAGCATTCGTCAAGGAGAACAACTTTAATGCTTGGCTCGAGTCGATTCAACGTTCGTAGAGTTTTAGATTATAGAGGGAAGGTGGAGTTTTCTCACTTTTTCCCTCTCTTCTCTTCCAACGTGAGAACCAGCTGATGAATAAGGGAGAAATCCAATTTTTCTCCCGTATTTATACTCCTAGGATACTTGGCCCACAACGTGCCACATGACCTCCTTTTCTGGGTCTGTTTTCGTCCCGAAATAATTCAATTTTTCCATAGTTCAAATTCAAAATATTTTTATTTCAACTTGGTTTAAATTATTTTTAAATTTTATTTTTTTAAAAAAAAATTCTTTTTTTTGGGTCACCCAAGACCCGACCATCTCGTAAAACACAAAAAATATGACTATTTCAGAATTCGATGAAATTTAACAGGGTAATTAGATTTCACGAGACGAATCCAATAGTGAGGTTCGTATCGTCATCCGAGTTTTGAAAAAATTTAAGTTTTCAACCCGTACCGAAGTGAAAATTTATAGTTTTACCCTTTTCATAAAAAGTTTAAATTTACCCGGGTTTTACATTCTTCCCCCTTAAAAGAATTTCGTCCCTAAAATTCACACACACATGCACATTTAAGCGCATGCATATGCAACAGTAATGTAATATCAAATGACTATAAGAAATGTACATCCATCCTCGAATAAGAATGGATAATTGGTACGTATGGTGTCCTCATGTCACATCTTCTACACCTCGATGTTGCCACAACATCTTCACTAGCCTCAATGATTTGCTTCACAAAATTTGCTCTTGGCTATCCATGATACGCACTGGTCCCTCTTCAAAAGTCCCATCCGCATCAACAATCAGTTCACTCCAATCCATCACATGTGTTGAATATGGAGTATACTTTTGGAGCATAGAGGCATGAATACTGCGTGAACACTCGATAAATTTTGTGGCAAAGCCAACCAGTAAGCAACTATATCAACCCTCTTGAGTACCTCGAAGGACCCAATATATCTCGACGACAATTTTTATCACTTGTCAAACCTAATCACTCCTCTCTTAGGTATCACCTTCAAAAAGACATGATCATCAACCTCAAACTCTAGAGATCGTCGCTATATGTCTGCATAGCTCTTTTGTCGGCTCTAAGCCGTGAGCAGACGTTTTTGTATCAAGTCCACCTTTTTTTAGGTGTCTTTAACCAATTTCATACCCGTAGAGGGTCTCTCTCCAACTTCTGTCCAACAAATTGGAGAACGGCATGGCCTCCCATAAAGTGTCTCATAGGGTGTCATATGTATTCTCGCCTGATAATTGTTGTTGTAGGCGAACTCCACTAAGGGTAAATGCTCTTTCCAGTTACCCTTGAGATCTAAGACACTAGCTCGTAGCATGTCCTCTTATGTCTGAATTGTCCTCTCCGACTGACTGTCCTTCTGGGGATGAAAAGTTGTGCTCATATCAACTGTGTCCCCATGGCCCGCTGAAAACTCTTCCAAAAATGTGTCGTGAACCTAGGATCCCAATTCGATACTATAGATACGGGCACTCCATATAACCTACCAATCTCTCGTATATACAACATGTATAATTCCTCTAGTGTGAAGTCATCTGCACTGCAAAAAAGTGTGCCGACTTGGTAAGCTGGTAAACTATCACCCATATTGTATCATGCCCACACGATGTCCGTGGCAAATGGGTTACAAAATCCATCGTGACATGCTCCCACACTCACTCAGCCAACTCCAATGGTTGTAGCAATCATGCGGGTCTCTGGTGCTTAGCCTTAACCAACTGACACAAGAGACATCTGCCAACATAGCCTGAAACGTGCCTCTTTATCCCACTCCTATAAGACTGGCGACGAAGATCATGATGCATCTTTGTGTCACCTAGATTTATTGTAAAATAGGAGCAATGAAACTCCTTAAGGATTTCCTCTCTCAGATCAGTAGACTAGGGAACCACAACCCTTCCCCTGCATTGAAGATTGTTATCCGCATAAATGGTCCAACCCTCGTCACCTGTACCTGTCTATACCCGATCCCTGATGGGCACTGTCTCTGTGTCCTACCCTTGGGACTCAATTACCTTGCTCAATAGGGAAGACGTCACCACCAAGCTCTCCAAAATAACCTGAGACCGACCCCTGTAGTGCAACTCAAACTATCCCACCGTCTCGAGCATTCGCCACTTTGGGGAAGGCACACTAGCTAAGACTCCCTATGACTTTCGACTGAGTGCATCAATCACTACGTCTGCTTTACCGGGATGGTAATGTAAAGCGAAGTCATAGTCCTCCAAATACTCCATCCACCTGCGTTGTCTCATGTTGAGGTCCCGCTGAGTGAAGATATATTTCAGACTCTTGTGGTCCAAAAATACCTTCAAACTACTCACCATATAAGTAGTGGTGCCAAGACTTCAAGGTAAAGACAATGGCTGCCAATTCCATGTTGTGCGTGGTGTAATTCTGCTCGTGATTCTTCAACTTCTGAGAACCATAAACTACTACTCTCTCAAACTTCATCAAAACACACCTAAGTCCGTCCTTAGAGGCATCACAATACATATTATATCTCTGTCCTTTCTTTGGGACTATCAAAATAGGAGTTAAAGTAAGCCTCTTGTTCAATTCTTGGAATTCCTTCTCAAATGAATCATCCCACTTAAACTTGACCTCTTTTCGAGTCAACTTGGTCATAGGTGCGACTAGTTGAGAGAAGTCCTCAATGAATCTCCGGTAATATCCTGTCAATCCCAAGAAACTGCGTATCTTGAAAACTTAATTCAACCTCTCCCAACTCATGATTGCTTTAACCTTTTCTGGGTCCACCGATATACCCGAAGGCGACATCACATGTCCCAAAAATTTTATCTTTGTCAGCCAAAACTCATATTTATTGAACTTGGCATACAATTGATGGTCCCTCAAGGTCTGGAGAATGTCCATCAAGTGACCATCATGATCCTCCTCGGACTACGAGTAGATTAGGATGTCATCAAGAAAGACCACGATAAAATGATCTAGGTAGCGTTGAAACACCCTATGTATGAAATCCATGAATGCCGCCAAGGCATTCGTCAAACAAAAAGACATAAATTTGAACTCAAAATGCTCGTACCGCATCATAAATGCCGTCTTGGGGATATCCGCCTCCCTAATCCTCAACTGATGGTAACCCATGCGTTGATCTATCAAGGAGTAGACTCGCACCCTTCTCAGCTGAACAAACAAATCATCAATCCTTGGCAAAAGGGTACCTATTATTGATAATGACTCAGTTTAACTGTCGATAGTCTATACACAAACAAAGGGTCTTATCCTTCTTCTTGGCAAACAATACCAAAACGTCCCAAGGTGAAGTGTTTGGTCTAATAAAGCCCTTATCCAATAATTCTTGTAATTGGACCTTGAGTTTTTGTAACTAAGTTGGCATCATTCTACACGGAGTCATAGAAATGGGCAATGTACCAGGGTGCAACTAAATGGTAAAGTCTACAACCCTGTGTGGAGGTAATCTCGATAGTTTATCTAGAAAAATGTTCTCATACTCACAACCTACCCAAGGTAGACCCAACTCTTGTCTCACCTCATCCTCCAGAGTAAGGCTCACAAGTCAACCCATCAATTGCTCGTGCGAACAAGAGTCATACATAGCTTGGGGCAAAACATCGTGTTTTTCCCCTGAAACTTGAAACAAACACCGTTCGGTGTGTAGGTAGTTACCCTCTTCCGATCACAAGTAATGATGACTCGATGTGCAGTCAAACAGTCCATGAGCCTAAGGTCCATGGTGAGTAAAACCCCCGAGATCTCTAACTCACAATCTTGATATATCTGATAAACACGCACCTTAGCCCCTAGGTGTGAATTCACATAGAACAGCTCCTCTAAGGTATCAACCTCTAAGCCCAAATCTCTAATACATGATGCAGAAATGAATGAATTTGATGCACCAAAGTCAAATAACACCTTAGCCCATAAGTGAGAGAGTAGAAATAAATGTACCCTGAATGATTGACTGATCCACTGGCCTAGTATGAGGTGTGATAGTGTAGATACGTCTCTAGGTTCCTGAAGTCCCAGTCTGTGAGTCGTATCCTTAGCCTCGACCCATGCCCTGGCCTATCTGACCTGATTGCGGAGTCCCTACTCGTGAAGTAGTAGAGGCCTGTGCAGCACTCTAGAACTGATATTGACTTCCTTGGCCTATGATGGGGTAAGGAGGAACAAAGTGAGTCTATGCATGCCTTACCAACGATTGAGACTGGTATGCCCCATAGCTCTAGGATCTCTACCTCTAAGGACAATCTCACTTCATATGACTCGGTTGGTGGCATAAGTATCAAGTCCTCTAACCAGCCTAATAAGTGGTCCTAAGGTTTCCCCCACCTTGGGAGGATCGGCCTTGGCCTTGGCCTTGATAGCCATGACCCTACCCCCAGTGTCCCTGTGGAGCAAAAGTCCTCTGCTTCTTTCCTGAACTTGAATAAGAGGATTGACCTTCCTTCTTCTTGTCTTTAGCACTTGACTCTTGGATGTTCTTTGTGTCATCCACCTCTCTCTTAATGTCCATAGCTATCTCAATCATTGAGTCCAAGTCTTGCAGGCGGTGGCCCACGATTTTACCCCGGATGGACAATTTCAAGCCATCCTCAAACCTCCTCACTTTGGCCATGTTTATGTCCACGTAGTCATCGACAAAATGGGCTAACTCAGTGAAATTAGCCACGTATTTCATCACCATCATAGTCCCTTACCTCAAGTCTAAGAACTTCTGAGTTTTAACTTGTCGAACAGCTGCCGGGAAATATTTGCCCATGAAGAGTTCACGAAACTCTCCCCATGTCATCGCCTCCAAGTTCTTTGAGGCCTTTTCCCAATCCCACCATAGATAGGCTTCTCCTTCCAGCTGGAATGCAGCTAGCCTTATCTTAGCGGCATCCGAGGTGATCTCCATAGCCTCTAAGATCTTGTCGACTTACTGGAACCAATGGTCGACCACAATCGAATCCGCCCCTCCCATAAAAGCCAAAGGTTTGTGTGCCTTAAACTTTTGGAGGTTACTTGAGTCTCCTTGGCCCACATTGGCACTATCTTGTGCAATGGTAGCCACTATAGTACCAATAGTCTCCATAAAGGCTTGTTGGTCAAATGCTGGTGGTGGTTGGTTGTTGTTCTGCCTACCGCCTCGACCGCGTCCTCATCCTCTATTTTCCATCTACGCACATGTTAAATAGCAATAGAGTATTTACTTAGTATTCCAAAGCAGGGATCAAAGTTGAACATTTGAGATTTCTCTCATTGTCTCACTTGTAAAGCGTATGCCACCACTAATAGAAATTTACCCCTGAACCATCTCGTTCATTCTTTTCCGACCCCCAAGGTTATGTTCTCTAAACCTAGTGTCTCTTTTTCCATATACATTACTCCATGCATAATCTTCATGTAACACATAACACATAACAAGTAGCATATTAAAGCATATAACATAAAATGCACAATGAATGCATTGGTCTAGACCCATGCCCCTAAAGTCCTCGGTAAATTGCATACCTAAGCTCTGATACCAAGCTATAATGCCCCTAAAATTAGGGGTTCTTTATCATTCGTTGATCACCCAGCAACCCGCAGAATTACCCATAGATGCTGCTTAGCACGACATCACGACACAACATCTCCTTTACCAAGATCACAAAACACTAAATTATATACATTTAATCAAATGACCCATCCGAAGTCCAATATACGACAATTATACTCCATTATTGTTCATTTACATCATTTGAATAAGAGGACACAAAATCCAAAAGCATGGCAAAGCATTCTTGAAATGTTAGATTTTTTAAAAACCTACCAGTATGTTTGTCATTGTCCTACCGTTAGGTTTTGCCCACTGAAAAAGTTCTACCAGTAGATTTTAATGTTCTACCGGTAAGTTTTGCCTATTGAAAAGGTTCAACCAGTAGGTATTAATGTTCTACCAGTAGGTTTTGCCTACTGAAAAATTTCTACTGGTAGGTTGTAATGTTCTATCGGTAGGTCTTGCCTACTAGACCACATCTACCGGTAGGTATACTCACGACCTACCGGTAGGTTTTGCCCAAATTTGTCTGTTTCACCTGTTTTCGATTTTTAATCCACTCCAATCGATCTCATTTTCATCTAACACATGTTTAATGAGAATTTTCATATAACACATAGTTTGTACAAGTTTGATTACAATCATTTTCATATAATTACAAGCCAAAGCTAATTTTTCATAATAAGTTTACAAAAACTCAAGATAAAGCCACATCTCTGCTTTTCTTCAATCATGAGGGCCCTAATGAGAGTCGTCCATCGGTGTATATCCGGCACCTAAAATATTTTTTCATTAAAGGGTGAGCCACACTCAATAGGATGTCTCTTAAAGTGGCTACTCCATTACCTAGATGCGTAAATGTTCACATGCAACAATTAGCAAACAACAACCATTCCAATCAAGAAGATGCAATCCACTGGTAGGAATGACCGTGTCATGCCATGAAATGAGATGAGACTCACCTATGCAACTTTAACCCAAGCTCTCACTGGCTCCCATAACACATGTAATTTCATGTATTCAAAATCGGGCATTCCAAGCCCCCGCCGATGACTTACACATCCCATGACTGTTTATAATATTCGGGTCTTTCTTAGGGTGAGTATTTATGGACTTACACTAATAACACCTAAGTGACACGGAATTTATGGACTTCCACCAACGGTTTCACGTACACCGACACACTTGATGAACTTTATACCAATGAAGAACGTACCCAATCACAGGGTCTCTCACCCTAGGGATAGTCTAGCCCTGCTTGCTAACCTCGACCCAATTTTTAATGCAAACATACGACTCAACCGGATCTTCGATCCAATTTTTCCAAGCCCACCCATCATCCACCAAATGTGGTGTTTGATGTCAAACATGCACACACGTCCACATAATGCGATGCTTTCGTGCATATACAATGTAATTTACACTTGCGATACAATAATCATGTCCAATATGATATAAATGCCATATGAAGCAATTTCAATTACATCCCAATATATTCTATGGTCAAATATCCAAAGCATATAACCACAAACATCCCTCACAATGTCAACATATCAATAAACATATATCGACATTTTATACTCAACAATCAATCACAAACATGTTATTACGCAATCTATGTCAATAACAATTTCATTCACAAAGGCACAATATAAACACATATCATGCCCGCATAATACCAAATTCTAAAACATTACACAAGTAACTTCCACATATTAAACTAAAGTTAAAAATTGATTTTAGACCATTTTTATACTCATTTCCACATTATAACCGCAATAGGCAATTGTTAATGTTTCTAATAACCTACCCACCTCATATAACCACCCTAGGTTGGAAATAAGCATAAATAGGAGGAAACCCTACCTTTTGGAGCGTAAAATCAACATTGGAGACTTCAAGAATTCAACTAAAGCTCTAATCTAAGATTTTTCAAAAATTTTGTTTTTCAAACCTTCGGTGAAAGCTTTCGTTTTTTGTATGGTTACGTAGCCCTAGCTGAGGAGAACAACTTTAATACTTGGCTCGAGTCGATTCAACATCCGTAGAGTTGTAGATTATAGAGAGAATGTAGAGTTTTCTCACTTTTTCCCTCTCTGCCCTATCTTCTCTTCCAATGTGAGAACCAGCTAATGAATAAGGGAGAAATCTAATTTTTCTCCCCTATTTATACTCCTAAGATTCTTGGCCCACAACGCGTCACATAACCTCCTTTTTCCGGGTTTATTTTCACTCCGAAAGAATTAAATTTTACCCCAGTTTAAGTTCAAAATATTTTTATTTCAACTTATTTTAAATTATTTTCTAACTTTCAATTTTTTATTTAAAATTTCCTTTTTTGGGGTCACATGAGACCCGACCGTCTCGTAAAACGCAAAAAAAAACTGATTATCTCAAAATTCGACGAAATTTGATAGGTAACTAGATTTCGCGAGATGAATTCAATGTTGAAGTTCATTTCGTTATCCAAGTTCTAGAAAAAAATAGCTTTTCAACCTGTACCGAAATGGAAATTTGTTGTTTTGCCCTTTTCATAAAAAGTTCAAATTTTTCCAGGTTTTACAACTTTCATAAGAAGACAACCCTTTTTTCTCATCAAAGAATTTGTGTCAACATAGAAAATCTTTTTAAGAGGATCTTCAATACTTGAAGACTTGGAGGTCTACTAGGTCTTGAAGCCATTTTTCATGGTGTAATCGAATTCACCCTTCAAATATGGGGGCATCTCGGTCAGAATTATTTTTCTTGCCAATTTTTTAGAAGTAATTGTTTCAGTAGAAGGACCAGACAAAAATAAAGATATGTGATTAGTTGCATACTAATCGAAAGGGCAACTATATCAAGCTAATGAAATATACCTGAGACAAATGAAAACATTGGCATTAGTCTTGGAGATCACACTTCACCAGGTCTATAAGACTTAAGAATAGTATTCATAACATAAATATTAATAGCTTCTTGCCTTGCTTGTATAACACATGAAGAGTTTGTTTTAGAATTAATTTTTTGTTCACATGGATTGGTATTTTCTCTATCAACCAAAGGAAGAATCTCACCACTGTCAGAAAGAATGGACATGGTCTGATCTTTGTCTTCAAATAAAGCTCAAATGATATCATTGTCAAGGTTTTGATCTTCACAAATACCTAGGATGCAATTTAATGTGGCAAGATCTGAAAATGGAGGAAAAGCTTAAAAAATGAATAAGAGGTTTAGAAAATATATACATATATATATAGTGATAATAGTAATGAAATTTTGCAAGTACCTTTATTGCGGGATAGCGGGGATAATTCTAAAAAAGTTGATAAGTCATTCAGAGCATTACAAGATGAGTCAACCCTGCCTCTAGGAGACTTTGTAGTGGTATGATTTGTACCATCTTCTGACCGGACACAAGCCAAATTATGCTCGGCTTCTGTAACTCCTGTTTGACACCTCTCTTGAATTTTCTGTTTAGTAAAACCAGGATTGTCAACTTGTACAATTGTGCTTGGAATCTTTCCACTATTCAAGCTTATATCTTGTTTCTTGAAAACACACTTGGACATATTGGATGAAAGGAGTGCATAATCAGATTCGTTTGACAAACTCACTTTAACAGACTTTGGGATGTTTAAAGGATGAGCAGATCGAACATTAGTTGATCTTGAAATAGGTGTTGTGACGTTTAACATCTTTGGAACTTGTTCTTGGGGATTCTAATAATCCTTTGAACTGTCCCATTTTCGAAGACGTAGAGGAGCTTTAGCCACTATTGGAAAAGATTTCTCTTTCTCTAACCCATCAACTTGAGCTTTGAATTTGAAATTCTTAGATTCACTAGCTAACAAGGTTTTATAATTGATGTTTTCTAGGTGTGGAAGTACATCATCTTTCCACTAGTTGTTGTAACTACTATCACATTGATTCTCAATTTGAGCACAATTATTAAGGACATAGAATCATGTCCCACTGTTTATCCTGGTTAAACTCAACCATGCCCGATATAAAAAGAGGCATCGAACGAAATTATCGATATGTGTGAGGAGTACCCGACAATCTTTGATGAAATATATACTGCCTAGCAAAGTGATGTGGGTTATACATCTCAAGAATGCAAACTGGCCCATGACGATACATGACGAGTTCACCTCGCATATTTGTGTTCAATTTACAGGTTTTATCTGATCTTTGTCCATCATCACGACGAGACCCTCAGTTTCCAGAATACGAGACTGGTTGCAAGCAAAAATCACTGGAACTCATACTTCCACGTAGAAAATCTCGAAATCATTTTGTTTCTTCCTCATAAAAAAGATAAGCATTTAGTGTACCTCTGAATTAGCGAAGCAAAGGACGATCAAGCTCCTTATCAACCTCAGTATAAACTCCCCAAGGGAAATGCAATGCTGCCTAAGCATAAAAGTAATGACTTAGAAAAGTATAATAAGCCATCTTGAGGTTCTTTTGGTTATATAGGGTGATGCATGCCTCAATTAGACCTTTGTAAATGCTTGCAATAGTCGGGGAAGCCAAGTTATATGTGACTCCAGCAGCCATTCGAGAGGTAGTCTTAAAGATAGTTGGATGAATTACATCATCCGATGAAGGAAATACAAAGTGACATAGCCATTGAGCTAAATAAGTTGCAATCCCCAAGTCATCAAGTGTCGTGACATCAAGGTCAAAATCTAGAAGAATGAAGGGATCATCACCATTGACATTTGTCTTCATAAGTTGTATTTCTCTCATCAATCTTCGCTTTGCAAAAAAATATACATCCCTTTTAAAACAATTTATCATGACTGCTTTTATATGTCTTGCTTTTCTTAGGATCTGGAGCACGTGCACCATCCTTGAACCAAAAATAAGCCAATTTGAATGACAGAGACGATTATACCCTTTCTTCTTATTAATTAAGACAAAAGTCTTAAACAAATGCAGGCAAGTCACAGCGAGAGCGCCAGTAGCAGAGTCTCTCAACTCAGTTAGGCTTAGGATAACATTTTCAAAATATTCGCCACGGATTGAAAGATCGATGACGTGTCGCATTTCCCATAGTGAGATTCCAATTTCTCCCATACTCGCAACAAACGTATTTGTCTGCGGACACCAAACTTCACAAAGGGCGCGATATACATTGTTGGGTAGATAGTAGTCAAAAGAAGTTGCATGCACAACATAAGAAAGTTCATCGAAACCTATGTCTAACAACTTATGGTAAATTCGTTGATGTCACTTCCAAAACCCATTCAGATATTGAATATCTCCACTTGGGTTCAATGGACATCCCCACCTAGCAATCCTCTGGTTGATCAGATCAACAAGCGGCTTTGGGATAAGATGATATTTGGAATGATACGAAGGAACGCAAAGTGAGGGTAGTCGATCTAACTTAACCATATTACTTTTGTGCATGTTCTCTGACAGAGGATATTCATTATTCACCGGCATATGAAATTCAAGTTCATAGATTATTCTCAAGTGACTATTAGGGCTTAAGAACTTTGAGTGATAATTTTGAGTGATAATTTGAGTGATAACTTACAAAGCCAGTCACGGGCTTAAGAACTTTGAGTGATAATTTTGACAGTTCGTTGGTTCTATAGTTCTTTACAACAATAGTTAGAAAATACAAAACTTTGTCTTTCAAAATTAGATCCTCCGACTCTGCAATCCACTCATCAAAAGGTAAGTTCTTTCTTTGACTTGAAATTTTGATAATTTTTCCTGATTTGGCTTTGTAAGATAAGGTCATCTGAAAAAAAATAAAAATATTAGAAAAAGAAAAGAAAACAAATAATAATTTGAGAAAAAAAAATAATACAATAAACCTTGATGCTATAAATAAATAAATAAATAAAAGTGGGGATAAAATAATAATAGTAGTAACAATACAAGGATACTAGCAGTACAAGAATACATAAGTCACTTAGGGATGCTACAGAAGTCACCTAAGGCTGTTACAAAAGTCATACATGGCTGTTACATAAGTCATGTAGGGTTGTTACAGAAGTCACATTGGGCTGTTACAGAAATCACATAGGGTTGTTACAAAAGTCACATTGAGTTGTTACAAAAGTTACATAGGGTTGTTACAAAAGTGACCTTAGGCGATTACAGAAGTCACATTGAACTGTTACAGAAGTCACCTAGAGTTGTAACAAAAGTCACTTTAGGCTGTTACAGAAGTTACCTTGTGCTGTTATAGAAGTCACAAATAACTGTTAAAGAAATCACCTAAGACTGTTATAGAAGTCACCTTAAGTTATTACAGAAGTCACTTTGGGCTGAGACAGAAGTTACCATGGACTGTTACAGAAGTCACCTTGTTCTATTATAGAAGTCAACTTAGGCTGTTACAGAAGTCATGTAGGGTTGTTACAGAAGTCACCTAAGACTGTTACAGAAGTCACCTTAGGCTGTTACAAAAGTGACTTAGTGTTGTTACAGAAGTCATATTGGGCTGTTACAGAAATCAGCTTAGCACTGTTACAGAAATCAGCTTAGGCTGTTACAGAAATCACCTTAGAGTTGTTACAAAAATCACCAAGGGTTGTTACAGAAGTCATCTTAGGGTTGTTATAGAAGTCACTTTAGGACTATTATAGAAGTTACCTAAGGTTGTTACAGATGTTACCTAGAGCTGCTACAGAAATCACCTAAGACTGTCACATAAGTCACGTAAAGTTGTCACAAGAGTCATCTAAGTCGACACAAAAATCACTTAAGATGGTCAAAAGAAAAATAATAATAATAATAAATAAAACTCTTGTAATAGAAGTCACCTATAGTTGGCATAAAAGTTATAAACTGTTGGAATTGATGTCATCTAAAGTAACATGCTTGAGTAAAGTTATTTAAAATTAAAATTTTTAGCACAAAGTCAAATCAATATCAAATTCTTATAACAAAGTTTTTCAAAAAAAAAAAAAAGGCCCAGCCTTGAAAATAATGTCATGAGAAAATTTAAAAGCTTAAAATTTATACAACAATAGAAAACAAAGTAAAACATGCTTGAGATCAAACTCTTGAAAAATAGAACCACTTGAAATCAAATTTTTAGGAAAAAATTCTAATTGTCAGGACAAGAATCAATTTAAGGTCAAGTTCTTAAAAAATATATAAACTTGAAATTGAGGGACCAAAGATAAAAATTTTAGATCAAAATCTCAAGAAACAAAATTGTATCAAGAAAATCGTATCTTGATCAAGAACAATAGAAAAATCAATGGTCTAAAAAATAATAAATAAATAAAATAAGATTAAAGGAAAAATAATAATAATAGATTGAACAAGGTAAAGGTTGTTCATATTGGATAATTAAAGTTCACGATAGACAAAACAATTTTTTTTTTTTTTTTGAAAGTATAGTTAGCCTATGGGAAAAAAATCAGACAAGATGCCATAAAAAAGTTTTTAAAATTAAAAAAAAAAGTTATTTAAGATGCTGGCTATGAAATTTTACGATCAATCGTTATGGTTGACAATTATTATAAAAAGATTATAATGATATCAACAAGAGAAAACATATTGGGTCACTCAATGCAAGAAAAATACTGTACATTGATTCGTTAGCTTGAATTAAATGAAGAACAATGATGTAAGTCTGTCAACCATACAAAGAAATATTGATAAAAAAAAAGGTGAACAAATTGAATGATACTAAACAAGAATAAAATCACCACCAATAAAAACAAAAGAACGAAAAAATCACAAGAGAAAAACAAAATCAAGTATGAAGAATTAAGTCAAGCATGGCAGCCATGAAAAAAAAATTTGACCAAGAACTAGACAAAGAATTAATAATAATAATAATAATAATAATAATAATAATCCCATGAAGACAAGCAATAAAATGGGGCAAAGAAAGAAAAGATGAAACCCTTCTGATTGATGCATGACAGTTTCGCTATGGCATCTTACTTAATCATTTGATTTGATTAGGCAAAATTTTTTTGGAATCTAATTCATGCTCTGTCATGAATGGTTCAATAAACCAATGGAAAAATACACTATAAGCAAGAAGTAATAAGAATTTCTACCAACTAAGAAAGTCCCATTTATAGCCTATGAAAAAAAAACATGAAAACTAAAAAGAAAATCCAATATTTTTGATTAAGTTGATACACTTTAATCAAGATGAAAAAAAATCAAATCAAATCAAGATACCTGATTATGATATCGAACTTGGCGTAAATTGCAAATTCGAGTCTATTATTGAATTAAAAGAGGTCGCAAATTTTGTTTTTATGCTCTTTGCCAATAAAAATAACTGAAATACAAAACAAATAGTAAAAATTGTCAGGACAAACTAAAGCAAACAAAAGGAATTAAATAATAAAACAAAACAAAGAAAATGATTGAAAGCACAAGTGCAAACCAAAAGTGATTTACCCCAAAGCTAAAGCTAAACTTAGAAGTTTATTGCAACAAACTCGTGGACAATCTTGCTGACCATAAAATTTTGAGTACACATAACTTCATATATATAGACATTCTAGTTCCATGTATTTTAGTTAAAATAAGAATTTTTTATCCTAATCATAGATGGATTAAAAATCTATATTTTAGGCCCATGTGTTTTAGTAAAAAAGAGAGTTCTGACTTAAGTTGAAAGTCTATATTTTAGGACTTATATGTTCAAATAAAAATGAAATTATGAAGCATATATGGTTTTGGACTCTACATTAGTAGAGGACTAGAAAACAATAACTAAGTTGAATTCTATATCTTGTTTAGGGTTCAACATGGACTATAATTCCAATTAAAATATTGCATAAATTAAATTAAATCAAATTCCTTTTAAAATTAAAATACAAATCGAGACTCATTTATATATTTATAAAATATTAAATATATAAATAAGTCTCGAGGGGGCATTTGTAGGCATTAAAAATTTAATTAACAAAATAATGTCTATAATTAAGCTCAAATCAATTAGATAAATAAAATTGAGTTGTACCTAAATTTCATAACCTATATAATACAAGCTCAAATTTAATTAATAAAACTTGTTAAATTAAATTAAACTGAACTTAAATTTCATAACCTAAATAAAACAAGCTCAAATTTAATTAACAAGACTTGTCAAATTAAATTCAACCGAACCTAAATTTCATAACCTAAATAATGCATGCTCAAATACAATTAATCAGGCTTGTTAAATTAAATTAAAATTGGACTTTCCATAGGCCCAAATTAAATAAATTTTAAAGGGTTTTTTAGGTGTGGGTAAAATTTTTTAGACTTATTTAGGCAAAGGTGTGGGTACACACACACACACATATATATATATATACAAACTGATCACACACACACACACATATAAACTGATCACACGCACACACACACACACACACACACACACACACACACACACACACACACACACACACACACACACATATATATATATATATATATTTCGTCCCCATGTCATGGGGAATAATCGGTCAAGATGTTTTGTTTAATCGTCCCCATATATTGCTTACCGGTGATAATAGTGGCATTTCTAAAAAATATGTACTTTATCCCAAATAAGTTTTTGACTTGTACTTTTGCCTAAATAAGTCTAAAAAATTGTACCGGCTTCTAAATCACCCAATTTTAAAAGGTAAAGTGAGTTAGACTTAAATTCCATAAATTAATTAAAGCCTATAAATTTATGAGTAGCCCACCACCAAAAGCCCATATAAGTGTAATAAAGTAAAAATACTCTTATATGAATAACTATCACTCTTATATGAATAACTACTCCTAGAACTATAAATAGAGGTCTAGGTGAGGGGCAACAGGAAGAAAACAAAAGGAAGAAGAAGTCAAGGAGGAAGGAAGATCGGTGAAGCTCTGCTTGAAGTTCACTAAAGTCTTAAAGTCTTGCAAGTTCATCTCTGGGAAGAAGAACACACCGCCAATGTCCTTTTTTAATAAATTCAAATCATCTTCAAGTCATTCAAAAAGAAGAGCGGTGAGGAGATTCATCAAAAAATTATCAAGTTGAAGAGCGAGAGATACATTGATTCATCAAATCCATCAAAGCAACCACCAATTGAAGAGCGATAAATACATTAATCAGACCCTCATCATCGTCAAATTCATCATCTTCACCAAATTCACCAAGAATCAGATGACAGTGCACGTTAGAAGCACGCCGAAGAGAGTCAACACTACATATTTTACTTAAAGTTAATCAAATTGACTATTATAACTTGCCCTTATTTTATATTAATTTATTCACGAAATTTGTCGTTACAAATTTTTTCTCACACATATGTTGACATCCCTCTAGTATCTCATTCTACCATTGTTGACAAACGACATAAACGGTGGGTTTTTCCCATGGATAAAGAACTAGCCGCCGTTGCTGTAAATCACACGTGGACTCTGGTTTGGCCCAATTTCGACGTGAATATTGTCGATTGCAAATGGGTCTACAAGGCTAAACTTCATTTGGAAGGCTCGCTTGAGCATCTCAAAGGTCAGCTTATCACAAATGGATTTAATCAGGTGTATGGTGGTACTTTTTTTTTTTGAAACATTTTCTCCTGTAGTCAAACATGCCAGCATTTGTCTTACCCTCACCATTGTTGTTGTCAATGGCTGAGAGATTCCACAATTGGAAGTCAAAAACACATTCCTTCATGGTTCCTCTCTACTCTTGTTTACCTGAAACTACCTTATGGATATGTTAATGCCTCATTTCCCACCTTTGTGTGTAAGCTTAGTCATGCCATATATGACCTCAAACAAGCCCCTTAGGCATGGTTGGATCGGCTCAGTGATTTTTTATTCACCCTTGGTTTGTATTGTAGTGATGTGAATCCTAGTTTGTTTTGTTGGGTTCTTTTTTGTGGAGTCTAGTTTCCGTGTTAATCCGAATGATGACCCGACCCGAAATAATGTTGCGTGGGACAAGCCTCGTGGGGGTTCGGGGGCAACGGCCCCGAGAAAATTTTTTTGGGCCTGCTTTGTGGCCCGGTGCACAAGACATATAAAAAAAATCGTTGTTGGTGATTAGGGTTGTGTAGTTCATTGTAGCCGCTCTTGTAACTCTCCCTCTCAATAGTGAAATCCCTGCAGCTTCATGGATGTAGGCAAATTGCCGAACCACGTAAAAATCTTTGTGTCTTGTTCTTTCTTGCTTCTCATTGATTTATATTCTTGATTTGTTCTTTGATTGTGTGTGTTTATCTGTGGATTTAAGTGAGTTAAATCCTAACATGTTTAATTGCAAATCACAACATGGCTCATGAATTATATTGACGATATGATTATTACCAAAAGTAACCCATCACAAATCAATTGGCTTATCACTCAATTGGCTCGTAAATTTTTTATCAAAACTTTGGTTTCCTACACCATTTCCTTGGTGTCAAAGTCAATCGTCTTGCTACCGTATTGTGTCTTTCCCAAAATGGGCTATGCCTTAGATCTTTTAGCTTGTGCCAATATGGGGTCCTCCAAACCCATTTCTAGCCCCAATGCTCTCCAAAGGATGCAATTTGACTTTGTCTAATGATCCGTATCCTAATCCCACCCATTATCCTTGTATTATTGGTGGTCTGTAGTATCTCATATTCACAAGACCTAATCTTTCATACATCATAATTTTCGTTTGTCAATTTATGCTGCTCCCACCATGACTCATTTCTAACTTGCCAAACATATTTTGGGCTACCACAATGCAACTGCACATTTGGGTTGTGAATATCAACTTCAAGCACTCTTGATCTATATATATTTTTGGATGCAGATTGGGTCTGTTGTCCCCTCAATCGTCACACCACCACATGTTTTTGTACTTTTGTAAGCGGTAACTGTATTTCTTGGAGTTCTAAAAAATAGTCCACTGTCGCCCCTTCAAGTGCCAAACCAGAGTATCACTCTATGGCCTCTCTCGCTACTGAACTCACTTTGATGACGTTTCTTTCTCTCTTTCTCTCTTTCTCTCTCTCTCTCACGGCCACCACTAATCTTTTTTGACAACATCAGTCCTCTATATATGACAATTAATTCGGTCTTTCATGAGTGATGAAACACATTGAATTGGATTACCGAGAAAGTGGCGCTTTGTACACTAGAAATGTGGTTTGTTCCATCTGTCCGTCAACTGGCGGATATCACTATGCAATATCCAAACAATACTTTTTGGAATTACACACCAAACTTGGCCTCTGTTGGGATCCCCGACCAAGTTTGAGGGGGAATGATAGTACCATTTTAAATTTCAACCACTATATGTCTTAGAAGATAAATCCAAAGATCGTGATAACTCCTGATCACATTTCCTTATTATAATATGTTTCCTTTTATTGCGTACATACCCATCATATGGGTTACATACATTTTTGCACTTTTCTCTATAGATTTTGAAAACAATGGCTCTCTCATACTCATTGTGACATAGATTCCTCTCAAAGTCTTTAACACACACAAATATACCAAAAAAAATACATACTAATACACACACCTACTCTCTCTCTCTCTAACATATCAGGCCACATATACATACACACATACACTAATTCTTAGAATAAGTGTGTGTATTTTGGTGTACTATCGAGTATTAACGTGTTTTCGTATGTATGTATTTTGGTGTGTTAATGTACATGCGTGTGTATGTATTTTGTTGTATTGGTGGCTGTGTGCATATATTTTTTGATGTATTAGTGCGTGGGAATTATGAATATATTTGTGTTTTGGTATATTGGAGAGAGAGTGTGTGTGTGTGTGTGGTGTGTGTGTATGGTGTATTGGTATGTGTACGTGTTTGCATTTTGATGGATTTTTGTGTGTGTGTGCACGCGTGCACTTTGTTGTATTAATATGTGTCTTTGTGTTTGTGTTTGTGTGTATCTGTGCACGTTTTTTTTTTAAGATATTCATCAAACATGCTTTTGTTTTTGCTTTTCCTTTTTTTAAAAAAAAATTGTCATTTTTTTTCTTTGAAAAAACATTACTAAATAGAGCATATGTTTTTTGCTCATTGGAGTTCTCTTGCAATTTCGCTTAATTTCAAGACACGGTTAACAAAAAATAAGAATATAAACTAAACTCACTTCATATAATTTTTATGATGGTTTAACATAACTCAAACAAAGATCTGAATTAAATTGATTTTTTGTATAATAACGAAAAGTAAATTTTTGGTATTATAACACTATCTCGAATCGTAATACCCGCAATTCATATTGTTCGTACCCTCATGCATGGTTTCTACATTATATTTTGCATTTCTACTTGTTTGAAAATCATTTTTAAACTTTAGAAAAATCAAGGTCCATGTTAAACAAATCCAGATCCATTTTCTTTCTTCAAATAAAGTCTGAACCTGTTCTCTACTGTAATTGTACCAATATGATGAGTCAAATTTTTATTCCAGTAGAAGATTGTGATTAATGGACAAATTTACTATTTATATCGGAAAATGAGAGAATTATATAATACATAACTTTACTTAGACTGATTATTGAAAGTTGAAGCTGAGACTTATATTTTAATTTTTTTTTTTAGCAAACAAAATACAAATGCACACCAGCTGACCTAAGGGAAATATGTACAAGACTTTTCTTTTTGGTAATATCTCCAAGCCTCTCTAGTTGGCTTCACGTGCACAACCCATGATGAAAGTGGGTACAATATATATATATATATATATATATATATATATATATATTATCATAGCAAATATCTCAGTATTAAAGGATATATATATTGCTTAATTCTAAGATACCAACCTAGTATCATAGGATTAATGCAAACAGGTATTCATGATGGACCAGTTTATTTTAATTGTTACTTTAAGTCTAGGATGTAAAAACACTCCCAAAGCCTTAACCTTAGGATTAAAGTTTTTAGGAGAAATTACTGAACTAGAAAAAGAAATTGAATCAATAGTACTTATCTATATGATTTACTACAAATGCATTGCCACAAACATGAATGTTCATGCATTAAAGAAAAGTCCTAAAGAAAGCACCTTATTGATGCAGTCCAGTACCAGTAATTCTAATATTCAAGTCCCCAAAAGACTTTATTGGAAAGAAGTTCAACTAACAGAATCTTGGCTAGTTGAAAATAAAAATTATAAAGATGATCAATCTACCACTGTCACACACTTAAAAACTGTCTAACAATTACCTGATGGACAAGTAAGAATCTCCTTTGACAATGGTAGGTCCAGTAGATCAAGCAAGTCATTTAATCCACCAATTCACATTAACGAGGGAAGGAAATCTGATGTATATTCTAGTATCTCCAAAAGAGATAAGGAAATATTAGAAGAATTAGAGAGAAGATTCAAACTAAAAGGAATCGATAACTCATCATCTCCTATTAGTAGACCTTCCTACACTCCCATAAGTGTACCTTTACAGTCTAAGTTTATAGAATTCAAAGAATCTGAAAAAGATGATTTCACTCCATCTTTATCTCCCACTGCTAGTGATTTTCAGGGTAACCTAGGTGAAAAAACCCCAATTAACTCTAACTTATGCACCATCACTAGGAAAAAAGAATTTTTTATGCCTGATATTTACAAATTAAAGAAACAATTCAAATCTAGGAATTTTGAATTTCAAAGATTAGGATTTGAAAATTTAACTAGTAAGAAACAAAAAGAAATCCAAGAAAAATGGATTAAATTAATGTATAAATTAGAATCTGAAATTGTTTTTACAGACTACTTGGATAACTTCCACAAAGAAGTAAAAGTAGTAACCAAGTGCAATTGAAAAATAGAAAATGTCATTGTTTCCTCTAGTCATCCTCCAGTAGAGACTATCACCTTTAATTAAATGAATAAAGAAGTTACAGCCTCTCCTTTTAAGATTCCCTCCAGTGAATCAAAAAAGAAGGTAGTTAAACAAGTCAATTTTACTAACCAAAGCCTAATCACCATAGAAAAACAGTTAGACAAAATTGAAACTAAAATTGATGAAATCAGACCATCTGCAGGTAAACTAGAGAAACCTCTAATTAATTTACCTATAGAAAGGAAAAAATTTAGGTTTAAAAGATAAACAGATTGCTCAGCAACTTGATGAATTGTTACGAACGACAGAAAAATTAGGATCGTCTTAAGTAACAGTCATCAATCAAACCTCTGATAGTTCAGAACAGAGCAGCTTAGAAAGCTCATCTGATTCTGATTTTGAAATTAGAAATTTAGAAAAACAGTTTGCTGACCACAATATCAATCAACTGAATTCATCCAAACCTATTTCACAAATTAATAAATTAATAACGATTCCAACTAATTCCACAAAGAACTAGTATTCCAGACCAACACCACCTGATCTCCAATTTGAAGAAAAAAATATTTTCAACTAATTCTCTGTTCAATCTAACAAACTCTATGAATGGAACATAGATGAGTTAAATGAACAAGAAATCATTAACAAAATCAGTCATATGACCATGGTGTTAAATAGTTATGTCACCAATCTTGATCTTCCTGAACCTGATAATATTAAATTAGTAACCTCAGGATTCACAGGAGTATTAAGAAACTTGTGGGACAATTATCTTACCCAAGAACAAAGAGACAATGTTACATATGATTTCTTGAAAGATGATGAGGGAATTCCAATCTTTGATGAAAGAATTGGTATGGCCACACCTAATGGCCTCAACACCCTAATATACACCATCATTAAATATTTTGTTGGCATACCTAGTAATATTGCAGCTAGGATCCATGATCAGCTCACCAACCTTAGGTGCCCCACACTTAGTGATTTCAGATGGTATAAAGATGTATTCATTTCCAGAGTTATGGTCCGAACCGATTACTAAAAAGCATTCTGGAAGGAAAATTTTGTTAATGGCTTACCAAGTCTCTTTGCTCATAAAGTAAGAGAAGCCCTTAGCAAAGACACTGGAATTATTGAATATGTTTCTTTGGCTTATGGAGAACTCATCAACACCATCCAAAATGTAGGAATGAAATGGTGTGTTGACATGAGGATTAGTAAGCAACTAAAAATTGAAAAGAAAAAGGCTAAATATGAATTAGGTGATTTCTATGAACAATACAGTCTCCAGCCTATAGCATCATCCCAGATCAAGAAACATAAATCACATAGGTCTTATTCCAAGAGCAAATCTTACCACAAACGCAGTAAGAAACCTTTTTCTAAACCTGAATCCTCTAGTCATCCCAACAAGAAGTCTAGAAACCTTACAAACATAATACTTATAAGAAAAAATCAAGAGGGGAAGGAAAAGGTAAAGCTGCTCAAGATAATATTAAATATTTTAACTATGGAAAAACAAACTATAGTAGTCCTGACTGTCCAGTTAAAAAACAGGTCAAAAGGTTAAATTTAGCCCCAGAAGATGAAGAAAAAATTTTCAAAATCTTTAGGCTAAATAACTCTAGTTCTTCTGGAGAAGATTCAGATAGCTCAAATAGTCCTGATGACTCTTCAGATTACCTTTCAGCTTCTGATCACCCTAGTGAACCTAACATTAAATTCGGTTGTAGTTGCCCCAAAAAGGTTAGGGTTATCACCAAACAAATTGAAGAATTTCAAGTAGTCTGTAAAAGCAATTTCAGACATATATATATATATATATATATATATAT